>CM042954.1:4634197-5884197 GCA_023678885.1 Pogostemon cablin
AGTGCTTTGTCATAGTGGGAGGGTTGTTCAACAACCAGATAGATTTATGTTTTGGGCGAGTCGTGAGACTTAGTCCCTAGTAAACATGAAATCGTCCCATGGAATAACGATGAAGCACTACAAGATAAAAATGCAATATTTTAACAAGTTGCAATGATTTCTTAAATAGGATCTATGGATTCTAAATTAGAGCTGGGAGCCTATAGAACCATCAAATGGTGTAAAAGCCATTGGAAGTGGCTCTACAAAATAAAAGAGGATAAGATGGTAAGGTGTAAACCTTTGAAACAAGGCTTGTTGCGTAAAGGTACACTCAGAAAGAAAGGGTTCGATTATGAGAAAATCTTTTCGCCGGTAGTTATGTTTAAGTTGATCCGCATTCTTTTATTTATTGTTGCTCATATTGATTATGAGGTATAGCCAATAGATGTCAAGACACCTTTCCTGATTGGAAGTCTTGAGGAAAACATTTATGTGAAGCAACTAGAGTGATTCATTACAAAAGGCTACGAGCATTTTGATAGTAAGCTTAAAAGTGTCCATCGATAGACTAAAGCAAGCTTCATGATTATGAAGCATCCGTTTTGATGAGGTAATCCAGTGACATGGATTTAATCAATGTTTGGATGGGCCTTGTGTATTGAAAAGAGTGACGGAAATGTGGTGGTATTTCTTCTATTATACATAGATGGTATCTTGCTCATTGGAGACAATGAAAGAGTATTGTCAGACGTATGGGTATGGTTGATAAAGCAGTATGAAATGAAGGACTTAAGAGAAGCAAAATATATCCTTGCAATTATGGTGATCACAAGATATAATATTATGCTTATCTCAAGCTTCATGAAATGATACAATCCTTACTCGTTATAGCATATGACTTTATCTAAGGAAATGTGTCTTATGACACAAAAGAAGATGAAGGTGGTTCCTTATGCTTTAGCGAATAAGGATGCTTAATCTAAGGAATGCTATACACGAGAACGGATATCTATTTTACCAAAGGCATGGTCAGTTGGTATCAAGGAATCCAAAAATAAGAATGTTGAACTGTGGTAACACATAATTTTGAAGTACATGAAAAGGACTAGAAACTGTATGTGAGCTTACCGGACAGATTCACTGCTTCTTGTGAGTTACATAGATTCAGATTTTTCAAATCAGATAGGGACGACAGTAAACTACCTCAAGGTTATGTGTTTATTTTAGAAGTAGAGCCATAATATGGAGGAGTGTTATATAGAAATATATTTCGGACTCCACCATGGTTAGATGATAAATTGGAGCCTCTGAGGCAGCTAAAGTATCTGCATGACTCCAGAAACTTCGTAATGGACTTAGATGTGATTCTAAGTTTGCCCAAGATTATTATAATTTATTGTGATAATAATGGTACAGTTACAAACTTGAAAGAATCATAAGCCCATAAGGTAATTAAACACATGGAGCGCGAGTACCACCTGTTACGAGAAATTGTATGATGAGAGGGAGGTTGTAGTTGCCTAGATGACATCGGATGATAACCTAGTAAATCCTTTTACAAGGACAATAAGGGAAAAACTTTTGATGGTCATGTAGTGAGATTGGGAATTAGATGTATGGCAGTGGACATGACGACATAGTCTTTTAGTACAAGTGGGGGATTGTTGGATTGTATACTAAAAGTCTAGCTTTTAGTATGAATAATGTTTTAACAGTATTTGAAATGAGAATCGTTGATCAAGTGATTGCGTCTTATAATTTATTTATATGTCGATAAAATAGTCAACTTACTTTATACTGTAGATAATATGTTGTGCAACAACAAGCAAAAGATCGTATTATCGGTTTCCTTATAAAGTATAAACAGATGCTCACAACCGAGAAAGACGGGGACTCTCTATCGGGATAATTGTAGTGTGATTTGATATTAGTTTGTCTTGACTGTAGAATCACATTAGTGCACTTTGTGTGTATTGAGCAGGACCGCTTGAGATCGTTCGACTTATACTGACTATATAGGAGAACTTGATCTCAATTATTATGGATGTTCGTGCTTTTAATCCCTATACAATAACCTCGACACGTATGCCATTATATATCTCTTTTATTCATCAATGGGTGAGATTTATATATTAAATCAACAAACTCGATGAATTGGAAAATAGTACTTTCTCTATGGTGTGCTGTTGAATGTAGAAGGAATCAGTGTCCTATTAAATAAGTTGATGATGTCCCATTGAGGAGCTCATAAGGATTATCATGTAAACTCTGTAGGTGGATTTATTACGGCATGATGATGAGGTTGATTGGTACTACTCTCGGATGAGATATTAATTAACGGAGTTGTCAGTAACTTAATCAATTAATGGGCATTGTATATTTTAAACGCGGGGAGACTAATGAGCTCATAATAATAAGGAGCCCATAACATAATTATGGGATTGGAGCGGCAGTGCAGTAATAATATTTTAGTGGACTATATTATTATTATTAGACTGAAGTGTAAGTTTTTGGCTAAACTTAGATACTTAAGCCCAATGGAGGCCCGACTCTAATTTCTCCTCCTGGTCCCTGCTGTAGCCTATATATAAGTCATCTCAACTTATCTGGAACCCCAATACTGGTGCCTAACACACGATAGATTAAGGCAGGAAAGCAAATTGAGAAGATCTTGAAGATCGTCGCCCACATGACGTCAAGATTGGACTTGAGAATACAACAAAAGATCAAGAGGTTGTTTGCTGCTGCTGTTTGTCAACTTCCATGATTTTTCTAAAATCGTGTGGAACTCCAAACTGAACGTATAAAATACTGTTTGAAAGCCATTGAAGAGTGGATCGTTTTAGCATAGAGATTACTTAAATCGAAGATTGGATGAGGAAGTTATGCCCAAAACGGTGAGGCAGCGCCTGCTGCAAGCGAGAATTTTTCTCTTCTTCAAAATACCCTGGTGAAAGGTAATATGATTTTATGTTCTTGCTTCCACTAATATAGAATTGTATGGAACCCTAAGGTTCATGTTAACCAATTGATCGAACGCCAACACCAATTCTAACAGATCCTTTGTTTTATACCCCTTTGCCTTGAAAGGCCTTTTGGTCATATTTCCTTCCAAGCAGGTTTTGTAAGTTGGATAATTTTCCATAACTAATGAACTTAAAGGTCCATTAGCTATCAACCTTTGAATTCTACTTAAGTTAATATGACCTAAACTTAGATGCCAAAGATATGTTTGGTTCATTTTCGAAGGTTATTTTCTCTTATTAGTAGATGTATTATTCAATTCAATTTGTTGCACTGTGGGAGAAATTGGATTAAGAGTATACAAATTATCTATCAATGCACCAACACAGATAATAAATAATTCTATTTTCCTTATAACAACCTGGTCATTAAAAGAAACAGAATATCCTTCCATAAACAATCAAATAGATGGTGTATTATTAAAAAGAAAATAAGAGGGGGTGGGAGAACAGAAAAGTAAAGATGTTTAAAGAACTGATAGAATCAGTGAAAAAACCAAACAAGCGGCCGTAAAAAAGGTCAAAACAGGCGACCTACAGAAAAACTACTCAATATCATCTACTTCTTCTCGCATCTCTAATTCTTCTCGCATATGCTTTAGCGCTGGAATATCAACCAACAACCAAGCCCAATACTCGTCTACAGGAAAGATCAACCCAAAGGTGAATAAGCATGAGCTTATGAATATCCATCCATAAACAATTTAGAAATCGAAATTAAATTCTTTCTATAATGAGGTACATAAAGATAATTCCTCAAAACAAGAGTTTTATTCTTATTGAAAGATAAATAAATGTCTCCCACTGCAATAGCCGCTACTCTCGTAGCATTCTCCATGAGTATGGAAATCTCCCCATCACTAAGCTGTCGGGTTTGGTGGAACCCCTGCAAAGAATTGTAGACATGTGCAGTGGCTCTTGTATCTACACACCAAGTGTCAGCAGATACAGCCGCTAAACATGATTTAACAACTAGTATAAAAGACTTTGCATTCCCGTTCCTCTTCAGAAGAGAGCAGTCTGCCTTGTAATGTCCCAGCTGCTTGCACTTGAAGCACTTGCCTTTAGGCTTCTTGACCGCACTACTCTTTGACTTCACTTGGTTCACCGGTGCTGAATTTCCTTGCTTCTTCTTATTCCTACCTCCTGTTGGCCTAGGATAAGCAGTATTTTCATCAACATTCACCTGAAGAGCATGATGAAATAGTCCTTCCGCTGCCACAAGTTCTGTCAGAAGCTCCGCCAATGAGTATAAATGCTTGTTTATACCATAGTTGAGACGAAACTACTCAAAACTCCAAAGCAAGCTTTGGAGTATGATGTCGACTTGGGTTTCCCCATCGATTTTAGCTTCAAGGACCTCCAACTCATTGAGTTGGCCCATCATTCTAAGAACATGATCCCTTACGGGAGTGTCCTCAGCCATTTTGGTGTTCATCAGCATAGCTATGCCGTCCGACCTAGAAAGACGACTCTGGTGCCGAAGAGTTCCCTAAGATTCTGCATCATATCATAGGCAGTGTTCATAGCTTGATGCTGATGTTGAAGCACACTTGACATTGACGCCAATATATAGCATTTAGACATCCTATCAACTTTGGTCCACCTATTATAAGCAGTTCTTTCCTCTTCAGTAGAGTCATCAGTAGGTTCTTCAGGACATTCCTCAGTGAGTACAAAAATGTAATCTTCAGCAGTTAAAATAATTTCCATGTTTTGTTTCCATATAACATAATTTGTGCCAGCAAGTTTGCGTTCTTTAAGTATAACAGAAAGCGAGTTGAGTGCCATTTGAAAATCCTGAGAATCATAAATAATAAACAGATCAAACACTTCGAATTTATCAATTTATATTGATTCCCTCAAAACAATATAAAATAAAATTCACCGACATCTCAAGCACCGTGAGTCTGCATGCCACAATAGTGTGGACGTATACAAACCCGAAACATTTATAAGAGAAGGTTTTACCAATTAATTTCATTTGTCAACCTAACTTCATGATAAAATAATTAATAGTCGGTTCCTTTTTGCCATGTAAATAACAACAGTGACTCTGATGGGGAGGATACTTATTATTTGCTCCTAAGTGTACACCATTATTTGATCCCAAGTCCATTGCGCAAGCTTATGTGCCTTACAGATGGAAAAGTACACACGCGCTCGGATAACTTCCTACAATCATCATAAAGAAGTTTGTACCAGTGATCCGTGAATAAACTCATCCGATGGGGAGGAATGTCTATTGTCAACATGCAAGTTTACTCATATCACTTATAAACCAATAATGGAGGCTGTGAGATTTTATTACTAATCCCCTCTCTCATTTAATTATTTTACCCTGAGCATTTTTACATGCATATAATATTTAATAATAAAATACACATCTTAGCATTCTTCTATTACGACAATTAAATCAAATAAAACATGCATCCACATATATAATAATAATAGATAGTTAAATAAATTAATGTAGTTATATAACATGAAATAAACGCAAAAAATGTTGAATCGCTAAAACGAGCCCGACTGGCAGACGGATGACACCCGCACGACACGTTTAGGGTATCAGCACGAGTCATGCTGCCCATTGCTTGCCATTCAAGACACTGCCCATGCCCATGCAGAAGAATTTGCGTGCCTGGCTCGCAATTCATTCATGCACGACTCGTGCAATGCTTAGCACGAGTTGTGCCTTCAAACGCCAGCACTTTCCTGCTCGCTTTCTCACAGCCGTGTCTTTCCCAGGTGTGGATCGTGCTGACTGCAAGGTTCATATCGCCACATGACTCGCCAAGCTCCATGCTTAGGTGAAAGCCCACCGGTCCTGGTCGTCCACACTGCTCCTTATTTCTCATGATGATCGCCAATGCCTTGTACCCGACGGCATGGCTTGCGCCATTCGCAGCAGTCTGGTCATCGTCGATCGACAACAACCATGCCTGTCGCCCACTTTTAATGCGGACGCAATTGGCGATCACCGCGTCTCGCTCAAAAATTACCTTAGACTCGACCGGAAGTTGCTTCAGACCCGCCCAGAAGATGCTTCAAACTCAACCGGAAGATGCTTTAGACTCGACCAAAAGTACCAGTCGACTCGCCTGAAACCTGCTGCGGATCGACTGACGTCGTCGAAGTGCCCTGCTGCTTCTGTCGTGCACCTGAGTGCTGCCGCCACCACTTATCACAGGCCAACTCTCGTTTGGAAGGGACGCGATTTGTCGGCCCTTTCTCACACACATCGTGCCGCATGGCACACTCCAGCCATGCGGTTGCCATCGCTGTCCACCCCCGTTCGCACCACAGTTCACTTTCGCGAGTCGTCGTGTTCAGCCACGCTTTCACGCCAATTTTCGGTGATTGAGCACATATCAGCCAGATTGGTATGATTGAATGAAATGATGATAGAATGAAATGAACTCCTGAATGGAATAGAAATGGGAAGAAATGAATGAAAATGATGATTACAGTGATTGGTATGATTTAAGAATAACTCTAAGTAATAGAAAATGTATTACTTAACTAGTTCTAATGTCATTAATAATATTTTTATAGCATTAAATTTAAAATTTATATGTAAAATATTTAATTAATTATAATCTCAATTAAAATTTAATATATTTAAAAACATTTCAGTAAAGATTTTATATTTAAAAGTGTTTAAATTAAAAATAAAATAAAACCTTAATATTTATTAAAATATAAACAAAGAAATTACATATATTAAAAAATATTAAATTATATAAAAAATAATTATATATTCAATATTACATGTATATATTTAATTTTTTCAATAATATTATTTTTTATTTATAATTTATTAATTTTTATTTAGAATAAATATCAAATTAATTATATAATTTTTATTAAAAATTTAAAGAATAAAATTTAAAATAATATATTTTACTGGGTATATAAAATGCATGATTTTTTTAAAATTTATAAATAATTTAATATTTTTATTTTTTATTAAATAATATATTAATAAAGTTTTTAATTAATAGTATTATACGTTAAACATAACAATATTAATTTATTTATAATTTTTTTAATTATTTATATATATATATATATATTAAGGTATAAATTAAGAGAATATTTTTATAATTTTTTATGGTTTATATTATGCTACACAAATAAAAAAAAAAAGGCTAGATTTCTTCATACATGGGAATGGGAAATACCATGGGGGGTGGGATGAATCATCATTCCTTTGTTTAAGGGAATGGTGATTCCCAAAGGAATGATGATTCCCATTCTAAATTTGTACCAATCATAAGATTAGTAATCAAATTAAGAATGACGAGTCCATTCCTAATCCATTATCACTTACCAATCATGTCATATAATACAAATATATACCAAACCCTAATTCTCATAGTTTCTATATGATAATTAAATCACATATACCACAAAAACCCTAGCATAACGTGTCATGTTTAGCCACAAAACTGAAGCTCTAATACCAATTGTTGGCATTTGATCGTTTGGTTAACGTGAACCATTAGGGTTCCATGCGTTTCTAAATCAGCAAAAACAATAAATTAGAAACGTATTACCTTTCACCAGGGTATGTGTTTTTAATCACATTTTTAGTAAAAATGTGTAAGAGTAAGGACTCTATCGTCGAGTAAACGCGTAACCAAGTACAAAATTTATAATAATATCGTCCCAAGGGAAAGTAAACTTAGGCTTGTATCCGGATTTTCATTTGATTTGTGCTTTGTAAGGATGATAGATTGAAGGTTTGATTGTTAAAGTAACTAATTATTCTAAACAATTAACTATGAACTTGAACTAACAAAGGAATGATTCAAACAACCCACAAATAATGAATGGAATGGAGGTAGAATTCACTTGAGAAGAGAGCATGACTAATCACAATCATGATTAAGACTCTAGCTAGATATGCATAACTCTTGATGATGAACTTCATTAATTTTTGGACTAAAAGTAATCACAATTTTATCCCTAATCCCTATGGCCAAGACAACTAGGTTCTTGACTCTTTAACAAGTCTAAATCTCCTAGGATTGTCTTACTCTCAATTCCCTTAAGGTAATATGATCATAAGTTGGTTCTTTTCACTCAATTTCTTAAGTGTCCCCCTTTGAGTGTTCTAAGCACAAGTAGGGTATGGGAGAGAGTCATTGCACGTGAAAAAATTTTCGAAACTAGGGTACCAAAATTCGCTCTCTAACTTTCCTGCAAGCAAATCGCGGCTGAAGGCGCCTCTCGCCCTCAGCCCCGTAGATAATCTTCATCGTCGTTCATCCTCATCGCCTTCCTTCCTATTGCCGGCGCTTCTCGCTGCCAACAGCCGGTCTGATCACACTGCTCCCCACGGCGGTGTTAGAGAGACATCTTTCATTCATGCAATCCGCCTAGGTTTCTCCTTTCATGGAAAAAAATCGAGGAGGAAGACGCCTATCAAGGCATCGTCGGATTTGCATGTGGAGAATAACTCGTTCAAATCGGTGTAAAGGAGATTGAGAGGAAGAAAACCCGAAAGGAGGCAGTCTTGGTGGACAATCTATCACTGGATGATGGCGCTGCCTTGGCGCGGTCCATCACGGCTGACAGGACAGAGATGGAGACAGAGGTTAACGTGGATTCCATGGCTTTCGTGGTGGCGGATACTCCTGATGTCTCCATGTCGGATATCTCCATACACGATATTCCTGATACAACAATGGTGGAGTCAACCCCTATTGCTCCAATTGTTCGAACCCTAGCCCTAAGAAGAAGGTTTCGAAAGAAGGACGACGCAACACCACGCCAGGCACCCACCGCAGGCTTGATGTTGAGTCGCCACCCACTTCTCCTTCTCGACAACCAGGTGATGACTCCCGGTTGGCTGGAGCTGAATCTCGGCAGGTTGGCAGGACGCCCGCATTGGATGATACCACTCGACAGATTGGCAGGGCGGCTAGCACTGATGATGCCCCTCGGCAGGCAGGTATTGGCACTCGGCAGGCTGGTGGGGCACCCTCGACGGGCAACACTACTCGGCAGCTATCCACGCTAGCCTCGTACGCCAATCCTCGGCAGGCGTCGCTTGATACCCTTATGGCCGAAGGCACGTCGGTGGGGGTTGGGCACCTTGGGGGAAATCAGCACACTTAACGCAAAGGACATGGGGAAACGGGTAAGGGTTCTACTCCCAAGAAACCAATCGATTATTTCAAGTTTGTCAACAAGAATAATATCAATTCTGATAGAATTCTTAAATACATCACGCCTTGTGATGGGATTGGATATTTAGATCTGAAAGATGATTCGGATGCTTGGAAGTTTGCTTTAGTGGGTACTTCTAGGGATGGTTCCCAGGGATGAGGCGCTTCACGCTATATGCCGCTCATGGAATGTCAAGTATACTATTATCATGCATCAGTCTGGATGGATTATTTTCCGACTCTGCTCGGAAGAGGAAGTGCGCAAGGTGTTAGATAAAGCCCCCACTCTATCTGGGAGCAATATCTAATGTTGGAAAGACTCCCTCGAGCTTTCCAGTTTGATGATCGAGAAATCTCCCATGTACCGGTTTGGATTCGGCTTCCCTCGTTTCCACTGGAGCTATGGTCGAAGAACCATATTAGTAAGGTGGCTTCTTTGGTTGGTCGACCAATCATGATGGATGACACCTCTATTAAGGAAAATAGAGTGTCGTTTATTCGTGTTCGAGTTGACATTGACGTTTCGCAGGTGCTCCCGAAAGAGGTTACTTTCAACTACCGTGGTACTAACTACTCCCAAACTGTCTTGTACAAGCGCCACCCAGCGTATTGTACCAAGTGCATGAAGTTTGGCCATATGGTGGGAGATTGTGATTCTGGCGTTGGTTTGCACAAGGATACTGAGGAGATGCCCTCTAAATTAGATGCTCCTACTACTGGCATGGATGATGAGGGATTTCAGCAGGTGGGATCAAAAAAAATAAAAAAAGTAGGCGAGAAGTAGGAGCAGGAAGAAGAAGGGAACTGCTCCTCCACCTGCCAATGAACCGGTTACAGTTGTTTCATCTGGGAAATACCAAATCCTAGATGATCTAGATCCTGATGACTGGAGGATCAACAGGAGTGAAGGAAAACATCCCGCCCAAGTTTACTCTAAGAAGACGGGCGTCAGAAATGGAAGAAGAGGATGAGGAACCCATAGGGCGCACGAGTCGCTCCCCTCTACCTAGCCTTCCGTCGAGGGTTGATGGGAGAAAGTGCAGACCTGGCATCATTATCCAGGAACCACCGGATAAGGGCAATGTACCATGACAAGGCGGGGCCCGTTCCCCCAATGGTCGTCAATAAAGCTTCTAACATGGAACGTGTGAGGGCTTGCAGCCCCTCACGCGCATCAAGCAGCCCGCAGGTTAGTTCGCAAGTATAAAGTATTTTTAGTTAGTTTTCTTAAGACTAGATTATCTGCTGATAATGTGGTTGACGTAGTGGGTAGAATTGTTCCTAGTTGGAATATTGTGAATAATTTTGATATTGTTGATGGTGGGCGGATTGTGGTTGTGTGGGATTCTACTTTGATTTCTGTTAGTAATGTTGTGCTCCATGAGCAATGTATCTCTGGTTTGGTTCGCTGCTTGATTTCTCCACAGGAGTTCTACATCAGTGTTGTGTATGCCCGTAATGGCGTTGTTGACAGGCGTAGGCTCTGGACTCATCTCTCTGCGGCTGGCTTGACAGTTAACTCTCCTTGGATGCTCCTAGGAGACTTTAACTGTGTCAAGAAGCCAGAAGAGCGTTCTAAAATCGTTCTATCTCACAGGAACTGGTGCAGGGTTGATTTTGAAGAGTTGTGTGTCGAACTGGGGTTAGATGATACCAAGTCTAAGGATGCTTCTTTACCTGGATGAATGGCAGGATATGGAGTCGAATTGATAGGGTGCTGGTGAATTCGAACTGGAACCTCAGCTCAGGTGTCGTGGTGTCTGAGTTCCTGCCCATGGGGGCCACCTCGGATTATTGCCCTGAGCTAGCTTCTGTGTTTCACACCGGGCAGTCAAAGGAGAGACCGTTCAGATATGTGAATATGTGGAAGACTAGCAATGGCTACCTGGATGTTGTGCTTGAGGTATGGGATTCACATGTATTGGGTACTGCTCAATTCAGTGTATGCCGTAGGCTGAAACTTCTCAAACTAAAGTTATGTCTTTTTGGCAAGAGGGATTTTGGCCACATTACTGAAATTGCAGAGAAAGCTAGAACGGAAATTGACAACCTTTAGCTGGAGAGTCATGCTGACCCAAGTAACACTGAAAAATGGGACAGAGTTCGGGAGACGACAAAGAAGGTTGACTTCCTCTGCCACGCCGAGCATCTATTCTTTTCCCAGATGGCCAAGGCTGATTATTTGATCAATCAGGATAAACCTACAAAGTTTTTCTACAAGAAGATTAAGTCCAATAGCGTGAGGAATGTCATCCCCTCCATACTACAGAATCCGGGTACACTTCTTCCAGTGATGAAGTCGTTGGAGAATTTCTAACATTCTATAAGGACTTACTGGGCACTGCAGGTGATTGTGATGAGATCGATGATAGTGTGTTTGAGTGGGGTGCTTTGCTGAATGATCAGGAAGCGCAGGAACTTGTGGCGCCTATCACGGCCGAGGAGATTAAGGGTTGGTGTGGAGTATGAGCGGCGACAAGGCTCCTGGACCAGATGGATATATGGCCTCCTTCTTCCGGGATGCATGGGACGTGGTTGGATCGGATGTTGTGGCCGCTGTCCAGGAATTCTTTGAATCCGGGCAGCTGCTGCAACAGATGAATGCTACATTTATTACACTCATCCCAAAAGGAAAGCACGATCCCACTGTACGAGATTTCTCCCCAATCTCGTGCTGTAATGTACTTAATAAGATTATTTCTAGAGTCATTGTGGGATGCCAGACGGATCTTATGGATGGGCTGGTGACTGAAAATTATTTCGGTTTTATGAAGAATCGAAGGATGAGAGACTGCGTGATGCTTGCTCAGGAAATTGTTAAAAATTATGGATGGGCAAGAAATCGTATGTGGAGGAGAATGGCTATCAAAGTTGATATCAAAAAGGCTTATGATTATGTGGATTGGAGATTATTTCATGGAGTACTTACAGGGTTGAGGTTTCCCAGCGTATGATAGGATGGATTATGGAGTGTGTCACCACTACCTCATTCTCCATCCTAGTCAATGGCGTTCCAGAGGGATACTTCGAAGGCAGGAGGGGCTTGCGCCAAGGGGACCCTCTGTAGTCACTGCACTATGTACTCTGCATGGACTATTTCTCTCGTCTCTTTAGGAGACTTATTGTGAGAGAGAACTACAAGCACCACTCATGACACTGTGCTAAAGTAGGGATCACTCATCTAGCATTCGCTGACGACCTGATCATCTTTGCTTATGGCAACCGGTCCTCTGCAGAAGTTGTTGCCAAGGCTCTCGATCTCTTTGCCAGAATGTCAGGGTTGGAGGTGAGCATAGACAAGTCCCATTTGTTCATGGCACGTGTTCCGGAGGATGAAGAACAGGGGATTCGTGAAGTTTTGCCTTTTCAAGAAGGCACCTTTCCCATGCATTATTTGGGAGACTACAGGGAAGTAAACTTCGGGAGTCTTCCTTCGAGCCTCTCATCACGCAAATATCAAATTTGATCAGGGGCTGGTCCACTCATCTGCTCTCATATGTTGGTCGACTGGAGCTCATTCGGTCGGTGGTGTATGGGGTGATGAACTTTTAGATTTCCATGGTGTACAGAGTTGAACGTATGATTCGAAAATTCCTTTGGGGAACCGCGAGGGGTGCAGTTTGTTGGGAGGAGGTGATCCTTCCTAAGGAACAGGGCGGCCTGGGACTTAGGGGATTTGACCTGCTGTACGATGTAGCCCTCTGCGGAGTGTTGTGGGATGTGCATCTAGAGAAGAAATCTCTGTGGATTAAGTGGATTAATGCCATTTATCTTCAGAACTCTTCGTGTTGGGATGTTGAGGTTAACTACAGTGCCTCAATAGTGTGGAAGGATATTCTCCGTGCGAGGGACTGAGTTCGAGCACAAATTGGATGCGATATTGTCACTTCCTTTGCGTCGTGCTCAGAGATGGGAAGAACTCGTGTGGGTAAATTGTACTTGCTCGCTGCCACCACTGCACCAGTACAGGTTATCTACAAAAGCAATGGAGTCCGTGGGTTCCTCAGAAGCATTCATTCAGGATGTGGATCACCCTGAGGAATCATTTGCTTACCATAGATATATGGCGGTGATATGAAGGCCCGGTGGAATGCGTGCTTTGTGTTGGTAGCCCCGAGACTAGAGATCACCTCTTCTTTGGCTGCCCATTCACGAAGCATGTATGGAACCGGGTTAGAGATGAAGTGGAGTGGAGGAGACAGGTAACCACTTTGAAGGCCGGCTTCAAGTAGATCAGCAAGGACCGACGTGCGCATGTCAGAGATAGGAGGAGGTGGACGCTGGCTTTCTACTACAGTGTCTTTCTCATATGGAAGGCTCGGAACGAAGCGCTCTTCGAGGGCATCCGACCTTCAACGGAAAGTTTGATTAATTATATTGTTATGCATGTAGTTAGATTTGAGCATTTGCTAACTAGATAGGTGTTCTTCTTCGTATTTTGGTTGCTCCCTTTGGAGTTGTAATTACAATTTGTGACTTTGTCTTCGGCCTTCCATTTTTGAATAATTAACATACCATTCACACAAGAAGGGTATGGCTTACCTCCCCTCACACTAACATGCATGCACATCTTAATATATGATTCAATTAAACCACTCATCATACTATTAGAATGGCCATCCTAATACATGAAAAGAGAATTTAATCACATAAATATTGAAATTAAAAATGAATCATTAATCATAAAAGGAAGTCCAAAATTAACTCAATTCAACATCTCAAATCCTACATATCTAGCATTCTTCTTAACCAATCATATGATTAGCCCTACTATGGGACTAGCCACTACACATTGTGATTATATCATTACAACTCAAGGTTTGCTCCATTTAAGCCAAAATGAGAAGAAAATTAACAATTGAAAAGTAGATTGGCTTCCTTTGCATGAGAAACCTTCCTCCTCTTCAATGTATCAACTTTTTCAATCCTTGATGCTTCAATCTTCTCAAATGGTGGATGGGTGGATGGAGTGATGGATTTATGGATTGATTGTAGAAATCAAAATGGAATTTGGATGGATCTAATGGGTGGAGATGGATTATGGATCTAGTGTGTGAGGAAATGTGGTGTGGAGTGTGTGTAACTGCTGTGATTCTAATCTCTAATGAATTTTCGTACCAATTGGGTATTTAAACCTCTTGGGAACCTTCTAGAAGCTTTTGGAATTTTTTAACATATCACTGAATTCGCACACAACTCGACTCGAGTTCTTGCACTTTTCTCAGCGTGCTACTGTGTGTTGACGGAGCTCGACCTATTTCCCGCACATGGCCTCGATTACAGGCACGTGTGCAGCGCATGGCCCGAGTTCGACCACACAGCTCGACTCGAGCATGGTCGAGTTCTGTCCAGCCACTTCATTCCAGCTCCCAACTCCGTTTTTGTCCATTTCTTGACCTGTTTTACACATATTTAAGCTCATTTACACACTTCTATCAATTCATACCACATTTCACAAAATTACAATAACTCTACCAAAAATCATACAAATACGGATAAAAACATCCAAAAATCCACAAATAAAGATACTAAAATCTAGGTGAAAATGACTACGATCAGTATGTTGAAGAAGAATAGCTATAGAAAACAACCTCTTGATCTCCTGATGTATTCCCAAGTCCAATCTTGACGTCGTGTGGGCGACGATCTTCAAGATCCTCTCAATCTGGGCTCCTCCCAAAACTTATACTTAAGTCCAATAATAATAATATAGTCCACTAAAATATTATTACTGCACTGCCACTCAAATTCCATAATTACGTTATGAGCATCTTCTTATTAGGAGCCCGACAGTCTCCCCATGATTAAGGTATACAATGTCCATTAATTAATTAAGTTACTGACAACTCCATTAATTAATATTTCATTCGAGAGTAGTACCACTCAATGTCATATCATGCCGGAATTAATCCATTTTCAAGATTTACATGATAATCTTTGAGCTCCTTAAGGGGACATCATCAACCTATTTAATAGCACACAGATTCTTTCTACAATTAACAACACACCATAGAGACAACACAACTTTCCAACTCATCGAGTTTGTTGATTTAATTACATCTAAATCCCACCCATTGATAAATCAAAGAAATACATACTGCCTTATGTGTCGAGGTTATTATATAGGGATTAAGAGCACAAACATCCATAACAACAGAGATCAGTTCTTCTATATAGTCAGTATAAGTCGAACGATCTCAGGTGGACCTGCTCAATACACACAAGGCATACTAATGTAATTTTATAGTCAAGATAAACTAATACTAAATCACACTACAACCATCCCGATAGATTATCCCTGTCTATCTCGATTGTGAGCATCTGTTTATACTTTATAAGGAAACCAATAATATGATCTTCCGTGTGTGGTCGCACAACATATTACCTACAGTATAAATTAAAAGGACTTTTGCACAAACATATAAATAAATTATAATATGAAAAATGTTTCATCATATGATTATCATTTCAATTAAATCGTTAAAACATTGTTCATACAAAAGATGGAGTTTTAGTATACAATCTAACAAGGGGATCTAACCATATGACCTTTATTCATTAGAATAGTTAATATTGGACACTTAATATATCTATTAATTACCATTCTAGAGGATTTTGTTTCTTAGATTATTAGGTGGGAATTGGAGATTAATTCTTAAGTAAATATATGGGAAAGTTTAGTGCTCTAGCTATTAATCGAATTTTGCATGAAGTACCTAGAAAGAGAGTAGGGATTATTCTTCTGAATTTGGGGTTTGAACCTGATTCATGTGTTAAGTTTACTTTAACCAAGGGATTTAACATAATTAAGTGATTGCTTCAATAAGATCTGCAAGAAGGCCAGCGTCACGACAAGATAAAATTAACCTTATGAATTGAATCTTAAGTAGGGGGCTTAGCCCGCCCGCCTACCCCCATACTTCTTGTATGCGTCGATATGACCACCATAGTAACCACTACGAATGAATCTATCAGCATTCTGATTTAAAATGTAATACGGTGATTTTTAGCATCGTAATACTTCATACGAAATATTGTTAGTGCTAGTGAGGAACAAGTTATTTTCCTAACTATATCTACATTGTAGTGCTCAAAATATAACTTTTGAGCTTTCTGCATTACTCCCCCGAGGAGCAGAATGTCCTGACTCATATAGTCTAACAAAGTTCTTTTCAACTTCTAACCGATTGTCTAGTGATTTAATTTAATTAATTTAAACTGGATTTCCTAGAGTTATCTATCCTCTCTCTTGAACACTTACACATTATTTTTATTTGCTATTTTATTATTTTAGTATTTATTTCTTGCATCTTTAGTTTAATTAATTCTCTTAAAATACCCGAATTTGTCTTATATTAGAATAATCATAAATAGGTTTAAATAGATAATCTAAAATTATCCTCTGGGTTCGATATTTTTTTACTTGGTCACACGCTTAGCTACAGTTGATTTTCTACAATTGGGACACATGTAAAAAGGTGAACAAACAATCGTCATCATCACTGAGCTCCAAACGCCAAAAGTTGAAGTCCAGTTGAAGAACCCCGAGCCTTCTATCTACCTCTCGATATTTAGCATTCATCTCTCCCAACCTTCTATCCATAGCCTCGTACCTTAGGTTGAGCTCAGCGTATTTCGTGTTTGCCAAGGCCAGCTGCCTGTGTTCAGAGTAACAAAGTGTTCATTCATCATTTAGAATTGATCTCTATAGATATGATCCTGAGTCTGCCAGAAATCATACTGCTGCTACGGTGGTGGCTCATACTGCTGTTGAGGCTGCTATGATGGCTGCATCGGAGGAATATCCATCTCTTAAAAATTGTGAGGCATCTCCATATGTACCTCTAGAATAGGCTATTGCTGCGGTCGCTGCTCATACTGTTGTGGCTGTGGCTCGTCCTCCTCATACTCCTCCAGCTCTCTGACCAATATCACATCAAGATCAAGGTAAACACCCTCCAAATGCATATCAACCAAAGTCCGCCAATCTCCATTCCCATCACAAGTGGTGGAGATCGCTATATGAGGAGGGGTGTTCATCAGAAGATTCACATTGATCTGAACAGAGGTAAGATTAATGAGCGTGAAAGGAAGCATGAAGGATATCAAATTACTTCCTCGAATGAACATCCACACATCATCCTTTCTCCGAGCCAAATTCATCCACACACACACCGACATAATCAAATCTGGATCACCTTGGACTGGCCTGTATCTTGATAAATCAACATTGTAATGCTCTGCCAATGGCGTAATCATGCCTCCTATGTTCACCTTCTGAAATGTGTGTGAACTGAACTAATGCACCTGCTGAAAGACATAGGCACCCAAGTTGAAGTGGACTCCATTTATCATACACCAAAGAACGTACAACTCCCCTCTCAAAATACACCCGCCCTCAGCTCAGGCCAAACAATGTTTCCGAGAATACAGACCATATAAGCGATCACCGGGTTGCAAATGAAGGCAGCCCTTGAAGTTTGAGGATTATAGTCTCCTTGCATCCCCGTGATCGACATCCAAAATTCGTCCGTATTAAAATCCTTGTTCTCTAGAGTCGACACATTGTCCGGGCACCGGACCCAAATATCCCATTGAACTCGTTAGCATGCGAATATCTCAATTCCCCTCAAAGTCGGAACCAAGCAACTGTTGGAGAAAATGCTCTCCACGAATCACCTCCAACGTGCATAACATCTCCACGGTGCTGTGAAAATAAGTCTCCCTCTTCAAGTTCTAAAATCTGCTGATTCCTACTTGATTAAACATCCACCTGATGTCATTGATAATGTTCATCTCCATCATGGCTTGATCGTCCTGATAACGAGTCCGAGCTATCTTCCGAGAAATAATTCCCCCACAACTCCTCTCTATCTTCTCACTCTTGTATCTGCAAGTCAAAGTCAGATGGCATCCTCTTCTTATCATTTTAATCTCTTAGCCGTCTCGCCCTTCTTTGGTATCCCTGAACCTCCACTCTTAGATGAGGAAGTAGTAATTCCCTTACCTACAAAAATTATATTTCAAAACAACGCATAGGCAAAGAAGCATGTACCAAACCTAGGATTATTGATAACTTCACATGTATATACGAATTTAAACAGTAAAACTCATGATAAGTCATATTTTAGCATGATTATTTGGTGGAAATTCAAGTTTATTTGATTGAATTATATGTTTTTTATGTGCTAATATTGACTATTCTTGTCTTTGGGAGATAAATGCGTTAATGATATGAATTGATGTGGAAACAGGCTGTTAAGTGGAGCAAATTAGGAAACAAATTAGTCAGCATATCTTTCACATATTCTCACGATCAGGTCTCTTCCAAATCTGTTAAAGACACGTTCAAGGAGGAAAAACATGTAAAGTGATTCTGGAAATTGAGAAAAAAGAAAAGAAATCAATTAGGGTATCTTGGAGGACAAGAAGATAAATAGGACATGTGGATACATCAGAACATGAGGACGCTACACACAAATTTTGGCATAGAAGAAGAGAGGAGGAGCGGCAGTTTACTCGAAGGCAGATTTGAAGTGAAGAACAATCGACATCCTGGTTTTTATTATTTTTAATTTATTTTTCAGCATGAACATGCGGGGCTAATTTCCTTTTCTAGTTTAGGATTTCGTGAATCTCCCGTTGAATATTAATTTAATTATTAAGGATTTTTATATTAAATCCGTTGTGTGAATTTATTCTATTACATGCCTTGAATTGATTTATAGTAGTTGGATAGTTATTTTAGGTTGGCCATCTATATTAATTATTTAATTTCTTACTGCTATTTTGTGATCCACAATCCGTAATTGTTGTAAGGATTGAATAGAGTAGCAAAATATATATTATTCCCTCTAGGTGTAGTGAGATCTAGGTTGTATTATTCCTAGCCGATTTTTTGAGCTTAGTAATTCTATGTTTGGAGTCTTAATGCATTTTTGAGTTCGAATGGGTCACTCGGAAATAGTTCATATTAGTGGTCATACCCTAATTGATGATCTTAAGAACATTCCTTTTAGGTTGGTAGTACCGTCAATCTAGGCATTTGAGTTTGCATATTAGATAAGATATTTAATTCCTCTAATTAATTGATTTAGTATACGGGAGGGGATCGTCATCCTAAATTAAGTTTTTCTCACTTGGTTAAGTTACTAATTAAATTTCATCTATGTACTTTGCTATTTAAAAATTGATTTGATTTATTGTTCATGCTATTTTCAATTTTCTCAAACAAAACTCCCCTTATTTATTTTATTTGTTTGCAACACATCTATTTAATTTAAATTTCATTATACTCCTTTGGGTTAGACCCGTACTCATTGCTATACTCTGTATTGGATTGTGTCGAAAATAAATTCTAATTTGGTAAGACGGCGATAGCTTATCAAATTTGGCGCCGTTGCCGGGGATTTTTCCAGAATATTCTGCTCATCTTCATCTCTAATTAGCTGGCTTAGGTGGTAGGCCACTTGATTCTCCGATCCCTTTTTGTCTTTGATTTCCAAGTCGAACTCTTCCACCGAATCAACTGAGGTTTTGCTTTCTTCTTTGTCATGAGATAGCGAAGAGCTTCATGATCAGAGAAAACAGTGACTTTAGTACCCAACAAGTAAGATCGAAATTTATCTAGAGCAAAAACCACAGCTTTGAGTTCTTTTTCCTTAGTGGAGTAGTTAGCTTGAGCGTTATCCAAGGTTTCTGAAGAATAGTAGATCACATGTGTAGCCATGTCCACTCGTAGCCCCAGCACTGCTCCTACAACATAGTCACTAGCATCACACATTACTTCAAAAGGCATGCTCCAATCCGGCGGCTAAATTATGGGTGGTGTGGTTAGCAAATCCTTCAACTTATCAAAAGAGTTCTTAAAGGCATCATTCATCTCAAACTTCTCATCTTTTTGCAACAACTCACAAAGTGGCTTGACTATCTTTGAAAAGTCCTTGATAAACCTTCTATAGAAACCTGCATGTCCGAGAAAAGAACAAATTTCCCGCACAGATGCGAGGTAAGGCAATGCAGAGATAAGGTCTATCTTAGACTTATCAACTTCAATCCCATTCTTTGAAATGACATGACCTAAATCAATGCCTTGTTCGACCATAAAGTGACACTTTTCTCAATTCAAAACAAGTTTTGTTTCTACACATGTTTTCAAGATCAATTCAAGATTTTCAAGGCAACAACTAAAAGATTCTCCATAGACACTGAAATCATCCATAAAGACCTCTATTATATTACCCAAAAATTCAGAAAAAATGCTTACCATACATTTTTTAAATGTGGCAGGTGCGTTGCAAAGCCCGAAAGGTAACCGACGACATGCAAAGTCCCAAAGGGGCATGTGAATGTTATTTCTCTTGATCTTCGGGAGAAATTGGAATATGAAAATAACCAGAAAAATCATCAAGAAAACAATAGTAAGAATAACCTGCAAGCTTTTCTAACATTTGATCAATAAAGGGCAAAGGAAAATGATCCTTTCTAGTCATGTTATTGAGCTTGCGATAGTCCATGCACACTCTCCAACCCATTTGCAAACGAGTCAGAACCATATCACTCTTGTCATTCTCAATCACAGTCACTCCTGATTTCTTTGGCACCACTTTATTGGACTGACCCACGTACTATCTGAGATTGGATAAATGATCCCCACACTTCGAAGTTTCAACACCTCCTTCTTTACCACCTCCATCATGGGCGGATTCAACTGGCGCTGAGCTTCTAGAGACGGCTTTGCATCATCCTCAAGCAGAATACGATGCATTCAAATTGCGGGACTGATACCCTTCAAATCCTCTACCGTCCATCCAATAGCAGTCTTGTGCCTCTTCAACACATCGAACAACAAGCTCTCTTGTTTGTCCGTCAGCTTGGACGAAATGATCACCGATAAAGTGGAATCCGATCTTAAGTAGGCGTACTTCAAGTGCTCAGGAAGTGCCTTTAACTCTAGCTTTGGTGCCTGCACTATAGAATTTCTGGAAAAATTCCCAGATGTAAAGTTGCTCACCATTCTGCAAAATTTGGAAAATCCGGATCAACTGTCACTGAACCCTTTAGTGTCATAAGGCTCTATTCCATGGTTTGCCGATTTGGCAAATTTTCTGACCTCCCATCAGTTTCTAGCACATTGAGTAAAGTAAAACATGATAAGCTCCGTAGTGATGCCAAGTACTACATGTGGGATGATCTGTATTATTTGAAATGCTATTCCGATCAAGTGATAAAAAGGTGCGTTCCTGATATTAAATTTAATTCAATACTCACCTTTTGTCCTAATCATGCATGTGGTGGTCATTTTGGTTTTAGGGAGAACTGCTTTCAAAGTGCTTGAGTGTGGATTTTATTGGCCGATAATGTTTAAGGATGCTTATGAATTTTACAAGTCTTATAATAGATGTCAGCGTGTAGAAAATATTTCTCAACGGAATGAAATTCTCCAAAACCCTATAATCGTTTGTGAGATTTTTCTGTGTGGGGATGGATTTTATGGGACCTTTTCCTTCTTCGTTTGGCTTCACCCACATATTACTTGTTGTTGATTATGTGTTGAAGTGGGTGGATGCAAAGGCCACCCGAACTAATGATTCTAAAGTAATTGCAGGTTTTCTTCGATCTAACTTGTTTTGTAGGTTTGGAATTCCTCGAGCCATCATTAGTGACAAGGGCACGCATTTTTGTAACCGAACGGTGGAAGCATTGTTACTCAAATATTCGGTGTTTCATAAAACATCCACACCCTACCACCCTCAAATGAGTGGCAAGGCAGAGGCATCCAACTTTGAGATCAAGAGGATTTTAGAAAAGACGGTTAATCCATCTAGGAGAGATTGGAGCTCATGATTGGAACATGCGCTATGGGCCTATCGAATGGCCTATAAGACACCGATTGGCATGTCCCCATACCGGATTATCTATGGAAAGCCATGCCACTTACCTGTGGAGCTTCAATACAAGGTATGATGGGAAATCCAAAAGTGCAACATGGAAGCCGAAGTACAAAGAAAACTCCAATTGCAAGAGTTGGAGGAATTGAGAAATGAGGCTTATGAAAATTCAGTGACTTATAAAGCTAAAACAAAGGCATTTCATGATGCAAGAATCTCAAGGAAAAATCTTAACATTGGGTAAAAAGTTTTACTTTACCACTCAAAGCTTAAATTATTTCCTGGTAAGTTGCAATCTCGTTGGATTGGTCCGTTTATTGTGACTAATGTTAATTCTCATAGTGCAGTTGAGATAAGAAGCATAAATTCTGAAAGGAGTTTCAAAGTTAATGGGCACCAACTTAAAGAGTATCATGAAGGATTCCAGACGATTGAGGTGGACCGAATGGAGTTAGAAGATGTGGTTTATAATTAATAAAGATACACCTTGTCTAAGTCGAGCCAACGACAATAAAAAACCCTGATTGGGAGGCAACCCGATTTTCTTGTTTTATTTTTATGATTATTTATTTTTTTATTTTGTTAATTTAAATTTTTATTTTCAATAAATTGTCTGATTGTTCGTTCTTAATTTTCTTTTGTGATTAGCAGAAGTAATACAAACTGCAAGGGAAGCCAGAATTTTAATAATTTCGGAATTTGATATGATAGAAATTGGGCCACGAAATGGCTTTATTGCTTTGATTAAAATTTCACTTGTGGCCTATCTAATTTTCATTTTTTTTACAGGAAAGGGGCCCAATTTTCTTAGTCCATGAAGAAATTGAAGGAGCAAATAAGGCCCAAGTCATACAATTGATCAAATAATATGAAAACCCCCAATTCCTCATTCACATCTTGAAACCCTTTCCCAATTCTCTGTTCGTGAAAACCCCAAATTCATCGTGAATTCTGTTGCACCACCTTAAGCCCAATTCCAATTCCACTCCTTCGAATTAAGACCCCAAATTGTATCGGTGTAATTATTGAATTAACAATGGTGAATTTGCACTCTAATACACGCACAAGAAAGAATCAAAGAGGCACTGTTAATTGGAGGGAAGACGAGGCAGATTCATCAAGGGTAATAGTCGTATTTCGTGAGGCAGATGTACCCAATGAACCCATTACCGCCGCTGCCCATTCTGTTTCAAGTGAAGAATCTCCCCATTGCCGCCAAGAATCTCCAGCACCGGCAGCCGCCGAGGGCGAGGCACCGCGACCGCCACGCCGCCGCTCCGGTCCAATTTTTTTGCTTCCCAAATCACTACACCATCTCTATGTCAGGACCTGATCAAGTTGTAGAATACTAAAGGTTAGAAAAAAGAGACCACAAATCCACTGTTATATTGACACAGCTCTGCTTAAGTCGTTAGGATTGCATGATGACATCTTTAGGATGATTGACATGGTTGGGTTGAGGCATTTAGTAAGTGGAAATTATCCTATTTTTGAGGACCTTACTTATGAATTCCTAAGTGCATTTGAGAAGACTGAGTAGGAGGTGACTTTCCATTTGGGGGTGTTACGTTTAATTGGACAGTCGATCAGTTGATGTTATCTTTAGGGGTCCCTTTGATTGAGTATGTGGAAGAGGAGTTTAAAGCAGACGCTCTGTGGAATGAGATCACACTAGGGCAGAGGAAGTGTAGAGCTAGTAGTGCGAAGGGTAGCTTTATCTAAAATCCATGTATTCGGTTTCAGAGACTACTTTCTAGTAGCATCTTCATTAGAGAGACGAACAAGAATGTGGTAGAGTGTAAAGATCTAAGAGTGATTGATTCTATACTACATTGGAAGCCACTTGGGTTCGAGGACATGGTGATTGAGCATCTGTCACATGTGAAGAAAGGAAACGGGAACATCACTGTAGGTGGGCTGATCACGGCGATTGCAAAGGTTGCAGAGTCAACATGGCAGATAGAGTCCCTGTCGGATCCGTGCATTTGGTTGATGACACGCTATTGACAAAAATGGGCATATTAAGAAATGATCATGGCATGTACATGTGGATGGTGACTGCAGATGAAGAATTGGCTCTACCAAATCCCACATTCACCACCATAAATTTTCCGAAGAACATCCGGATGCAGCACGATGAGTGGCCAATGATTCTGGTCCCGTCCTTGCCAAGAGCTCTCCCTACTGGGTTTGGTCATCTTGAAGGAGCCTTCAATGCTCAGATGGAGAGATTTGAGGCCAATCAGCACTTTTTGATGTGTTAGGTGAACGATCTCGTCAAGTATTTACGGGATCGTGGTCAGAGTTTGTCCCAGCAATAAAATCAGGTATAGTCTACCCATTTTCATATTTAAATTCTCTTTTATACTTGCTTTTGCTTGGGGACAAGAAAACGTTTAGGTGTGGGGAGGGATTTTATATGATATTTGGGATAGAAAATTAATGTAAATATGCTTTATGATTTTGCTGATTTTGGTGAACTCCTATGGCTGTATATATTTGAATTCTTTGATGGCTGTTATGCATGTTTTGGTAAGAGTTGATGGCGTTGTCTTGAAAGCTTAAATGTGATGTTGAAGATCTTGATTTAGTGCAGGTTTGGGTGATTCGCATTCTGAAATTTCTGATGTTGGACGCGTAATATTGCTGAATTTTCTAATTTGTTGTGAAAAAGTTGCTGAATTTCTTGTCCCATGTCTTGCTCTTGTTGCCCTCTGAGTTTTATGTTTATGTAGAGTTTGGGAATTTGATGAATAAAATCTTTTGAGGGGATTAGGGGGATGCATAATTGAGTGGGTAGCAGTGATGTTGAGAGCTGTTGAAATTTGATACTCTTTGCAAATAATTTTGTGATTGTAGTGGCTAATTTTTTTTCAAATTTCAGGGCAAATCTTCCTAATTTTCGGTGAGCTTTTGAGCCTTAACGAGCTATCATCTATAAGCTCCATTGAAATTTCTTTCTTGAGTGCATTGAAGTTGAATTGCTCATTCTAGAAATTGCTCTTTTGAATGCATTTCAAGATCATGTGAGTGGATATATGTGTTAAAATGATAAGGGCACTTAGGTTTAACCCTTTTGGCTTATATTGTTCCACCCGATTATGAAAACTCTAGGGAAGCCACGTTGACCCTAAGCCTTTTCTTTGAATTACGAGTACATAAATGAACCCTGAATCCCCATTTCTTTCTTTAACTCTTCCGTTTAAACCCTTCATTACTTTGCAATGTGTGAATCTAGTGGAAATACTTTATGGTTGAATTGAAGATAAAGGAGAGTTGATGTAAAAAAATTGGAGAAAAAAAGGGAAAGAAAAGGAAGATTGGAAGATTGAAAAAAAAGAGAAAAATTCTTGAAAAAAGAAAGGGAAAAAGGAGCTGCTGAAACTGTTCATATTGAGCTGCTGAAATTTTATGGCCGGCACTGATCCTTTCAGTGTTACACCTGCTGTTTCAAATCTCGAAAAGGAGCAGGTGTAGGGAGGTTATAAGTGAAAGAAAAATGTTGTTTTGAAAAGGAAAATTTGGGGAAGATGGATGTTTTGATTTGTAGATATCACATGTTGTAAAGTGGTGTATTTAGCCATTATTATCCCTATTGTTACCTCACTATGTTCTAAGGCCCCATTATAACCCTATCAAAGACCCTTTGATTGTTGCAAATGATCCATTTAAAATGGGTGGGGATTTGATTTTGGAGCAAGCATATGGTAGTGACCTTTCTTGTTCAATTTTTGAGTGATCATGCTTCCTATTCATATACTTGAGAGTTTTTGAGTGAATATTTGTGAGGCATTGGAATTTTGAAAGATTTGATGCCAGGAAAGTTGTAAAATTTGAGTGCAGAGTTGTTTTTCATATTAGTTCTGAATGCTCATTGGTTACTTTTCTCTTTTTGTGTTGTGAATTTTATTTGCCTTTTTAGATGGAGTTCCTCGGTTTTTATTCTCTATCGTCTTTGATCTCAGTTTGCTTGAGGACAAGCAAAGATTAGGTGTTGGGAGATTTGAAAAGTCATATTTTAGCATGATTATTTGGTAGAAATTCAAGTATGCTTGATTGAATTATATGTTTTTTATGTGCTAATATTGACTAATTTTGTCTTTGGAAGATAAATGCGTTAATGATATGAATTGATGTAGAAACAGTCAGTTAAATAGAGCAAATTAGGAAACAAATCAGCAAGTATATCTTTCACATATTCTCACGATCAGATCTCTTCCAAATCAGTTGAAGGCACGTTCAAGGAGGAAAAACAAGGTAAAGAGATTCTGGAAATCGAGAAAAAATGAAAGAAATCAATTAGGGTTTCTTGGAGGACAAGTAGATAAATAGGGCATGTGGATACATCAGAACGTGAGGATGCTACACACGAATTTTGGTAGAGAAGAAGAGAGGAGGAGCAGCAGTTTACTCCAAGGCAGATTTGAAGTGAAGAACAATCGACATCCTGGTTTTTATTATTTTTAATTTATTTTCAGCATGAACATGCTGAGCTAATTCCTTTTTCTAGTTTAGGATTTCGTAAACTCCCCATTGAATGTTAATTTAATTATTAAGGATTTTTATATTGAATCTGTTGTGTGAATTTATTCCATTACATGCCTTGAATTGATTTATAGTAGTTGGATAATTATTTTAGGCTGGCCATCTAGATTAATTATTTAATTGCTTACTGTTATTTCGTGATCAACAATCCATAATTGTTGTGAGGATTGAATAGAGTAGCGAAATAGAGATTATTCCCTCTAGGTGTAATGAGATCTAGGTTGTATGATTCCTTGCCGGTTTCATAGTCTAGTAATTCTATGTTTGGAGTCTTAATGCATTTTCGAGTTTGAATCCTTAGGGTCACTCGGGAAAATAGTTCAAATTAGTGATCGTACCCAAATTGATGATCTTAAGAACATTCGGGTTAGTTGGTTGTACCGTTAATCTGGGGATTTGAGTTTGCATATTAGATAAAATATTTAATTCATATAATTTATTGATTTAGTAAACGGGAGGGGATCTTGTGGAAATACTTTATGGTTGAATTGAAGATGAAGAGGAGTTGGTGTAAAAAATTGAAGAAAAAAAGGGAAAGAAAAGGAAGATTGGAAGATTGAAAAGAAAAAGTGAAAAATTCTTGAAAAAAAGAAAGGGATAAAGGAGCTACTGAAACTGTTCATATTCGGCTGCTAAAATTTTATGGCCGACAATGATCCTTTATGTGTTACACTAGCTGTTCCAAATCTCGAAAAGAAGCAGGTGTAGGGAGGTTATAAGTGAAAGAAAAATGATGTTTTGAAAAAGGAAAATTTGGGGAAATGGATGTTTTGATTTGTAGAGATCACATGTTGTAAAGTGGTGCATTTAGCCATTCTTATCCCTCTTGTTACCTCACCCTGTCCTAAGGCCTCATTACAACCCTGTCAAAGACCCTTTGATTGTTGCACATGATCTATTTAAAATGGGTGCAAATTTGATTTGGGAGCAAGCCTATGGTAATGACTTTTCTTATTCAATTTATGAGTGATTTTACTACCTATACATATACTTGAGAGTTTTTGAGTGAATCTTTGTGAGGCCTTTGAATTTTGAAAGATTTGATGCCATGAAAGTTGCAATCTTTGAGTGAAGAGTCGTTTTTCATATTAGTTCCAAATGCTCATTGGTTACTTTTCTCTTGTTGTGTTGTAACTTTCATTAGCCTTTTTAGATGGAGTTCCTTGGTTTTTATTTTCTGTCGTCTTTGATCTCATTTTGCATGAGGACAAGCAAAGTTTAGGTGTGGGGAGATTTGATAAGTCATATTTTAGCATGATTATTTGGTGGAAATTCAAGTCTATTTCATTGAATTATATGTATTTTATTGGCTAATAATGACTATTCTTGTCTTTGGAAGATAAATGCGTTAATGATATGAATTGATTTGGAAACAGGTTGTTTAGTGGAGCAAATTAGGAAACGAATCAGCCAACATATCTTTCACATATTCTCACGATCAGATCTCTTCCAAATTTGTTGAAGTCGCATTCAAGGAGGAAAAACACGGTAAAGAGATTCTGGAAATCGAGAAAAAAGGAAAGAAATCAATTAGGGTGTCTTAGAGGACAAGAAGATAAATAGGGCGTGTGGATACATCAGAACGTGAGGACGCTACACACGAATTTTGGTAGAGAAGAAGAGAGGTGGAGCAACAATTTACTCCAAGGCAAATTTGAAGGGAAGAACAATCGACATCCTGGTTTTTATTATTTTTAATTTATTTTCAGCATGAACATGCGGGGCTAATTCCTTTTCTAGTTTACGATTCCGTGAACCTCCAGTTGAATGTTAATTTAATTATTAAGGGTTTTTATATTGAATCTGTTATGTGAATTTATTCCATTACATGCCTTGAATTGATATATAGTAGATGGATAATTATTTTAGGCTGGCCATCTAGATTAGTTATTTAATTGCTTACTGCTATTTCGTGAGTCACAATCCATAATTATTGTGAGGATTGAATAGAGTAGCGAAATAGAGATTATTCCCTCTAGGTGTAATGGGATCTAGGTTGTATGATTCCTAGTTGGTTTCGTAGATTAGTAATTCTATGTTTTGAGTCTTAATGCGTTTTTGAGTTTGAATCCATAGGGTCACTTGAGAATAGTTCAAATTAGTAGTCGTACCCTAATTGATGATCTTTAGAACATTCGGGTTGGTTGGTCGTACCGTCAATCTAGGGATTAGAGTTTGCATATTAGATAAGATATTTAATTCCTGTAATTAACAGATTTAGTAAACAGGAAGGGATCTTGTGGAAATACTTTATGGTTGAATTTAAGATGAAGGGGAGTTGATGTAAAAAATTGGAGAAAAAAAAGGGAAAGAAAAGGAAGATTGGAAGATTGAAAAAAAAAAGAAAAATTCTTGAAAAAAGAAAGGGATAAAGGAGTTGCTGAAACTGTTCATATTGAGTTGTTGAAATTTTATGGCCGACAATGATCCTTTTAGTGTTACACCAGCTGTTCAAAATCTCGAAAAGGAGCAGGTGTGGGGAGGTTATAAGTGAAAGAAAAATACTGTTTTGAAAAGGAAAATTTGGGGAAAATGGATGTTTTGATTTGTAGAGATCACATGTTGTAAAGTGGTGCATTTAGCCATTCTTATCCCTCTTGTGACCTCGCCCTATCCTAAGGCCCCATTAGAACCCTATCAAAGACCCTTTGACTGTTGCACATGATCCTCCAGTTGAATGAACATGCGGGGCTAATTCCTTTTCTAGTTTACGATTCCGTGAACCTCCAGTTGAATGTTAATTTAATTATTAAGGGTTTTTATATTGAATCTGTTATGTGAATTTATTCCATTACATGCCTTGAATTGATATATAGTAGATGGATAATTATTTTAGCATGGCCATCTAGATTAGTTATTTAATTGCTTACTGCTATTTCGTGATTCACAATCCATAATTATTGTGAGGATTGAATATAGTAGCGATATAGAGATTATTCCCTCTAGGTGTAATGGGATCTAGGTTGTATGATTCCTAGCCGGTTTTCGTAGCCTAGTAAGTCTATGTTTGGAGTCTTAATGCATTTTCGAGTTCGAATCCATAGGGTCACTCTGGAATATTTCAAATTAGTGGTCGTACCCTAATTGATGATCTTAAGAATATTCGGGTTGGTTGGTCGTACCGTCAATATAGGGATTTGAGTTTGCATATTAGATGAGATATTTAATTCCTGTAATAAATTGATTTTGTAAACGGGAGTGGATCATCATCCTAAAATAGATTTTCTCACTTGGTTAAGTTACTAATTAAATATCATCTACGTACTTTGCTATTTAAAAATTGATTTGATTTATTGTTCATGCTATTTCTGATTTTCTCAAACACAACTCCCCTAATTTATTTTATTTGTTTGCAACACATCTATTTAATTTAAATTTTATTATACTCCTTTTGGTTTGACCCGTACTCGTTGCTATACTCTGTATTGGGTTGAGTCGAAAATAAATTCTAATTTGGTAGGACGGCGATAACTTATTAACTCAACAAGTTGAATCATGGAGAAATCAATCTTATATATCCTAAGTAACCCCAAAGATCCACTATACTTCAACAAATACCAACATGCTTCGATATGAATCTAGATAATCAATAGTTAAACATAATTCATAAGCATCATTAATTTCTCAAAATTCCATAAATCCAATGTAATATTGAACCCATGCAAATTCATATCAAATTTCAATAAAAACACCCAAATTTAAATTCTAATTCTAATAAAAAAACATGTTCAATCAACTTACTCATCTACAATATATATAGAATAATTCAATTCAAAGGTAAAGAGTCAAGAAAACATACCTCTATCTCCTACAATGAGTGCGTATCGTGACTAGGATGGAATTCCAAAAATTTGAGTACAAAAGCCCTAAATTGGACTTGAATCCTCCAAAATTGGTGTGGAATGTGTGTGGTTTTGGAAAAGAATAGTATACTTAGGGTTTGGAGTGAAAATCTTACAGTTCGGGGTGAGTGCTCGAGGAAGGGTGGCAAGAAAATGGTCGAGCGACGCGCAAAGTGTCCTTTAAATCAGGAAAACTTACCTCCGCTCGGGTCGAGCGACTTGGTCAGTAGCCACTTCCTGGTCGAGCGGCCACTCTTCAAGCTAATATGTCTTCCGCTTTTCGCTCGCCCTCTCGCTCGACCAAGATATTCAGGTCGAGCGGACCCATTTTGGTCGAGTGGGACCTCTGTATTCTGAAAATTTCAGAATTCGCCTTACAGTAGTCCGCTCGACCATCGCTTGACCAATCTATTCTGGTCGAGCAGCCTAATTATCAGTCAAGTTAGCCCCCGATGATCTGTTTCCCGTGAATTCCTTCATCCCCTGCAAAACTCAGACTCTAAAATAACATTAAGCATTTTATCAAGCCAAAACAATAGCGACTCTAGAAATAATATATAAAACTCCGCCCAAACTATAAAAATAAAACACTACTGAACATTAGGCACATTGCAAAAAAATCGACACATCAAAACCGATTAAAGTTTCAATATACCGCAAAAAATCAACTCCCCTAGCAAACATTATAAAGAAAAGATTATACTCTTGGTGCTACGATAGGTAAGTACATCACCACCCCCCAAACTTAGTAAAAACTTAAGTTGAAACAAAGTTTTCAAAGAGATATATTTGCCGATATGTAAGCACCTTAAATATAAATTTTCTTACTCACACGAAATAAATAAAGCAATAAAACAGGAGGGAAAGCCCCCCAACAGGCGCTCATGTTTAACGTTGGAGAGTCACGACGGTACCACTTCAATTTAAGGTATATTCAAATATGACGCATCATCCGGCGACTTAAAATTCTTCTTCGATGCCCATTCGACGCTATAATATCTCCATCTTTGTCCATGATCTCAAAACTCCCCCCTCCGCAGGCTCTATGGATAATGAACGGTCTCATCCACTTCGATTTTAATTTTTTTGCCTAAAGCTTCAAACGAGAGTTAAAAAGTAATACATCATCACCTTGTTTGAACTCCTTGAAAGTGATCTTTGAGTTATGCCACTTCTTCATCCTCTCCTTGTAGATCACCGAGTTCTTAAAAGCTTGATTTCTGAACTTATCCAATTGATTATTGTGAGTCATCCTCAACTCCTTTTGCTCCTTAATGGATAAGTTCAAACTCCTAACGACCCAAAAAGACTTATGCTAAATCTCTACTGGTAAGTGGCATGGCTTCCCATAGACAATTTGATAAGGTGACATATCTAGCACATCCTTGTGTGCCGTCTAAAACCTCCATAAGACATCATCGAGCTTCATAGCCCAATCCTTCCTATTGGTTCCGACTACCTTCTCCAGGATTTGTTTCACTTGCTAGTTAGAGACTTTGGCTTGCCCATTTGCTTGAGGATGATAAGGTGTAGTAACCCTATGCTTAACACCATACTCCTTGAGAACTCTTTCAATAAGCTTATTGACTAAGTGGGAACCTCCATCACTCACAAGAGCTCTAGGAACTCCATAGTAGGCAAAAATATGCTTCTTCAAGAATGGCAATACCATCTTTGCATCATTCATGCGAGTAGGAATCACTTCCACCCACTTAGAAACATAATCAATAGCAAGATGGATGTAGAGAAATCCATTAGATGGGGGAAATGCCCCATAAAATCGATTCCCCATACATCGAAGATCTCTACAACAATGTTTGGCTGAAGTGGCATCGCATCCCTTTTACTTATGTTTCCCAACCTTTGACATCTATCGCATGTCGCTACATAGGATTCACAATCTTTAAATAAGGTAGATCAATACAAAGAGGATTGAAGTACCTTCACTACAGTCTTTTAAGCTCCGAAGAGCCCTCCGTTAGATTGTGCATGGCAAAAATCGAGGACGCTCTCCATCTCGGGCACACACCTATGGACGATAGAATCTTATAAATTTTATACACAAACGGATCGTACCATATGAAAGTCTCAACATCTCTCTTAAACTTGGAAAGTTGATACCTATTGAGACCTTTAGGAATTTCACCTGATGCAATGTAATTTACATAATCAGCGTACAATGGATCCATTCCTTGAGCAGCGACCACACAAGCTTTCTCCACTCCTTCAGCAAACACCGCCATAATCTTTTCATCAAGGAACATCTCTTCTATGTATTCAAACGAATCATCAGAATGCTCCCTTGTCTCTAACCTTGATAGGTGATCCGCCAACACATTCTCCGTTCCTTTCTTATCTCGGATCTCCATATCAAACTCATGTAGAAGAAGGATCCATCTAATGATCCTTGGCTTGCTTCCTTTTTCTCCATCAAGTACCAGATAGCATTATGATCAGTATACACTATAGTATTCATGCCAACCAAATACTGTCGAAACTTACTGAATGCATACACAACAGCTAAAAAATCCTTTTCAGTGACAGTCTTTTTTGCTGCATCGAAAGTCTTACTCGCATAGTAGATGGTGCAAAATTTCTTTTCTCTCAATTGCCCAAATCACCACTCCAACTGCCACTGAATAGAAGTACAAATGGCTGAGTCCAATCCGGTGTGATCAAGACAGGTGCAATAATAAGTGCCTCTTTCAAATTCAAAAAAGTTGTTAGACATTCATTATCAAAATTAAAAGGAACATCATTTTCAAGTAAGTAAGACACGGGCTTGGAGTATTTTGAGAAATTTTTTATAAATCTTCTATAGAATCTGGCGTGTCCAAGGATGGACAGCACTCCATTCTCATTAGTAGGTAGTGGAAGCTTCTGAATTACCACTACCTTGGCTCAATCTACCTGCAATCCTTTGGCCTAAACATGATGGCCTAGAACAATCTCATCTCTCACCATGAAAAGACACTTCTCTGAATTCAAGATAAGATTAGTTTCTATGCAATGCTTCAAAACAATAGATAGGTTTGACAAACAAATATCAAAGGAGGATACAAACACAGAAAAATCATCCATAAATACCTCCATAATCCTTTCTATCAACCCATCAAATATGGTCATCATGCACCTTTGGAAAGTAGCAAGCGCATTACACAATCCAAAAGGCATCTTTTTAAAGGCAAAGGTTCCATAAGGGTAAGTAAAAGTTGTCTTTTCTTGATCCTCGGGCACAATCATAATTTAATTATAACCCGAGTACCCATCCAAGAAGCAATAAAAATCATACCCTACTAGACGATCTAACATTTGATCCATGAATGGAAGAGGGAAGTGGTCTTTGCATGTATTTCATTTAGTTTCCTGTAATCTGTACACACACAACATCCCGTAGGAATCCTAGTGGCTAACGTCTCTCTATCATCGGCTTTCACAATAGTCATGCCCCCTTCTTAGCTACAACATGCAATGGACTCACATGGGGACTATCACTAATGGGATAAATAATTTCTGCATCTAACCACGTTAAGATTTGCTTCGTAATCACTTCTTGAATCGTAGGGTTAACTTTTTGCTGATTCTGAATACTCCCCTTAGCTTCATCTATCAACCTTATCTTATGCAAGCAATACGATGGATTAATACCTTTCAAATCATCCAAAGACCATCCAATAGCAGACTTATATTTTCTAAGCACATCTAACGACTCCTCAAGTTGATCATCAGTAAGAGAAGAATATACAATTACCGAATATATTTTATTATCACTTAAATAAGCATACTTCAAGTGTTCCGGTAGTGGCTTCAACTCTTCCTTCTTTTCTTCCTTCGGTGTGTTCTCTCTATCCAATGATAGATATTGCCTAGTCTACTTGACCTCTTCAATCTTGGTTCATTTTTATTCATACCTATCATCACCCAAATCAAGTAAGTTTTTAAGAGATTCAATACATACCTCATTGGAGAGCTCATCTAGCTCCATGGTGGGAAAAGTAAGAGACTCCGCCAAGCATGTCTCCAAAGGATCCTTAGAAAGGATCAAGGACATATCTTCCTTCACAATCTCCTCCACCACATCAATGCTATAACACTGTGTCTCCATAGGCATCTTCATTGCTTTGTCGAAGTTGAATAGAACCTCTTCTTTATCCATTTGCAGTCTAAGCTCCCCCTTTTGTACATCAATCATTGTTCCAGCAGTGGCAAGGAATGGTCTTCCTAAGATAAGAGGAATATTATCCTTGTCATCTTTCATCTCTAGCATAAGAAAATCTATGGGAGAGATAATTTTCTCAACTTCGACAAGTACATCCTCTATCATACCCTTTGGAAAGGTCATGGACCTATCCGCCAACTGTAGAGCTACTGTTGTGGCAGCAAGCTACCCCAAACTTAGCTTCTTGAATATAAATATGGGCATCAAGTTGATGCTTGCACCAAGATTGCACAAAGAATTTTGTGCCGGCCCCTTTCGAATTTCACATAGAATCATGAAGCTTCCCGAATCTTTCAACTTTGCTGGCAGCTTCCTCTGAATGATCGAATGCAGTTCTCAGATAGATTTATGGTCTCAACTTTGTTCAAGTTCCTCTTCTTCAATATGATATTCTTTAAGAATCGGGCATAATAAGGCATCTCCATAATTGCTTCGGAGAAGGGAATGTTCAAACTTATCTTTTCATGATATCTTGGAATCTCTTGAACTTATCTTCTAATCCTTTCTTCACTAACCTCAAACGAAATGGAGGAGGTATCTTTGTCTTAGGAATTCCCTACTCATCACGTTCAACTTCCTTCACTTTATCCTTCTCGGCTCTCAATATCTTGACTCTTTCCCACTTCTTCTCCACTATATATTCAGTATTCTACTCTTTTGCCTGTACTGAAGTGTTACGAAAAATAGGTGTAGCATCCTGTATAGAAACTGGAGTCGAATGATCCTGCTCGACCGAATAGTCTGGTTTGGCAAGATGAAATTAGTCGAGCAGGGTATCTGTAATCTGATTCTCGATGTTCAGGTGTACAGGAAGCAGCTCGACCTAAGATCGACCTAGATGGTCCTTGTAATCTGATTGTGGTTGTTCTGTTCTACATATGGCCGCTCGACCATCGCTTGACAACTTAGTTTGGTCAAGCTGTGGTCGAGTGGGTCCTTTCGTCTTTGTTTTCTCCTAATGGCAACATTGTACATTCATACTGCGTTCCTGACCTCAGAGTGATGGCATTATAAGATTTTAGGTTCGTTATACTTTGAGATGAAAACTTTCCCTTCTCAATTGTTTGCGTAAGCTTATTCACATTCCCCGTCATCTCTCCTATCAACAATGTAAGATCTTTCATCTCTTTGGATAACTCATTATGATTTGAATCTATCTTCTTTTCCAAATGATCCACCCTTGCATCATTCCAAGCCACATAATGGTTCACAGTATCCTCCAAACCAGGTTTTCCTTCTTTTATCTTTGCTCTAGAATCAACACCAATGGGAGGAAGTACTGCTGCATTCGGATTACTCCATGAAAATTCCGGCCTCCTTGGTTGTTGATAATAACTAGGAGGACCACGATAGTTCCATTGGTCATTCTTGTTTCCTTGATTTTGATATCTAGTTCCTTGAATACTTTGTCCCATGGCGTAGTTTGCCTCTTCGAGCTCCTCTTGGATAGATCTCCCTTCACCAACATCATGTTGTTTCATCATTGGTACTCTCTGTGACAACTCAGTAATCTCCTTCTACTAAGTTCAAGTAGCTTGTTGATATTTGCCAAACTAGAGACGAACTCATCTTCTCTACTCGACTTTACCATGGGGTGTTCAACATGTGCTACCCTTCCAAGTACATAGGTGCCCCTCACTCTATCAGTAGGCCAATCTCTTGAATTCATTGAAATATCCTCAAAGAACTTTTCGGCCTCAACGAGTGTCTTAGCAAGCAAAGCTCCTCTTGATGACACATCAAATAGAACACGAGAATCACAATCCCCATTGTAGAAAATACAGATGTATTGAGCTTTTAACATTCCATGTTGTGGACACTTTCTAAGCATGTCCTTGAATCTATCTCAAGCTTCATGAAACTTCTCTCCTTGGTTAATTATGAATTGATGAATATCTTGCTTCATCTTGAATACCTTTGAAGGTGGCATGTATCTCTCTAGGAATTTCAACTTTAGCTAGTCCCATGTAGTGCAATCAGTAGCACTAAGAGTGCTATACCAGTCTCTCGCTCTTTCAGTAAGCGAGAATTTAAACAACACGACCCTCCTTGCATCTTCGTGATCTCCTGCACTTTTTTATGTACCTGAATTGTCACGCCCCAATTTTCAATAAATATAAAGGGAGATTTATTCGCAATTCTTTGATAATATTAACCTTCAATGCGGCCGTGAACCATAAAATAAAGTTAATAAAATATCATAAATAGTGAAAATTAAACAAAAGTATATCATTAGAATTTATATAAAAAGATTTTGGTTCAGGGCATTAATAAAAAGGGCTTTCACGCAACGCATCCTCCCCGGTACACCGTCGCACCTCAACCTGAAAAGGTTTGGAGTGGAAGGGGTGAATATCTGAAATACACTCAGTGGGTTTACTTAAATGATTGTATAGTTAAAAATAAATATGCATGCCAAATATACCATAAAATGTAACATATGCCAACTTTAATAAAATTACTTTTCAACATTGTCATTCGATAACTCATTGGAAATATTTTAAACCGAACCATCGTCCGATAACTTGCGTTAGTTGGTCTGTGCACACTGGGCCGTCACCCCAGTATGATGTTAGCATACTTTGAAATATGTTTTAGTACTGAACCGACATAGCAGTAACTTGTATTAGTTGGTCTGTGCGCACCGAGTCATCACCCAGTACGATGTTAGTAGAAAATATTTGTCATCGAACTAAAAGAACAAATGACACATGACATGACATATCAGTAACACATATCACATCTTAACATAACAATCATGACATAAAATGTAGAACTCGGTAAAGAGAGAAAGTTACCCCACCTTGAACTTTCTTTGGAAAAGTATAATACATCCGATAAAATTGGAAACTCATTATATTTCCCTCACTGAAGTTGTCTTCTTTCCATTGAATAAAGAATATATGTGTGTAGAGAAAAGAAAGGAGTATATATATAAAAAAATTGAATAGTTTGTTTTTATCCAATCCCTCAAAATAGCTTACGTGTGTGTCTTATCTAATTACAATTGACATGTGCTTAAATAAAATAAATATATAATATATCAACTTGCACACCAAGTTTAACACTAATAATTATCCAAATGTTAAATATATACAAATAAAAGTAAAAACTTGATGGCTACGTATGCATTCCTATCCAAAATGCAACTTGCATAAATATCATACATATATTATTATTATTAAAATTTGAAGACCAAGTTGGACACACAACACACGTCACTCTAAAACTCATCCTTATCCAAAAATATTTAAACCTTATCCAAAAACTAACCACTTGCATACACATGTGTTATTATTAATATTATATTATTATTATATAAATATATTATATTTATAAAAGATATAATACACTAAAATAATTAATATAATTTTATTTAAAAGTCAAGTTTACGATATAGATTATGAAATACTGGGGTGTTACATGCATAACCAAGGAACTTATTAAGATGTTGTTGAGGATCCAAAGGTCCCCTCAGAGAAAGGGTTCCTTTTTATCATGCTGGTAAGAGTGGGGTGAAAATCAAAATCCTCATCGGCTCCACGCGCTCCTAACAGCCCCAAGTTGCCACCTCCGTTGTTCTTAAAAACTTCAAAATGGCAACGTTATCCAGATTTGGCCTCTCTACACCGGCCATGTTGACTACTTCTGCTTCTGGCTTTCTATGGTTAAAGCTTCAATCGTTTTCGAGTTCGGTTCTTCAACTTCAACTCCTATATCAAGAGTCTCGGTTGATTCCACATTCTTGTTCTTCTTTTTATTTGCCTTCTTCCTTGACGACGCTCTAATTTCCAGATCAAAAAATGCTAATGTTGATCCCTTTGATCTAGTGTGCATACACCTAGGAAAAATTAAGCATTAGAAACTAAAGACAAATATGGAGTAGTTTCAATTAAACTAGAAATAATAAAATTTATAAGGACAATCGTCCCTGGCAACGTCGTCAAAAACTTGATGGGCGTTTTCTCAACACACAGTTAATCCCCAAGTATAAAGGATACGATTGTAGCTTTGAAAAGTGACCAAGTTATATTATCAAACCCAAAGGACAGTTGATTATCAATTCATTACTATCTAACTTAACTAAAACTATTGGTTGGCAATATAATTGGAGAATGATTATTAAACTAATTACGAGAATAATTAAATATCAAATAAAATAGAAACGAATAATGAAAGTTGATCATGTGAGAGAATAGGTAGCTCTTCGGGCTGATGAGAGTAATAATTCAGGTATTTTGAGCTCTGATTTGTGTGGAAATTGAGTATGATTTGGGCTATTATCAAGGTAAATCGGTATGTTTATGGAAAATCTATGAATCAGATGCTACTGACGCAATTTGAGCATATTTGTGCAGAAAAACAGGTCAGAAGTGCTCAGAATCATAAAACACAAATTTTGAGATGCCGCTCAACCTCAGGAGTAGCCACTCGACCAAAACCTTCTGGTCGAGCGAGGGCAGAGTTGGTCGAGCGAATGTCTGTATAGAGTTTCAGCAAACAGGGGGGTCGCTCGACCGCAGCTCGACCTGGCCGAAGTCCGTTCAACCTCGCCAGTTTTAGTCGAGCGGGGACACTTGATGCTATTTTTGGTAATTTTAGCCCTCCTGTGCATGAATTGATGTATTTTCCAAGAAAAAAATCCAGTAAAGGTCCGTAAGGAGAGTTTTACAAGTATAAAAGAGATGTTGATCACATCAAAAAGAGAGTTAGATTCCACATCCATCCTACACCACATCCAAACCCTAACTCCATCCTACGGAGTTATAGATAGAGATTCGTGCAACGAATCAATTGAGAACTAAGTAAATATTCAAGACGGAGCGAGAAGCGACGGTGCCCACATCTAGGGTTTACTTTGCAACTTAATCTTTCTTGTAATTTTCAAGACTATGGGTAAGATCTATCCAAACACCATGAACGTTCTTCAAAGCGTCATGGGCTAGAACCGCTTTGGTATTTCTAGGGTTATGAAGGTTTTTATCTAGTTAATTAAACTTCCGTGTGTATACTCCGAACAACACTACTTGTGGATTTATTTTATATAAGACAATGCTTTATTAATTCATACTCAGAGTTGTTTTGTACATCTTTAACTGTTATGTAGAGTCTGAATACATATCTTGGTTATTGATTGAGTGCGCTCATTGCTGAGCAGGATTCCATGTTTTGATTCTAAGTTAGGGGACTCCGAAGCTTCATTAGAACTATCTTATATAAATATTTATTAATTGAATTCGGGTTAGTATGTAGTTTCAAGAGGATAATTATATAGTACATATAAAGAGAGATCATATCGGGTTAGAGTACTTAGTGCACGGAAAAAATTGATACTGATAGTACCTAGAAAACAGGGGGTATAATTATGTTCTTGCTCCAAGGTGATTCACATGTGTTACATGCATATTTACTTATGTCTATAGAGTAGATTTGCATGGCTTAGTAATATGTCCATAGTGCACAAGGTAGAGTCGGACATTGACATACGAAAGGGTGATTAATTAGTGAAATTGGATGGCCCAAAAAGATACATATCTTCTCACTTGCCAACTCTCATTTAATTCTACTGTTTCTATTTTATTCATTATTTTATTATTCTGTTTATTAGATTAATAACTACTCTCCACTTAAATTGCCCAACAATAGTTTCTCTTAATTTAAATAATGATAAGTTGATAACCAATCGTCCTTTGGGTTCGATAAATATAACTTGGTCGCTTATCTAAGCTACAATTGCATCCTTCATACTTGGGGATTAATTGTGTGTTGAGAAAACGCCCATCATGGGCCATCCAGTTTCACTAATTAATCTCCCTTCCGTATACCAATTCTCGACTCTGCCTTGTAGACTATGGATGCATCACTAAGCCATGAAAATCTACTTTATAAACACAAGCAGATAAGCGTGTAACACGTGTGAATTTCTTCGGAGCAAGAACATAATTTCACCCCCTTTCTAGGTACTATCAGTATCAATTATTTCCCGTGCACTAAGTATTATAATCCGATATGATCTCCCTTTATAGATAATATGACATTATCCTTTTTATTCTACTTACTAACCCGAATTTAATTGAATTAAAAAGTATTTAAACAAGATAGTTCTAATGAAGCTTCAGAGTCCCCTCACTTAGAATCATAACATGAAATTCTGCTCAGCAGTGAACACACTCAATCAATAGCCTATATATATATATATTCAGGCTCTATATAATAGTTAATAATGTACAATACTACTCTGAGTATGAATTAAAAATGAATAGTCTCATAAAATAAATCCACAAGTAGTGTTGTACGAAGTATTCACACGGAAGTTCAATTAACTAGTAAACCCTTCGTAAACCCCAGAACTACCGAAGCAGTTCTAGACCATAACGCTTTGAAGAATGTTCATGGTGTTTGGATAGATCTTACCCATAGTCTTGAAAATTACAAGGAAGATTAAGTTGCGAAGTAAACCCCAGATGTAGGCCCGTCGCCTCTCGCTACGTCTTGAATCTTCACTTGGTTCTCACTTGATTCACTGCACGAATCTCTCTTTACAGCTCCGGAGGATGGAGTTAGGGTTTTGATGTGGTGTAGGATGGATGTGGAATCTAACTCTCTTATTAATGTGATCTTCATCCCTTTTATACTTGTAAACCCTCCTTATGGTCCTTTACTGGGTTTTTTCGTGGAAAATATGCACAAACATGCACTGGAGGTTCGAAATTACCAAAAATAGACTCACGTGTCCCTGCTCGACTAGGATGGTTTTGGTCGAGCGGCAGTCGAGCGAAATCCCTGTTCGCTGAAACTCTGTACAAGGTCTCGCTCAACCATTCCTGCTGTCGCTCCACCAAATGGTCTTGGTTGAGCGGCTCCTCATGAGGTTGAGCGGCACCTCGAAAATCGTATTTTTCAATTCTGAGCACTTCTAACCTATTTTCCTGTATAAATATGCTCAAATAGCCTCAGTAGCATCTGATTCATGACTTTTCCATAAACATCCCGATTTGCCTTCAGAATAGACCAAATCGTACTTAATTTTCACATAAATCAAAGCTCAAAATACGTAAATTATCACTCTCATTTATGCTCATTTACAATATACCTTTGTGCCATGACTATGTCATTAATAATGAGATCTTGATTGTTCGATTGTGTTGTTGATGTGCTTATAGGTTCTTTATATATCTTTCAAAATTTTTGATGGATTTTTGGGCTAATTTCATCTTTGCAGCACCCATGGATGTAACTAACTATATTCAAGGTGAAAGTAAAGTCAACACTTCAAATGGAGTATGACATCCTGTTTGGTCACTTCGTGAGGAGAATGCCCTTATCACAGAATTAGGGGAGATAATTGAAGATGGGTGAAAGTGTCAAAACAATTTCAAAAATGGCTATCTTAGAATTTTGGAGCAGTCTTTAGGGAGGTTGATACCAAGTTGTGATCTCCGTGCACTTCTGCATATATCTTCTAAGATGCATAATTGGAAGAAAGACTATGACCATCTGTAGACTATGATGGGCATCTTCGAATTTTCTTGGGATCCTGGATGTGGATAAATTATAGAAGAGAAAGAGTTATTTTGGCAAGAATATGCATAGGTATCATTTTTATTGTCGAACTCTCTTGTATTCATTTAATGATGTCTAATAAGTATTTTGATGCTACCAATTTTGTTTTTTCTTTTCTGGAGACAGATGCTTACGAGATCAAAATGAAAGACAAGTTATATCCCTTCTTTGACAAATGGGGAATATATTTGGAAAATATTGTACAACAGGAGAGCACACAGAGGATTGTTATGAAGCTAATGGCGTCCAACTAAATGAGAAGAATCTAGATCATACCACGTCTCAAGTATCTCCTAAAGTTGTAGCGGATGATAGAGAGGAATACTCAGTGTTGTCAAGATCTGACGCAACTTCTTCCATAAAGAAAAGTGGTCGTAAAAGAAAGGTCATCGTTGTTGATGTAATAGGGGAGAAAATGATTAACTAGTTTCTAGAATTGTATCAATAAGTTATCTAAAACATTAAAGCATTGTCAAGTTGCAAAATGGATAGTGTGGCTGGAGTTTGTATGTTTATTTACATGAAATCAAATATAGAAAAATGAAAACCACAATATTTTATTCAAGCAGCATGTTACATACCCAAATTTTTATTTTGAGTTGGAAACATAAATTCTTTTTACTGATAAAAATCTAATTTGATTTAAAGATAATAAGAGAACAAATAATTCATGTATAATTCCATGCAATAAAATTTCTAAGTCTTGGGATCTTATTATAAAGACACTAACTTAGTGTAGCTAAAATCAAACGTAATAAAACCAATAAAAGAGCCAAAGAGCCGTCCTTTTCATTACCATAAAAACATAAATTTAAGATCACATTAAATTTATTCATAACATCTAAACATTGCGACGGGATTCAATACCAATACTTAATACAAGATTACAACATACCTAATACCAATACTTAATTCAAACGCAACACTAAATGCAAAAAGATTACAACCGAAGAATCATCCAATACACCATAGCTGCTTACATAGGTTAACAATTGCCTACTCTTGACATGGCATGACATAGTGTTAGATAAGTTGGGCACCCTGCCTTTATTAACGACCTTGATGTCAAAATGGTGACCATGATGCTATGGATCTAAGCCCAACACCCTACCGGCGACGGTGTGAACCCAAATTATAGTACACACAGTTATATAATAATCATATATATACATGATTATATATATAATATTATATAAAACACGTGGCTATTATATTGGATAAGGCAACATTTGATGAGGTGGAATGAATATTTATACAACTTGGAGTTAGATTATGTCAGTAGATAAGATTTACTCTTCTCCCATGTGTGTATATCTATATATACCCTCTTCTTTTCATTTCAACTTTGGGGGAGGTAAAAGAGGGAGTTAATTCAGGAGGTTAGAAGGTAACTCTCCCTCTCTTTTTATTCATTTACACACACACACACACACACACACACACACACACACACACACACACACACACACACACACATATATATATATATATATATATATATATATATATATATATATATATATATATATATATATATATATATATATATATATATATATATATATATATAAACGACACAATATACTCACACACAAGCTCTCTTGCAACTCGTCTATTTTGTGATTTATTCTTATCATATTACATATGAAAATGATTGTCTGGAAGCGTAGATTCCATATATATAACTCTTTTATGAAATAGATGTGATATGAGTTAGATAAGCTCAGTCGAAGTTTTAAACCTTTAATGGAATATTTTGTTTCGGTGTGACACAACTTTGATATTACATGCCATTTTGAAGCCCTCCTCATGAGGATCACAAACATATAATTAGTTTTGAATTTGGACGTGAAATGAAGAAGATGGGAAGAAACCCACTTCGAGTTAAAATTTTGTCATATTTAAAATTTGATATTTTCATGTAAAATTGGCATACATGTGATCCTCGCCTTGCAAGGACTCCATAAGTACTTTTGGATTTTTAAATGGAGTTGTATAACTCAAGTTGGGTCATTTTGTGATAAGGTTAAAGTTTAGGGTAAATTTAAACGAGAATTTAATATAATGCAGGGACTTGATAGCAATTTATAGGATATATATGTAAATTTGAAAACATACTGCACAAGGTTGGCAGTTGTTTCGAACATCAACTATTTCAATTTATATATTAGACTTTTATATTTATGTTTATAATTTAACTTTATTAAATATTAATATATATATATAATATCAACTTTTTATAATTTATATATTTATATTAATTTAATTTAAAATATTAAATAATGATTTTACTACTATTATTATTTTAGGTTTAGAATATTTATTTTAAATTCATTTTTTTTAACAAATATCATTTGTATTTATTTTTTTAATGTTATGATTAGTGTTATAGACTAAAACAGTATTTAGCTTTTTAAAAGAAATATGCATTTCTATTAATTATTTTAAGCATAAACATTTTATTTTAACTCATTTTATTTAATGATTAATTATTTATATTTTCTTAAGTTAATAATTAGTTTATTTTTTATTATATTATTAGAAATTTAGTTTAAGTAATAGGAATTATTATTATAAGTAGAACTCAGTTTAGTATACACTTGCAGGCATACTTGATACCCGAGAGCAAGTATAGTCAACATACTATTTTCCTGAAAGATTAAGGTGAGGTAACTTTCATTCTTTACAGAGTGCCACAATTTATTTTCATAATTGCTATGTTAAAATGTGATATTTGTTACTTATATGTCATGTTATGTGTCATGTGTGCTTTTAATTTGATGACAAATATTTTCTTACTAACACTTGTATGGGGTGATGACTCGGTGCACATATACCAACTAACACAAGTTATCGGGCAACAGTTCAGTACTAAAAATATTTCAAATCTACTAATAATTGTATTGAATGACGATTCGATGCACATATACCAACTAACACAAGTTATCGGATGACGGTTCGGCCTAAAATATTTTCAATGAGTTATCGAACTATAATGTGCAAAATATTTTATTAAATGGCATATGTTACATTTTATGGTATGTTTAGCTTGCATATTTGTTTTTAACTGTGCAATCATTAAAGTTAACCCACTGAGTGTATTTTAGACGCTCACCCCATATTGATTTTCAGAACAAGGATTAAAAGATGAAGAGGCCCCTACAGATGTCCTAAGTCCATAGAGGACTTTATATTATGTCTTATGTTTTAGTACTTTATTAAGAATTTTATTTTAGATATATCATCTGAACGTACTTATTTTGGATATTTCACTCTTTTCGGGTGAGTAGACGCTAATATGTAATAATCTCTATGCAAATTTTGCTTTATTATAGTATTCCTTTGGGGATTTTTATATTATTTTCGCTGTGCATTCTCGACCCTTTATTATTATATTAGAAAATGTATATCTAGTAGCGTTCCAACCCCATAGCGTAATACGGGGCGTTACAGCATGGTATCAGAGCAGTCTATATCAGACTTGCTCAAGTACCTATCTTAGGTCATATTACAACATCCCTAGGACAACTCATTCCCTTGAATTATGATATCATTACACTATAGGATTTCCTGGTGTGTTTGTTTTAATAGTTAAAGTTCTTGATATTTAAATAAACTTAGAATGGATTTTGAACTTGTAAATCAGATGCATGATGAGAGTGAAAATAAGTTTTAGTGTCCAATCTAATACCTTTTTTATGGGAATTGATGTTATATATTAGCACAATTGTCTTATGTTCAATATATATGAGAAAAAGATGTGTTTGAGGTGTTTCATTGTGTTTTAGGTGGAAAAAGGATCAAAAGTGCAAAGTTGGAGAAAAGGTGCAATTTGTGCAATGAAGCTGAAAAACGCACGTCCAACTTGTGTAATTTTTCTGTGTTATTTTAGAGTTCAGAACTATAAGTGTGATACATGGTTGGAAATCCACTGAAAAGAGGATCGCTATGGCTTAAAGAACACCTCAATCGGAATCCAAACGAGAAAGTTATGATCAAGATGGTGACGCCGCGCAAGCTGTGCCGAACAGAACAGCTGTGCTACTTTCCATGGCTTGTTACATATTCAAATGTTAGAGTTTCTTAGAGTTCTTTATAATGATAGAAATCCAAGGAAGTAAGGATCGCGTGAGTGCAAGAATCACTCAAATTGGAGCTCGTATGTGGAAGTTATACACGAAACGGTGAGACCGCGCAAGCTGATTCAACCACAACACGAGTGGTTCGACCATCACCCATGGTCGAACCAGGCGCCGAAAGCTATTAGAAGTATGGTTCGACCACGATAGTGCACTTCGACCCGGTGTGTTGGTCGAATTGTGGTCGAACCAAAGGTATAAATTTTTGCAGATGTAGTTCGACCACGACGCTTCTGATTCGATCTGGCGTTCAACCCAAATCGTTGACCTGCTAGTGATTTACAGGCCGATTCGACCAGGGGATGTGTGGTTCGAGCAAGGGTCTTGGTCGAATCGATATGCTGGACACGTCCGGATCCGTATTTTTACACCTTCAGTGTATGTTTTCGTCCAAAAAGCCCATCCTGAGTCCATAAGGAGAGCTCACAAGTATAAAAGGAAGACTCTATGCAAGGATTGAATTGGAAGAGAACAACAACACAATCATCCTACACCCCACAAAGGAGGATCATCCCCCAACCATCATCCACATCCTTTCCTCCATCCATCCATCACTTTGAAGATTTGTCTGTGAAATCAAGAGGAAAACCAAAAAGAGGATTCAAGACAGAGAAGGACACGACGACGCCCACATCTAAGGTTTCCTTCGTTTCCTAATTTATCTTGTATTTTCCAGACATATGGGTAAGATTTATCCAACCCCCATGATTGTTCTTCGCAACATCATGGGCTAGAACTATTTTGGTAGGTCTAGGGTTTTGAAAGTTCTTATGAATTAATTGAACTTTCGTGTGTATACTTCGTACAACACTACTTGTGAATTTAGTTTATATATGACTATGCATCTTTAATTCATACTCTGAGTTGTTTTGTGTTTCATTAACTGTTATGTAGAGTTTGAATACATATCTTGGTTATTGATTGAGTGCGTTCACTGCTGAGCAGGATTCCATGTTATGATTCTAAGTGAAGGGACTCCGAAGCTTCATTAAAATTGTCATATATGAATGTTATTAATTTAATTGAATTTGGATTAATAAGCAGGATAAAGAGGTTAACTTTATATTACCTATAAAGGGAGGTCATATCGGGTTAGAGTACCAATCCTAGGGGGAATTAATTAATACTGATAGTACCTAGAAAAGGGGTGAAATTATATCTCTTGCTCCGAGGTTATTCACATGTGTTACACGCTTATTTACTTGTGTTTATAGAGTATATTTGCATGGTTTAATGATGCGTCCATATTCCACAAGGCATCAGACATTGATACACGAAAGTGAGATTTATGAGTGAAACTGGATTATCCTAGAGCTACCTATTCTCCTACTTGAGTCTCATTCATAATCTTCTAGTGTTTATTTTATTTTAATTGTTATTTTTATTAATTGTTTAGTATATTAATAAATCTATACCTCAAATATTATTTCCAACTTGTCTTAATTAATTTAGTAAATAATTAAATTTATAATACGACTTCCTCGTTGATCATGTACATAATCACATGATATTTCTTTCTGGTGAGTATTGTTCTTGTGTGTGTATTCTGGAACTTACCTCTTGTCTTACTTGAAACTACATGTGTGTTAGAAGATGGGAAATGATCTAAGGCCATCCTTGAATTTATGAGTCACTTAGCCAAATAATTTCCTACCAAATGATGTTTATCCGTAGTTAGCCCCGTTGAGCCTAAAAACCTCATTCTTTGGTAGCCTACGAGAAATAACCACTTTGAGCATCTGAATTTTTTGAGCCTTGATTGTCCATCTAGAAGAGAATTAATGGTTTTTCAAAGTGTGTTAATGGAGCTTGATAATAGCTTGGGAAGGAATGAAATTGATGTTGAAACAGTGATTGATCAAAGCTTGAAAATGCATCTAAGGAAAATTCCTGGAGTAGTGCTCAAATCTAGTACTACATGGAAACAAACACTCTAGGGAAGTGCTTAAATCTAGTACCCTATGGAGGATATGAGAGATAGTGCCCGAAATTGGAACCTCAAAAGAAAAAAAAAAGAGAAAAAAAAGGGTGGTGAAGAAAGGAGAAGATGAGTTAAAGAAATAGAAAAGGTTGAAAAAAAATATGTTGTGCTTGAAGGAAAAATAGGAGAGTTTGTGCTTGAATAGAAGGTGATGAGGAAAAAATAAAGATTGAGAGAGACGGCCGCTTGATCGATCCGAGTTTTGAGTCACTTATCCATGTGTTTCCTACCTTTTCCAAAGAGCCAATATTACAACCAAATAAAAAAGACCTTTTTTATTCATGATTTTCTAGCTACAAGTAAAAGGAGAGTTGAGACAACGGGCAAGCTTATGGTTACGCATGCACTTGAACTGAATCTGAGTGTATATACCCTAACCCATAAGTGTACATCTTTTACACTTGAGTGCGAGTGATATATACTTCCCGTGAGAACATGAGAATAGAGTATTTGAATTGGTGGTGATTGTCTTATCTTGTATGCTATGAGATGATTACATGTAGTTTGAGTTGCATGACCTAAGTTGAGGATAATTGTATTTTGAATGGGGTATTGGTCATAGTCCTTGTTTTCCCACTAATTTTCATACTCTCTCTCTCTTTTTATTTTATTTTGTTGCCCCGGGACAAGCAACGGATAAGTTTGGGGGATTGATGAGAGTGAAAATAAGCGTGTTTTAGTGTCCAATCTTACACTTTTTTTTATGGGAATTGATGTTATATATTTGCACAAGTGTCTTATGTTCAATATGTGTGAGAAAAAGGTTTGTTTAAGGTGTTTTATTGTGTTTTAGGTGGAAAAAGGATCAAAAGCGCAAAGTTGGAGAAAATGTGCAATTTGTGTAATGATGCTAAAAAATGCACGTCCAACTTGTGTAATTTTTCTGTGTTTTTTTAGAGTTTAAAACTAGAAGTGTGATATATGGTTGGAAAGCCACTGAAAAGAGAATCGTTTTGGCATAAATAACACCTCAATCGGAATACAAACAAGAAAGTTATGATAAAGATGGTGACGCCGCGCAAGATGTGCCGAACAGAACAGCTGTTCTATTTTCCATGGCTTGTTACATATTCAAATGTTAGAGTTTCTGAGAGTTCTTTATATGGATAGAAAGTCAAGGAAGATAGGACCGCGAGAGTGCAAGAATCACTCAAATCGGAGCTTGTATGTGGAAGTTATACTCAAAACCGTGAGACCACACAAGCTGATTCGACCACAATACCTGTGGTTCGACCATCACCCATGGTCGAACCAGGCGCCGAAAGCTATCAGAATTATGGTTTGACCACGACAGTGTAGTTCGACCAGGCGTGTTGATCAAACCGTGGTCGAACCAAAAGCATAAGTTTTCGCAGATGCAGTTCGACCACGACGTTTCTGATTCGACCTGGCGTTCGACCCGAACCGTGGACCTGCTAGTGATTTACAGGCTTATTCGACCAGCGATTCGACCAGGGGATGTGTGGTTCGACAAAGGGTCTTGGTCGAACCGATATACTGGACACGTCCGGATCCGTATTTTTACACCTTCAGTGCATGTTTTCGTCCAAAAAACTCATCCTAGGTCCATATGGAGAGCTCACAAGTATAAAAGGAAGACCCTACGCAAGGATTGAATTGGAAGAGAACAACAACACAATCATCCTATACCCCACAAGGGGGGATCACCCCCAACCATCATCCACATCCTTTCCTCCATTCATCCATCACTTTAAAGATTCGTATGTGGAATTAAGAGGAGAACCAATAGGAGGATTCAAGACGGAGAAGGACGTGACGACGCTCACATCTAGGGTTTCCTTCATTTCCTAATTTATCTTGTATTTTCCAGACATATGGGTAAGATTTATCCAACCCCCATGATTGTTCTTCACAACATCATGGGCTAGAACTATTTTGTTAGATCTAAGGTTTTGAAAGTTCTTGTGAATTAATTGAACTTTCGTGTGTATACTCCGTACAACACCACTTGTGGATTTAGTTTATATATGACTATGTGTTTTTAATTCATACTCAGAGTTGTTTTGTGCATCATTAACTGTTATTTAGAGTCTGAATACATATCTTGGTTATTGATTGAGTGTGTTCACTGCTGAGCAGGATTCCATGTTATGATTCTAAGTGAGGGGACTCTGAAGCTTCATTAGAACTTTCATATATGAATGTTTATTAATTGAATTGAATTCGGGTTAATAAGCTGGATAAAGAGGTTAACTTTATAGTACCTATAAAGGGAGATCATATCGGTTTAGAGTATCAATCCTAGAGAGAAATAATTGATAGTGATAGTACCTAGAAAGGGGGGTGAAATTATATCTCTTGCTCCGAGGTTATTCACACGTGTTACATGCTTATTTACTTGTATCTATAGAGTAGATTTGTATGGTTTAGTGATGCGTCCATATTCCACAAGGCATCAGACATTGATACACGAAAGGGAGATTTATGAGTGAAACTAGATTATCCTAGAGCTACTTATTCTCCTACTTGAGTCACATTCGTAATCTTCTAGTGTTTATTTTATTTTTATTTTTATTTTAATTAATTGTTTAGCAGATTAATAATTCTATACCTCAAATATTATTACCAACTTGTCTTAATTAATTTAATAAATAATTAAATTGATAATACGCCGTCCTTTGGGATCGATATTTCACTTGGTCAGTTGTTTAAGCTGCAACTAATATCCTTAATACTTGGGGATTAATTTTGTGTGCAAAGAAAACGCGCATCAATGGACATTGATGAAATTAACTCTCGAAGAATATTCAGGGCTCAACACTGGGGGCGTACCGAAGAGCAAGATTTGGGAACACATGCATATCGGTGAGATGGCAATTTTGAAACTCTAAGATGCCCAAGGAAATCGTTTGATGGATGATTCTGGCCATCGCATCCTCTTGATTAACATTGTACCTGAGTCCTAGACTAACATTGCACTTAACATATACAATGAGATGTTTGTGGTTCCACCTGGACCTCCCGTTGTAGACTATATAGCCTATGTTGCATGTTTGTTCCACGTCTGGCCTCTGAGCCACGTTCCACCTGTTCTTCCAGTTCAGTCATTTGTTCAGGAGGAGATTCCAACTGCACTAGATGAGCCTGGAGAGGAAGGGCCTGGAGGTGATGGGGAAGTGATTAATTTAGACAAACTAGTACTACACTGACTTAGGCCTGTTATGACTCTTATTATAGTAGTAGTGACATGTTCCTGTAGTAGAAACCTTTTTTACCCTTAAGTGGGTAGTATGTGTGTGTGTGTATATATATATATATATATATATATATATATATATATATATATATATATATATATATATATGTTAGATGTCGCATTTGATAGACCTTTTTGAGACAGTAATTTATGATGCATAATATGCTGATGTATGACTAAAACAGTGATGTTTCGAGTGTCATAATGATACAATTTTGCGGATATGAATGTTTATATGTTTAATTATCTTATTTGTTATGTTTAATTGAAGTAATATTATAACTATATCACTTTTATCAGATTATGAGTCGGAGAAGACCACAAAACCTACCTACAAATGAGAATCTTGAGAATGTTTATGGTGACCCCGGAGATGATTTATTGACAATCCTTCGAGGATTGGCTTAACAATTTCACGCAAACTCTGCACAACTACCACCACCACCAGAAACTATTCTTAAAAACGAGCCAGCTTTGATAATTGAACAATTCTGACATTTCAATCCACCAACATTCAACGGGATGGAGGACTATGTGGAAGCTGAGAAATGGTTAAGGTCGTTGGATAAGATTTTCACCTATCTCGATTGCAATGATGCATAGAAAATTACGTGCGCTATTTTTCAGTTTGTGGGTGAAGCTGATTTCTAGTGGGAGGCTTACAGACGTACCAAGACACCAGAACAGAAGGCAATGATGGCATGGGAAGACTTTAAGGATGTGATCATTCAAAACTACATGCCTCAGTCATTCCGAGATTAAAAGGAAAGTGAATTTCTGCACTTAAAATAAGGAACAACGAGTGTTCTCGAATATGAAAGAGAATTCAATCGACTCTCCAGATTTTCCAAACACCTTGTCAACATGAAGCGAATAAAGCTAGACGATTTGAAAAAGGATTGCAATTTGACATCAGCACTATCTTGGCTGGACAAGGAAAGATGACTTTTACAGAAGCATTTTCCAGAGTTCAAGAAATTAAATCTCGATAGAAGAACAACAGTAACCAAAATAAAAACGCGATGAAGATACCTGCAAAGTACAAGTGGGGAAGACCGGTGATTGGAAAAGAAAATCATAAGGTTCAGAACAAGCAAATAAAAACCAGAGGTGGATCAGCACCACCGCCACTTGGAACAAATTCTCTCTGCCCGAAATGTTGAAAGAATCACCTTGGAGCATGCTTATATGGAACTGGAATATGGTATCGATACCGTCAACTGGGACACCCATACTAGAATGTCCAAAGGCTAAAGTCGCAGGAGGATCAATTGCTAGACTAGTACGTGCCTATGCTATGACACAGCAAGAAGCGGAAGAAGAACCTGAAACAATGGCAGGTATCCTATTAGTATTTGGCATTCCTGCTCTTATACTTTTTGATACAGGAGCCACTCATTCGTTCATATCTGCTATGATGTATAAGAAAGTAAAAAATAATTGTGAGGAGTTAGGCAAATCAACACTTGAGGTTAGTATAGCTTTGGGTAACTCCATCCGAACCATTAAGTTGTGCAAGAATGTGAAGATAGGGATGATTGACAAAATCCTACTTGCAGACCTTCACGTAATTGAGATAAAAGATTTTGATGTAATTTTAGGGATGGATTGGCTTAGAGCTAATCATGTTGTGATTAGATATCGTGAAAAAGAAGTACAGTTTCAACTCCATGAGATAAGAACTTTACATTTCATGGAGTGAAAGCTGGAGTAGTAACGCGAGTTGTAACTACAATGAAAGTGATCAAAATGATGAAGAAAGATGGATGTCAAGCATTCTTAATGAACATTCGTACTCATAACTCAAGTTTTTTTGGGCAGAAAGATGCGTGACCTTGGGTTGGCCAAAGCTTTCAACGACTTATCAGCGGCGCACGAAGCAGGGATAAATCGGTACCCCGCGAGGCTGGCTTTGACTCGTGTCTATAGCTAGTTGCTAAGACCCCGGGGACTCATTCTGATTGAAACAAGGGGCGGGTCTTTACCAACTTGTTCAGCAATCATCCTTCTTAATTAAAATAGGTTCTCGCCACTATTCTTACCGAGCCACCGTGCATTGTCGCCGCTGTCAGGTAACCAACCACCATCGGTGCGGATCTTATTCCTGATGCGATGGAGCAACCGTTGTTCATGGTGGAATCGATGAGGAACATCATACTTATGTGGCCATTTTGCCGTGTCCAGTTCGGGAGGGCCTTACAGCTCTCCCTACTTACTCCGTAATCTTGATTATGTTCCTTTTTCAAGATTAATTTTGATCTTCTTGTTTTTGTACAATGCATCTAGTTATCTATAATCCAGCATAAAGAATGTAATGTGCCAGTATGAGATGAAGAATAAATGATAACTTGATGATGTTAAATTTTGAAAGCTATTTTTTCTAATCAAATTTTATTTTATTATGGGATGATTAAATTCAGATGCTGAACTTGTAATGTTGATCAAAGAAATTAATTCTAACATTTTCAGCAATTTCATTTGCCTTACAAACGTCAATAACCTTTCGTCAATGCAGATTCTGATGTTCGTCTGGCAAGGAGGATACAATGTGACACTGTAGAGAGGTAGAAACGTAGAGAATGTCCTTGACCAAGTGAGTTTATACTGCTATTATTAAGTCACTTTGCTACTTCTCTTTTGGAGATTAACCACATATATGCATTATCTTGAAATAGTTGCTGCATGAAAGAATGTCTTGCTCTAAATGTGTTTTTATTTTGTCTGTTATTCAGTCCTGTGATGGATTGAAGGTGAAGAAAGCAATAGGGTTTGTGTTAAAAAAAAAGGTGTGGTTCTAGTGGGAGATGAGCATCGTATATGATTATAGAAAATAAGTGGAGCAGGGTATACAATGAAGAATTATGGTCATGATGGGTTTGATGAGGGGGGTTGTTCAGGTTCTTAGGGTGACCAAAGTGGTGAAGGGAGGGAAACAACTGCATTTCAGAGCGGTGGTTGTGGTGGGAGATGAGCAGGGCAATGTAGGAGTGGATGTTAGTAAAGTGAAGGATACGGAGGTTAATTTTTCGTGGCATTTCAAAGTTGTATTAGTTTAATCTTGAAAATTTTATTGTTAAGTTTATTATTTATTCACAAGGATACTCTTTTTTTATTAATTAGGTTACTCTTAGAATAAATTAGGTTACTCGGAAAAAGTTTTTTGAATTACTCTTTATGTCGATTTGTTTATATATTATTCTATTTGATCAACATTTTTGAATTACTTTTATCTAAGACTCAGTCACCTCTAGTGATGAATGTGTATCCTTACTATGTTATTATGCAAAACAAAAGGATTGTGCCTTTAGATGACTCATTTTTATGCAGAACTAAGGAAATGGTTGACCCTAATATTTGCTGCACTATATTAATGTTCTTGATGTCATGATTGATTCAGTGTATTTCTCTATGAAGAATCTCAATGTTACTGATGTGGCAAAAATGTGAATTGGATTTAGATAAAGAAAAAAATGTATAAACCCACCTCACAATCAAATAACATAGAAATCAAATTGAATTTATATGTCGATGCAATTGTCCATTTACTGTATATTGTAGATAATATTTTGTGTGGCGTCGCACAAAAGATCATATTCAGGGGCGGCCCTGTGCGGCGGCACCTCATGCACCGCCCCAAGTTTTTTTTGTTATATATTTATATATATAAATTAAGTTATATAATTTGAACTTAAATTATGGCTACTAAGGTTGAGTAGCTCAGTTGGTGTTTTGCCTTTACCATTTGCTAATCTACACGGGACCGAATCTCATGGTAATTTTTTAATATAAACTATTTTTTTTTGTTTTTAATCTGCGCTATTTATGTTTTAATATACTTCAAATATATTAATTCATATTACATATAGATTTTTTCCTTTTATATTTGTTTTAATATGATTAAAATATATTAACTAATATTACATATAGATTTTTTCCTTTTATATATGTTTTAATATGCTTCGAATATATTAACTAATATTACATATAGATTTTTTCATTTTATTTGAATCCATATTAATGAATATTATATAATCATCATAAATATTCCTTTTGATTTATATCTTTTTTATTATTATTTTCTTATTTATTAAGGAATAGGAATAATTTAATTTTTTTTCTTTATATTAATCATTTCATAAATAGATTGCACAATTGCAATTAAATAATAAGTTTTTTAAAAAAAACTATACAATCGCAATTAAATGTGTTATCTTTGATTTCAATTGAGAATAATTTTTTATGAGAAACTCAATTATGAAAAATTGATTGACGATTTTATTGAAAAAATTATTGAAAAATCAAATTTTCATAGTTAGTTTCATATATAATTTTTGTAATAAATATTGAATTTTTTTTATAAAAGTAAAAGGACTCAAAAAATTTTTTGCATCGGTCCCCTCAAATTATTGGGCCGGCCCTGATCATATTATTAGTTCCTTATAAAGTATAAATAGATGCTTACAATCGAGATAGATTGAGACAAACTATCGGAATGATTGTAGTGTCATTTATATTAGTTTGTCTTAACTATAAAATTACACTAGTGCATTTTGTGTATATTGAGTAGGACAGTTTGAGGTTGTTCGATTTATACTGACTATATAAAAGAACAAGACCTAAGTTATTATGGATGTTCGTACTCTTAATTCATATACAATTTCAGTATTTATTTCTTTGATTCACCAATGGGTGAGATTTATGCATTAAATCAATATGCTCAGTGAGTTGGGAGATAGTACAGTCTGTATGGTGTGCTGTTGATTATGTCCTCTTGAGGAACTCATAAGGATTATCGTGTAACCCTGTAGCCAGATCCGTTCCGACAAGATAATAAGGTTTAGTGGTACTACTCTTGGATTAGAGATTTATTAATCGAGTTGTCAGTACTTATTTAATTAATGGCCATTGTATATTTTAAACACGGGGAGTTAAACGAGCTCATAATAAGAAGGTGCCCATGACGTAATTTTAGATTAGGGTGGTAGTGCAATGACAATTCTTTAGTGGATTGAATTATTATTTTGGCTTAAGATATAGGTTTAGGACTAAGCAATGCCTAGGCCCAACTGTAATTGCTCCTCCTGGTCCCTGTTATAGCCTATAAATAAGCAATCTCAACAGTCTCTGATCAGATTTTTACACGCCTAAAATCGTGAGGTAGAGAGATAGAGAGACTGCGGACTAAGATCGCTTGGGGATCGTCGCTCACACGATGTCTAGACGAGGCATAGGAATATAGTAGAAGAGCACGATGTCATTTCTACAATTCTTCAGTCCTACATACGCAGACTTCGGTGAAAGATAATACTTTCTATTTGTTCCACTGCGTTAGATTTGCATGGAACCCGAAAGGATTACGTAGGCCATAAGAACTGCTTGGTCTTCCAAACTTCTCACTCAAGAAAAGTGGGAGAAAATATCAAAATTGGTCCTGTAAGTATCGCATATATCAACTTCAGTCATTTTTTAATTGTATTTCTCACTCTTGGTCCTCTATTGTTCAATTTTAGTCTCTTTAGTCCATTTTTGCAAAAAAATTAAAGAACTCGTCAGAAAATCATGTGTGAGTTTCACGCGGTCAAAATTTTGGGGATTTTGGCTCAGAGGTGGGATTTTGATTACATGGATTTTTCATTAATTTTCTTTCACTAAACAAATCTTGGTTCACGATAAGGATGCCTAATTTAAAGCAATGAATTTAGGGTTGAAACGAGGAACTTGTTAATGTTACGCACTAGTTGCTAACATACAATCTATTCGGATGATTTAGGTTGTCATGTTTAGAGTAATTTTAATTATGGAGTTTTGTGATGTATTCATCTGGGATTTTTAAAAAGAATGTTAATTGGATGTATAACGTTGTTCAATTTTATGACTCTGTTCTGAAAAATATTTATGTTGATCGATCTTGGGCAGTGCTTAGCAACCATATGAATTGAGGTGTTTTGGGGTTGAAAATTTCACAAAAATCAAGTGTTTGGGAAGGACACCAAGTAAATGTGGATTGTGTCGAAAGAAGCTTCAAATCAGATTGTGTTCTTCTAGAAGTCAATATTATTAGAAATTATTTTACTATTGTGGTTTGATTCTTGGTGTAATCTAATCAATGGAAAAGAGTTCCATAGAGAAGATTGTTCTAATGGTGAGAGTTATGATGTCAACAAAGTCTGCCCCAATGAAGAGAAAGTGATGAAGAATCTTAAGCAAATCAAGAAGTCGTTGCATGAGCTATTGAGTCTGATTCTAATCACTTTAATTATTGTAATAGTTATTGTGTTTGTGTCAATCATAAGTCTATTTTAAGTGTAATGGTACTCTATAATAGTGTTAATGCATTGTGAAGTTGAACATTTTGAGTTGTGATGAACTTAATGTTAAATCGGAAATTTGAAGTTATTGTAGATTTAATTAGGAATGACAGTATTGATGTTCTCACAGTGGCCTAATTCTGAAAGGAAAAAATGATTCTAGCAATGTTCTTGATGCACTTTTCTATTAATGTGACATGAAATGAACAACTTGTTATTGTAAAGATATTAAAAATAAACTAACATAAAACTGCAACATCACATAAGTTGTAATAAGCAATATCCTATACACTTTAATAAACCTGCCAGCCAGAAATGAACTTCCTAGACTAAAAATGAGATTCATTACATTAATAAACCTACACTCTTTAATTTAATAAACTTGCAGCACTTAATAAAAATTCCATAATCCGCTAGCAAGAAATGAGTTTCATATCAATAATAACTTGGACAATCAATGTTGCCAAGACAAAAATTATATTGAGTGTAAAAGCATAAACCATCACTCAAGTAAGCCCATTTGAATCTCTATTAAAAAAAACCAAAAAATCATATTAGTTAAGTGGTGGTACACCACATGTTTCCAGATGATCACCTATCAACCAGTGCGTACAACGACATAGTTTTATGATCGTGACATAACATTAAGTAAAATATGACCAAGTTCCAATTACAATTCCAATAATTTAAGTTGAGTCTATACTTCCTACTATCACTGAATCCACTAGTCTAAGAAAGTTCGAAATACTTGCTTCTACCATCCACAAATATTTTTTTATGTATTGTATCTTCATGGCGTTGTATTGTGAACTGTGGCAACGTTGATCCACGCGAGAAGGGTGGAGGACATATGATATTAGAGCCATGGTGAAGTGGTTGCAGAGAATGGGTGATATGTTGTAAGGGTGCTAGAACTTGAGAACCAATTTAATACATTAATTTCCAAGGAGTTGATCCAACAGCAACTGGGAAAATAGGCATGTCTAACGTAGTTGCAGTGTGGACTTGGCTTAAAAGTTCTTCCTAATTCTCAAGGCCCTCTTCATCTACTAAACACCTAGTTGGTGGTCTGACAACAGGAGCGGGTTTATCAACCTATAAATCACAAAATCTAAACAAGTTCCAACTCATTCCAATATATTAAAGTAGAAATTATTTTTTTTGCTTATAAACACTTACTCTTTTACCCTTTGCTTTTGATCTATTAACTGATTTTCTTATAGAGTGAATCCTTGAACTTTTTGTTTGAAACTCTTTTAGATGACCCGGTACTCTAAATAAGAGAAACACCAAAGAGTAGATAGGAGACATTATAAAATAATTAAAACACATTATAATTAACTGAATTTTATTTCAACTTACCTCATCATGGATACTTTCAGAGGGATTATTTACAGCAACAACACATGCTCACTTTTGAGACCTGACTCTCCTTACCTGCATTTTCTTTCAAAATTAGTTGTAGTAATAAAAAATAGCAAATAAAATAATAATTAGTGGATAAGATCTATCTACTTGGCCAACATTAGAAGATTCTTCGTCATGTCTTATAACTTTGTAATGCCTTGCATTATGACCTTCACCTCCACAGACTCTGTAATTGACCTATTTCTGTTGTCTTTTTTTTTTAGTAGATGTTTGCCCTGTCTTTTTTGTAGTCTGCTTATCAGGTTCACACCTTTTTACGTTTTGTTGATGTGAAGTGTTGAGACCATTGTCGTCACACCTAGAATCACATCGGTCATCCACCAGTTATTATTATAGTCACTAACATGTTAATAATTTTCATGTTGTGTTGTGCTTGATGTTACTTTCAGGGTTATGGCAGTTGAGAATTGTCCGTACTGAAATGGGACCCACAAGCTTGGATAGAAATTTGAAAAGTTCTAGAAGTTCGGAAAATTCTAGAATGTGAAGATAACTACCTAAAGAAATGGGCGGTTATTAGTTTCATCATAGGTGATTTTTATATCTCCTAGTGGAACACTCATTTGAAGAAGGCTGCAAGATGATTCACGTCTATAAATAGAAGCTGTCAGACTTCATTCCTGGTGTGCGGAAAAACTTGGAGAGCTCCTACATAGAGAGTCGCGGACTTAAGAATTTATTCTCTACGTTCCTCGTGTAGTGTTTTTAATGATGTTGTAACATCTCGTTCTACATCACGTGTATGGTATTATCCCATTCGTTTTGTGTGTGCTATTCACAGGCAGTGGAAGTGCATGCTTGAAGTAGGAATTAGATCTAACAAACTAGGTTTTGCCATTTGGAAACTTGTTTAGAATTTATATTCGTGTTTGTATTCGAAGAGTGGAAGAAATGTTTCCATCTCTTAGAATCTGGTTTTGTTATCACTATTTCCAAGTTAGTGATATTTTTTCCATAAGGCCGCTACAAACTTATTTATAAGTTTGTAGAAAGATTGAATAATCTGTGTGTTAAGTCTTCCGCTGTTTAAACTTGCTATCTCATATTCAAGTTTTATACTCTATTAAGAGTTAGTGTTGTACGAAGTGTCGATCACACTTAGGATAACATCACTGGCAAAAAATACACTTACACCCACTAGGTACCAGACAAGTGGCATCAGAGCCAACACTTGACGGTACTAAATGTTGATTCCGATTGTTAAGTGTTGAAGTATCATGGATTACCTTGCTGGATCGATCAACCGTCCTCCCATACTTGATGGAATCAATTATGCCTTGTTGAAGAGCCGAATGAGGAGTTATATCAAGTCCCTGGATGAACGTGCTTGGAAGACCATTCTTGCAGGCTGGACAACCCCTACAGTTTAAGACAAATATGGAGATCAAATCATCAAGAGTGAGCTTGAATGGACCACTGAGGAGAATAACCAGTCGATGTTGAACTATAAAGCACTCAATGCAATCAACTCATTGGTTGATACAGTGATGTTCAACCTGATCCACAACTGTACATCAGTAAAAAATGCTTGGGAAATGCATCAAGAGCACTGCGAAGGATCTGGAAGTGTCAAAAGGGCACAGACGAGGATGCTTAATGCGCAATTCGAGAGCTTTAGGATGAAGGAAGATGAGACAATCTCATCATACAATGAGCGACTCTACGAGATGGTGAATGAACTGCAGTCACTTGTAGACCCTATCTCCAACATCAGGTTAATAAATAAAACTCTACGTACGCTTCTTAGGAGATTTAAAGGTGAAATATTTGTTATAGAAAAAGCTAGGAACACTGATTTGTTGAGTCATAATAAACTGATAAGTATTTTGAAAACTTATGAGATGAATTTGTCTCAACGAGATTTTGAAATGATAGAAAAGGTGTTGTCATTTTTAAAAGTGAAACTGGTCCTTGTTCTAGTTCCAGCTCTGGTAAGACGTCGACCATAACTGAAATTAACAAGATGATGATAATGTTGACAGCATTCCTGATGACACTGACAATATTGCTTTACTTGCTAAGAAATTTGAGTCTTATCTTAGATAAAAGAATAACAAGTCTAAAGCAAACATTCTGCCTAAGGTAGAAAATTCCCCTCATACTCCTGTTCGTAAATACACTCAAAGAACAAAATTTAGGTATGATCCTGAGTTTAGAAAAAAGATCATTTGTAATGAATATACTAGTTTTACTTATGATGGTAATAAGATCTTATGGTCTACGTAATCCGTTTGGGTTTCATGCGCATCTAAAGCAGCGAAAAAATTAGAAAGCTTTACCTTTCACCGAAGACTGGCGTAGAAGTCTGAATCTGCAGGAACGACTTTTCAATCTTCTACTGTATTCCTATGCCTTGTCTAGACGTCGTGTGGGCGACGATCCTCTAGGCGATCCCAATCCGCAGTTTCTCTCTTATTTCTCACGTATTCTCTTTTATTTGATGAGAAATCTGATTTCTCATCTAAAAACAAAATAGGCATGTCTTGTTATGTCTAGAGACTACTGGGATAGATTATTTATAGGGTATAGCAGGGACCATAATGAGAAATTAGGGTTGGGCCTCCCATTGGGCTTAAGTATCCAAGTTTAGCCCAAAATTTTTACTTAAGCCCAATAATAATAAATTAGTCCACTAAAGAATTATTATTGCACTACCACCCTAATCCCAAATTACGTTATGGGCTCCTTCTTATTATGAACCCATTTAACTCCCTGTATTTAAGATATACAATGCTCATTAATTAAATGAGTTACTTACAACTCAATTAATTAATCTCTAATCCAAGAGAAGTACCACTCAACCTTATTATCATGCCAGAATAAATTCACTTGCAGGGTTTACATGATAATCCTTATGAGCTCCTCAAGGGGACATCATCAGCCTAATTTATTAGGACACAGATTCCTTCTACAATTAACATCACACCATAGAGACAATATCATCTCCTAACTAACCGAGCATATTGACTTAATAATTAAATCTCTCTCATTGGTGAATCAAGGAAATAAATATTGAATTACGTGTCGAGGTTATTGTATAGGGATTAAGATCACGAACTTCCATAATAATAGATATCTTGTTCTTTTATATAGTCAGTATAAATTGAACACCTCAAGCGGTTCCACTCAATACACGCAAAGTGTACCAGTATAATTTTATAATCAAGACAAACTAATACCAAATCACACTACAACCATCCCGATAGATTGTCCTCGTCTATCTCGGTTGTGAGCAACTATTTATACTTTATAAGGAGCTGATAATATTTTTAAACCATTTAATCAATGACTCTCATTTCAAATATTTTTAAACCATTTTTCATACTAAAGGTAGGCTTTTAGTATACAATCCAACAGGTTATTATGCAAATGAATGTTGTTACGCATTTTCTTCATACGCAAAATTAATCCTCAAGTAATAAGGATGTCAGTTGTAGCTCAGCAGGATACCAAGTTAAATATCGAACCCAAAGGACGGCATATTATTAATTTAATTATTTACTAAAGTAATCAAGATAAGAGCAATAAGATATGAGAATTTTAATCTAATAACTAATATGCTGAAAATTAAATAACAATTAAAAATAAAATAACACTAGAAGAATTCAAAGTAAAACCAAGTTGGAGAATAGGTAGCTCTAGGATAATCTAGTTTCACTCATTAATTTACCTCTCAAGTGTACTGTCCGGCTCTACCTTATGGAATATGGACGCATACTAAACCATGCATATCTACTTTATAGACACAAGTAAACATGTGTGTAACACGTGTGAATGACCTCGGAGCAAAATAATAATTTCACCCTCCTTTCTAGGTTCTGTCAGTATCAATTCTTTCCCCCTAGGATTGGTACTCAAACCCGATATGATCTCCCTTTATAGGTACTATAAAATTTACTTATTTATCCTGCTTATTAACCCGAATTCAATTCAATTAATAAACATTCATATATGACAGTTCTAATGAAACTTCGGAGTCCCCTCACTTAGAATCATAACATATAACCTTGTTCAGTGGTGAACACACTCAATCAACAACCAAATATATATTCAGACTCTATATAACAGTTGAAGATACACAAAACGACCGTAAATATGGATTAAAAACGCACAATCATATATTCAATAAATCCACAAGAGAAGAAAAGAATTACTAGAAAAATGGTTCTATCCCATGGTGTTACAAAAAACGCGCATGGGGGTTGGATAGATCTTACCCATAGTTCGGAAAATCAGAAAATAGAAGAAAAGAATTAGAAAAACCCTTGGTGTAGTGAGATCTCCTTCCTTCTTTCTTCCGTCTCTTCAAATCCTCTTGGTTCTCCTTCTTGATTCCACAGACGAATCATCAAAGTGATGGATGGAGGAAAGAATGGATGTGGATGATGGCATGGGGGGGTAATCCCCCTTGTGGGGTGATGTAGGATGATTATTTCACATGAATGATTATGTAAAATATATATAGGTGTGAGAAGGGAATGAAATAAGGAAATAAAATATATCGGTTAATGGATTATGTGATAAGGAAATTAATTGTACTTTAAATTTTTTTAAAAAAAAGGAAATTAATTGTGCTCTAAAAATTAGGGAAGATAGGCCAATTTTCGGAAATTTTCGGAAATTTTCGCCTGCAGCTGCGCGACCTCACGATTTTGAGCATAACTTTCTCGTCCAAATTCCGATTTGAGTGATTCTTACACAAAAACGATCCTATCTTATGTGCTTTCCAACCAAGTATCACACCACCAGTTTTGAGTTCCACAAGAATACAGAAAAATTATGGAAGTTGAGCGTACGTTTTTCAGCATTCTTCTAACTTTGCACTTTTGATCCTTTATCCACCTAAAACACAATAAAACATCTCGAATTCATATTTTTCTCAAATATAATGAATATAAGATACTTGTGCTAAATATGACAATAATTCTCATAAAAAAGTGTTAAATAGGACACTATAACGCGCAAATTTTCACTCTCAACAAATGTGCTAACACTCTTCGGAAGAAAAGAATGAGCCTAAATGCTTGTTTTAGTGATGATTATTCTGTTGGGTTTATCGGTCCAGCGGAGCCGGGCCTACTCAATCCAATTGTATGATATTTTCCGCTTGGGCCGGCCACTTGCCTACACAGTTTGCTCTTTGGGCTCACACCCAAAAGGCCTCATGCTAGGGAGAGTCCATCTAATACTTCTACTATCGCCATCCCCACTTTTAACCGATGTGGGACATTGGTTGACACCCAACCAACATTTTTCCCTCAAACAAAGTCCCGTGGTTAGACCATCATTTTGAGGCGAGAACATCCCACCAATTGCGCCGTTAAGTCTGGAGTCTGGCTCTAATACCACTATTGGGTTTATTGGCCCAGAAAGTTAAGCCCACTCAATCTAATAGCAAGATATTGTCTGCTTTGGGCCGCTCACTGGCCCGCATGGTTTTGTTCTCTGGGTTCACACCCAAAAGTCCTCATGCTAGGAAAAGTCTAATACACGCCTATAAACACATAACCATTCCCACTTCTAACTGATGTGAGACTTTGGTTGACACCCAACCAATATTTTCCCCTCAAACAAAGTCCCAAGGCTAGACCACAAGTTTGAGGCGAGAATATCCCACCAACCGAGCCGATTAAGTCTGGGCCCTGGCTCTGATACCACTGTTGGGTTTATCGGCCCAGCAGAGTCGGGCCCACTCAATCCAATAGCATGATATTGTCCGCTTTGGGCTGCCCACTAGCCTGCATGATTTTCCTCTTTGAGCTCACACCCAAAAGGCCTCATGCTAGGGAGAGTCCATCTCACACTTCTAACCTCATCGTCATCCCCACTTCTAACCGATGTGGGACTTTGGTTGACACCCAACCAACATATTCTGAAGGAGATCCAAATGCAAATGAAGAAGAACTTGCATTCTTAACATATTCTGAAGGAGATCCAAATGCAAATGAAGAAGAACTTGCATTCTTAACACAATGTGTGAAGGAGGATTTTTCTGAGAGCGACTCAGATGTTGAGTTTGGTGTGCCAACATCGAAAACAACATCGTGCATGTTTATGTCTACTTCTGATCTTGATATGAATTGTACCAATATTTTCTCTTCTAGAGCAAGTACTACACAAGAACCTCTAGAGATTAAGATTTCTGAACTTCTGAATTAACTGAAAGCTGTCAACCAAGAGAATGATGGCTTAATTGAGACCATAACAAGACTTGAGGGAAATCTTACCAAAAAGGATGCTGAAATTTCAAGACTTCAAGGTAAGTTAGCTGCTTACACGTTAAGCTTCAAAAAATACAGTAAGGGTATATCTGTATTGAATGAAGCCTTATCTGTTGGAAAATCTGATAAATTTAGTCTTGGATACACTAAAGAATGCGTGCCTTTTACTTTTGAAAAACCTGGTTTAAATAATTTTTCCAAAAAGTTTATTAATAGAAAAGGCAGTAGGATTCTTGTTTGTCATTACTTTTCAAACCCTGGTCATATTCGTCCTTATTGCTTCAAACTGAAAGATGATCTGCTTTCTAAAAAAATGTTGCCTGGAGTATTACCACACAAGTATTCACACTGCTTGGATCAGAAAACCAAAAGTGGTTTGTAATGTTGTCTGTACTTCTTTACAAGCATGTGTACTTGATCTATGGTATTTTAATAGTGGTTGTTCTAGACATATGACTGGTAATGTTGAATACTTGAAGGATTTTGAAACTTTTGATGGTGGTAAAGTTACTTATGGTGGTGGCTCTAAGGTAACATTGTTGGTAAGGGAACTTTAAATGTAAATGGTTTTCCAAATCTGAAGAATGTGCTTCATGTTGAAGGCTTACGTGCTAATTTGATAAGCATAAGTCAATTATGTGATGATAATATGCATGTGAAATTTGATAAGAATTAATGTTTTGTGCGAAATAAAATTGATGACTGTGTGATGATTGGTAGTCGATCTGCTGATTATTGTTACCTGATTGGTAACAACCCTTACTGCAACATCATACAACATGATGAAAGTGTACTTTGGCATAAAAAACTTGACCATGTAAATTACATAAATTTATAGAAATTAGTTAAGTTGGAGGCTGTTAAAGGAATGCCTAAGCTCTGTTTCAGAGATCCACATGTATGTAGTTCATGACAAAAAGGTAAACAGGTAAGGTCTTCACACAAAATCACATCATTGTGCACGTCTTCATGGTGTTTTGAATTGCTTCAGATGGATCTTGTGGGTCCTATGGATACTGAAAATCTTGGTGGTAAGAGGTATTCTTTAGTTGTCGTTGATGATTTTTCTAGATTTTCATGGGTTGAATTTATTAGAGAAAAATCTGATACATTTAACGTGTTCAAAGTTCTTTTCAAAAGGTTCAAAAATGCTTTCAATCTTAGATTATGTAGGATTAGAACTGATCATGGCAAAGAATTTGAAAACAACATATTTGCTGATTTTTGTGAAAAAAAGGCAATATGCAAGAGTTTTCCTCTCCTAAAACCCCACAGCAGAATGGGATTGCTGAAAGAAAGAATAGAACACTGTAAGAAATGGCTAAAGTCATGCTTACTTCAATGAATGTGTCTAAAAGATTTTGGGCTGAAGCATTGAATACTGCATGTCAAGTGTCTAATAGGATTCATTTTAAACTAAGATGTTCTATTACTTCTTATGAACTGCTGTACAAGAGGAAACCAAACCTGAAATACTTTCATGTGTTCTGTTGCATGTGCTACATTCTGAATGATAGAGGGTATCTTTCAAAGTTTGATTCTAAGAGTGATAAAGGTCTTTTCTTAGGATATTCTAAGAATAACAAAGCTTATAGAGTCTTTAATCTTAGAACCAGAACTGTTAAAGAATCTGTCAATGCTGTGTTTGATTATTCATCCAATATTGCAAGTAAAAAGATGGAAGATAATATCTCTGACTTAGTTGAAATTACAGAACCAGTGAACAATGTTGAGCCGAATGTGATCACATCGCTTACAACACCGTGTGTTGATTAAGAAGAAGATGAGAACTAACTCCACAGAACTCCAAGAAATACTCTTAATGAGTCCTCTGAAGGTGTTCAAACCATTAGAAAACATAAATTTAGAGATGTAGTGCGATCAGTTTGCATGTCTAACATATGCAATCAGGTCTGTTGAACACAGGAATGTTACTGAAGCTTTAAAAGATGAATGTTGGGTAGAGGCTATGCAGGAAGAGCTTGAACAATTCACTAGGAATGATGTTTGGAGTCTCGTACCAGATGAGAGTGAAAATAAGCGTGTTTTAGTGTCCAATTTAACACCTTTTTATGAGAATTATTGTTACATATTAGCACCAGTGTCTTATATTCGATATATGTGAGAAAAAGGTGTATTTGAGGTGTTTTATTGTGTTTTAAGTGAAAAATGATCAAAAGTGCAAAGTTGGAGAAAAGGTGCAACTTGTGTAAGAATGCTGAAAAATGCACGTCCAATTTGTGTAATTTTTCTGTATTTTTGTGGAGCTCAAAATTAGAAGTGTGATACATGGTTGGAAATCCACGAAAGAGAGGATTGTTTTGGCATAAGAAACACCTCAATCGAAGTCCAAACGAGAAAGTTATGATCGAAATGGTGATGTTGCGCAAGCTGTTTATGCTCAGCACGATGGTGTCAATTTTCATAGAATGTTACACCTTAAAATGTTGAGTATTTTTATGGATAGAAATCCAATGAAGAGAGGATCGCGTGAGCATAAGAATCACTCAAATCATAGTTTGGATGTGAAAGTTATGCGCGAAACGATAAGACTGTGCAACCCCGCTCGACCTGAAGAAAGCCGCTCGACCAAGATACTTTGGTCGACGACGGTCGAGCGGCGTGAAATTTTTGGATCCACGTATAGGTATGCCGCTCTACCACAGCTCGACCAAGGCCAACCTTGCTCAACAAAAACCACTTTGGTCGAGCAGGGACCCGAGATCCTATTTTTGGTAATTTCGCACCCCAGTTTGCGTATTTGCATATTTTCCAAGAAAAATCCCATCCAAGGTACATTAGGAGAGCTTACAAGTATAAAAGGGGATGCAGATCACACCAAGAAAATACAGACAACATAATCATCCTACACCCCGCAAGGGGGGATCACCCCCCAACCATCATCCACATCCTTTCCTCCATCCATCCATCAGTTTGAAGATTCCATCTGCTGAATCAAGAGGAGAACCTAGAAAAGGATATTCAAGACGGAGAAGGACGCGACGACTCCCGTATCTAGGATTTTATTCATTTACTATACTCCGTACAACACTACTTGTGGTTTATTTTATATATGACTATGTGTTTTTAATCCATATTCAGAGTTGTTTTATGCATCTTCAACTGTTATATAGAATCTAATAGATTGGAGAGGTCGTTTCAGCAACCTAATTGTCAACTTCTACAATTTTTCAGTATTTATTTGGAACTTAAAACTGGTAGTGTGATATATGGTTGGAAAGCTACGGATGAGAGGATCATTTTGGCATAAACATAATTCAAATCAGAGATTGGATGAGGAAGTTATGCTCAAATTCGTGAGGTCACGCAGCTGCCCGGCGAGAATTCCTCTTCTTTAGCATACCTTGGTGAAAGGTAATGAAAATTTATATTCTTGCTTCTAGTGATATAGTTTGCATGGAACCCTAACGGTTCACGTTAACCAAATGATAGAACACCAACAACAACAAACAATGATCAAGGTTCGAGTGCATCTACAAACTTTCCTGGAGGTACTCATTTAAGAGCCGAGGATGTGGGTAATTTGTGTAACGCCCCAGGTAACGCTATGGGGTTGAGACGCTACTAGATATACATTTCCCAATATAATAATAAAGGGGTTGAGAATGGATAGTGAAAATAATATAAAAATCCCCAAAGTTATAATATAATAAAGCAAAAGTTGCATAGATATTATTACATATTAGCGTCTACTCACTCGAGTATAGTGAAATATCCAAACAAGTACATTAGATGATATATCTGAAATAAAGTTCTTAATAAAGTACTAAAATATAAGACATAATATAAAGTCCTCTATGGGCTTGGGACATTTGCAGGGGTCTCTTCATCTTCTAAACCTTGTTCTGAAAATCAATATAGGGTGAGCGTCTAAAATAAACTCAGTGGGTTAACTTTAATGATTGCACAGTTAAAAATAAATATGCAAGCCAAACATACCATAAAATGTAATATATGCCATTTAATAAAATATTTTGCATATTATCGTTCGATAACTCAAAGAAAATATTTTTGACCAAACCATCCGATAACTTGTGCTAATTGGTATATGTGCATCGAATCGTCATTCAATACGAGTATTAGTAGATTTGAAATATTTTTAGCACCGAACCGTCGCCCGATAACTTGTGTTAGTTGGTATATATGCACCGAGTCATCACCCCGTACAAGTGTTAGTAAGAAAATATTTGACATCAAACTAAAAGCACACATGACACATAACATGACATATAAGTAACAAATATTACATTTTAACATAGCAATCACGACAATAAATTGTGGCACTCAGTAAGAGTGAAAGTTACCTCACCTTGATCTTTCAAGGAAATAGTATGTTTGACTAGACTTGCTATCAGGTATCAGGTATGCCAGCAATGGTATACTAAACTGAGTTCTACTTATAATAATAATTCATATTACTTAAACTAAATTTCTAATGTAATGTAATTAAAAATAAACTAAGTATTAACTTAAGAAAATATATATAATTAACCGTTAAATAAATTGAGTTAAGATAAAATGTTTATACTTAAAATAATTACTAGAAATGCATATTTCTATTAAAAAGCTAAAATAGTAATTTACAATTTTAGTCTATAACACTAATCATAACATTAAAAATATAAATACAAATTTTATTAATTTTATTAAAAAACGAATTTAAAATAAATATTCTACACCTAAAATATTAATAGTAAAATCATTATTTAATATTTAAAATTAAATTAATACAAATATATAAATTATAAAAACTTTATATACTATATATATATATATATATATATATATATATATATATATTATAATATTTAATAAAGTTAAATTATAAACATAAATATAAAAGTCAAATATATAAATTGAAATAGTTGATGTTCGAAACAGCTGCCAACCTTGTGCAGTACGTTTTCAAATTTATTATATATATATAATTCTTATAAATTGCAATCAAGTCCATGCATTATATTAAATTCTCGTTTAAACTTACCCTAAACTTTAGCCTTATTACAAAATGACACAATTTGAGTTATACAACTCCATTTAAAAATTCGAAAGCACTTATGGAGTCCTTGCAAGGCAAGGATCACATGCATACCAATTTTATATAAAAATAACGAAGTTTAAATGGGACAAAATTTTAACTCAAAGTGGGTTTCTTCCCATCTTCTTCATTTCACATTCAAACTCATATATAAGTCATCTCAACTGTTCTAACCCTAGAATATACACGCCTAAGACGTGAGAAGATCTCGAAGATCGTCGCCCACACGACGTCGAGATTGGACTTGGGAATACAGCAGAAGATCAAGAGGTTCGCCACCTTGCACGATTTTTATAAAATCGTACAGGCCTGATAATTCAATTTTTGATATAGTGACGGAAAGCCACAGAAGAGAGGATCGTTTTGGCGTATAGATAACTCAATTCCAAGATTGGATGAGAGAGTTATGCCCAAAACGGTGAGGCTGCACAGACTATCGGCGAGAATCATCTTCTTCAACATACCCTGGTGAAAGGTAATACGTTTCTTTAGTTTCTTGCTTCCGCTGAATTAGAAATGTATGGAACCCTAACGGTTCACGTTAACCAAATGATCGAAAGCCAACAGTCTTCGTGTTCCCCATTGATTCCTCTTTATTGTGTCGGCTCCATTGGACTTTAAATAAAGTAACTTCACGATTCCTTAGCTTATGAACTTTCTTGTCAAGAATGACAATAAGAAATTCCTCGTACGCTAAGTTGTCATCGATTACTATAACCTCATGGTTAACAACATGGCTTGGATCAAACACATACTTCCGTAGCATGGACACATAAAATACATCATCTACTCCAGCTAGCTCATGTGGTAAAGCTAATTTGTATGCCAACTTGTCGATTCATTCCAAAATCTCGTAAGGCCCAATGTATCTTGGCTTGAGTTTTCCTTTCCTTCCAAAAAGTGAAATTCCTTTCATTGGTGAGACTTTGAGAAAAACTTTATCTCCTTCTTGGAACTGCAAATCCTTGCGTCTTTTATCAGCATATGACTTCTGTCGATTTTGTGCTGTCAAGATTCTTCTTTGATCTTCTAAATCGCTTCCACTATCTTTTCTACTATCTCTGGTCCTAAAACTTTCTTCTCTCCAACTTCATCCCAATAGAGGGGAGATCTACACTTTCTTCTATAGAGTGCTTCATAAAGGGCCATGCCTATTGTGGTTTGAAAACTATTGTTGTAAGCAAACTCTATCAGTGGTATGTATCTTTCCCGACTTTTCCCAAAATCTAGGACGCATGCCCTCAACATGTCTTCTAATGTTTGAATAGTCCTTTCAGAATGGCCATCGGTTTGCGGATGGAACGCCGTGCTAAACTTTAGCTTTGTGCCCATCGCGTTTTGTAAGCTTTGCTAGAATTTTGATGTAAATCTTGGATCTCGATCTGAAACTATAGAAACTAGTACACCATGTAGTCTAACAACTTCTTCTAGATAGATTTGTGCAAGCTTATCCATTTTGTGAGTTATTTTGACTAGAAGAAAATGCGCTGACTTGGTCAAACGATTCACTATCACTCATATAGCTTGATTTTCTCGCACTGCTCTTGATAAACCAGTGACGAAATCCATTATAATATGCTCCAATTTTCACTCAGGAATCTCTAATGGCTTCAAAAGACATGAGGGTCATTGAAGCAGTGCTTTTACTTGTTGACAAATCATACACTTTTAGATAAATAAGCCTATATCTCTTTTCATATTTCTCCACCAAAATGCATTCTTCAAGTCCTGGTATATCTTGGTTCCTCCCGGATGTACCGCATATGGGGTACAATGAACTTCTGATAAGAATTCTTTAATAAGATCCTCATTTTTAGGAACACATAATCTTTTTCCAAAGACGAGTGCACCATTATCTGTGAGAGCAAATCCCTTTCATTCCCCAATCTTCACGCGTTCCTTAATTTTTCTGAGAAATTCGTCTCCATCTTGGAGTTCCTTGACTCTATCTCTTATGGAGGGTTTAATTAGTAATGCAGTTAATACTGCTTGAATGCTACTTGGAGGTATCACGATTCTTGGTTTGTTATAGAGCAGGCTAATTCCCCTTTGTCTTTTCTGCTTAGAGCATCTGCTACCACATTTTCCTTCCCTGGATGGTACAGTATCGTACAATCGTAATCCTTGACTAGTTTCAACCATCTCCTTTGCCTCATGTTTAATTCCTTCTATCCAAAAAAGTATTTTAAGCTCTTGTGATCCGTATAAATTTGGCATTTCGCTCCATACAGAAAATGTCTCCAAATCTTCAAGGCGTGTACCACCGCTGCTAATTCTAAATCATGAGTTGGATAGTTCTGTTCATGGATCTTGAGTTGTCTAGACGCATAGGCAACTACTTTATTACATTGCAACAGAACACAACCCAATCCTTGCTTTGGAGCATCACTATAGATGACAAATCCTTCTGTCCCATCAGGAATTTTCAGTACAGGTGCAGTGACTAATTTCCTTTATTGAAACTATTTTCACACTCTTCCTTCCAATGGAACTTAACTTCCTTGCGAGTTAATTTCGTCAAGGGCCCTGCAATCTTTGAAAATCCCTCAATGAATTTTCTGTAATATCCAGCCAATCCAATAAAACTCCGTACTTCTCCTACATTTGTTGGTGTCTTCCATTCTCCCACTGCTTCCACCTGGGCCGAATCCACCTCGATTCCTCGAGCTAACACGATGTGCCCAAGAAAGATAACTTTATCTAACTAAAATTCACATTTCTTGAATCTGGCATATAACTTTTCCTTTCTTAGTGTCTCTAGAACGATTCTCAGATGTTCTTCATGTTGCTCTCGATCTCTAGAATACACTAAGATATCATCAATGAATATGATCACACATTTGTCTAAGTATGAGAGGAAAATACGATTCATCAAATCCATGAAAATTGCTAGTGCGTTGCTGAGACCAAAAGGCATCACTACAAACTCATAATGCCCATAAGTTGTTCTAAAAGCAGCCTTCGAAATGTCGCTTTGCTTGATTCGCACTTGATGATATCCCAACCTCAGATCTATCTTGGAGAACATGCTAGCACCGCCTAATTGATCAAGTAGATCCTCAATCCTTGGGAAGAGATACTTATTCTTGATGGTAAGTTTATTCAGTTCTCGGTAATCGATACACATCCTAAACAAACCATCTTTCTTCTTTAAAAACAAGACAGGTGCTCCCCAGGGTGAAACACTAGGGCATATGAAACCCAAATCTATTAGTTCTTGTAATTGAATCTTCAATTCTTGCAACTCCTTTGGAACCATTCGATAAGGTGCTTTTGAAACTGGTGCTGCTCCTGGTACCAGATCGATTATGAATTCTCTTGCCTTTCATGTGGCAAGCCTAGTAAGTCTTTCGAAAACACATCTTTATATTTCCGCACAACAGGAACATCATCCATGCTAATCTTTCTGCCTTCACTTTCCATGATTTCTTTTTCATTTTAAAGAACTCATTGATATCATCGATCTCATACAAAATCCCATCAATCGAGTGATCAACTTCGGATACTAATGTCGGATAATATGAAAAAAACCCCATTAATGAATTCCAAAAAATAAAAATTTTAAAGGAAACTTTGAAGATCCGTTGAACCCTTTGGTAAATGATGCAGTAAGTCAGCCTTTGCATGAAATTTCGCTAATTACAAATTGGCTTGACCCACTTTAGAAAGTAAGTGGCAGATCCGATTCCAAAAAAAGCATTGTGCACCCTAGTGTTTGCCTATTTTTTTAGTGTATATTTATAATAATGGATTTTATTTCTTCATGCATGATACGTGTATGTCAAAATGATACTATTAGGAAAAACCAAATGTGGATAGCCAATAACTAAATTAAATTATTATTCAATCACTAAAGAGGCATTTAGGTTGATGTAAATAGCAACAAGCCTACATCCAATTTCGCAGGTCAGCTTGTGGGCTTGGTGAGATTCATCTCACGCAGTAATAAGATCTGTGAGACGGGTTCAAGTAATTATTTGCCATAAAAGTTAAGTCAAACACCAACATGTCAAGATATAGAAATATGCAGGACATGTTAGAAAAGAAATAAAACCATCAATGCTCGAAATAGATCCTCATCAAATGTTGCAAGAGATAACATGAAACAATTGACCCATGGATGCATAAGAAAACAAAGAGTATATTAAAACTTTTATCAACTCGTCATTAATTAATTAATCAATCATAACAAAATTACACTCTTATACATTACCCTCATTAAATGGTTCACTCTTATATCATACTTATATGACTACAAAATGACGCACACAGTAAAAACCTATTCGATGATACATAAATATATGCACATGTTGACAATCTTGGGCGTCGAACTACCAAGACATCTGCTTATCCTCGACAACCTCGACATCGCGAATTCAGGAAACAGACTCATAGGCCCAAAAGGTATCAGGATCAGGACTGAAGAGAGAAAAGTCTTTGACTTCAAAGTTTGCAATGTTCCAATCAACCAACCGAGCTTGCACTGCTTTAATTAACATCAGAATAGTTGGTAAAAGCCACCATTTGTCGTCTTCCCTGTTATCACAACATATTTGTAATCAAACTCTACATCTTGCATGAAAAGAAGATTCTAGCTATTGAGATCGCGTATCATGCTGTTTTAAGAAGTCTCCTTTCAGGATTTTATTAGAAAGAGAAAATTTTAAATATACTTGTCAAGCTATTTTAAGATCACGTATCACACTTTGTTTTTTTGTTAGAAGCAATGGAAGAGCATGCAAAGAACACAAGAAAACCCAACGAAATAATTCGTCCAGTACTAGAATACAACAATAAATAATAATTTCTGCCCAGAACGCCTAAATACTGTCTCACCATATTTATAGTTCGACAAATATTTGTGTGAAACCATCTCTCAGGAAGACCCCCCCCCCCCCCCCCCCCCCCCCCCGTGAAACGAATAAGTGATCGCATTTAACAAAAAAGTAATACTCGAATTAATAAAAAGTGTAGGTGCAGTGCATTATTTCATTAACAATTTGTGTATAAATAAAAAGTTATGACATTTTTAATGAAAAAGGATAATATCTTTCATAAAAGTTATAACTATTTAAGAAAACATAAAAACGATCTCACACAAGTGTTGCCCTTATAGTTCAAATCAAAAGCTCACGATGCAACTTAAATCAAAATAGGAAGCAAACCTTAAAATAACGAAATCAAATATTATTAATACTCAACAACTTCCAGCAGCATGAAACCTTATTGCTTCTTCCCTTCCTCATTCTAAGATACGTAATAAATTCCTTTCCCTTACAATCCCCCTCGTCACACATGAGGGCAACGCAGAATTCAAGATGGAGCAAATTCTAGGGTGTCGTCATAAAAAGAAAAGGTGTGGAAACCTGTTGATTTCCCACAACTGACTTCAGCTGGATGCAACTGAGATCCCTCTGCGGAAATCAACCGACACACTACTACTGAACCAATACAAGAAATAACCACAAATGGACAAAGAACCACCACGTATAAGGAAATAGACGTTTTAGCACCTCTCGACTTACACTGTCATGCCCAACTGCCTCAAAAGGCCTGATGAAGAGAAAAAACTCGATTTCAATAATATTCGGATTGAGGAACCCATGGTACACAAGGATGCTTAAAAGTAAAACGTAAACACGTTTCAAGGCAACAATTTATTACCTCAGTTTGGTCGTTGGTCTCCAAGTGATACAATGAGCTCATTCACAACTAGTGCCTACTTTCTCAAATATTCCTTACACACGCTAAGAAAATGGGATCCCTATCCGAGACAATTTTATGTTGAATACCAAGACGTTGTACAATCTCACGTGCTACAACGAATTCAATGCCACAAGCTTTATTAGGATGCAATAAGCTGACAAAGTGGGTGGCCTAGGAAAACTGATCAACAAGCACCATAATTTCATCCCAATCTTGTGACCTAGGAAGCCCTAAAATATTATCCTCCAAAATCCACTCCTGAATGTGCAAAGGCTGCAGTAATTATCCAACTTGTTGTGTTTCTAGTCGCCTATATGTGCAATAGGGTCCCGAGTGGCCACCTATATGTGTAGGATTAAACTTAGACAATAGCTATATATCCAATGACTTGGGGACAGCTGAATGATTCTAGTAGTAAAGACTTTTCGTTTGCTATTGTGTAAGGCCCCTTGGCAGTCTAGAAGTGAATTTGCTGCATTATTAGACGTGCTTATTTGTACTAATTTGAAGCTCAAACCCCATTAACTTGGCATATATTTTGTACCTAATATTATTGAGATGGTGATGTAAACAACTGCTGGAGGAGATGCCTCATTTTGTGGCCTGTACGAACAAAAAATTTAAGATCTAATAAATACTGCCACCAATGTGCGACTACGAGAACCAACCCATGAGCTTCTTTTCATACATAAACTTAGCTGAATTTCTAAAGGACAACCTTTTACTGAAATTGTTGAAAATAGGGTATATTGAGCTGTAAATTATATTAGCTAGTTGTCATGTTAATTTTTAGTAAGTTATTTTATTATTTCCCTTTAAATTAGTGATTCTAGTCCTGATATTGTGCTGTAATTACGCTGTAATTATTATGTTAAATCACTATAAAATCAATATCAATAGAAGAGAAAATAATTCCCTCAATTTATCTCTTTCAAGTTGGTATCAGAGCCAACCCTTTTCTGCCCATTTTTTTTTCTCTGCACCTTTACCCTAAGCCAGAACCATGTCAGAAATTTCCAACAAATCCACCACAATTCCGCAGTCCTCAGTGACCAAAGATCCGCAGTCCTCCCCTGATTCACACCCTGTCCAAATCACCACCATCAAACTGAATGGCGACAACTTCTTGCACTGGTCCCAATCAGTGAGAATGTATATTCGGGGCCGAGGAAAGATGGGATATCTAACAGGTGAAAAGAAAAATCCATCGAAAAAGATCCAATGTTTGCCACATGGGACGCTGAAAATTCCATGGTAATGACATGGCTGGTAAACTCCATGGAAGAGAAGATTTGGTGCAAATTATGTGTTTTCCTACGGCTCGTGAACTGTGGGAAGATATAAATCAGATGTATTCTGATTTAGGGAATCATTCCCAAATTTTTTAGTTCTCTCAAACTTGGTGAGTTGCGACAAGGAGACAAAACAGTGACCAAGTATTTCAACTCTTTGAAGAGACTCTGGCAGGACCTTGATCTCTTTGATGCTCTTGAGTGGAAGAATATTGAAGATGGACAACACCATAATAAAACAGTGGAAAATGGAAGTATTTTCAAGTTTTTGGTTGGCCTCAATGTCGAGTTCGACGAGGTAAGGGGGAGAATCATTGGTAGGATGCCGCTGCCACCTCTCGGCGAAGTCTTCTCTGAAGTTAGGAGGGAGGAGAGTCGGAGGAATGTTATGCTCGGCAAGAAAGGACCTACTGTTGTTGTTGAAGGTTCTGCCCTAACTTCTACAACCCCAAACATACGCAAAGGTGCTGTCAATTTGCGTAAACTGGAGGAGAAACCAAGTGTATGGAGCGACTATTGCAACAGGCCGCGTCACACCCGAGAAACATGCTGGAAGATCCATGGCAAACCTGCCAACTTCAAGGGCAGAACTGGAGACAAAACTAGTCGTTTTTTTTACTTCGCAAATGAGGCAGAAACTACTGTCAGCTCTATTACCAAATAGCAATTGGATCAGCTTCTAGCACTGTTAAATTCCAATCCATCGTCCAGTGCTCCTAGTGTCTCCGTGGCACACACGGGTAACGGAATAAATGCCTTTTCTTGTGTTTTTGGAATTTCTGCTCCACGGATAATTGATTCTAGACCATCTGATCATATGACCAACTCATTGAACTTACTTAAAATATACTCACCTTGTCTTGAAAATAGAAAAGTTAAGATTGCAGATGGGAGTTTTTCACCTGTTGTTGGAAAAGGTTTAGTCCAAATTTCTGAGAAAATAGACCTTAAGTCTGTTCTCTATGTGCTTAAACTTACCTGCAATCGTTTATCAGTCAGCAAATTATCCAAAGAGTCTAACTGTTGTGTGATATTTTGTGACTCTCATTGTACTTTCCAGGACCGGAGCTCGGGGAGGACGATTGGCAGTGCTAGAATGGTTAATGGTCTTTATTATTTTGAGAATATCTTAGTAGTATTAATGGTTAATGGTTAATGGTTAATTAGTAGTATTAGTTCCCTTTCTGTTCATGATCAAATAATGGTCTGGCATTGTCGTTTAGGCCACCCTAGTTTTTCATATATGAAATATTTGCTTCCAGATTTATTTAAAACAATGAGTCCATTAGATTTTCAATGTGAATGTTGTGTTCTTGCAAAAAGTCAACGTAGAACATATGTTCCTAGACCATACCTTGAGTCAAAACCTTTCTACTTATTTCACAGTGATGTGTGGGGACCTTCCAAGGTAACTACATCATCAGGAAAAAAATGGTTTGTAACTTTTACAGATGATCATACTTGACTCTATTGGGTATTTTTGATGAAAGAAAAAAATGAGGTCGAAAATTTTTTTAAAGAATTTTACAATTTGATTGAAAACCAATTTCAAACAAAAATAAGTATTTCGCAAACCGATAACGGAACAGAGTATTTCAATCAATATGTAGACATTTTTTTAAAAACAAAAGGGTGTGTTACATCAATCGACCTGCCCTGATACTCCAGAACAAAATGGGGTGTCAGAAAGAAAAATAAGCACTTACTTGAAGTTACTAGGGCCATAATGATCTACATGAATGTTCCAAAATACATGTGGGTAGATGCAATTTTAATTGCAGCCTATTTAATTAATAGGATGCCTACACGAGTTTTAAAGCACACAAAACCATTGGACTGTTTGAAAAAAAATTTCCCGAATCTCGATAAATTCAGATTTACCACTAAAATATTTTGGCTTCATTGCTTTTGTTCACATACCTAAGAGATCCCGGTCAAAGTTAGATCCTAGGGCAGAAATATGTGTTTTTTTAGGCTAGGCTGCAAATCGCAAAGGCTACAAATTTTTAATCCTCTCACAAAACGTTTTTCCATAACAATGGATGTCACTTTCATGGAAACAAAACCATTTTTTAACAAAAATTTGCTTCAGGGGGAGAATCTAAGGGAACCAAATTTTTTGGGAACCCCTTCCAAATTTGGTTATTGACAAACCTTTCAAAAATGGAGAGCCTGAATCTACAATTATCAACCATGAAATTGGTCGGTCAGAAAAGGAAATACTACGAATGGAAAAATCGAAATATCCTTAAACCTTTGGTTTATTCTAGAAGAAATGTCCTTAAAAAGGGTGAAGATGAATTAATCATTCCAGTACAAGCTTCATCGGAATCCTCGGACAACAGAACTGTGGAGACTCAAGGTACTTCTTTTCCTAACTCACCAAAAAATACTCATTCGCCTGTTTTTCACAAGCCTTCCAATGTCAATCTCAATAATCCAACCCCGATTAGCCCACAAGAAAATGACATTGACATTCCCATTGCCCTTAGGAAAGGTACTCGAACCTGCACCAAATATCCCATTGCCAGATACTTAACCTATGATCATTTGTCCAAAACACATAAGGCATTTACTACTAATATCTCGAAACTTGTTGTGCCTATAAACATTCAGGAAGCACTGGAGGATCAAGATTGGAGAGTAGCAATGTTTGAAGAAATGAAAGCCTTAAAAAGGAATGAGACTTGGGAAATTGTTGAAGCACCTAAGGATCAGAAGATAGTAGGGTGCAAGTGGGTTTTCACAATAAAAAGCAAGATGGATGGTAGTGTAGAGAGATATAAGGCGAGGCTCGCAGCGAAAGGCTTTACACAGACATATGGAATTGATTATCAGGAAACATTTGCTCCTGTTGCAAAACTCAATTCAATTCGAGTTCTTCTATCACTTGCAGTCAATCTCAATTGGCCTTTAATCAGGTTGATGTTAAAAATGCCTTCCTAAACGGAGATCTAGATAAAGTGGTATTTATGAGTCCTCCGGGTTTTGAAACAAAACTTGGAACCGGAAAGGTATGTAGACTGAAAAAGTCCTTGTATGGCCTTAAGCAGTCCCCAAGAGCTTGGTTTGAATGTTTTTGCAAAGCTGTGAAGCGACTTGGTTATGCTCAAAGTCAAGCTGATCACACCATGTTTTATAAACACTCTAAGGAAGGAAAAATTGTCGTGTTGATTCTCTATGTTGATGATATCATCTTAACAGAAAGTGACTATGAGGAGCTTGGGGAGCTTAAAGGGAGGCTTACAAAAGAGTTCGAAATCAAGGACTTAGGAGTGTTGAAATACTTTCTTGGAATGGAGTTTGTAAGATCCAAGGAAGGTATATTTGTCAATCAACGCAAATATGTCCTTGATCTGTTGAGTGATACCGGTATGCTAGGATGTAAGTCGGCTGAGACGCCTATGGAGCCTAATGTCAAATTGCAACCAGCAGGAACAAAATTTGTAAAGGAGAAGGAGCGCTATCAGAGACTCGTCGGGAGGCTGATTTATTTATCTCACACTCGACCGGATATAGCCTTTCCAGTAAGTGTAGTTAGCCAATTCATGCACTCACCTGGGTCTGAACATTTTGAAGCAGTATACAAGATCCTAAGGTATTTGAAGGGAACACCGGGTAAAGGTCTTATATTTAAAAGGCGAGGACATTTGCAAGTTGAAGCCTACACTGATGCAGATTGGGCAGGAAGTGTAACTGATAGATGGTCCACGTCGGGATATTGCTCATTTGTGGGTGGCAATTTAGTCACCTAGCGCAGCAAGAAACAAAATGTTGTAGCTCGAAGCAGTCCAGAGGCTGAGTTCAGAGCCTTAGCCCAGGGAATCTGTGAGGTTTTGTGGATCAAGAGATTACTACTGGAATTGAAGATTACAGAGTCAATGCCTATGAAGTTGTACTGTGACAACAAGGCAGCAATTTCGATTGCACATAATCCAGTACTTCATGATCGCACAAAGCATGTGGAAGTCGACAAGCATTTCATCAAAGAAAAAATCGACAATAATGTGATTTGTGTGGATTATGTCCATACCAAGGAACAAGTAGCTGATCTACTTACGAAGGGACTACTCAAGAGACAATTCGAATGGTTAGTAAGCAAGCTGGAAATGTAAGACATCTTTAGCCCAGCTTGAGGGGGAGTTGAAAATAGGGTATATTGAGCTGTAAATTATATTAGCTAGTTGTCCTGTTAATTTTTAGTAAGTTTTTTATTATTTCCCTCTAAATCAGTTATTCTAGTCCTGATATTGGGCTGTAATTACGCTGTAATTATTCTGTAAAATCACTATAAAATCAATTTAAATAGAAGAGAAAATAATTCCATCAATTTATCTCTTTCAACTGAAATAGATTAACAGGAGACTCTTTTGCATCAAAACCACCCCAATCCCTCAAACGGAGGCATCACACTCCCCCAAGAATTCAGTTTTAAAATCTGGCGTGCTAAAACACCCGGTGTAGTGATTGCCTCGTGTAATGAACTACATGACTTTTGAGTCCAACACTCTTCCAAGTAAAGTTGGTAACTTTATCATATCCATGAGTAAATTATTTGTAGTACCTATCAACCCAAGAAAACAATTATAACATTTTAATTTTTTTTTTTTTGAGAAGATACTTTCTTAAATCTGAATTTTTTATTTAAGATATCGCGGAAGCAAAAAAATAAATTTAAAACTAAACAATCATTAAAGGTATAATATAAAAAAGTGTTAAAGAAATCATGAAGATATTAATAAATGTAAAAATAAGTAAGCTTGGTTTTGAAAAAAGAAAAAACCAGAATTTATCATTCAAATGTATTTCCACCACCTCCCGAACCATTGCCTCCACTTCAATCTCAAAACATTAACTTGAGGGTGAAAATTTAAAGCTCAACAAAGAAAACTTATACATAAACTTAAATACATAAGCAAATTTAAAGAGTCTTTTTAAGTCTTTTTATATGATCGATCAATATAAATGTTTGTGGCATTGCGTAAACTCCCCGAGGATCTCTCCCAATCCCAGCACCTCTAGGGCACTGGCACGTCTCAACAAAGAAGTCCAAGAAGTCTCTAAGCTTTAAGAGTTACTTCTTCAGGTGTGATTCTTCTTGTGTGATTGTGTGTTTGAAGACATCTATAAATTCAGCCCCTCTAACCCACATTCCACACTCATACACATAAAATAGGGCCAAACTACTTTGAACTAGGTATATTGCTATATTTGGAGGACAAAGAAAATATTAAGAGGGTAGGATGTAACAATCAATCATAATTAGTACAATTACCCATTACACATTATATAATAACTCCTTAATACACGTGCAAAAAGTAACGGATATATTCAGAAGGGATGGAGGGAGTATTATTTATGTTTATATGACTTCTTTAGTATTTATTTAAATTATATCCTCAATGATTGTTAAGATTTAAATTTGTCTTATATTTTCGGAATTTCTTAAATTAAAAGTTCAGATTTAAGAAAGTATTTTCTTACAAATTTAGGATGCTACATATGGTATCAAAGTCATACGGTTCTATAGACTCTTAAAAAATCTTTTGGCAATTAAATTCCTGATCTTAATTTCTACCCAAATTTATTCCTATATGTATATATATATATACATGTACACAAATCCACACGAGTTATAAGACTTCCACTCATTAAACTGAATAATAGTTTCCACCCTTCTGAATCTACGCCAACTCAAAGAGGAATATAATTTACTTATGAAATTTTACTATATTTTAGCACTAACTTACTTTCTCTTGAATCATATAGATGACTTCCCGTCATACTACCGCTAGAAAGTCCGTCCCCATATACCTTATTAATGAACATATGACCTTAGCCTTTTACAACTATGACATTGTTCCTGATCATAACGTGGGATATCTTTTCATTGTTTTGGAGAAATGGAAGGAATAAGAGTCATAAATGAATATTCCGCTTCGAGGAAAATTATTAACACCATTCCGACGAAATAGAAATCAGAGCTGAGGCTTGTACGACAAACAAATGATGCACGACGTATTGTTCGAGCATCCAATGATATTTTTCCAAGGGTATGTGGTGGGTCTATTCAAGTAGTGGGCTACCAATTACACACCATACTGTTTAATCGAAAGTGATGAAGAGGACATGAAGAAGGACTCTGAAGAGTGCAAAGTCGGAGAACCTTCATCAAAACACTCTTGGAGATAATTTGTTAAATAGCAAAAAAAAAAAAAAACATAAACAAAAACAAAAACAAAAACAAAAAACAAGAGCTTTTTACTTTCCTTGTTATAAATAAATGTTTAAAATTCCAATCATCAATAAAATTCTCTTTCAAATGGCAATCTTTATTTAAAGTTGAAAAAAAAAACCTTTGTTCTTAAATATTCTCATCACAAAAAAGGAGATTCAAAGTTTATATCAATTTTAGCCATCTTTGAAACCAAATACTAAAAGTTTTAATTTTACAGGACATGGCACCCAACCAACCAAGCTTATGCGGACAGTCCTTAAACAACACCAATGAGAATCCCGCACCACCACATGAAACGCAAGACCTCTTTCAAGAGTTTATGCGCGCCTTTCTGGCTCAATGACCGAATGACAGAGAAACAACCCCCAACACAGCATTGGGAACAATGATTGTCCCAACGAGAATAGAGCTAATATACCTCCTACTTTTAATGGCCGGGAAGGACCTTCAGTAGTGGAGGAATGGTTGGAGACCTTGGAGAGAATCTTTAAACTTATCAAAAGCACTGATGCTCAACGTATATCATGCTCCATCAGATTACAAAATTATAGTTACATGTGCAAGAATGAATTTGGGCTAGTGAAAAAAGTCTAGGGTCATCTTTCCATGAGGGAAGGCTGAATTTTAGGGGTTTGATCCATGATTTAAGCCATTTATTGATTTAAGCCCTTTCCTTAAAACCTAAATTCACATTTATGAATGAACTTGGCCCTAATTCATGCACTAATTAGGGCTGGCTGTTACAACAATGAACCCCATTACCTGATTTCAGAACCAACCAATATAGAATAACCAATACACCTTGGAAGGTCCACCTTGACTCCATCAGCCGAGACGACATGACCCAAATAATCTATGGGTGACTGTGCCCAAGTGCATTTCTAAGGATTTAACACAAAAGAAATTGAATCCAAAAGTGATAGGACTCAATGAAGATGGCGTAGATATGATGCTAATTTGGGCTGTAAATCAAATTTTAATCAAAAAAGACAAGTACAAACTTCCTTAGGTAAGGATGAAGGAGATCATTCAAAGCGCTTGAAAAGTAGATGGGGCATTTTGCAAACCCAAAGAACATGATCAATCGCTCAAAATGGCATGAATGGAAGCGAAATCTTGTCTAGTGGATATCTTCAAGAGCTACCCAGCCTACCCCAATTTGATAGTAACCTAAGAGCCTAAGAGGACAAACCTCAAGAACCACTTAGCTCCATGCAACCCATCAAAAAATTTCTGAATTACGGAATAGCATACATATCAAGCACCATAAATTGTTAAACTCTCAGATGCAAATACAGAACTCATAATTATTGCCAATCTAATGCACGCGTATCTTGTTTCCGTAATATGAATGTCTACTATAGAAAACCCCCCTTGGTCCCACATCCGGGGTGGCAACCCTTGGGCCCACCATCAGGTAGACCATTTCTGTTGCCCGTCCAGATCTGATAGGTTGGACAAAATTGTTAGGCTTTTGAGCTAAGAGAGCCCTAACTTAACACAAAACCATGTTCAACGTAAAGTGTAAAACCCCATTTACATTCTTCCACACATCAGTGTGAAACCTATGTGGAATATTATAAGGTATTAAACATGTCGATTCATTGCTGGTGAACTCAAGCCTAAGAGTATTTGAATGGCTTGAGCTGAAGGTCCTCCTCACTGGCATGAATGTCGTTGATGGAGTGAGACGAAAACCACAAATAGGGTGGTTTCAAGAAATTGGAGTGGAACAACTATGGAGGAATCTGATTCATTGGAAGAGATTGAAGTGCGTCTATCTCGCGATCAATTTCTCATGCTAGATGCATATTGGAACTAATTTATTCTGCATCTATAGAATGGATATACAAAAGGATATCATTGCAAAGACCAGTCAAGAAAAGTCCAAAGACCACTAAATCGGGAGGATCAATCACAGCTGAGAGACATGTGACATTCATACTCGTCAACAAAAGTGACGGCGTGTATCAGCTTATGCTTCATAAGGATTTGTACGAGGATAATTCCCGCACCATTTCAAAAGTTCCACAATAATTATTTTCCAACTGAGATCGGGGAAGCAACTCATTGTCTGTTACAACCAATAGAGGGTATTTCCGTCTATAGCAATGAGGGTCATATCAACCCTCATGTTAAGAGAAATGTTGAGGACAGTATATATCCAAGCAGAGGGATTTTTGACCTAGAAGGAGGGCAATTCGAACTTGTACAACTACTGCATCTCTGCGGATGGCGGATGTTCATGAGGAGTCACAAAGGAGTCAGCTGGATTGCAATCTCTTTGTCCTTAGCCAAGAAGATCAGTTAGGCATAGATATTGGCGTTGATTGAATCGAGTCCATATCAACTCGCCACCCAGTCGGTGATTGAGGGCATCATGCCAGATGGTAGATATTTTTTTCCTTCCATCAATGCTACTACCTTAAACTCCAATATAGCCACAACAATTCGCAAAATCTGCATGTGTTTCAGTTCTTGTCGTGATGTCCAAGCATGTCTAACCAAAATGATGACGATACGTTACTTTTTTCTTTGCATGATTACTACTTTTTTCTTTACATGATTATGATAGAGGAAGGAAGATTAGTTATTTTAGTATATTATTACAAGTTAATTATTTCCTGATTGTAGATTATTTAGTTTCCTATTACCTTATTGCCTTTGTTTCCAATTCGTGTCATATTAGTAATTAGGGTTAGGGTTGTGTCTGTGTCTGTGGGCCTTCAGCCTATTTAAATACCTTGTATTACTCAAGGGTTTTATCAATAAGAATATTATCTCTGCAGCCTTAATTGGTTTCTGGCGAAGTTCATCTCCGTGGCCTTCTTTGAAGGATTGCAGCCTTACGGCTTGTGGCGGAGAATTCTATTCTCCGTGGCCCTCCTTGAGGGATTATTTCATTGTGTGTTTATTTATTTTATTTATCGTGTGTGTGCATCTCTATCAGATTACTACTGCATATTCACAAACATGTTTTTGCACACATTGATATTATACACACACACACATACATACCATTCAATCGTTAAATGGATATGCAAATAATATAGACAGCTAAAAATTAAAGAACTAGTACACCCAATAATGAGATATGAAAAGAACAGTAAAGTTATCTAGTTAATAGAATACATATTAATTCCTAATAAATGATCATAATTATTTTTAATTGAAAGTTTTGCATGAAATCATCTCTCGGAATGTCTTACATGAACCAAAAGAAAAGGAATTAATACCTTATTATGAAACAAGTGATGCCCTAATCAGAGTATTATTTATTTGTGTTAAGACTATCATGAATCATACATTAATTTCATGGAAAGTGAACTACTTTTCTTGTTCCTATGTCTCGCAAAATGTATTCGGTAACATGGTCTCATGCAATTTTATGTCCTTTCCTAAAGCATAAATGTATAATGCAATATAGAAATAATAATATAAAAAAAAAAAGGCCTCATTCATTTTTTTGTCATTCCTAAAGTACAAAGCAAATTAGAAATAATGAAACCAAACAAGGCTTGGAACTAACTTTATACGCGAATCTACTGTCAAATACTCTTACTAAAGAGACTGTAAACAAAATTCCATAAGAAAGGCCATGTTCAGGTTAGCAAGCAGGCCAAATTCCCTAAAGTAAAAACAATATACACAACTCTCTATTTTTTCATTTTCTATTCTCTGTTTCAAATGCAGAAAATTATCCAAGTTCGTGACCATTCAGAATGTCAGTTTCACCATTTACTTGCATCTTCCACAAATATTTCAAAGAACAATACATAAAAAAACACTTTATCAAACAAAATTTTAAGATTTTAAAGTCACTCAGTATAGCTTCGCCAATTATGATGGTAGGGAGATCTCAATCGTGAAAAATCTAAAATATGTTTAATGAGAATTTCGACACTGAAATGAACTCACCTTGAATGCCAAACATTTGCTTCAGCTTCGGTATTTACAGAAGTAACTAGATAATGAATCATGCCACAGCTGAATGCCACAACCTGCATGGTCACAAAATGGTTAAGAAAACAAATCTAGAGCCGCAGCCCTAGGCAAAAGTTCAACATGCCATTTTATATCATCTACAGAAAATTCATTTGTCAATACCATAGGTTACAGCTCATTATGTTCATTATGAAAAATAATACTTTACTTCCTGCAGCCTAGACATTCTTAGTTATGTTATTAGGCTAACAACCTTAATGGCACAAAGACTACATCACAAAAGGATGTTGAGGCAGGTTAAGCAAGCTTGAAAGCACATATTAAATAAATAAATGAATAAAATAGTAAGGACCACGCTACTATTTCTCTTTCAACTAAAACAACGACATTGCAAATAGGATGTCTAGAATGAAATGATAAAAGGATTTTAAAACGATAGTAGAGGGAAACATGGAAATAGACAATATTCTCTATAGACTATCCTGGCAATCTCACAAACAAGTGCAATTCAAGAAGCATATGGAAACTGGGAAGCACTCTATCCATGAAGAAATTTAAATATCTTCATCAATAGGAATTATTCCTCATAAAGGCGTAGCTGAATCATAAACTACCACAAAAGGAAACAAAATTCTCTAAATTAGGAATTCCAACATAATTGGAAATCAAAGAAATATCACTAACATGAATTAGAAACTGAAATCTGATTTATACAAAATAAAGCAAGAAACCTTAGCTAAATATATAAATGTTCAAACCCTTTCAACAGCCTAAAACTTCAAAATACTCTTAACATGACACCAAAGAATTTTTATAAACATAAAAGGGAAGTGATTTAGAATAATAATATGTATAAGATATGGTTCAAAAAATCCTAATCCTTACTGCACTTCCAAGTCCAACATGAAATAACAACCAATAACTACAATTGTTCATGAAAATGTTAACACTGTACAGGAAATATTAGATTTTTTTAGAAGATTTAAGCTATTTTTTTGTGTACAAATATAAAAAAATTCATTACAATCAGACTCCAGCAAAAGTAGTGGCATCAAAAAATTATTTGGTTTGTAATCAAAGAAAAAGATGGAAATTGAAACTAACCTTAGTATAATGTATTAGAACTACAATGCAAAACTTCACAGTGCATTACTAACATATATGACAAAAAATGCAAATCGCAACATAAATTACGCACGTAGTACACGGGCATGTACTTGTTAGTGACATACTTATTTAATACTCCCTCTGTTCTGGTAATTAATACACGTATTTTTTTGTGCGGATATGTAAAGTTGTTAGGATATGTGTAAAAGAGATTATTTTAGATAATTAAATGAAAAAGGTGTGTAAAGTTCTTGGGATATGTGTAAAAACTGGGTACTATTTAGATGTATCTTTTCCATTTTTATAAACGTGCATAAGTATTGAGATGGATCGAAAAGGAAAGTGTGAAGTTATCAACGGGACGGAGAGAGTACTATTTATTTTTCACTTTCGATGATTCTAGTATTTTATTTTGCTCAGCAAATATTTTAATTATTAAAGAGTTGATATTCCTTGCACCCAATCTGTATTAGTTTTATTTAGTAATGTATATGAATTTCTTAATGAATGTAATACATTTTATAATTAGTTGTTCATAAAAACTAATTGGAAATTCACTAAAAATTCTCTAGCAAACTGTACAAGTTTTTATTCATTAGTGTACAAATTTTTATTAATAAGTGTATATGTTTTGAATGTGGGCGCACGGACCAACGTCCGTAAAGGATATTTCGCTATTATTAAATTACTCACACAAGCCAAAAGCCAAGCCAAATTAATTTTATATGGAATATTTTATCGACGTAAAGTCTTGAAAGCAAGACTCCGCTGGCTCTTCCCAATTTAAACTCTTACATATTTCCAACTTAAAACATCATCGTTTCCACTAGGATTGATATTTAATACAACAATTACTATATATTCCAAATAATATTTGATTTTCAAGGTAAGAAATCTATACTTTCTCTAAAAGAACTACATACCTTTTTCCTTAATTTTCCCAAATTCAAACACAGATCCCATCTTTTTACTTTGACGCATAAACCATTCAACCCAATACATGTTCTCTATAGTTTCAACGCAAAGCCAACAAAGACTTTGGGGTATCTAAGGTTGGATCTAGCATTAATACTAGAAACTCTTTTCGTATCAAAAGTTAAAGTGGGGATTTAATTATAGTTTGGTTTTATGACTGAGATGTACAAGGATTCATATCCTGACTTCAACACAAGGTCTTACAATTTTCACATAAGAGGATAGGCCTTATGACAGTCGTACTTTAAAATGAAAAAATTAAGAGGCAAATCACTATGCCATGCATGTTGTTAATTGAAATCTTTATTCTGCTTATATTTAATTTGAGAAGCAAGTCCCTACTAATGAGAGGTTTCCTTGTCCTAATATAACTACATTCATTTCAGATGAACGAATTGGTGTAGCTGGCTTGGAGGATGCATAAATAAGAGATATAATAATAAGATTAATAAAAACTTATTTGAAAATATGTTGGGTTCTTGAGACAATACTTATATTTAGTTTGCAACTAAATTTCATAGTTATCAAAATTTGAATGTTGTTTAGCAGCCAAGGACAAGTGTTAGGCACATAAGCTAGGGAGTCCTAACTTCACCAAAAACCATGACTGAAGGTGAAGGATTAACCCCCACTTATATGCACTTCCACACTTACGTGTGGAACCGATGTGGGATATCGTAACAATCCATCCCCCTTCGAACCGAACGTCTACGGATGGCACACTGCAGGTGGCAATCCACTCACCAAGGCCCACAAACTCCGGGTGGCAACCCCCCTTGGGCCCACATCCGGGTGGCAACCTCTGGGCCCACACATCAGGTAGCCCCTTCCCGTGGCCCGTCTGGATCCGGCAGGTCGGACCAAATTGTTAGGCACATAAGCTAGGGAGTCCTAACTTCACCCAAAACCATGGCTGAAGTTGAAGGATTAACCCCCACTTATATGCACTTCCACACTTACGTGTGGAACCGATGTGGGATATCGTAACAACAAGACTAATGTCATGTTTGTATTTCTTACCCTTAAAATTAATTTTACAAAATCTCTATGATGTTTTGACAAAATCATGTAACATAGGTGCAATTCAAAATTCTATTTATTCAAATATTGAGTGTTACAGGGTTGAAATAATACTTTCATGCACTGAGACATTATCATGATCATTAAGATTTAAATGTTCTCTTGTTTTTTCTTAAAATTACACTAAATTACCAAAAGTTTCCGTAAGTTAAAGTGTTAGATGGGAGTGGTATTGTTTTAAAGAAAGTGTAAGGGGGAGTTAGTTGTTTTGACTTTTTACTATTTTAGTAATGTAAAAGCTTTTAAGGACGGACGAAAATGAACATGAGAAAGCTTTTTTGGGACGGAGGAAGTATTAAACATGACTTTTCTGAAATTGAGATGTGACAACAGCACTCTGCCAGAAATTTCAGAATTACAATACTTCTACTTCTGATGCTTAACTAAGCCAATTTTTGGTAGTAGTCACAAATTACTCAATAGACCAAAATAACAGTTTATACGCTTTTATGATAATCATCTTCTTATTCATTAAAGGATTTTCATAAAATCGTGGTACTATAGGCTTTCAATTTAAAAACAGAAAAGCAGAAAACATCATTTAGATTACATATAGATTCTAAAAACAGCTAGTAGATAAAATATTCTAACCATATTTCTTACATTGATCATAAAAAAAATTGTAAAAGAAAATAAGAACAAGTACATTCAACTTGGTTAACAAGTAAAAGGCTATTCAAACAATCATGAAAGTGTTAATTTCTGGCTGATTTTGTTAATTGGCTCAAATAAATGCAGAGCCTATTTCCTTCCTTTTATCATCATTCTATTTATTGTTCAGTGGTTTAGGTGAAAGTGCAATTGTTCATGTTAAGCTTTAGCACATAATTTAACTTACGATGTTTCCAATGGAGCTAGCATTCCACAAGGCAAAGACACGAGCAAGTGAAGCTCTCCTAGGTCAAGCCTGCTGTAAACGGAGAGAGCAGAGATAGAGGAAGAATGAGAAGTACAGCAAGGAAAGCCCCTATAGATATCCAGTAGAACAGAAAGAGCATGAGGAGAGTGACAAAAAGGTCGGCCAAGAGCATGACGGTAATCAAAAATTGTACAGTATCCTGAAACATAAGTAAGCAAATATCAAATGATGAACACTATACCAATTAACATTTCAGAGTTAAAGAGTACCTGTCTGCCAACAGGACGTGTGTTGAGCAACAAAAGAGAAAATGGGAAGAATAAATCCCTTTTGATGGCTAGTGACTTCAAAGCAGCTTCATTTGTAATGCCACCATTGAAGCCCCTAATAATCTTCTTTCGAGACAATAAAAGAACTTGTGTAAGCCTGACTCTCTTCATGATTGGAGCTATTTTGTGTCCCTGTAGTTAAGTTCCTGAAGATTGTAGGATGTGATGAGAAACAATAGGATGTGGAAGGCTAATTAAATTTTACAATCACTGACAGATTCAAGAAAAATAAAATGCAAAAGGAAAATGTGATGCAGATTGCAATATTTCAAGGGGCACTCTCCAGTGGGATGGAGACTATGAGAAGGGTCTTGAGACGGCTTCCAAATCCATGACCTGATTCGATTGACTATATATCATTAATTAATATATAAATTATATATGATACAACCTATTATATAAGAAAAATCCTAAATTATAGGAGTACTAATCTCAATCTCTCTCATCATAATTGATTCAATACCCTACTTATGATTGGAGTAGTGTATAATCATGTTTAAAAGAATTATTTTAAGTCATCATTATAGTATGACTCTTCTTATGTTAAACTATTGTCAGAGATTTTTTAAAAGTGTGATATACTTTGACATCAAAAGTATGGTTTAATCCTTTCCAGAGTATGGTATGATTTTTAATGTATGACGTTAGATACATCTCAAAGCAAAATTGTATGTTAATTAAAGTATTATATGGATGAACAGAAAGTAGAAGTATAACTCCAAGTTAATTGAAGTATGATATGAATAAAACGAAAGTATGTCGGTGTGATCATTAATGTATCACTAAATAGTAATATGCCTTTTAAATATCATTAAATTACTATGATGTAAATATAATTCCATGTTACTTAAATTAAATACAGATAAACCAAAAGGCAAGCATATGCGTTGGATGGAGGGAGTATTGATTTACCATTAAAGTATCAATTGTTTATTGTTTAAATATTGTTAGACTCCCTAAATCATAGCATTAGATGCTTTAAAGTATAAATTAAAAAAAGAATGAGTAACCATAAAACTATTACGGGTCTAGGTATCGTCTCACAAGAAAATTTGTTGTATTTAATGGCACTATGCAAGTATTAGAAAGAGTTAATTGCTAAAAATCATTGCGCTTCAACTGTAGAATAGTCCAAAGTTTGGAATTTTGCAAACAAGTCATTATTTTAATGTGTTGTTTCTCAAGCTAATGATCAAATTATTTAAAAACATGGAGAAAATGATAAAAGTTTAAAAGCAATTAACTTCGTGAGAAGGACATTCTTGTATGCTAGAAAATATCAAGTATATTAAAAATAAACTACATTTTGGTTCAAAATATAGCATATATTAAAGGTTGAAAAGTTTGGTTTTTTCACACGTGGAATATTGAACGTCGTTTGATTAATATTTCAACATTACATATATGCATTATAGTAATTAGTAGAATATCTAACTATTAAACTATAGGGAAAAGGAGAGTCCAAAAAAGTACAGATAAAAAAAAAATTCAAAGTTTGTAGACAAAATCTGATGGAGATGAATGGCGCGGACAGGTAATATAGGTGTAAGAATCAAAACAGTGATTTGAAGATATAAGAAAACTTAGAATTGTTATAAACTCAAATTGTAGAAACAATTTGCCCAAGCTAAATAGCCGTATATAAGTATCCAATAGATTGATCGCTCTAATGGTCATAAGACACCAATAAATAACAAATAATAAACCCTAGGCATGGAAGGACCATAGGCTTAAATAAAACAAACCTAACCTTAGAATAACCCTAGATGTGTAAGGCACGTGGGCTTTCACAAAATAGACCTAATCCAATGAAATAAAAATATATTAAAGACACGAACATTAAGTAATAATGATAATAAAATAACTAAACGGGCATAAATAAGATCCCTAACAAAAATATCAATGTGATGGTAATTATAGTATTGCATAAGATATTTTTGGTTTGTCTACAATTCAAAACAAATTACTAGATGTGCATGAAAAGGAAATTAGAGAAATTTCATTCACAAATGCAATAAAAAGAACACACTACTAAATATGAAGACGCGTGACACACTTTATTATAATATTTTAGCATACAAATCCATTTATATATTCGCCTTTCAAACATATCATTCAAATTACTCATTGTACTTAAATATCAAATTGTATTACCTGGACCACGTATCACAACTGTCCAAATACTGAGAATGATGAAGATCTTGAAGGGAACTACCACCAGTCAGCACTAAAATACCAAACTGATAATACCCACTAGATGTCAATTGGAACCATCCAAGATCAATTTTTACCCCATGGAACTCAAGTTGTGGATTCACATGTGTACACAGCCAATCCATAACACGAACCAAAGCAGTCCGGACAGAGTCACGCCTCACAGTTCTCAACTGGGCATTCAGACCTGCCACCAAGCGAGTCCAGACCGTTGCAGGTACATGCTGAAAGTGTGGAATCTTATATTCTTAATATCGTAGTAAAGGATTTACGATCACCTAAAGGCTTTCTAGAAGACATTGTGATAATCTTTCACAAATTTTAGTTTTTATATTTCATTAAAAAAAAAAGTATTTTTATCCTTCTTGTATTTATTGCATTCTTATTCTGGAAACTGAATAGTGTTGTTGGTCCATAAAAGACTTAGGAGTATAAAAATCTATGCAGAACCAGATCCTACACATAGATGCAATTTGTGTTAAAGATGGAGCAGCCAAGAGCAATCTAGTGCCTAGGCTGCCTTTGCAACAATATTGAAAATTAAGTGTTATTCTTTTCTTGACCAATTCTAAAACAGAAAAAGAGTTGATAGCAAAAATACCCGAGCAATGAGATTCGTCAATAATGTGTCACTGTACAGATTATAAGGAGACATATAACTTCCATCCCCCCCAAAGATAATTCTCATGGGAAATCTTTTTTGTATACTGGCTACCATGTCTACGCGTTTTTCGTCAGCACCAAGGAAAAAATCAATGAAAGAAACCATCAAGTCAGGTGTTGCCCCAACCTGAAAAGAGAAATGTCGTTAGCTTAGCGAATCAAAAAATACTTAGCTTTTCATGTATTACTAGTAGTAGTAGTTGTTGCAGTTGGTTCATGTTAAGAAAGAATTAAAAAAAATACTATAATAGGTTCGGGCATTCAATAAACCTGTCACACCCCAAATATTTATCATTTCAGATGGAGGAGCTGACGTGGTGGGACTGAAGGATGATGCTTAGCATATTTTCTATTTTATCAAACTTATTTAAAATTTAAATTCTGCTAGACTCATAAACTTATGCAAATTTATTTTCAAGTATTACATTTGGATTTTATCACTTATCAAGATGGATCTTTTTGACTATTAAATTTTATTTACTTTAAGCTTCCGCTAAAAATGATTTATTTATTTAAATATGATGATTTTAAATAGTTAGAAATTTAGAATGTGACATTGATAAATTTTCTAGTTCGTGCCCTCTGATTGTGTCCCCAACGTTCTTCCGATCATACTATTCAATACTATTACTGTTCTCATCATCACTTTTGTAAGTCATCTATCATAAACTATTGATTTCAATATCTACTGTATTTTTCATAAGTCTATGAATGCTTTCACTTATCAATCCATTTTAGAAATTTTCCATGTTCTCATTAATATTTCATTAGGGTCTCATTAATGCTTCACTGACCACGCATGAATTTTCAAATCTATTAAGATTTCTTCATTAAATAGAGTAATCATGATTGATTATTACTTTACAGTATTTTATGCATTTAAAGACATCTTCAAATCCACAGGGGATCACTCACTTCCAATTTTAATTTGAGTATTTTTCAATATCGGTGCCTTCCATTTATTAAAGGTAACCGTAAATTCTTATACATTCAACGTCTATACCATATATTTATTTTGACATTTATTCATGTTTTATTATAGAATATCTTGTATAAGTAATTTATAGATTTTGATACTAACACCCTTATTTACTTTTTATTTGACGGTACATATATATAAGTAATCTTATGCTTACATATACTTTCCAAGATTTGTGCTAATTAAGCTATTTTATTCGTTAATTATATACAATTTGAAAAATAGATATATACGTATTTATGATTTTCCTTTAAAATCATGTATACAATATATACATTACGTCAACGTAATTTTGCTGTTAATAGTATATATTATATACCGTACATTGAACGGTAGATTATTTACCGTATATCTATATACAATTAATCGTATTTTATTATCATCTATGTTTATTTAACTATCTATCGAGATTTCCTTAGTGGTGATACTAGAACTAAGTTTTATTTATATAATTTATTTATGGATAGGTCTTGACGAGTTCTTGAGATAAATTCTCAGCTGCATCAATACATTGGATCACCGTCTAGTTCAAACTTAATTTTGAGGTGGGGAAATTCTTACTTGAATTTATTAACTGCTATTATGTGATATCTTTGAGTTCATGCATGTGCATATAGGTCTCCTGACCTTTATAAACGAGGCATTTACTACTTGAATAATTGAGAAATATTATTCAGTACATTTACATTTACATCTACATGATTTATGTTACTCATTTGGTATTTACCTATGGTATTTAATTCTGGCAAGTATGTTTCTCCACTGAGCTCGTGGTTTTGCTCACCCCACTTAACTTATCATTTTCAGAGTAGCGCAGCGGAGGCATAGTGGGACAGAAGGATGCTTAGCACCATTTATTCTATTTTAGAATTTAATACTTAAATGCGCGAGACTTTTAAACGTAAGCACCTATTTAGAAATTAAATTGGATTTTTGTTATAATCAAGTGGGATCTCTTCCTTTATAAATTTTGATTTAAATATTTATTTCCTTTTAAGCTTCCGCTAAAGTGTTATTTTCTTTTATAAATTAAGATATTTATAATAACTAAAATTTCAGGACGTGACAAAACCACTAGTGGTTGCTTGTCATTATGTCTTCCTTTTCTTTTTTTAAGTGGTTATCTGTTGTTTGTAACTCATAGTTGGTTTTAAGCTGATTATGAGAAGCAGCCATAGACTAGGGAAAATGAACAGAGCTAAGCCAAGTTTTATTTGTTTGAGTATGGCTTGTTGAGCTGATAATGTGCTAGAACTCACTTGAGCCAAGATTTTTTAAATTATATTTGAGCTCTGTTCGCATTCGTTTGTTCATGATTGATTTTGTCCACAAATATTTTTGTGGACACTTTAATGGCATATTCATGAAAATTTGTTCGTAATAAATAAATACTCCCTCTATCCCACCCACCACTTTCCCACATTTTTTTGTGCGCGAAGTTTAAGATAAGTCGTGATTTGCGCATGTGTATTTGTGCGCAGTGTTCAAGAAAATTGCTTTTCGGGTGCATAAAGCAAGGATAATGAGGGATATTTTGGGTAATTTTATGAGAAAAGTGTATAAATTGTTGGGTTAGTAAAATGTGAATAACAATTTTGAAGTATTGTGGTATTGTAAGGATGTTAATGTTATATACGGATTATTTTTCTTAGAAGTGTACATAAAGGGATGGAGGGAGCAACTTTTACTCGTGAAAAGCAAATGAAACATTTCATTTGTGAAACATCAAGAAACAAAATAAATATTTCATATACATAGAAAAGATAATATCTTAAAACAAAACTTTAATACTCCCTTCGTCCATCCCAAAAGAACCAATTTTACCATTTTGGCCGTCTACCCCAAAGGTACCCATCCTTTTTTAGAAAGAAAAGTCTCATCCATACATACCACTAATACAACTACCCACTACACATTAAATAATTATACTCCTAAATCTACGTGTAAAAAGCAAAAGACACCTTTTGGGGCGGACGGAATTGATAGTATATGATAATATAAATAGTACTTTTATGCTCCATTTGGTTCGGGAGATTTGAGACAGCATTTACAAATTCCTAGCATAATTTTTGATGAAACTTCAAATGAACTGGTTTCTATATCTAGGATTCCAGATGAATGGTAAAACTAGTATTTAAAGTTAATGTTTTAAAGGATTTGCAAATCCTATGTCAAATAATGTCATTTAAAATCCTATCTCTACGTAAAATATTTCAAAATGTAAAAGAAAATAGTATGACAGAATAATGAAAACAATTCAAATTTGAAAAGAATATTATCAAAATTTTCAAAAATTAAAAAAAAAACCGATAAAATTAGAAAAACATTTTACAAAATTTGATTTTACTTTCTAAAAATTAATGAAAATTACCAGAAAATTTATTAAATCAAATTTTCAGAATAAATTTTCCAAAAATTCAGGAAAAAGAAATAGAAAAATCAGAAAAAATTAAAAAAATTAAAAAAAAAATAATAAAAATAAAACAAAAAAAATCAAATACAAATTTTAAAATTTTATAAGAATTGAAAATGACACAATCTTATAATCTGGAAAGTAATATAGAATTATTAAAAAATAAATAGATCTTTTAAAAATAATAAAAATTATAAAATAAATATTATATTGAAATTTTGAAGAAAAAAAAATTGTAAACATACATATTAATAAAAGTTAAAATATTTAATAAATGTGAATTCATTTCAATTGAGAATCTCTTCATAATTACATTTTCAACCAGAACAGTAGATTTAAAATCTAAATCTATTCATTTCAAAATCCTTAGAATTGGAAACTTATCAACTCAAACACACCCTTACTCTAAATAATAGATTAATAATACTCCCTCCATCCGCTGCAAAGAGTTACTTTTCCATTTTGGCGTAAGCTCCTAAGGGTCTCATTTTCCTTTTTACACACATGGGACCCACACACACCCACTAATATAATTAAAATATGGATCCACACACCCACTATTAGTATATTACAACAACCCATTACACATTAAATAATAATACTCTTTAATCCACATGCAAAAAGCAAATGAGTCTCTTTGAGCAAACGGAGGGAGTATTATTAATAATCGATAAGGGTGTACACGAACAAAGTTCAACGCACAGCTCGCAACTCAGGTTCATTATAAGCGCTCGTTTGTGTACGTTTCTTAAATCATCTGTATTTAATGATTTACATCATGAACACTTCAGATTTGTCCACTCGTTAGATTGGTACTCTTTTTCCTACTTATGCTTTTTTCCCCCAGCGTTTTTGCATAAGCAGGTTTTAATGAGCCCTATCTATGGTTATCCTTTCTTTTTCTTTCTTCTCGTGTTTTAAACTTTTACTTTATTTTTATATAAAATCTATTTACAAAATGAACACTAATGAACAATATTTTTTAAGCTCGTTTTATGAACGTACAGAGCTTTGACGTCATATTACTCGTTTGTTAATAGATTGTGAACAAGCACATTAAATGATCGTATAATGTGTTCATTAACAAGGTCATTAAGAGCTCTTATTACTCCTTCCATCTCATTACGCTCTTCACCATTTCCCATTTATATTTTCAAATTATGTCACCATCACCTAATACACAACTTAATTTATCATTTACTTATCACTTAAAAATAACACATTACCCTCAAAAGTCAAAAATGTTGATCAAAAGAATAACATTTGTTAAACTTCGTTTCTATAGTAAAGGTGAAGACTCTAACGAGACGGAGGAAATATTATCATTAAATAATTAAATAATTTATATTAATATACAGTATTATTAGTATATCATTTTAAATGTTATTACACTTTCCATCAACTTCAACTTCACACTTTCGGTTTTGGTCCGTCTCAACTTCAACTTCACACTTCCATAAAAGGAAAAGACACTTAACTAGTATACCTCTAAAAAATTTTAATTTCAAATTGTAATCACCCTTTTAACGCACATAATATACTTTATCATTTATTTATTTCTCGAAAATATCAAACTACCGCCAAAAGTAAGTCAAAAAGTGACTTTTATTAATATCCATGCAAACAGTTAACGTGAACTTGAAACCGAGGGACTACTAAATATTTATTGTTGACTTTTGTTTTAATATTTATGATTAATATTATGTGTTTATCAACCAAAATACAAAATATCATTTTATTGTTTGCGAACATAAACGAGCTTTAACAAACAGCCTTAGCTAAGCTTGAGTTCGGTATTACTTTTTTTTTACGAGCTCAAGTTCGATTATTCTTTAACAAACGAAACTCAAACAGGACAAAGCTCGACCCGACTCAGTTCGATTACACCCCTAATAATCGAGCTCTAAACAAACTTGTTTTTAAATATGATAAATGAACTGTTATAACATCCCACATCGATTCCACGAGAAAGTGTGGAAGGGAAGTGGTAGTCAACCATTGACCTTCATCCATGGTTTTGGATAGAGTAAGCCACTTTAGGCCACTTAGTGATTCCATCACTATGTGTTGATCACACAAAGTTGTTGAAAGCACTTGAAAATGCAGCCATCACGGAAAACGCTTAAGTTCAGACATTGTTCTTGCCGAGTCAGGTGAGTCCTAATGTCCACCCTATTTCTTTCCAAATGGAGTACACACAAACACAAAAATATCAAAGAACAATGGATTATCCATAGCACACCTAATAGGCTAAAATTCAATAATTCTAATTCCTGGTCCAAAACCCTATGAATAAAAAGTATTTATAGCTTCTTCAGCTCAGAGGCTACTCCAACATAATAAGAATTAAAAGCATAAATAACAAAGAGTAAATAACATAAAAAGAAACAACTCAAATCAACTCAAATTCTGACAACTGAAAGAGGAAATAACAGAAAAAGAAACAACTTAATGCCACCTGTGCCTATAAACATTACATTAGCATAAAACTAATTTTTTTCTGTTATGTTTGCGCTAGTTGGCCCATTTAGGTAATATTATATGATGAGAATCTCTTCATGTGAATCATTGAAAAAATACATCTATACTTGATGAAGATATATTTAAAATAATTAATATAATAATGTATTGATTTGTTTCCTTTTATATTTAGAGTAGTTAATGTATTAATGTTTTGATTTGTTTCTAAATGTTTATCATTATTGTACCCACTCCGTCCCTGGTATTTTTACCCGTTTGTACGGCACGAATTAAGAAGTCTTATTTTTTTAATATATAATATAAGAAAAAGTAGGGATAAATTTGTAATTTTGAGAGAAAAAATAAATAAATTTGTTGGGAATGATGAATAAAGTGTAAAAAAGTAAATAAAGTTGTTGGGATTGATGAATAAAATGTAAAAAGTAGGTAAGATGTATAGTGTATTTTTACCATTAATGGAAACGTATAAGATTACCTGAGACATCTTAAAATGAAAAGCGGATAAAAATACGTGGGATGTGGGGAGTAATAAATTTTATTATCACCTATAATAGGTGATCATATTATTGCTTTAGGGAGTTTAATTTGATTTATGAAAAAAGAGAGTTTTTTCTTTACCTCTTTTCCTGTATTCTTAAGAATCAATATATTTGAGTTGTCTAGTATTCGGCACTTTCTAGGAATCAACAAAATATAGAATTTTTCCGAGTTTTCTCGTCTTTGATACGCTCTTGCTGCATGAATTGGTAATCAAAGCCAATTTACGATCCTCAATGATGTATTCGAGATGTCAAGTGGTTTATGATACCACTTATATGATCAGTCATTGTATGAAGATGATGATCAACCAGCATGATCTAGCCCTATATCATTTTATGGGTACGATAGACCACTAATTCTCGATAAATACTTTGATGAAGATCTAAGTTATGGATCTCCAATTTTCGATGGGCATATTGATTTGGTGGATGGATATGGTGGTCCAGTTTCGATGAATACTCTGACGAAGATCTAAGTTAATGGATCTCCAATTTTCGATGAGTATATTGATTCAGTGGATATTATCGATTGTGGCTACGCTGATACACAAAATTCCAATGAAAAGATTGAGTATCATTAGTGGGAAATGGGTGTCATGGATGTTTTTGTGGTTAAATATCAAAATAAAAATTGTAGTTTAATTTTTTATCAAAATGTTGAGATTGATGATCAAATGTTTTTTACCATTAAAGCTGCAGTATCTTGGAAGATGAATGTGTTATTACTATTTGGCAACAAGAATTCAAAGATGTTATGGCGCGTCTTCAAACCTTAGGCTTGCTAAGATACAAGGCTGGATTCGAGGGAGAATTCTTATCAAGAGGAGGAGAATGATGGAGATTGGAATATCTAGGATAATTATAGTTTAGATACATTAGATATTAATATGATTTAATTTTGATTTGTTTCATTATCATTATTTATGTTTGTCACTAATAAGTCATGTCACCTATAAATAGGTGATCTTATTATTGTTTTAGGGAGTAGACTTTGAAAGTTGTCTATTTTCTTGCATTCTTTAGGAATCAACGGAAATTAGAATTTGTTTTACGTATCTTTATCTTTAATACGCTCTCGCTGCATCAGTATGTCCTTATCCCTCCAAAGACAACACTTTATCAATGTTGAGAAACAGCAATGGGCTATATAGTATAGTAGTTAAACTCTATGTCAGAATTTCACCAAAGCTTTTTTGTATTGTCGCTGTTTTAAATATGAAAACACTGTTTTATCTTTAAGACGATACACATACAATTTGGGGGCGATCTACAGAGTACAGAGGTCTGCCTAAGGAACATTCGAGCACCCTGCGCCTCAAGAAACATGTGTATTACTTAATTTATGTAATAATTAGTTATGTAGAGTGTTCTAGATTAGCAGATAAGATAAAAGAGTTGGTATGTAGTACAAACTAGAATATTCCATCCTGACATGGAAGCTAACCACAGACTTATATTGTACCTATAAATAGGAGTATAATCTCCTCATGTGAAAGTGTAGCTTGAGAGAGGTTATGATGAATGAGTGTAACAGGGTCGTGAGGTTGAGTGCATAAGTGAGGGTGTCTTGGGTAAGTGATTAATAAAATTATCTTCTTTCCCAACTTTCGATCCTGCAATTATCCAGCACAATGTATGTATAATGCTTACATAAGTACACATTCAGATACATTAATATATACAACCTATAAACCAGATAAACGCAAAAATGCAAATAAGTATGAATTTTTTATGAAAAGGACACATTGGTGATCAAATTATAGCTAACCTTCATTCCTTTGTATAGAGCACGTGATCTGCAAGACCTTAAACAAGAATGGTCATATTCATGATCAACAAGGCTCAAAATCTCACATGAGTTTTTAACAAGTAACAGAGCACTCTTCATGGTAAGCAATATCCCACAAGTACACATAGAACTTCATATCACAATATAATCAAGTACACTTCCTTCATCAATTTCAAAAGCATATGAATTCTAGGCACAATTTAAAAAATATAAGCTCACATGGATCACCAAAATCATAAACTCAATCCTTCCACTCCATGAATTAAAAGCGCACATAAAAATTACAATAAGGAAACGAAGGCACCTGATTTTTCTTCAATGTATGCAAGAGCTCCGTGAGTTGTTTAACTCGATCAGATCAAAGCCTCAGTTTACCTTTTTCTATCATCAAAACTCAACACACCTCATCATCATAGGATTCATCAATAATAAAATAGAATACTATGAGAAAGATTCAATTGACTATATAATCGACTCCACACACTAAAAACACCAACACGACACACTAAACATTAGGTAAGTTGTAAAAAATTGACATACCAACACCGGTTAAAATATTAATATGCCACAAAAAATCAATCCTCTAATAAACAAACAACCAATGAAAGGAAAAATTATATCCTCGGTACTTATAAGATGAGGTAAGTATATCACACTCCCCCAAACTTAGTAAAAATGTAAGTCAAAACTAAGTTGAAAAGAGATGTAATTGTCGAAATGTGATCACCTTAAATATAATAAATCCTCATTCACATGAAAGAAATAATAAAGCAATAAAATGGAAGGGACAAGCCCCCAACAGGCGCTCATGTTTAACGTCGGAGAGTCACGACGGAATACAGCTTTTTGAACTACTGGATCAGATGGCGTCTTCTCGCATCCTCACCTCCAAGTACTTTATTTCCCTCTTTTTGTCTACACTCAACACGTCACCTTTCTTAGTCACAAGTATATGATCCTTGGAATTTCCTTCCTCTCATGGCTGTCTAGACACCTCCTTGTTAATCTTCCACTCAAATTTAGAATCATCTATCTTGCTAAATCAAGATTAAACAAGTTAGAAACCACATCTATGCTCTCACATGATTGAGTCTCCATGGGTGATCATCATCATTTTCACCTAAATTTTAGTGTCTTTATTTGTGGATTTTTGGATGTTTTTATCCATACTTGTGTAACTTGTGGTGGAGTTTCATTTTAATTAGGAGAAGTGTGATATAGATTGATAAAAGTGTGGAAATAAGCTTAAATGTATGAAAAACAGGTAAAAAATGGAGCAAAATGGATTCGGGAGCTAAAACGAAGAAAGAGAACAAGGCACGCCTGAACACGCCCCGTGTTCACGCGCACGAGTCGTGCTCGGAACACGGGCCTGTAAGTCAAGGCCGTGCGTGAGCATCAGAATCAGCTACATGCCTATACTGAGGCCGTGTGCTGCTACACGAGCCGTGTCCTGTCAGCATGCAAACACGCCGAATTATGTGCGCACTACATGAGTCGTGTGCTGCTACACGATCCATGTAGGTGTAGATTCCAGATTAAGTTGTGCACGTGTTCTAGAAGATTCCAAGGGGTACAAATACCCAAAATGAGCGTGATTTACGGGAGAGAGTCACATTTTGAATCAAAACACACACTACCACACCATTTTTTCACACACACTCTCTCCTACATCCAAAATCCACCAAATTCATCCATTTCTACCATTTTTAATCCATAATTCATTCCATACATCTTTTACCCACACTATCCTTAGAGAGATTTGAGGCTTATAAGAGTGGAAAGCTTATGAAGGAAGGAGATCAACTCTCAATCGCAAAGGAAGAACTTCTACTTTCATTTTGCATTTCTTTTGATTTGAAGTTAGCAATGGCATTTTATAAACTTTGTAAGGTTTGTAAGATGATTATTGGTGGCTAGACCTCTTGTGAGGCTAGCCACATGATGAATTGAGGTTAATCTAGATTTGTAGGATTTTTAGTAGTTAATTGAATTGATGATGGATTTCTTCTTATAAATTGTGATTCATGTTTCATTTTATTAATTGTGTGATTGATTTCTATACACATGATGTTAGGATATCCATTCTAATGTTATATGTTAGGGGTGAATTGAATCAATTAGTGAAATGAACATGCATGTTAGTATGAGGAGAGGTAAGTCATACCCTTTGAATGTTTAGAACACTTATAAGAGGATATTTGAGTAATTGAATGAGAAGAACCAAACTTAGAATCATAGTACCTTCATGGGAATTGATAATAAGATCAATCTAAGGGGATTTAATCTTGTAAAAGGGATGAGAACCTAGTCACCTTGGCCATTGGGATTAAGGGTACAATTGTGATTGCTTCTAGTCCATTGTTAATGATGTTTACTACTAAAGTCTTACAAGTCTAGGTGGTGTCCTTGATTTTGATTGTGGTTAGCCTTGCATTCTTTCTAAGATCTCACTAAAACATAAGTCTCATTATGTAACACTAAAAAAATGTTACTCCCTCCGTCCTATATTTGTCTTCACAGTTACTGTAGACACGGAGTTTAAGAAAAGTTGCTTTTTGACCAACTTTATTGACTTTTGAAGGGTATTGTGGTATTTTTAAGTAATAAATAAATAATAAAGTATGTTATGTGTGTTAGGTGAGAGTGATTTTTTTGAAATTAAGGTAACTTTTGAGGTTGTTGGTTAATGTGATGTTTTCTTTTTTGGATAGTGAAGATAAATGTAGGACGGACGAAAACGGAAAGTGTGAAGATAAATGTGGGACGGAGGGAGTACTTAACAATTAAAAAATGTTATTATAGATCATAAGTAATATTTTTTTTTTGTGTCGTTGTTGCCCCTTTTACCTAAAGTTTAATATTACACTTTTTTTTACGTTTGATAACACCCCATATCAATTTTAACATTTTACTGTAACACTTTCAAAAATGTTACATCAAAAATGTTACATATACTCTTAATGTAATATTTTCTTTTTCTAATGTAACATTATTTTTTTAACACTTTTGAATATAAATGTAACATTATATACATTATTTTGTTAATAGTTTTAAATATAATGTAACATTAATTAAAAATTTTTGCTAACACTTTTAAATATAATGTAACATTAATATATTATTTTGCTAACACTTATATGAATATAACGTAACATTAATTACATAATAATTGTATCACTTTTATAAATACATGTAACACTTCTTTAAAATAAATATGTAACACATGTTTTAACATTTGAGGTATTTATGCAATATTTATTATTATTATTATTAAGAAATTGTAATAATATTAAATTATTATTTGTTATATTATAATAATAATAGTTTTATTATATTTTAATATTTATATTGATTATTTAATAATAATTATATTATTATTATTATTTTAAAAATAGTAAATTATATTCAAAAAGTAAGTGTACACAATACATTAAAAAAAATACAATAGTGCATTGTAAAATAATCAACCAATTAACATAGGCAGATTATCTATCTAGCAGTTTGCATATTTACAGTAAAAAAGAAATACAAAACTGGCTAATTGATGCATATTTACAGTAAAAAAGAAATACAAAACTAGCTAATTGAAACCTTAAATCTTGAACGAGAAAACTAAAGCATCAGCAAATGGTAGCTTTTTTGGAACTCTGTATATCAAGAGATACCTCACGGGCATCTTCTTGTGTTGGATCCCGAAGAGCAAAGATCTCTTTTCACTACACCAAAAATGCTGATAGACATCGTTAAAAATCGATGTCTATTTCACCAAGCAGCCGATGTTGAAGCCCCCGATGTTGAAAGTGAGCGCTGATAGACATCGATTTTTAGCCGATGTCTTTTCACTTGTATAGACATCGGTTGCATCCTTTGACATCGGTTATCCACAGATGTCTTTTCCCTTGTATAGACATCGGTTACATCCTTTTACACCCATAAGACATCGTTTTTAAAGTGATGTTTTTCCAAGAAAAGACATTGGATGGGACTAAAAGACATCAGTTTTAAACCGATGTCATTCTAGGAAAAGACATCGGTCATGACCCATTAGACATCGGTTAATAACTGATGTCTATCCACTTAAAGACATCGCAAGGTACCAATAAATATCAGTTTTTCACCGATGTCTGTTTGAGAAAAGACATCAGTTTTGTACCAAAACACATCATTTTTCCATCGATGTCTTTTCTAGTATAGACATCGATTTTTACTTGATGTCTTTTATATTTTGTTTTTATTTACTTTAATTTTATATATAAATTTATATTATTATTAAAATAAGATTAAACGCAATCATTACTATATAACTCAAAACATACGAATATTTTAAAACAATTTCAAAATTTTAATTTAAAATATAGAGAAAATTATCCTTCAAATCTAAAAGTACAAAAATATCCTAACTATTAAATCCAAACTTCAATTTTACATTAAATAAAACCTAAATTTATAAATTAAAAATCTCATGATCGAGAGATGCCCAACCTATTGTTTTGAATCCATTCTATCTTCTTGCCTTACATTATATAATATATTTATCTTCTTTTCGTCTCACTGCAATTACCTGAGATAGAATAAAAGTTTAGCAATTAATAATAAGACTTAAAGATATTTATTGGAAAAAAAGTTAATATGACTTAAGGATATTGCAATAGAGCAAAGATTGTTAAGATGACTAAAATTTTACATGTATAGCCTAAAAAGAATGAAGTAAAACGAGAAAGCTATGTATTTTTTAAAACTTCTAGGAAATAGCTAATTAATTTCTCTTACTTGTGGAGTTTTACTTATTCATCTACTTTCACGAGATCACAACTACGTGCTAACCTAACCCCCTCCCCCAAAAGTAAAATATTAAAACAATAATAATAAAGAAAACAAAAAAGATTTAAGGTATTTCAACCGCACATAACAAAGACCAATGAATATTTTTCCTTCTTTCATGACAAAATAGAAAAAAATGATACTATGAGGGTTCACTTGATAAGTGCAATTATACCATTTCTATGCATAATTTGTCAATAAACTAAACATATTTTATTTGCAGGTTTAAAGCGATCAAAAGAAAAATAAAATCAAAATAGAAAAATAAATATTGTTGCAACAAACAAATATGCAATTTAATGCCATTATTTTGATCATATCTGAAATTTTGATTGACCAAGTTCAAAAGGAGAAAATTTACCATGGAGGGAACTGTGGTTTAGCTGCCAAATTTGAAAAGAAATAATGCCACACGTGACTGGAATTCAAGCTTCGATCATATTCTGACTAGCTAGAAAGTTGCATGTCAAAAGGAGCAAACATGTGAGTTTAATCTCTTTATTTGCGCCATTTAAAATTTGAAATAAAGTTTAAACATGATAAAGGAACTGCATCTCTTAAAGAGTTAAAATCGCAAGTAGTCAAATATACCTTTCCAACGTGACAATACCTGCAAAAGCTTGACAGTACAAGGATTTTCCAATAAAAAACAAGCTTGCTCCCTCTATTCATGAAAAAGAGAATCCAGATCCAACTCCATACCCATATAGAGTCAGAGACCACACAGTTTGCTAACATGTTGTATTTCCATTATATAAATCCCACCATCAACTGTAGTTAAACCTAAAATACACCCAGCTAGTAGAAGATTATATTCTCTCAATAACACTCAAACAAATTTGTTGACTCATACATGCTTTTATTAAGTCTGGGTGCTACATGCATAAATTCCACAACAAGACTAAGTGCTGAAAATTTATGAGAACAACATATCAAGAGGAGCTAACATTGCATTCATTAGTGTTACCTTCAAATTTTCCATAGTCTCAATCTTTTTAGTTGTCAGAACCTCAAATTTTCCATTAGTTTCAATAGATATTAGCAATAGTATTGGTTGTAAGCTCAAAAAGCCACGATCACATGTGTTGTAACAGAGCAACTGATATCAACTATCAGTAATGAAAGGAACTCTCCAAACACATATTAAGAAGCAAAACGTGAAGCAAAAATCAGGACTTGAGGTGACATTAAAAAATTTTAATGTCATTCTAATATATCCACTACCTTACTGATCATGACATGGTAAAAAAATTTTGTAAACAAAACTTGGAGCATCATAAGCAAGAAAATCAATGAAAAATTATTAATAACTTTGATTAAAAAGGGAAAAAAAGGTGTATACAATTAGTAGATTTTCAAAGGCACTAATTGAATTCAATCATTTATATTAGGAGCAACTATATTTATCTCTTGAGAATTTTAACTACATTGCAAGGTATCATTGGTAGGCTGTCGTTGGCCTACCAATATAAATATAATACCGACTCACACTAATACTTAGTTTAGTAGCAAGTACGGGTGTCGAACCTAAAGGAGTTTAATGAATTTTTAATTAAATTCAAGTGTTGCTAACATATAAAATAAATGTATGGGGTTTTGATTGTGACAAATCGAAAATAACAAAAGTAAAATTAATTCAATTCTTAAGTAACAAAGCAGGTGAAAATTAATTATAAGATTAACCAAGTGAGTAAAGCCTAGTTTAGGATGTCGATCCTCTCCCGTTTACTAAAGTAACTAATTACAGGAATTAAACATCTAGTCTAGCGTGCAAACTCAAATCCCTAGATTGACGGTACGACCAATCAACCCGAATGTTCTTAAGTTTATCAATTAGGGTACGACCACTAAGTTGAACTATCTATGAGTGATCCTATGGATTTGAACTCATAAATGCATTAAAACTCTAAACATAGGATTACTAGGCTACGAAATCTGGCTAGGTATCATACAACCTAGATCCTATTACACCTAGAGGGAATAATCTCTATTTGTTACTTAATCCAATTCCTACAACAATTATGGAATGAAGTTCATGGAATAACATTCAACAGTTTAACAATTAAATAGGTGATCAGGCTAAATTAATTATCAAACAACCATTAAGAACATCAAAGCATGTAATAGAATAAACTTGCACACAAGATTCAACATAAAAATCCTAAATAATTAAATTAACAATTTAACGGGAGGTTCACGAATCCTAAACAAGAAAAGGGGATTAGCTGCTCATAGCAAAAGCAAAATTAAAAATAATAAAACCAGGATGTCCGATGATCTTCAATCTTCACGTTAATCTACTTTTTTGTGTCGCTTCCCTTTTTCACGCCTAATCTGTTGCCCAATATCGTGTATTCTGCTTCCCAAAAATAGATAAAATATCTCCCATTAATATATATGTCTTGATCCCTAAGTAATCCTGCTTGATCTTTTTCCTTATTTATTTCTTCCAAAAATATCTCCAAGATCTTTTTCTTTATCCTCTTCTCTCCTTCTTGATCGACCAACCTCACATATTTGGAGGAAATTTGGTTGTGGCTAATTTGTTTCCTAATTTAGCCTATTTCCACATCAATTCATATAATTAAAATAATTATCTCCAAAAATAATATAAGTCAATATTAGCACATAAAAATATATAATTAAATCAAATAGACTTTAATTACCACCAAATAATCATGCTAAAATATGACTTATCAAATCTCCCCACACCTAAACTTTGCGTGTCCTCAAGCAAATCAAACCATAGAAAACAGAAAACCAAGGAACTCCATCTACCAAGGCAAATGAAAGTCACACACCTCTAGAGAAAAGCAACCAATGAGCATTCAGAACTAAATAAAAAATGACTCTTCACTCAAAGTTTGCAACTTTCATGGCATCAAATTTCTCAAAATTCTATGGCCTCACAAAGATTCACTTAATAACACTCAATTGTATGATTTAGGCAGCAAGATCACTCAAAAATTGAACAAGAAAAGTCATTACCATAGGCTTGCTCCCAAATCAATTCTCCACCAATTTCAGATTAATTGTGTGCAACAATCAAAGGGTCTTTGAATGAGTTGTAATGGGGCTTTAGGTCAGGGTAAGGTAAAAAGAGAGATAAGAATGACTATATGCATCACTTTACACCATGTGATCTCTACAAATTAAAACATCCATCATCATCCCCAAATTTTCCTTCCAAAACATTTTCTTGCACCTAAAACTTCCCCACACCCGCTCCTTTTCAACATTTGGAACAGCAGGCATCCACTTAAATCAGTGTCTCTTTTTTTTTCTTTTACGAGAATTTTTCTTTTCTTTTTTTATTCAACCTTCCTTTCTTCTTTTTTTTCTTTTTCTCCAATTTTTTATCAACTTCCCCCTCATGTTTCTTTATTTTTTCTCAACCGTATATTCCACAATTTTTTCCAATTCCCCTCAACTTCAATAACATTAACGTACCATAAAATTCACATATTGCAAAGTAATGAAGGGTTCAAACGGAAGAGTTTAAGAAAGAAATGGGAATTCAGGGTTCATATATGTACTCATAATTCAAAGAAAAGGCTTAGGCTCAACGTGGCTTCCCTAGAGTTCTCATAATCAGGTGGGACAATTTAAGCCAAGAGGATTAAACCTAAGTGCCCTTATCATTTTATCACACACAACTAATCACATGATCTTGAAATGCATTCAAAAGAGCAAGTTCTATAATGAGCAATTCAAATTCAATGCACTCAAGAAAGAAATTTCAATGGAGCTCATAGATGATAGCTCGTTAAGGCTCAAAAGCTCACCAAAAATTAGGTAAATTGCCATGAAATTCAAAAAAAATTGAGCCACTACAATCACAAAAATTTTGCAAAGAAAATCAAATTCCAACAGCTCCTAAACATCACTGCTACCCTCTCAATCATGCATCACCCTCATCACCTCAAGAGATTTCATTCCTCAATTTCCAGACTCCACATCAACATAAAATTAAGAGGACAACAAGAACAAGACATGGGACAAGAAATTCATCAAATCTGCATCACTCTTCTACCCCAATCATCATATAAAATCCCTCCCCACACTTAAATGTTTGCTTGTCCCTAAGCAAAACACAATATAAGAAAGAATAAACATGTAATTGGGTAGAATACAACTGATTCGGTTTCGGGAAGAGCTTTGATCATATCAATCCTTGTAGTTTGTATCACATCTGCTAATCACAACAGAAAATCAAGAGTGAACAATCAGATAATTTATTAAAAATAAAAATTAAACAAGAAAATTGGGTGCCTCCCAATCAGCGCTTTTTTTTATTGTCGTTGGCTCGACTTAGGTGAGATGGTTGCATTTTCAAGTATGAAGAACTTCTTTTAACTTCATCCGATCGACCTCAACAGTGCGAAACCCCTTATGATATTCCTTGAGTTCATGGTTTGACCCCAAGAACGAGGACTTGAAGTGTTTGGGGAACACTTTCAACTCTAACTTTGGCACTTCACCAAGCTTTTCTTTTCTCATGCTCTATCATGCTTCTATTTGCAATGATGGTGTTGAAGTTATCCCTGCGAGTTAATTCAAAATAATCCTGCACCAAAGGCTCAACAACAATCAAAATAAAAACTGAATTAACGTCTTTAGGAGACTTCACAGGCAATTTAACAGAAGCTACATCTAAGGTGCTCGTTCTCTGAAAAGAACTGTGCAAAACATTGACATAGTGATTCAGCTCCTTATTATCACATCTTTCAACATCCTCCTTCATGATTCCATGTTCAATGACTGTATCTAATGCATACCTACTAGTGAGCTCGAAGTGTTCCTGAACAATAGGCTTAATAGTACTCACAACAGAAAGCAGGTTAGCATCATCAGGGTATTTCATAGCATCATATATATTAAATTTAATGATCTGCCGATCAAATTCCATCGTGAGAGTACCTTCACCCACATCTATTTTAGTTAATGAAGTGTCGAGGAACAGTCTCCCCAATAAAATTGGAGTGGAATTCGATCGGTGGTCATTCATTTCTAACACATAAAAATCAGCAGGGAATACGAGTTTATCTACCTGAACAAGAACATCATCAATGACTCCATCTAGATATGCATGGGTTCGATCAGCAAGCTGGATGACAACTCCAGTCTTTTTCAACTCTCCCACACCCAGCTTCTCAAACACTGATCGAGGCATCACATTAATGGATGCTCCAAGGTCCAACATGGCTCTCTCCACCTTAAAATCCCAATCTTACAAGGAACCATAAACATGCCAGGATCCTTGCGCTTCTGAGGTAACGTTTGCTAGAAGACAGCTGAAACGTTTTCTCCCATCACCACTTTTTCATCTCCTTTCAACTTCTTCTTATTGGTGCACAACTCCTTCAAGAACTTGGCGTATCTCAGAATCTGCTTAATCGCTTCAATAAGAGGTAAATTGATTTGCACTTTCCGAAACACCTCAAGTATGTTTATCCTTATCAGTGGTGTCCAACTTCCTAAACTTGCTTGGAAAAGGCAAATGGTTGATATTAAAAGGTATAGGGTCAGAAATTTTAACCTGATTTTTTTCGGACTTTCTGACACTGAAGGGTTTAGTGTCATTGTTACGTTTCTGCACATTAGATTTTTTTGCCCCAAACTGATCGATCTAATCCTCCATTATTCCAGCAGGTTTTTCATCATCTTTTTCCACGTATTGGTCAGGCTAATTGGGATGTACAACCTCCTCCAAGTGTTTTCCACTTCGCAGTGAAATAGCACTCACATTCTTAGGATTAAGCTTCGTTTGTGAAGGCAACTTACCACTATTTTAAGTCTGCATTTGACCTACAGTTGTAGCCAATTGGGTTACTTGATTTTCCAAGTTCCGGATTGACAATTGAGTTGTCATCTTCAAGTCCTGAATGGATGAATGTGTCATCTCTTGGAATTTGAGATTGCTGGCAGCCATCTCTTTCATCATTTCCTCAAATGAAGCTCCGGAACTTGAACCACCTTGTTGGAGATTTCCACAATCTTGAGGGTAATTTTGTTGCCTATTTACCACTCTCTGCTCTTGAAACTATTGTGGCCCCCTATTTCCTCCTTGTCCGCTACCATACCTCAGATTGGGATGATCTCTCCAACCCTGATTGTAGGTTTGAGAAAAGGGATCATAAGGTCTCCCCATGGCGTTTACTTGTTCCTCACTAGGTGTAACCCTGCAATCAAGAGTAGAGTTACTGTTAGTTAAACAATATTGACAAGATGGAGGGTTTACCTCTTTTCCTTTAGCAAGATTCTCCACAGCAAGTGTCAACTTGTTCAAAGTTTCCTTCAACTTAGAATCATGGACCTCCTTTACTTCTCTAAGTGATGGATCACGTGTGCCAAACTGTTGAGTATTGGCAGCCATGCTAGCAATCAAATCTCTAGTAGCAGTAGGTGTGTTCATCATAAAAGCTCCACCGCTAGCAGCATCAAGTATGTTTCTATCCATGATCGACAACCCTTCATAGAAATATTGCAATAGCAGCTGGTCGCTTATCTGATGTTGGGGGCATGCTGATGTGAGGCATTTAAACCTCTCCCAATACTCATGTAAACTCTCCCCTTGCATCTGAAGAGCTCCAGATATCTTCTTTCGCAAGACAGCAACTCTAGTGGCCGGAAAGTAAGTTTGGAGGAAAAGTTTCTCCATCTCGGCCCACGTATTGATCGATCTGGAAGGAAAATAATATAACCAATCCTTCGTCATGTCCTTCACTGCAAAGGGGAATGCCCTAAGCTTGACTTGTTCCTCCGTCACTCCGTTTGGTTTCATGCTCATGCATACAATCGAGAACTCTTTCAAGAACTTGTGAGGATTTTCACATGAAAGACCATGGAAATCAGGAAGTAAGTGAATCAATCCCGATTTCAATTCAAATACCTTATTATCTGTAATCACAGAAAAGTTAATGCATAGTGGCTGATGGACTACGTCCGGATTTGCCAATTCATTCAAAGTTTTTTCCTCATTTCCAGTCATATTTTCCTCTTCCGACTCAAACCTACCGTATCTTCCTCCTCTAAATCAGAAAATTCAGAATTCTCCTCTTCAAGTTGAAGTGGATCAGCTGCAAGTTCGGATTCGATAAGGTTTCCAGCGATTTTGCCAATGGACGAACTTGTTTTCTTCTTCTTCCAGGACTCCTTACTCAACCTCCTGGCAGTTCTCTCGATTTTTTATATGTATTCAAGCTGTTTTTTACCAGAAGATCGAGTAATCATTCATAAAAAATTTCAAAAACAGGGGTCTTCTGACACTGAAGGGTTCAGTGTTAGTGTAACAAAAAAATTCAAAAATTCTAGAAAAATTCGAAAAAATTCCAAAAAACCTGTAAAAATGCATAAAAATATCAGAAACACAAAAATTTAACAAAATTCAATTTTACTCCCCGAGCAACCTTACATATAAAATAAATGTAAGGGGGGGTTTTGATTGTGACAAATCGAAAATAACAAAAGTAAAATTAATTCAATTCTTATGTAACAAAGCAGATGAAAATTAATTATAAGATTAACCAAGTGAGTAAAGCCTAGTTTAGGATGTCGATCCCCTCCCATTTACTAAAGTAACTAATTACAGGAATTAAACATCTAGTCTAGTGCGCAAACTCAAATCCCTAGAATGACGGTACGACCAATCAACCCGAATGTTCTTAAGTTTATCAATTAGGGTACGACCACTAAGTTGAACTATCTATGAGTGACCCTATGGATTCGAACTCATAAATGCATTAAAACTCTAAACATAGGATTACTAGGCTACGAAATCCGGCTAGGTATCATACAACCTAGATCCTATTACACCTAGAGGGAATAATCTCTATTTGTTACTTAATCCAATTCCTACAAAAATTACGGATTAAAGTTCATGGAATAATATTGAGCAGTTTAACAATTAAATGGGTGATCAGGCTAAATTAATTATCAAACAACCACTAAGAACATCAAAGCATGTAATAGAATAAACTTGCACACAAGATTCAACATAAAAATCCTAAATAATTAAATTAACAATTTAACGGGAGGTTCACGAATCCTAAACTAGAAAAGGGGATTAGCTGCTCATAGCAAAAGCAAAATTAAAAATAATAAAACCAGGATGTCCGATGATCTTCAATCTTCACCTTAATCTACTTTTTTGTGTCGCTTCCCTTTTTCACGCCTAATCTGTTGCCCAATATCGTGTATTCTGCTTCCCAAGAATAGATAAAATATCTCCTATTAATATCTATGTCTTGATCCCTAAGTAATCCTGCTTGATCTTTTTCCTTATTTATTTCTTCCAAAAATATCTCCAGGATCTTTTTCTTTATCCTCTTCTCTCCTTCTTGATCGACCAACCTAACATATTTGGAGGAAATTTGGTTGTGGCTGATTTGTTTCCTAATTTAGCATATTTCCACATCAATTCATATAATTAAAATAATTATCTCTAAAAAATAATATAAGTCAATATTAGCACATAAAAATATATAATTAAATCAAATAGATTTTAATTACCACCAAATAATCATGCTAAAATATAACTTATCAATCATCTTAATATCATATAGTAATATATTTATGAACTTATAACCAACATACATTCTTCTTTCTTCTAAAAATCCATTTAAGTGCATGGCCAGAATATTTTTTCCTCTTTCTTTCTTGTACCAATTCATTTAGATTTACAGTTTTGAAAATATTTTCACATTCTAAATAAAATATAAGATTCCCCAAATGAAAAATTAGTATATGTGCATCACTATCGATTATCAACTATTAAATATCATTATGAATATTAAATAGTAATAAATCAACAGTCAAATGAAAATGACAAGTGTCTAAGAGAGTCATAATGCAAAAAATAGGCTCCCTGAAATACGTCAGAACAGGTAATTCTTCGAAGATAATGCCTACATTTTGCAAAATAAGAAAGTTTTATTTATTGGGATATTAACATTTAAATAAAAATTTAGCACTTAATGATATGACTAAAAGAGAGAAACAAAACAGTTGAGTAATAAATACACGACTATTAGATGAATCTTTACAGGAACTTTATGAACATCCAAATCCAGAATGTGTGGGTTTTGATCAGCAACAGAAGTATAAAAGTGACAATAATGGTTACTAAACTATTTCAATAACTTTGAAAGTGATACATTCCAACCACAAAAAATAATTAGGAGAAGTATCAACTATACTAAAACAAATAAAAAGATTACTGCAGATAGCATTTTTCTAGAAATCCAATTTGATTGATGTGCATGAATAAATGTGAATGACCCTATTAGATTTTAAAAAAGAATTTCGCTCACCATACTAGAAGCAACTTATAAGGTTGAATCTCTTAAGGAGAAAATAAAGTTTACAACATTCACATAAGTGAAAAGTGCAATCATTGACTTCAAACAAAAAGTACTAACATTCATCTTGGAGACAAAGAGAAACATAATATTAATCAATCACCATCAAAGGACATAGAAGCAGTAAACCTTACATGTACACTTTACAATATTTAGTGCAGATCTGCCAATTCTTTTTGCCTTCGCTAAATTGAATTTGCTAAACGTTGCAGGTTATGTAGAAAGAGAGAGAGAGAAAAAAAGGAATGAAAGCAATAGACAGCAACTAATATGGTGCATCATGATGATGGCATGATAAAATAGACTTAAGTACTCTTAGTTACTCTTAGACACAACATCGAAAAATCATAAATGTGAAGACCTACATAAGATAAAGATGGAACAAATAAATCTTGGAAGATCTAAGACAGCTAATCCAGCAAAGCTACTACAGAAAGCAATTGCTTTGAAATGATGCAAAGGGTTCACTACAGCTCTACTTCAGCCAAGCATATGCAAAGCTTAAATTGTCTGATAACTTACTTTCCATGCTCAACTTTTTGGCTTTCTAACATTAATCAATCTATAAAGATTATGTTGAACCTGATGGTCCAGAAATTAAATGTATCACTGGTACACCACTTCAGAGTTCGTTATATGCAAGTGGTTATTGCTTCATGATCTGTTACCAATTTTCCTTTGAAGCCCTTGCATATTTTAAAGTACCAATTCAAGAACGAAATAAAAAGAAATAAATTTTTATTCTTTTCAACTATCATTATTGAACTACAGTAGCACAGTGTCGTACCACCCATTCAAGTTCATGTACCTCTCTCAAGAGCAAAAATTAAATTAAAATAAACAAGTGAAATTTCAAAAGAAACTCATCACGCACACAGAACAATTGAGAAGAACATGCGCAATTTCACCAAAACAATAGTTACAGAGGATAAAGAGAGTGCAGTTGCTAAGTGACCTTCAGCGGCTCGATGACTGCGGAGAAGCTGCAGAAACTTAAAGCGAAGCTTTGTAGTATCTGCCCCCGAAATTGACAACCACCGGATATGAAGCCTTGCCACCGTGAGTTGCCTAGCCCAGTCTGCGCCAACAGATGCGCCCATTGGAGCTTCACCATTAAAGAGTTATTTTCTGTACTCTCACACTATCGTCCATTGTCGACCGCTGCCAGAAAATGCAAATGTTCATCGCATTTTCGTACTTTCACAACCACAGATCTGAAGCACTGCCGACACCGTAGATCTGAAGCGTCGTTGCTGAGATTTGCTACCAGTCACCTGAGATCATCACAGCTGCAGATCTGAGAATGCAGCCAAAAGTTTTGCTTCCAATCACCACTCACACGTCTATCGCTCGTCCTCTTCGGTAATCCCAGGACTTCAATTCCCATTGTTGATATCTCCGATGCCCACGATATTATTAGTAGAAGTGACTGACAGATTCATGGTGGAGGTAGAAAACCCTTTCGATTGAGAGTTTAGGGAGGAGAAAGATTCTAAAATTTTTCATAGAAATGAAGTTTCACAATAAAGGCAGGAAGATTAAGAGTGTTCCGATTGAGAGTGTTTAGGGGCAGAATTGCAGATGAAATTCTCCCAAGTGTTCGAATGAAATGGAGTTTTCATGGTGTTACCTAGCTTAGCTAGTTTAGGTGAGGGAGGATAACTATTTAGAACGCGGGTTCGACCCAGATGGGGTAATAAATTTTTCAAATTAAAATTTTAAAAGACATCAAGGGATAGACATCGGTTCCATCAAACGATGTCTATCAGCGAATTATTAAGCAAAGCTGATATCTTTTAAAGAATACACATCATGTAAAAGACATTGGTTTCTAGACCCGATGTCTATTAGTACATTTTTTTAGGAGTTGTAGATAGACATCGTTTGAAAGAATCGGTTAGTTAAAATCGATGTCTTTCAGCGCATTTTCATAGAAAATTGATGTCTATCAGCTTACTTTTTCGCTGATAGACATCGGTTTTGGAAAAGACATCGGTTTTAAATGAAAAGACATCATATTTTAAGGATAACTGATGTCTATTCTGCGATGTTAATCAATGAATTTGATGTAGTATTTTGACGAAATGCAGCATTATCATCAAAGTTAAGTTTTGCATCAGTAGAAACCATTTGATTATCAAGAGTCACAACAATAGGGGTGATCTCTTAAATAAGTTATAGTCGATGATCGATTTCATACAAAAGCCTATGCAAAAAAGGCATGCAGTGTGTATCACCTCCAATATTTGTATTAGCCACCTATAGAGACAATCCATCAACCACCTTAGTAGCATCCTCATCAATAATTCCTGTAAAAACATCAATAAGTACCTACATTCAGAAGAGAGAGCACTCATAACTAGAATCAGATAACAACAAAAGTGTTCAACAGAAAAAAGTAGTACACATAGTATAGGGTAACCTTTATAATCAATTCAGGAGGTGTCTCAACAAGATCCTCAATAATAGTTCTTCTGTTTTAACATGAAAAAAAAGAAGAAAAATAAGAATGTTCACTACTTAGGCCCAAGGTTATGCTAAAAAATAGGAGAAGTAGGCCTTCTACTAAAAGAAGAACCTCCTTGAACGATCTTTTCTCTGAACATAACTGCTTTACAACCTCTGTTTTTTCTGAACTGCTTTATTTACATTAATCCGTTTGGTATGAAGCAAGGGGTTATCAACAGTATTAAGAAGCCTAAAAGACATGTACATAATAGTTTAGTATATCTGCAGTGAAAACAAGTAAAATAATTATTTATTATCAACAACACAAAACATATCATCTGAAATTAGCCACCCAATTCTCTCTTTCTAAGTTCTCACACATTCATTTTCATTTAATGATGAAATAAATAGACACTGAAACAATTCTAAATGAAGAGCCAAACAAAATTAAAGGACTAGATAAGCCTAAATTCTCAAGAAATACCATAAGTGCGGCAAAAACAAATTGACAGGAGATTAAGAGAAAAATAATTACTTGTTGATCTTAGTAATGGCACTGTTGAAGATGATAACGAGCGACGTAGTAGAGTCCCTCTACTGCGTACTCATTTGCTAACTTCACACGGTTATGCTAAGTATGTAACTGCTAAAAAATAAGTATGTTCACTGCTTAGCCCCAAGGTTATGCTAACAAAGAAATTTTTCATCCCCAAGCTGAAAAAAATTATCCCATGTTGTAAATGCTATGATTTCCACGTGTAAAATTCAAGAAGGTGGAAGTAATAATTATCATATGAAGAGAGAATCAATAAAACAAGTAGTAACACTATCGAAAAAACAAATAGAATTTCTAATAACCCTTCAACTAACCAATTCAACAATGAATTAGCACCAAGAAAGTAAAAAAAAAAAAACCCAAGCTAGAAACCAATTCAATCATCATCCCCAAGACAGAATCTGTGAAATTAGTAGGATAGACTTAGAAAAATCAAATATTAACACAGCAGCACCGAAGCGCCAAATCCCATTACAATAACACCAGATAAGCTATTTAAATAATCTAACAATGAATACCAGCCCAAATAATATAATCTAGTAAAAGGAAGATAAAGCTAATGCCAAGATAGACATCTTCCAAGACTAGTTTCAAGCATCATGCGGACTCTCTAGCCCTAATGCTTACCTAGAAATCCAGACAAATGAAAGAGGGGATAACACGGGTTCATGCCCAAAATTGACTATCATAGAATTAATTAAATTGAGTGTAGATCATATTCCAAACCTAGGCGCGAAAGGTGTCATCCGCGTTAGATATGGGCATATCGTGAACAAAATCTTCAACTGCGTTAAACATCAAATGTGATTGTGCAGCAACCATTGGCTACTCGTAATGAACTGAAAAAAAATACCATAATTGAAATCTTCATACCTTACTGCCAAGAGGTCCACAATTCGTGAATAATCCTTCCTAAATCAACCTCTATAGATAACTAGTTCAGCCTCAGGAGCTCTAAACAGGAATTTTCACTAATCTAGGGCTTCTTCGAATGGTAGTGAAATCAAATTGAAGCATTTAAATCCCTGATTATAGTGCTTTGGAACTGAAGTCTGAATTTGTCTACGCCAATCTTACTCTCGAAAAATGGAGATGTTTGATAACCCGCTTTTTATTACTGTTATCGCGTAGAAGGAATAGATCATGTTTGAAGTCGTTATTGCTTAGAAGGAAGGAAATGCACGGGTTGTTAATTTTCATTTAATTAAAAACTAGAGTTTACTCGACCGTTGTTGGATTATATACTAAAAATCTAGCTTTTATATGAACAATACGTTAACAATTAATTTGAAATGAGAATCATATGATCAAATGATTGCGTCTTATAATTTATTTATATGTTAGATGCAATAGTCCATTTACTTTATACTGTAGATAATATGTTGTGTGACAACACGCGGAAAATTATATTATCGGTTTCCTTATAAAGTATAAACAGTGCTCACAACCGAGATAGACGGGGACTCTCTGTCGGGATGGTTATAGTGTGGTTTGGTATTCGCTTGTCTTGGCTATAGAATCACATTAGTGCACTTTATGTGTATTGAGCAGGACTACTTGAGATCGTTCGACTTATACTGACTTATAGAAGAACTTGATCTCTGTTATTATGGATGTTCGTGCTCTTATTCCCTATACAATAACCTCGACACGTAGGGCAGTATGTATTTCTTTGATTCATCAATGGGTGAGATTTACATGTAATTAAATCAATAAACTCGGTGAGTTGGAAAATAGTGTTGTCTCTATGGTGTGCTGTTGATTGTAGAAGGAATCCGTGTCCGTCATAGGTTGATGATGTCCCCTTGAGGAGCTCATAAGGATTATCATGTAAACCCTACAGGTGGATTTATTCTGGCATGATAATGAGGTTGAGTGGTACTACTCTTGGATGAGATATTAATTAATGGAATTATCAATAACTTAATTAATTAATGGACATTGTATATCTTAAACATGGGAAGATTAACGGGCTCATAATAAGAAGGAGCTCATAACGTAATTATGAGATTAGAACGGTAGTGCAGTAATAATATTTTAGTTGTATATATTATTATTATTATTATTATTATTATTACTATTATTGGACTTAAGTATAAGTTTTGGGCTAAGCTTGGATACTTAAGCCCAATGGAGGCCCAACTCTAATTTCTCCTCCTGGTTCCTACTGTAGCCCATATATAAGTCATCTCAACTGTCCGGAAACCCTAATCTATGAGATTAATCACGCCTAACACTGTTAGGAGGGTGAGTAAATAGCAGATTGAGAAGATCTTAAGGATCGTCGCCCACTCGACGTCGAGATTGGACTTGGGAATACAACAGAAGACTGGAAGGTTATTTGCTGCTGCTGTCTGCCACCTTCTACGATTTTTATAAAATTGTACAGACTTTAGAACAGGACTTGTATATACTGACGGAACGTCACGGAAAAGAGGATCGTTTTGGCACGTAGATCACTCAATTCCATCATCGGATGAGAGAGTTATGCCCAAAACGGTGGGACTGCGCAGGCTGCCGGCGAGATTGCATCTTCTCCAACATACCCTGGTGAAAGGTAATATGTTTCTTATTTTTTTCTTGCTTCCGCTAAATTAGAAATGTATGAAACTTTAACGGGTCACGTTAACCAAATGATTGAACGCCAACAATTGGTATCAGAGCTTCGGTTTCATGCTGATGTGTGAAACGTTTGGCTAGGGTTTATGTGTTTACATGTTAGGGTTCTAGAATTTATTTTCTTGTTGGACACCCTACTTTGTACATGATAGCACACACGTTGCACCGCAAACGGGATGTGACGGGTAAGGCAGCGCTGCATGGTTCAACAGCGGCTAGGGTTTCGCCAATCCCACACGGCGATGGGACGATGGCTGCTATTAGTCGTCATAATATTCGCTGAACAGCACGCTGGTGGAATGGAGATTAGCGTGACTCAAACTGGCATGCGACGCGAAGCACCACGTGAGGCTGGCGGATGGCACGATAACCTGGACCGACGAAGAGGCGCGCTGGCCGCCTGACCCTACATCGTTGGTGAACGATCGTGACGCTGATGGCGAGCGATCAGCATCAGCGATCATCAAGTAGGGCAGTTGGAGGCTGAGGCACGTCGGATCATTGTTCCGGGTGAGTCACAAGGCTGTTCCAGAGCCTTTTCTTCTTTCTGGTCGAGTCAGACCAATCCGAGTGAGATCGCGATTAGACCAGGTGTATTCGATCAGCCCTGGTGTTGCGGGTCAGCAAGGATTTCCGATCGAGCCTGGGGCTTATCCGAGCAAGTCCTCAAGTATCTAGGGCGAGTCTCCCCTTGTGAACTGCAGTGTAGTGTAGTTTTCAGCCGGCAGCACTCGACGATGGAACTCACCGGCGAAGTTGATAGCAGGTGGCATATCGGACAGACTTCTGGTGTGCTGGGCACATGCGGGCGGGTCTCCTTCAACCCCGTGGAGTCTGCAGACGGCTGTTGGCTGGATGGCAAGATGTTGGCGCGCTGGGTGAGCAGCAGCAGGCTTACTGATGCATGTCGTGCGGTGCTGATGGCGCGATGGGGTCAGCCAGCGATGCTGATTAGTTCAGGCAGCACAACCTGCCGGAGTGGGCTGGTCACGCTATTGGGCCGACGATGGCAGACTGATAGCGCTGAGGGTGCAGCTTGGCAAGGAAGCCATCGGGCAGTCGCTGGCTGGCTGGCTGTGGCACTCAGGTCCGGCATGAACAGCTTTGCACCAGGATGCATCACGAATGGTGGCAGCATGTGGTAGCCGGACGATCGTCCGGCGGGCCTTGGTGAGTCATGCCGAGCTCGTGCCAACTTCTAGGTTAGTTTTAAAATTCAATTTTTGGGCAGTTTGCTCTATTTTTCCCCACCCGCGCGCGCACTGTTCGTCGCCAACGTCGAATTTTCATCATTGCCGTGTCCGAAAATCACCATTCCACTTCCCACACACTCTAAACACCTTTTTGTACTTGGATTTTGAGTATTAAAAGGGGAGAAATTAGGGTTTTAAGCAAAAATTGGGGAAAAGTTTCAAAGTGCAAAATTTCCGTTCTTTCTCCAATAAGGTATGTTTTCTCCATCCTTTTACTTTGATTTTCGAGTATGTGTATATTTGGATCATGGGTAAGTTGATTCAAGTGGAAATTTTGAAGTTTGAAGTGAATTTTCTTTGGGGCATTTTGTCGAACATCTTGTGAGCGTACTGTTTTGCTTCAAAATTCGAAATTGCTTACTTGATTGGTGGATTTTTGTTGATTAGTTGATACCATTAGGTTGTTAATTGTTGGTATTTGTTGAATGATGATGGTTGAAACTAGCACAAGCATGTTAGAATTTTATTTTGAATTTTTCTTGAAAAAGCATGCTACTTTTGAGTTTAAATTGACATGTTGGGTTTGATTTGCATATTTTCTTGTTCCTAGTAGCTTGGAAACGTGAATAGTACTTTCATGTGTTGTTCATTATTTGATTTGGCATGGTTCAACTGGAATCAAGAATGCACATGTGGCATGTTAGTTTAGCGTGGAGTGTGGTTGAATATTTCCTACTTAGTTTATACTTGAGTCAAGTAGAGATGCATTATTTTTGTATTTGGAATTAGTGCTTGCATTTTACTTGTAATTTTTCTAGGTAACAAGATGGGAGATGGATGGACGGATGAGCAAAAGCAAAAAGAGATAGCTCGGATTAGAAAGAACAAAACTAGTCCTCGACACCTTGGGATTTATTATCCCGAATGGAAGGATCATATAGAGGAATATAGTCACTTGGAGCATAGGATAGCGTGTACGCGCTATCATGATGAGGATACTATGATTAGACTCGGGATAAAGCGGGATGTGGATACCTTCTTCGAGAGAGTGGGGATACTGGAGTTTTTGAATGCTCGGAGGCCTACCACATATGCATTGACGATGGAGTTCTACCTGTCATATGATGTATATCGGGAGGAGCCTGATAGGTTGCCCAGTGGATGCACTTTCGTGTTGAGAGGGAGGAAAGAGACAATGACTAGAAAGGAGCTGAACATGGGATTTGGATCTCTGTATGATGCTACGGATGAGATTTATGCTGCCTTTGATAAGGATACTTTCTGGAGAAAGATTTCGGGGAAGGATGAGGCTTTTGTACCTAGAGAGTCTAAGTCCACATGTATTATCAGCCCGATTCTCAGGTACATTAAAAGAGTCCTCTCAAATACCATCTTCGCTAGGCATGAGAAGGGCCAATTTAGGTTAGAGGAGCCTTATGTCCTCTGGTGCATGTACGAGGAGAAGTTGTTTGACTTGGCACCACTTGTTATGGAGCAGCTCTACCATTTCAGAGATGGGGAGACTCGATCAGTGATGATGGGTGGTATTATCACCCAGATAGCTGAGATCAAAGCAGTGCGAATTGATGGGATGAAGCTCGTTGAGAAAAGCCAGACATAAACGTGCGAGCTTTGAAGAATGCACGTATTTTGGATGAGCGAGCTGGCCATCTTTTATATAAGCATGACAGCCTTTCTATACCACTCCCATGTGAGCAGTTGACGACATTGGATAATGAAGAGAACTTTCTTTGCAAGTCTTATTTGCACACCCATGTCTTATCTGTCTTTAATAAAAATGGAGATTGGAAGAAGGTTATTAGAGAGCACAATGAGAGAGCAGCAAATCCCCAAGTTCAGAATGATGCTGACTATGCTTATGATGAGGATGAGATGATGCTGAATGAGGAGGACGCACCGGAGCTTTTTGGGACATATGACTCACATTATCCTGCTAGTGGGTTTTATCAGGGCGGTCCATCCGGAGTAGCACCGGATCCATTTGCATCGGGGACATCTACAGCTCCCTCTGGAGCCCAGTACGGAGGACCCATCACTTCTGCTGGTGTCGTGCCCCCTAATTAACATTCTTATTATGTTCCAGGTGTGTAGGATCCGTGGGGAGAGATGTTTCGATATGTCAATGATCAGTTTGACTCCATTAGACACTCGAATAACCAGCAGTGTCGAGCGTTATTCCGAGAGGTCAGGCGTTCTTGGAGGGAGATACAAAGAGAGATCCAAAGCTTGAGAGATGAAGTTCGAGAGCGTCGAGAGAGAGGTAACTGATGGAGGTTATAGCCCCTGTTTTTAACAGCCTTGTCTGTCGAGGTTGTGTCATTCTATCGCTTCACCTTATTTCTATTTTCTGTTTAGGCTATGAGTGGAGTGATAGTTTGATAGGGTTGTTTTGATGTATTTATCTCTCCCATGTATCATTCTTATCTTGATTTGTATTGTTGGATATTTGTGGGGATATTATGTTGAGGTACTTATGTTTGGGTTTCTGGTTGTGTGCTTATTATGATCTTATTTGTTAGATTTCTGCCAGAAATTCATATGCTCTTGAAATTGATGAAGGGATTGTACTTAAGTTATATTGTGGTAAGAAGTTCTATTTGTACTTGTGAGACATTGCTTACCATGAAGAGTGCTCTGTTATTTGATAAACCCATGTGAGATTTTGAGCCGTATTCATGTACATAATCACATGATATTTCTTTCTGGTGAGTATCGTTCTTATGCGTGTATTCTAGAACTTGCCTTTTGTATTGCTTGAGACTACATGTTATGCTAGATAATGGGAGATTATTTAAGGCCATTTTTTGATTTTATGAGTCACTTAGCCAAATAGTTCTCTACCCATATGATTGTTTATCCGTAGTTAGCCGCGTTAAGGTTTAAAACCTTATTCTTTGGCAACCTACGAGAAATAACCACTTTGAGTAATCTGAATTCTTTTGAGCCTTGATTGTCCTTCTAGAAGATAATTAATGGTTTTTCAAAGTGAGTTGATGGAGCTTGATAACAGCTTGGGAAAGAATGAAATTGGTGTTAAAATAGTGATTGACCTTGAAATTGCATCTAAAGGAGAATCATGGAGTAGTGATTAAATCTAGTACTCTATTGAAACAAACACCCTAGGGTAGTACCCGAAACTGGTACCCTACGGAGGATGCGTGACGTAGTGCCCAAAACTGATAGCTCAAGAGAAAAAGAAAAAAGGAAAAAAATGTGTATGTTGTGCGTGGAAGAGAAAAATTGAAGAGTTGAGGAGGATGATGTGCTTGAATTGAAGTGTGAAAGAAGAATGAAGATCACGATGGATCGCGACTTGATTGATCCGAGTTTTGAGTCATTTATCCATATATTTCCTACCTTAACCAAAGAGCCAATATTACATCCAAATAAAAGTCCTTTTTGATCTCATTGTCGAATCATACTTTTAGTGGTGGAAAGTTTGAGGTATTTGGCAAGCTTATGGTTACGCATGCACTTGAATTGACTTTGAGCGTAAACACCATAACCCATAAGTGTACATCTTTTACACTTGAGTACGAGTGATATACTTCCCGTGAGAATAAGTTGATGGAGCATTTTTAATTGGTGGTGATTATCTTAACTTGTATGCTATGAATGAATTATTGCATGTAATTAGAGTTGCATGACCGGAGTTGATGACGATTGTGTTGAATGGCCTAGTTGTCATATTCCTTGTTTTCCCTTAGATTTACACACTAACTTTCTTCTTCTTTGTTCTTTATCGTTGTTCGGGAACGAACAACATCTTAAGTTTGGGGGTTTGATTAGTGTGAAAATCTGCGGGTTTTAGAGTCCGATTTAGCACCATTTTGTGGGATTTATATCTGGATTTGAGCATCTTGTGGTAAAATTGTATAAATTTGTGTTTCAGATGCACATGAGGTGTTATTTCGTATTTTTAGGTGGAAAACGAGGTGAAAATAGCAAAAACGGTAGTCGAAAATGAAGTCGGAGTGAAGTCGGGAGAAGGAAGAGCTGGCACGACTCGTGCCGGCAAGAATGAAGTGGTTGTGCTGCAAGCCTCGCCAGGTCGTGCCGCAGCGTTGCCGAGAGGCGCTCGCACATGCAGCTGAATGCTGCCAAGCACGAGCGCCGGGTGCTGCCGAGATGCACGCGTCGTGCCGCACAGCTGTTGCCAAGGAATCCCACCATCCTGCGCCCGTACGACTCGTGCCACACCTGGCACGACTCGTGCGGCATCCCTGAGAGCCCAGATTCATCGTTTCATTGTTTTTTCGACCCGTTCATGTTTTTAACGTGAAAAGCCCACTTTTAAGTCAGAATTCGTGAAGGATCAGTACTGAACTATAAAAGGAGTCCTTGGGGTATTCCAAACCCTAACTCTTCACACCTTTTCAAAATACACTATCCTATCCACCTATCCCGAAGAGTTCATCAGTATTGCTTACTTGAGAAGGAGAACGAGGAGGTTCAGAATCACGGAGGAGAGAGTGAAGAATCGCACCATATTTAGGGTTATTCTTATTCTTTCTTTCTTAATTTTGGATAATATGTTTTCATACCCAACCATGTGTGTTGCCTGTAACACCATGGGCTAGTACTCCTTGGATAACGCTAGGTTTGAAGGTTAAGTTGTTTTGAATTGATGATCTAGACTTAAGATTGGATACCTGCAATATACTTATTCCTCTATTAAAGCTTTGATTTGAGACTTATATTTTTGTCTTATATGATCTGTCCTTATTCATATGTATGTCAATGCCTTTTGCATGCTTATGCTTATTGCTTGCGTTATATAAGAATTATATTTGTCAACCTGTTATGGATAAAGGGGATCTACACATATAACCTTTATTCATTAGAATAATTAATATAGGACACTTAATATATCTATTAATTACCATTCTAGAGGATTTGGTTTCTCAGGTTGTTAGGTGGGAATTGGGGTTTAATTCTTAAGTACCTATAAAGGAAGTCTAGTGTACTAGCCTTTAATGGAATTTTGCATGAAATACCTAGAAAGGGAGTAAGAATTATTCTTCTGCATCTGAGGAGTTAAACCAGATTTATGTGTTAAGTTTACTTTAGAAAAGAGATTTAACATAGTTATGTGATTGCTTCCATAAGAACTGCAGGGATTCTAACTGATTGTTTAGTGAATTGATTTGACCGATTTAACTGAATTTCCTAGTGCTGTCTATCTTCTCTCTTGAATACTTTCCATATTTAATTATTTGTTATTCTATTATTTTTAGTAATTATTTTCTGCAAAGTTAATTTAGGTAATTCTCTTTAAAAACCAAATTTGTCTTAAATTAGAATAGTCATAATTAGATAAAATAGTAGATCTATAATTATCCCTTGGGTACGATATTATTTTTACTTGGTCACACGTGGAACTACAACTGATTCCCTATACTTGGGGACACATACAAAATTGTGAGCAAGCAGTATCCAACGATGGACTAAAGCAAGCTTCAAGATCATAAAACATCCATTTTGATGAGGTAAATCCAGTAGCATGGATTTAATCAATGTTCGGATGGGACTTGTGTATTGAAAAGAGTGACGAAAACGTGATATTTTCTTGTACTATACATAGATAGTATCTTGCTCATTGGAGACAATGAAAGAGTATTGTCGGGCGTATGGGGTACGGTTGAGAAAGCAGTATGAGATGAAGGACTTAAGAAAAGCAAAATAATATCCTTTTGATCACGGTAATACGGATCACAAGAAATGATGTTATGCTTCTCTCAAGCTTCATGAAATGATACGATCCTTATTTGTTTTAGCATGTGACTTTATCTAAGGAAATGTGTCTTGTGACACAAAAAGAAGATAAAGGTGATGGAAGCGGTTCTTTATGCTTCGGCGAATAAGGAAGCTTAATCTAAGGAATGCTATGCACGACAATGGATATCTGTTTTTCCAAAGGCATGAACAGTGGGTATCAAGGTAACTCGAAATAAGAATGTTGAATTGTGGTAACACATAATTTTGAAGTACCTGAAAAGGACTAGAAATTATATGTGGACTTACCGAACATATTCACTGCTTCTTATGAGTTACATAGATTCAGATTTTTCAAATCAGATAGGGACGACAGTAAATCCACCTCAAAGGTTATGTGTTTAAATTTAGGAAGTAGAGTCATAATGTGGAGGAGTGTTATATAGAAATATATTTCAGACTCCGGACTCCATCATGGAAAGATGATAAATTGGAGCCTATGAGGCAGCCAAAGTATCTGTATGACTTTAGAAACTTCATGATGGACTTCGAAGTGATTCTAAGTTTGCCCAAGGTTATCACAATTTATTTTGATGATAATGGTGCAGTTGCAAACTTGAAGGAATCACGAGCCCATAAGGCAATTAAATACATGGAGCGCGAGTACCACCTGTTACGAGAAATCGTATGATGAGGGAAAGGTTGTTGTCGCCTAGATTGCATCTTATGATAACCTAGTAAATTCATTTACAAGGACCTTTAAGCGAGAGCTTTTGATGGTCGTGTAGTGGGAGTGGAAATCAGATGTATGGCAGAAGACTTGACAACATAGTCTTTTAGTATAAGTGGGAGATTGTTGGATTGTAAACTAAAAGTCTAGCTTTTATATGAATAATACGTTAACAATTAATTTGAAATGAGAATCATATGATCAAATGATTGCATCTTATAATTTATTTATATGTTAGATGAAATAGTCCACTTACTTTATACTATAGATAATATATTGTGCGACAACACGCGGAAGATCATATTATTGGTTTCCTTATAAAGTATAGACAGATGCTCACAACCGGGATAGACGGGGACTCTCTATCGGTATGGTTGTAGTGTGGTTTGGTATTAGCTTGTCTTGGCTATAGAATCACATTAGTGCACTTTGTGTGTATTGAGTAGGTCCGCTTGAAATCGTTCGACTTATACTGACTTATAGAAGAGCTTGATCTTTGTTATTATGGATGTTTGTGCTCTTAATCCCTATACAATAACCTCGACACATAGAGCAGTATGTATTTCTTTGATTCATCAATGGGTGAGATTTACATGTAATTAAATCAATAAACTCGGTGAGTTGGGAAATAGTGCTGTCTCTATGGTGTGCTGTTGATTGTAGAAGGAATCCGTGTCCGTCATAGGTTGATGATGTCCCCTTGAGGAGCTCATAAGGATTATCATGTAAACCCAACATGTGGATTTATTCCGGCATGATAATGAGGTTGAGTGGTACTACTCTTGGATGAGATATTAATTAATGAAGTTATCAGTAACTTAATTCATTAATGAAGATTATATATTTTAAACATTGTGAGACTAACGGGCTTATAATAAGAAAGAGTTCATAATGTAATTATGGGATTAGAACGGTAGTGCAGTAATAATATTTTAGTGGTATCTATTATTATTATTGAACTTAAGTATAAGTTTTGAGCTAAGCTTGGATACTAAAGCCCAATGGAGGCCCAACTCTAATTTCTCCTCCTGGCCGCTGCTGTAGCCCATATATAAGTCATCTCAAATGTCCGGAAACCCTAATTTATGAGATTAATCACGCCTAACACTGTGAGGAGGGTGAGGAAATAGTAGATTGAGAAGATCTCTAGGATCGTCGCCCACACGACGTCGAGATTGGACTTGGGAATACAGCAGAAGACTGGAAGGTTGTTTGCTGATGCTATCAGCCACTTTCTACGATTTTTATAAACTTGTACAGACTTTAGAACAGGACGTGTGATATACTAATGGAGAGCCACAGAAGAGCGGATCGTTTTGGCGCATAGATCACTCAATTTCGTCATCGGATGAGAGAGTTATGCCCAAAACGGTGGGACTGCACAGGCTGCCGGCGAGATTGCATCTTCTCCAACATACCCTGTGAAAGGTAATACATTTCTTAGTTTTTTCTTGCTTCCGCTGAATTTGAAACGTATGGAACCCTAATGGGTCATGTTAACTAAACGATCGAACGCTAACAGCCGCGCATTGTGCAGACAGGGAAATTTCTGATATATTTATATATATATAATTTTCTTTTTCTTAAAAGGTTAATAGAATTTTCTTGGAATGCGAGGAGTATTTTTTTTATACTCGACCATGCTTATATATATATATAAATTTTTTTTTGTATTTTGTAATTTTTTTAGAACCATTGTACGTATGTTTCTTTTTACGGCTTCTATTCTTTTCTCTTGGTTTCTTTTTTCGTTGCAATTAAATATTAGAAATCTTGATTTTCACTTTTTAGTATTAATTGTGAGAATTCACATACCATGCTTCTGAGGTAAAAACCAACTGTTGTGAAGTAGAAAGACAGCGTCCAATAGAAATTAAATCGACGCCCAAGTCAATATACATCTAGACTAAGTGTCAAATAGAGATATACTAGTATAGAGCCCGTGCGATGCACGAGAATTTTATTATATATATATATATATATATATAAGACAATTTATAAATATAGCTAAAATATATATAAAGAAAACTAATAATTAATTAAAATGAGTTGAATTTATATAGCTTTATAAGACATGATGAGTATCTTAAAAATAAAAATAAATATTTATAATGATTTCTTAATTAAATTAAATATACTAAAAACTATATAAGCAACCAATTAAGCAGACATCAAGTTTGTTATGATGAATTTCTTATCACCATAATTCTTACTTCTAATCTATATTTCTGATTCTGACCTCTTATCATTGTCGAAATATCAATATTTAAATTAGGTTAATGACTTAAAAATTTTAAGCCCCTAACAAATTATATTAATGTTAGGTTTTTCACTATACTTACACAAATACTATCATAACTCAAATACTCCATCTCTTTTCTAGGAAGTAATAATAAAATATTTCACTATTAGTCTCAACTACTTTTTGTGTAATTAAATCCATTTTTTGGATGAATAATTCCAGGAAGCAATAATAAAATATATTCACTATTTATCTCTACTACTTTTTGTGTAATCAAATTTATTTCTTAAATGAATAATTCTTACAATATCTCTAATAGGATGTCAATAATATTTTCATCAACAATCTACTGTCTCTAAATTTTAAATATAATCATAGAAATCTCTAATTTTAATAATCAAACTCATATCAGTTGAACAATCTCACAATAATTACCTTATATTTTTTCGTGAGCCGTAGAATATAATAATCATTCGATTAGTATGATAAATTAATGATCATAAACATAATGAGTGAGACTCTTGTGCTCCGGGAACACCGCACCCCTTTACAATTTCCGTGCCCCTTTGCAATTTAAACCCCTAGCAATACATAGATTTAAATAGAATATGGAGGGGAGAGTTGTGTTTACATGGGAACACGACGAATCCCCAGGGGCATAGGAGCTTTTGCCAAACATAATATCCTTAACATTTGCAATAGATTAGTTCATTGGTTAGATAATTGATTAATTTCTTTATTGAATGAAAATAATTATGCATAAATAAGAAATATAGTAAAAAATAGGGTTATAAAAAAAATTACAAACTTTACTGTTATTGCAAATTAATCCTCAACTTTAAGAAATTGCAGAAAAGAACATCACTTTTTAGTATTGTTTACAAAACACACCAAATTTTTTTAAAAAAACCCAATTTTTAGTCATCAATACGTTTTGCAACAATAATTAAAGATGATTTTTTTTTTGCAATTTTACAAAAGGGGAGATTAATTGCGATAGAAGTAAAATTCATTTTTTTTTCAATTAACCCTAAAAAAATATTGTAATTCCTTCAAAATTCTAGTAAAATAATTCAATCCTTAAATTTATTCATTAAGTTATCGATTAAAATTAAATTAATCCAAATTAATTATTGATTAATAAAATATCAATTAATTAAATTTGATTAATTTAAATTTGATTGATGATGATTGAAAAGAATAATTACCTTAAATTAATCTAATATTTAACCACGCATTGTATGATGATTATTGGAATTCAATAATATAACTAATTAATATTGATAGATGATGATTGATAATTAATACTTGATAATAAATATGATATTACTATATTGATTTTTGAATTAAAATCTTTATATATATAATAAAATCAAATTTACCATTTATAAAAATATTTTCTCCAAAATCAATTTCACCACGTTAGGTTAATCTATATGAGTAACTTATTTGCTTTAATTCCAATCATTTATTTATTAAAATTAAATCTACACCTTTGAATTAGATCTGCACATCATAAGTAAAACCCTAATTTTTAATTTCAATCTGCATTTACAGCCTCATTTCTTTGAACAACATATTTGTCTATTCAAATGAATTGAAATAAAACATGAAGGTATGAACATCAATATAGGAAGAACAGAAACGAAGCGTGAAAGTATGAAGAAATCTATTCCTCTCAACTAGAAATCCCATGACGTACAAGGGACCCTCTGTTCTTTTTCCCTCAATTTCCACAAGGATGATCGTGCAATTAAGGTAAACCACCTGGCTTTCAATTGCGTGAATAAGGTTTTCTATTTCACTGTAATTTGATTGGGACACTGAGTGAAAAGGAAAAGGAAAAATGGTGTCTTCTCGACCAAGGAAGGAGGAATAGGGAAGAAGAGAAAACCATCGTTTCTTCTCTCCTCTTCAATAATGGAAGCTTCGAATCTTCGTTTTCCTCCCTCGATTATTCCATTTAATCAATCCATTTGTACCAAATTAACATCTCAACTCTTTGATTTCATTTATTTATATATTTTATGAACATAATGCGAGGACAATTGGAGATGATTTGATCCTCTTGCAGATGAAACGCCGTTATCTGCTCATGTGCCTGTGTGTTTTATTTATTTACAGAGCACTGTTCGGCTTCGCTGATGATTTTTTGAAATCGAACAATGGTGTGAAACGATACGCTGATATTTTTCAAGATCTTGGATGTCGGTCTTTGTTGCAATATACCACGAAGTAAGTTTATCGTCTCGCTGCCTATGTGTTCTTGGTTTTCCAGTAATTCTATATTCTATCTTCCTTAAAATTACTGCAATTATTTCTATAGGTATAAACTCTTCTACTATTAACATCTTGGTGCCATAATTAGTTTCATATAGGAATTGCAGTAAATATAATTACTATTATAATCGTTATTTGATTTCGTCTTATCTGTACCTTCAAAATATTGATTTTTTTCCCTGTAGATCTTTTGAAGATTTTAGTAATTCTCACCTCAGGGCTGTTGGGCTATGTTCTTTAAGGAGTGTACCAATAGAAGTTGATGAATCTTTGTAAGAAGAAGGATCCATTCAATTTCTAACCTCTCATCTCTTCATGAATCTTTGTAAGAAGAAGCTGATTAGTGGCAATGCTACTTATTTATTTTTTATTTTTCTGAATATTATGCTTTATATACGATGTGTATCAATATTTATTTGTTGAATATCATGCAAGATTTCTTTTTTTATTGTCGAACATAAAGAACTTTATTATTGCAAATCATATATTCTTTAGATAGCTTGCTTTTTGTGGTTTCTGTTATTCAATTTTAGGAATATTAATCAGTTACAGATATTTTATATTCTATTTCGCCATGATTTATTTAATTATATTGTAGGCCTTTGAAGCATTGAAGACTAATGGTTTATTAGCAGGAGTTCATCCTCGAGTCTTCAGATATAGGTAGTAATTCTTTGCCAATTTCGACATCATATATTTGTCAATTGATTTGTGAATTAATTGAAGAAATGTGATTGAGTTTACGCTGCTTTTTTATTGCTGGTGTTGAGTTTGTTGTGGAGTCCATTGTAGTCTTCTCGGAATAGGATTATCTGCGCTATTCTGTTCTGCTGCCCCTTCGATGCATGAAGTTCTCAAAATCATTTCTTTTGACCCTTTTAATGTAATTCAATATTCTGGACTTGGATTAGAAGCGAGATGGTTTATGTTGTGTTATTTCTATACTGAATTAACTCAATTAATACTTTACATGGTAGTCATTTGAGTGCTGATTCTATAAACTTACTCCACAACATATTCTGTAATTTGATTTTTTAGATGCTGCAATTAATACTCCACAGCATATTCTGTTATCTTATAAATTAGTAATCATGATTATAAGTTTAAAATTTTGGTCCTGAATCAGTTTTACAAGTATCAGGGTCCTATTTGATTGCTGGTTCATGGGAGATGTATGGCATGTGAACTGTTTGAAACCATTCTAGCTTTTTAGCTCTTGAAGTTGGATCGAAATTTTTTTCTTCTTCTGTGATTTTAGTGCAAAATTGTTGATATTATATCTTTATCATTATAATAGACATGTAATTTGTCATTCTTGGTTTACTATGCCTTGGGTTGTCATTCTAGACTCTTTCTTTTGTGTTACTTTCATGTTGTCTATTATGATTTTCTTATCTTTCTCCATATTTCCTATTCAGTGCTCCTCTAGCTTGAATAAATGCTCTAGCATGAGTGCTAAAGAGTATGCTCTATACGATTACACCTATATGTAAAGTGTATGTTTTTTTTACACCTATTCAGTGCTCCTCTAACTTGATATTATATCTTTATTTAAATGTAAAGTGTATTTTTTTTTGAATTTTAGAAAAAATGGAATAGTATCATTTAAGTGTTGTTATATTTTTATTTTGCACGGTAAGCAATTTTGACAATTTTCTTAAGTATCACATTGCAGCCTATTGTAATTTTGGGTGAGAACTATAAATTCACACAAATTATTTCTCTTGGTTATCAGTGAAAGTAATATTGTTCGGGAACTAAAACAGGCTCAGGTTATCAGTGAAGGGGAAGCAGTTACATTCTAAATGACTTGAAGATGGATTATGTGTATGTTTACATGTTTCATCTGTTTTTAAGAATATGGTAAGATTTTAAAATATTAGCTGACTGTTTAAAAAATTTTTTATGGGAAATGCATAACCGATTTACTGGTTAAAGGTCTTCCTGAACCTTGCACCATGACTCCACCAAAAACTAACTCTTCAAGAAAGCCCTGGAATTGTACGTGTTTGTTGGCTCCTAGATACAAGGAAGTGAATTGTTGAATGATCTCATTGATTGCGCCCGACCTAAAGAAGAAATTGTAAGTCTTTTACATCTTGAACCTTTTTTCTAACAGGTTTTAAGGTTAATACTTATTATCCCTTGATTTCATGTCACATGTTAAAATACAGGTATATATACCAACAAATTTGATGCGTCTTACCTGCCACTTGCGCTTTCACCAATGAAGTTATTCACTAAACTCAACAAGTACAAGGTATGTTCTAACCCTTCCTCTTTAACTATTTTATTTTTCTAGCATAACATGGAAAGTAAGAAGTTGTATTGAGGATGCCATTCATGTATGACGAACCAATATTGAGTGGGCTTGGTGAATTGTCAATTATTTTTGGATTAGTTGATGTGCTACTCTTCAAAATTTGATCTAACAAAACCTAAGCATGCAAGATGTTCATAACTCGGTGAAAAATTTCAAGTTATTTGGTGATTTTGTTCAATCAATTATATTTCTAGGAGTTAGAATTGTTGGTACATTGTTATTGGATATTTTGTGATGAAATTTTCATTGTAAAAATCATATGTAGATTATTATTTCATTTAGCATTATTTAGCACTCCCATTTATTATTTAGTTTTTCATATTGAGATGTTGGCATCCATATAGATTGAGTATAGTTTCTATTGCATATTTCTAATTTCTATGTTCCTCAAATAATTTCTGTAGCATTTACTTCAATTTCTATGTTCCATAAATAATTTTTATAGCATGTTGCCAATTTATTCTTTTTTAGTTAAAACTGAATTATACATTTTCTGTGTTTTGACGATACTTGGTCACAGATCGACTGACATGAATTCTACCCTTACTAATAAGCCTATAACTTCTGATCATTCTTAAATTCTTAGAGAACTATAGGCAGTATGTGCATTGGCCTTCAGAAAATTTTAATCAGGTATTTTTACCTTCTCTCATTGGGTATTTTCTTATTTCACAAGTCCTTGAATTTTATAGATATTTCTTTTTCCTTATTGTTTGGCTTCACTGAGTAAATAGTATTCACAAATTCTGTACAATCTCTTTACTGTGGAAGAGATAGAAGTTGTGGGGCACCTTCTTTCATTAATTGTCTTATTTAATATTTGCGCAACATTCTACAGTTGAAGTTGATGGGCTAAATTTGATTTTTTTTGTTTAGATAAAAATTTTCAGTTTAGCTACTTGAAGCAACCTACCCTAAGATTTGTTATCTTTGCAATAGGTCTATATTATTGACTAATCAAGTGGGATGATGATTCTATTCTAATTTTATTTACCTAAGCAAATTTTTGTAGAATGATTACTAATCTTATAAATTAGTAATCATGATTATAAGTTTAAAATTTTGGTCCTGAATCAGTTTTACAAGTATCAGAGTCCTATTTGGTCGCTGGTTCATGGGAGATGTATGGCAGGTGAACTGTTCGAAACCATTCTAGCTTTTTAGCTCTTGAAGTTAGATCGAATTTTTTTTCTTCTTCTATGATTTTAGTGCAAAATTGTTGATATTATATCTTTATCATTATAATAGACATGTAATTTGTCATTCTTGGTTTACTATGCCTTGGGTTGTCATTCTAGACTCTTTCTTTTGTGTTACTTTCATGTTGTCTATTATGATTTTCTTATCTTTCTCCATATTTCCTATTCAGTGCTCTCTAGCTTGACTAAATGCTCTAGCATGAGTGCTAAAGAGTATGCTACGATTTACTGATTCAGAATTAAAGCTGTTGTGCGTACTTTATATATGGTAAGCTGTGCTTCCAATTTTATTAATATTGAAAATCTTTATTTATATTCTGTTGGGGATTTAGCATTTTGAACAGTTTTTGAGTTGTGTATTATGGTAATAGGCAGTGATGGCTTAACATTGTTTATCTGTAGATAGTAGTATTGGTGCATGTTATTATTTTTAAGTATGGTTTTCTTAATGGGAGTTTTCTCCAACAGTTTTGTTGTTTCTATTTTCATTGATGTGATATATTTTTTTTTGGTTATCTGTAGATGGTAGTATCGGTGCATGTGATCATTTTCAAGTATGGTTTTCTTAATGGGAATTTTCTCAATATCATTTGCTTTAAAATATATATTAGGTGTTGAGATACCACTTCGTAGTGTTTCTATAGTTGGAATTGTTTACACTTTTCTAAATTAAGTTCATGTTGCATTGTTTGGTGTTGTAGTGGCTCTACCATGACTATTAGGAAATTGATATTTAAACATAGCAACATGTCTTTTTGTGTATTTATTTGACTACGTGAGATATGTATATTGACTTATACACTTCCTGACACGATATTGTATTTTAACACCAAAAACTCATGTCCAATATAGCTGCGAAATAATAGTCATTTTAGCACTACAACCATGACACGATATGTTGCAAATTTGCAACATACTGAATTTTTTTGCACTCAGCATTACATGTTAGTAGGCAATCAATATATCTAAAGTGAATATATTAAAAGATTTTATTTTTCTGCACATCTTTTCAATCAAATGAATGCTTTGCGTCCTTTATATTCATTATACTTGCAACTGATGGGACATATATGAAATGTTTAGATGCTATAATTTGCATTAACTTATCAACCTTAATACTGATCAGTTATTACCATAAGCAATTACAAAGTAGTAGCGGATTATTTATCATATGGAAAATTCATATTGCCAATGTAGCAGCAGATTAGTTGTTGCCAAAGTAGCGGCAGATTATTTATTAAAGTAGTAGCAGATTATCAAAAGGTATTGCCAACAAAAAAAATCCTATTTTTTATGGCTAAAAATATGAAAAAAATGGTATTGAATGATTCTCAAATATATAAATCTTTCAGGCTTATTTATTATATGAATATGAGTTGCAGCCAAGTTTTTTGTCGTTATAAGTTGTGATCAAGTTATTATGAGCCTGATTTACAGGTTCTTTTGGTACTCCTTGGCCTTATAAGTTAAACTAAAGATAAGTTATCATGTGAACATATAAGATATCATCCTAGGACCGAGATTAATTTGAATAATTTACATTCATTGAAGTAAATTTGTAATTGTACTTTTAAATTACTTTGAGATGCCACACTTTTATTTTTAGCTTGTGGTTATATTTATATCCCAAAGGATGAGTGGCACATATTTAGGAAAATTAGGTTTATTACAATGTTTTAATTAATTTAAATTTTATGATCATGTATAAAAGGGGGGAGAGGGAGTTGACATTATTATTTTAATTTATTTGACATTAATAATGTTTTCTTTAATGGGGTTGCTGTGCACTGAATTCTGTAGCAATTACAGCATGCGAAGCAAAAATAGAATCGTCGCAGTCAATTCAGAATCTTTCTCATCAACCGTAGATGTATATAAAATTCCCTTCTGATAATTGTTGTTAATGGAGTGGTTATGGAGTGTGAGAAGAAATTTATAGTGATGATGTGATGTCAGCTTTATAATTGATGTATACATGCAACTATTCATTTATCCCTTTTGTGCAGGGTATGAAATCCATGTATATTTCCTTAGCTTACAATTTTGGTGGATTGGTTTAATCTCTTTTTCTATGGATTTTTATTGCATTAGATCAAAGTAAAATGCTAGAAAAATCTTCCTTTCTTGCTGAGGAATGACATGATATGATTCTTCTTTTGCTTAATTTAGATTAATTCCAAGGTTATTTGTAATGTTTGCACTGATGCATTGTCTTTAAAGAAGGTGAAGTGATTTTTTCATTGATGATGAAATGAAATAATTTTCACCATCTCCTGTTTTAAGCAGCAAAGGTATGGTCCGTACTGAGTTCTTCATTATTTTAAGTTAAAATTTCATTTACATGTTTGCTACATATACTGAGATGCAATCATTCTAAGGTATGGTACCATGTGGAGCTGTTGCAACTTTGAAACAACTATGATGAAGTCTTCTGAATGTTTCCATGGCATAACTGATTGTGTTTGCATATTCTAGGAAACATAATCTTACTATGCCACACTATAGAACCCAAACATTGAAGCAACTCTTCTTAAATATATAACATGGCTTGGTTTTATCTTCCAGGTTTTCTTCTAGATCCTTCTGAAGAAACTTCCAAAATTTTGGATTGTTACCTTTCCCATACAACATGTACTACTTTTCTAACTACTTCTGTAACAATTTTGTACCATCTTATGAGTCCTACAATTACATTTTTGAAAATGTATCTTCACCTTTTTAAAACATGATTAATCTATGTACATCATTGAAAGAGCTTTCGGTAGCTATAAGAGTGTTTGTAATTAAATGAAGTGCACATGCGACTCTGTTGATCTATTATTGCTATTTTGAGAACCATAATGCTCTACTTATTTGCATTCAAATTGTTATTATCATCATGATTATTGTAGATAATATTAAGGTCATCCCATTATATTAATTATTAATGTAAAATGGGAAAAATGAAACTGTTTTTTGCCTTCTATAATTGTTAAGATCTGTTGGCTTTACCGGTGACAAGTTTACTTTATACATGGTGGTTACTTATAGGTTTAGAAATTGTGGGGACTTTTGTGAGTGAATTTTACTGAGCTTTTACAATTCCAAAAAAATAAATAAAAATACTTATAATTTCATAAAAAATATGAGGAATACATTTTACAAAATGACCACACTAATGAATCAAGTAGTGAAATTAATGTCTAAGAAGTAGTGGCTGAGATGGAGTAGACATGTGATAATCTTCAGAATAGTTTTTGAGAAAGATTAATTTGTTCAAAATATGTATACACAATTGCGCAGGATGACCACAATGTTCTGCACAAATGCGTTTCTGTTGTAATAGAGCACACCATTGAACATTTGAATTTTATTAATTTGTTATGCATCTTCTGAACTTTATCTTGATTTTTGCATATATTGTAAGTTTTGAACTTGTGATTGTTGGTCTGATTTGAAATTAGGTTTGTATTTTGGTGTACCAATAATATTTGATCAATTTAGGATCTTGATAGTGGGAGTTTTAGTGTGGGTTTTTGGTACTTACAATTTTTTTAAAAAATTATCTTAAAATTTTTTTATAGGGTGCAAATAAGTCGCACAACGTTTAATCAACTTTCTTCAGTGCTTAGACTCTTCAATCTCAATAAATTTTTTGTTTATTAATATTGTAGAATGCAGTGTGTACTTTTTTTTAACTCATACATTGATTTCTACTGATTCATCTAATGTTCTTCTTATTTGCCCTTTTACTTTGTTTTCTCTTATGCAAGAAAATCTTATAAAGGAGACCGTAGGATGGGGTACAATGATTTTGGAGACTTTTACTGTGCACATGGTCTCCTGGGCGAGGCATATAAATACAGCCATATATACATTGGCATCATTCTTTCTACTTAGGTGCTACTCCACAAAGCCTGGTTGGTACCCCCTTCTTGCAGCAATTGCAAACAACAATTTTTACCATTCTTAATTACTTTAAAGTAGTAGATGGGAATGAACCTCATGACACTACTTTATTAACGGCCTTCATATGTGCTGGATGTTTTGATATTGGCAATCAATCTCAACCTTATCACTCCAACTGTAACAATGTTCTCTCTGCTCTTTCCATGCAATCTTATTTAGGTTTTAAGAAACTAATTTCTTATATATGTTCCATGTTGCAAAAATCTTGGAGGACAAGTATTTCATGGGTTCGTGAATACAGGGTTGTTGATTTCATAAATGTGTTGATATTTTGTAAGTTTGTATTATGAGAGTTGATTCTTTCAATAATATTATTTCAAAGCATCTCTTTAGTCTTGAAATAATTAATTTGAATATGGAATGTGTCGAAGTTGTTAGTGTAAAATTGCTGATAACAGTTTTGAGTCATTGGAATTATGAGTTATTAGTAGTTTTTGTAATGTCTTTAGTCCATTGTTGGGAAAGTTGGGAAAATTAGACAGTAAAATCTTGATGCATCAACAATATAAAAATTAGATGGGAAAATTTGGTCAAACTATGCTAATGAAACTATATAAATTTATGAAAATGGTTTAATGTTTGGGGTTTGGGAAATATCATGATGCATCATAAATTTCCTTTTTGAATTATCCGTATTTTCCTTTCAAAATAATTTATTAAATCCAACTACTCTATTTTATATGTTCTCTAATATATATGACTCGATTTTTGTTCGGAACATCAATTTTACATTCGTGCATTTTACAATAATCTATTCTTTTCCTTTTTCTTTTTTTCAATTTACACACCCCAAAATATTTGAATTCACTGTAGATCGTTCGTTTTTGTGCATTTAATATATTTAACTTTTTTAATTAATTTATTTTCATATAATAATTTGATAATTGTGTACTGGAATTATTTATTTAAAATATGATGAACTTATCATTAAAATATAATTTCAAAATGATGATAGAAGTATTTATCAAACCATGATATATTAGTTATTAAAGTAAGATTTTAAATTAATAGAAATAAACACAATACATAATACTATAATAAATATAATAAAAAAATTATTTCCATGCGACATATGAATAAGCTATTTCCAAATATATATATATGGACTTAATATTCACTCATAAGGGTTGATGCTACTGTTTAGAATTTTAGCTCCTTCCGTTTGGTTTAAATAGCTGCTTAATTTGCTTTTTGCGTGTGGTTTAAGTAGCATTAGTATTAAATGTGTAGTTGATAATTATATTATTGAGTATATGAATCTCATATTTTAATTGTATCAATGAGAGTGTGTGGCTCCCAGTGTGTAAAAAAAGAAATGAAATCTTTTGGGGCGAACGTCCAAAATGAGAAAAAAAGACTCTTTGAAGCAGATGAATGGAATATGAGGCAAGCGCCAAATTTCAATTTTTATTTTTTTTGTGTGTTATATTAATTCAAGTTATGAATGGTTATATTTAAAAAATAAGATTATGATTTGGGTTCGAAATAGTTATATTAAAAAATATACTACTTCCATCCACTAATTTATCAATGTATTTTTGTACACAAATTTTAAGTTTTTTTTAGTGTATTAAGTGAGAAATATGAGGGATGTTCTCAATAATTTAATAAAAAAAAGTTTATAAGATTGTTGTATAGAGTATATTTAAAAAGATTATGTTTTTAGAAAAACTTTTAGAAACGAGTATTGTTTAATTAATAACTTGAAATAAAAGACATTTTTTCTTGAATCCTTGGAACTCCTAATCCATGTTTAGGATAAATCATACAAATGTTTTATTTGAAATATGTCTTAACTTTGAAATAACTATCCCCGTGCAATGTATAGGAATTTGATTAAAAAAATTTTCATTTTAAATCCATTGCCTTACTTTCATCCTATTCAATTCAATATGAAGAATTGGCTTAAACAATATTTTAAATATGAAATAATTTTAGATGGAGCAAATATTGGATTATAACATCATATTTTCGTACAAAGAGTGTCACGCTCCAACCCCAGACAGAACGCGACAACCGCCACGTTAACCATAAATTTCGCAGAATGGGTGCACTCCACTCCACAAAGTTTATAGAAAACGTAAGGCTTGCTATCAAGTACCTGTAGAGCTGAACAACTGATAACAACGGGTACAACCCGAGGACATCATCTCAAAAAGTATCAACAAGGATTTATAAAGGTACAAAATACAACGATGTAACTTAGTTTAAAGAAAATATACATGAACGATATAACATCGCGAAGGTACAAAAAGAACATCAAGGGGGTCACCAAATATAAACTATACAATCTCGCCAATGAATCCGTCAATTTACATAAAAGAGAAAGTACCCAAAACACGGATTGGATGACGAGCAAACGATAGGAAAACCTCCAACCAAAACGATATCAACAGGCTGAAAAGGAAAGAATGATGGGGGTGAGCAAAACCACTAGCTCAGTGAGGTGATAAGCCGGTCACCTCGACCCTTATACGAAGCACGTATTCCACTCGCGGTTCATAACATAAAATCCCACATTTCGTCCCACAATAACTATTTCTCACTCAGTATACATATTAATGAAAATAAAAACCTTAGTGCACATTTACGAATAACACAATTAGTTCAAACAACATGTTATCACATAAAAGACGCGTGGGTAGTCAATATCCTCCTCGAACTGAGCTCTCCGTCGAGAGACAGTCCAAGCCCGTCACCGTTACTCTAGATAAAATGCACATTAATATTCTTTCTCAATACGCCAAGTGCTAAAGTTCACAATTCAATATCGACGTGAATACTTGAAATGATCAAACATATAAACATATATGATATGCATGTCCCACACCGGTGACGTTGACTGAGCCTATAATAGACTGATCCATCTAACGATCACCCTCCAGAGTATCAGAATTTGGCAAATGGACAGGTGCCCCGTTAGATCTAACTCACCCAGGTTTGCCAATCACGGGCAACTTGGTTGTCACTCTAACTCACCCGAACCGCGACAAATTCGGGCTACTTAATCAATGTCGCTCCAACTCACCCGAACCGTGACCAATTCGGGCTACTTAACCTTGGTACCAGGCATACATATGCATGTGCATCATAAGATGAATAACGACTCAAGTTAGAGTCTTAATTCCCACACAAGAATAACCAGAAATCAATAATACTCATAAAATGGCTAACATGACTCTAACCAGAGCAATCGAGCCAATCAGGCTCTTTACCACATAACATAATACCAAATAATTTTCTTATCAATTAACTAAAACTAAAATAAATGCACATTTATCGAGGGTCCACACTTCCCACAAGAGAAGGCGTTCCCGAATTATCAACTCACAAGGAAGTGATTAACTCTCTCCTGAATCTGAAGTCGGTCCCTTGCCCTTCGTCGATGGTTCTTTACCTAGAAAGGAGATGAGCAATTAAAGACAAATTAAATATAACTAACTATTAGCGGTAACATCCCTTTCATTGCTAAAAAACAAATCCTAATCGAGTTCGAACGAGTCGATATTAAATAAAAATGGTATGTAACTCCTTAACATCAGTTCCCAATCCCACATAACCCGTTTCAATACATTAACTAAACGAAACGATAGAAAATAAGTTTGAATTCGACATAAAAATTCTGAAATTTTCCAGCTAGCGGCAGTTTACGAGAAAAATCATAACTAATTGTAGAATAATCGGATTGAGGCGTTTCAAGTGGCTACGGAAAGCTAACGAGTTCAGCTACGTACAGAAATTAAGTTTGCAAACTTTCAAGAGTAATAGCTATGTCAAAATCAGTTCGAACAGTCTGCAAATTACCCACATACCAAAAAGAAAAACCCCACAAAATTACAAAATCATGGAAGAAGGAAGCTTAATTCACACACCACTTACCTCAAAACAACTTAGAAACCACCTAGGATGAGGGTTGTAAGGGAGAATTTGATCAACAAGGGTTTCTCCTCTTCACTCTTTTCTTTCCCCTCTTTTGCTTTTCTTCTCCCGTTCTTCTCTCTTTTTTTTTTAACTTTAGCCTTACTAATTATATATCAGGCCATTTAAGTGGGCTGAAACTTTGGGCTACAAAATAAATAAATAAATAAGTTTGGACTTTCTAAAAAAATCTAGTTGGGCTTAATTGGGCTGGCCTTTTGGGCTATAAAAATAAATAAATAGGTTTTGGGCTTTCTAAAAAAAATCTAGTTGGGCTTAATTGGGCTGGCCTTTTGGGCTATAAAAATAAATAAATAGGTTTTGGGCTTTCTAAAAAAATCTAGTTGAACTAAGATATTATAGCAGGTTTGAAGATTTTGTTGGACAAGGACATCGGCGGTGAAACATGTATTTGCAAGAATTATGTTTTTAGAGAAGCTTTTAGAAATGTGTGATTATTATATTTATAGAGTTGAATATCATCATGTTCGTTGATTGAGACATTGAAACGAATTAAATATCTAAATTTAATTAAGGCATAAATAATTTTCCGAATATCACTTTCTTTCTATTGAGTTTTGCTAAAATTTGTGATTTCGAGTAAGATTTTTTTATATAATTATTAGGTATTATTGAGGAAGATAAATTTGCAAATAATACATTTTAATGTGATTGAATAATAAATTGTGAAGTGTTAGTTGTTGAGGATGAGATTCAAATGCTCCAATATTATATATATATATATATATATATATATATATATATATATATATATATATATATATATATATATATATATATATATATATATATATATATATATTCCTTCATTTGACAGGTCATACGTAATTTTTTTTAATTAGTTATGTATTGAAATTACATAATGTTTAATACTGCTTTAAATTTATTACTAAGGTGTTTAATATTGTTTATGCCCTTTTAGCATTATAAGCATCAAAATTATTTCAACTCATATATCTTTCAATGTGAGTTGTTATACTTTTTTTAAAATTTATTGTTTATTTTTATAGAAGTTTAATTAGTTAAGTTTTTAAAGTTTCGTTGATTTAATTTCTTTGTTAAGCACAAAATTATATTATGTGTTGATTATATTATTTCTAAATATTTATATTTAACCTATTAATTTTTATAAAATTTATGTCAATGTTACATTAAAGCTTCGGCTTTGAATTGACTAACCATTCCTTTTTTAAGGTCTCCACTTTCATTTTTCATAATATAACAAAATTTCAATTTCAAATTTTATTATTGTAGACATAAACATCTTTCGTATACATGCTATTATATTATATTAATAATGGATTCATTATATAAGTCTTAATACATTAAAAATTAAACCAAAAATAATATATAGGATTTCACTCACAATATCTTACCTTAAATACAATTAAATAACTTTAATATAATTCCCAATAACCAAAGCTCATTATTTTAAAATTTTTATAAATTACAAACAAATACATTATATTTATTATAACGTATCCCGTGCATCGCACGGGTTAAAACGCTAGTTATTATTAATACATTATTCATCACTTATAAAATTAAAAATCAAAGCAACAATACATAATTTTAAATGAAATTTAATTGGGATATTATTAACTGCCCAAATCATGGATTTTTCTCTTTTACCCAGTTATAAAATATTAAATTTTGTTATAATTAGATTTAAATTCTATATATTAATTCATTTATTATTTCATTATCAACCTATAAATAAATTCGTAATAATTTATCAATTAAATATTGATTAAAATTTTCTTTAAAATAGTTTAAAGTATTAAATACATTATTTAACAGTTTGAATTTTTGAATTTTGTGGATTTCATCCACCATTTAATTTTATAATTTATTAAATTGCATTATAAAAATAGTTGGCATTTCACTATTTAATTTAATAATTTAACATTTCTCTATCAATATTTAGATTAATTTACCATAAACCCTCTCTAAATATTAATTAATGATAATTGAAATGGATCGTAGTTTTGTTAATTAAATATTGCTAATTATACTGTGCAACCAGGTGCACCTACTTTAAAAAAGGTATACAAATATAAACAAAAATATATACAATTATGAATAAAAATGTATACAATTTAACTATTAGTTTTTTAATGAAAAATTGAGTGTAAAAAGATATACAATTATTAAAAAATATGTATACACTATTGAATAAAAAATTATACATGGATGCTAGTTTTTTTTAATGAAAAACTTAGTGTGAAAAAAGTATACAGTTATTAAGAAACACGTATATAAAATAGAATAACATGCATACAAAATAAAATAAAAAGTTATACACATATGGGTGCACTCTTCACCTGGGTGCACCTAATATCAACTCATTAAATATTAACAAATATAGAAACATAAATATATTAATATTAAGCCAATTCTTACTTAACCTTAGTACTAATACATGACAAAACACACAACGTTGGATTAAAGATCTATGTTAATTAAGAGTCTTAATGTAGTACACCGGATATATAGATGTATATAAATAATATCATCCGTTAGATCAAATTTTTATTTAATCCTTAGCACTCAATAAAATAAAATAATTAAAAATAAATTTAAAAACTACCCATTACACCTTCACTTTTACCCTATTAACTACCAAGTGCACATATACACCGGGTGCACCACAGAATCACCCATTAATTAAATATAAAAAATTATTATTAAAAAATAAATTGTCTTCACATAGCAAGTCGATCTATGTTAAATATAAAAAAATATTATTAAAAAATAAATTATCTTCACATAGCAAGTCACTGCTATCTATATATATTTTTAATTAAATATACGTGGATTGTAATTAATATATTGTAATTAATATATGATATAAATAAAGCAATCTAAAATAAATTATTTATTTATAAACTAATTTTTTAGTTTTTTAAATAAATTATACTTCTTCTGTCCCATAATATCCTTTACACCTAAAGAAAAATATAAATTCATCAAACAACTTTAAAAGTTACTTTAATTTCAAATTTGCCAATATTTTTTCATACACATACCATTACTTTATAATTTTTTATTACTTAAAAATATTATTTTTTTAAATTACGTGGAACAGTAGACGTGAAGGGTTTTGTGGAACTAAGGAGTAATTATTTTTAAAAAATTTATAATCATCTGAATTGATGTACTCTTATTATACGAAATTTTAATTCAAAATTTGGTTAAATACTTAAAGAAATTAAACTAACACTTTTATACAAAATATACTTTTAAAATTTAATATTTTCCGTCTTTGTTTCCTTGTATTATCTTATTTTTTTCCTCTGCCTTAAAATTATTTTCTCGCTGTATTTAATAAAATGTCACCTAATACAATTACTTCATAATAACTTTAATTTTTTCAAATCATATTTCTCTAAAGCAATCATATGAGTATAAAAATTTAATTTAAATAATGAACTAATATAATAAAATTAATTTAATATAAAAATGTTATTTTTTTTTCGATTTAAAATTAAGGTTTTAAAATGAGTATTACACTGATTGGTCAAAGCAATAATTTAGGAAACTGTAGACATGATGTGATAACCAAAATCAAATACTCCATCCCTCTGATAATTTTTATCGTAGTTTTCGTTGACAAGGTGTTTAAAAAAAATTATTTTTTGATTAATTTTATTGACTTTTTAGGGGTATTGTGATATTTTTAAATAATAAATAAATTATAAAGTATGTTATGTGTGTTAGATGTGAGTTGAAATTAAGATAACTTTTGAAGTTGTTGGTTAATGTAAAATTTCTATTTTTGGGGTGTGACAATTATTATGGGACGAACGAAAATAAAAAGTAAGACAATTATTGTGATACGGAGGGAGTAATTTAAAATAACAGGTAACAACCGTATAAAAGTTTGGGTAATAGATGATGACAAGAATTCCGTAGGTAATCAATCCCCTACCACAAAATTTTAGTTTATTCTAAATTTAAACCAAATTCTCTTAAAATTAATAATATCCCACCATTTAAAATATAATTTTTCATTTGTCTTCAATTCTCCACAAATTTTATTAAAATTTTATTTTAATAAATTAATTTATTAAATACATTAGTATTTAACATATTAAAAAACTTTCTTCAAAATTTTTTTTGTGTTCATCAACCAATTACTTTTATTATTTATTAAATTGCATTACAAAGATAGTTTTCACTATTCTTAATTTATTATTTCTCTATCAATTTTAAATTAATTTATGATAAAATGAGTAATTTTTGTAATTAAATATAGAATGATTGTGATTGAAAACTAATAATCATTAACAAATATGAAAACACGAATATTAATTTTATTAGGATTAATATTAAAACAAAATTTTAGCTTAATCTAAATTTAGAGTCCGATAAAGGTGCACCGGGTACACCGGTGTGCACCTGGACAATTATAGTCGTTAAATTAGTTAATAATTCAATCTCCACTATTAACTAAACTAAAATAATTAATTTTATTTTAAAAAAAATTACCCACTCCCCATTTTTACCTATAAATTTGGGAGTGCACCAGGTGAACCCCAAAATAACCCCTAAATTTAATACAAATTATCTTAACACTACTAATATCCCACGGATTAAAATATAATTCTCCATTTGTCTTCTATTCTTTGTTGGCTAACACCATTTGTCTTCAATTCTCTGCAAATTTAGCGAACACAGTAAAGTAAAATATAAAATGATTTGAATGCAATAAAAATATTTGTATGATGATTTGTTTATATAGACACATAGAAATAAATACTAATTAAGTGAGATTATTCAAGAAAATCATATTTTATTAAATATTTTATGAAAATTAGGTTATAGTGGATTAAAATTAGGTACACTGATTGATTAGTTTTAAATTCAATTCAATCATTAATAATTGAAGAAAATAAAATAAGGAAAGTTTAATCATAAAAAAAAAAAAATCAAAGTAAGTTGAAAATTTAAAGAATGAAAACGTAAGATAAAGAGTAGAGAATTAAAATAGAAAATGAGAGAATGGAAAGTGCAAGGAGCAAAAGAATAAAATAAAAAGTACAAAAGTAAAAACCCAGCAAACAAAGTGCATGAGGAAAATTAAACAATATTCAAGAAAAATTGTCAAAGATGAATTGTGCCTTCAAATAATATACAATTTCTAATAATATACAATGTGTATATAGAGCATTTTAATAAAGTAAACAAATGAGAAGGTGAAATAATATTCAAATTTTCTCAGTGAGTTACTCCACATAAATGAAAAAAGTAAAAACATTAGAGCCTCAATGTTTGATATCACTCAATTGAAAAGGATAAGACACAAAGACAATTTTAAGAAAGAGACTCTCCTTAACCCAATGGAACGCACAACGGCATAAACAACTTAAGCATTCGACATCCCTAGGTTTTGATATCATGGAGTTTTAAGGAAGAGAACATAAAGATGATAGACAACGATTTTGAGAAAAAAATGGGATAGGTTGGAGAGAGAAAGATTCAACTCATTAAGAAATTAAAAAGAGATAAATAAATTAAAGAAAGAGAAAAAAAACGTCACAAAAGAAACGCAAGAAAATATATAAATAAAAAGGAAGGTGCGGTAGTTTATCTCCTTTTGCCATGTCACTAACAAAGAAAGACATCATATCCACATCAGCAAAAAAAAAAAAAACTGTAGAATAGATGTCTTTAGATATGGTTCATACCGAAATCTTAGCCCTTCCCCACTTGGATATATTTATGATGTAATACATAGACACTATGTAGTGTTGAATTGTAGCTTGAAATGTAGTGTTTAAAGAGAGGTACCTGAAGCACTGCGTACTTATTCTTCCATAGAGCAATCTACTACAAATTATACTATGAAAAATCCACTAATTTATATGGTTTCATGGACGTTATTGGAAAAGTTAATAAATGTAAAAATTATTATTTAAAATCGAATTCCTATTCTATAAGCTTTTAACCCTTCAGACAATCCCTATAAATTTAATTATTTGCCAGATTCTAATAGAATATATTGATAGTCCCTTTTAATAAACTTATTAAAAAAATATATTCTCAATCTAAAGGACAAAAAAACAAAAACAAAAACATACACAAACAAAACTATATATGAATGAATAGCCTATTTAACAATAAATAAAGCATAACTACATGAGTACCAATATATCAATATGCAAAACTAAATGTTAACTGATGAACATGAAAGCTCAATGCTAGATGAAATAATAATACACATATAATCATAAAATGGATACAATAGATGTAAGGAATTGATTCATTGGGTAATAATTTATTATAAAGAATATAATCGTTTATCAATAACTGCAAATTACTCATTTAATACTAATTTTTTTTTTATATTTTGAATTGATTAAATTAATATTTTAAATATGATTATACTATTACTAATTAAATATAAAATAAATATAATATAATTCTTTTAAATAATAGATCATCTCTTTAAATTGAATAAAACCATAAATGCATATAATGAAGCAATGAAAAAAAAATATAACAATATCCTTACAAAAATAGATGATTATATAAAGATAAAAAAAAAGTTTACTCAATTTTACTTCACTGAAACACATCCTTAAAAAATGAAGCAGTAGGCACGACCAACATATTATTTTATATTATGTTTAAAAAATGGAGTAGCATACGTCACTGAAACACATCTTTAAAAAATGGAGTACCGAACATCACCAACGTATTATTTTATTGGATTAATTGTAAAAAAAACCACTAACTTTACTCCTATTACAAATTAATCCCCACTTTTGAGAAATTGAAAAAAAAAACCACCACCTTTAACTATTGTTGCAAAAAAAGCCCAATTTTTAAATAAAAGTAGGATTTTTTTGGATTTTTTTTGCAACGATACTTAAAGGTGATGGTTTTTTTTTTGTAATTTCTCAAAAGTGGGGATTAATTTGCAATATGAGTAAAGTTCGTGATTTTTTTTTTTGCAATTAACCCTATTTTATTTTACTTATAAAAAATTGAATAACATACATCACCGACTGGTAGTAATGTTTTTTTTTTTAAAAAATCTCAGCAGAAACTGGATCTGTTTTTATCAATTTTAAAAATGTGCATTGTATTTATAAATTCAGAAATTTAATTTGGAATTAGAATTTAATACTCCTTCCGTCTCACATATTTTACCCGTTTTTTCATTTTGAGTCATCCACGTATTTATATAAATGGTAAAAATACAATATACATCTTACTACTTTTTATACTTTATTTATCAATCCAAACAACTCTATTCATCATTCCAAACAACTTTATTTATATTTTCTCTCAAAATTAACAATTTATTGCTATTTTTTCTTACATTATATATTAAGAAAAACACTTCTTAATCTTTGAATCCGTACGAACGGATAAAAATACCCGAATATAAGTAAGTAGTTGTTTATTTTGATTTTGGAGTAAAATATTTGAATTGGATTTCTATTTATCTAATAAGCCCTCTCTTATGATTTTATCTAACAATCCAATCAACTAATAAACGAATAAATAAAAACTCAATGAAGTGTAAACAAGTTAAATTACAAACTAAAGCTATCAGATCTAAAGAAAATTTTTGTCATTGTTGTACCCAAGAATCGAAAGTAGTAACGTTAAACATTTGTTAAATTTTGCAAACCAAAGCATTCAGCTCGCCTCCACTAATAAACACAACAACCTGATTCATCTTTCATACCAGACAAAATGAGTTTAATAAGTTATCAAAAACTTCATTTTATAAGTCAGAAGCACGTACCTGAATTTCATCATCTCCTTTAGTTGAATTCATGTCTTTATGTCATAGATTATATGGGCGCAATCTTCTATCTTATACTATTTGATAAAGTATCTTCTATGTGGTAGCACAATGACTTGGATATTACATTAAATTCAAATGGTATTAAAATTCAAGCATAAAGGAACAATACGGATTCTAAGTATCACAAGTTAAAATTCACTTACTAAGGCAAAGAAAATATTCTGGCTATGTAACACCTAATCTTAGTCAGCATTACAACACAATTTGCATGAAAGGAAAGGTATTGATTCCACAACTGAAATGAAATTTAGCTCTAAAGACTGTCTGTCATGTGTATCGATTTTTATTTTTCGTACCATTATGAGATCAGGATCTTGAAGAATAATAGTAATAATGCAAGGGAAAAGTCTTTTGCTAGTGCTACAAATTTGAACAACAATTTACAGATCCGAGAGTTGAAAGTATTGGCGTTCGATCATTTGGTAAACATGAACCGTTAGGGTTCCATACGATTCTATATTCAGTGGAAGCAAGAAAACATAGAAACGTATTACCTTTCACCAGGGTATGTTGAAGAAGAAAGATTCTCGCCGGCAGCCTACGCAGCCTCACCGTTTTGGGCATAAGTCTCTCATCTGATCTTCGATTTGAGTGATCTATGCACCAAAACGATTCTCTCTTCAGTGGCTTTCCAACAGTATATCACACATCAAGTTTTGAGTTCCACACGATTTTATAAAAATCGTGGAAGTTGACGAACAGCAGCAACAAACAACCTTCCGATCTTCTGCTGTATTCCTAAGTCCAATCTCGATGTCGTGTGGGCGACGATCTTCGAGATCTTCTCAATCTGCTGTTCCCTCACCCTCCTCACAGTGTTAGGCATGATTTACTTTTCAATTAGGATTTCCGGACAGCTGAGATGACTTATATATGGACTACAGTAGGGACCAGGAGGAGAAATTAGAGTTGGGCCTCCATTGGGCTTAAGTATCCAAGCTTAGCCCTAAGCTTAAAACTTAAGTACAATAATAATAATATATACCACTAAAATATTATTACTGCACTATCGTTCTAATCTGATAATTACGTTATGGACTCCTTCTTATTATGAGCCCGTTAGTCTCCCCATGTTTAAGATATACAATGCCCATTAATTAATTAAGTTACTGACAACTCCATTAATTAATATCTCATTCGAGAGTAGTACCACTCAACCTTATCATGCCAGAATAAATCCACCTGCAGGGTTTACATGATAATCCTTATGAGTTCCTCAAAGGGACATCATCAACCTATATCGGACACAGATTCCTTCTACAATCAACAGCACACTATAGAGACATCACTATTTCCTGACTCACCAAGTTTGTTAATTTAATTACATGTAAATCTCACTCATTGATGAATCAAAGAAATACATACTGCCTTACGTGTCGAAATTATTGTATAGGAATTAAGAGTACGAACATCCATAATAACAGAGATCAAGTTCTTCTATATAGACAGTACAAGTCGAACGATCTCAAGTGGTCCTGCTCAATACACACAAGTGCACTAATGTGATTCTATAGTCAAGACAAACTAATACCAAATCACACTACAACCATCCCGATAGAGAGTCCCCGTCCGTCTCGGTTGTGAGCATCTGTTTATACTTTATAAGGAAATCGATAATATGATCTTCCGCGTGTTGTCACACAATATTTAATCTACAGTATAAAGTAAGTGGACTACTGCATCGGACATATAAATAAATTATAAGATGCAATCATTTGATCATTGATTCTCATTTCAAATAAATTGTTAAAACATTGTTCATATTAAAGCTAAACTTTTAGTATACAATCCAACAGAAAGAAACATCTTCAAATCCTTATAATCTGGCCAAGCTTTTGCAAACTGATTCTGAACTCTTCAAAGTTAATTTTACCCCGCTTTTCAGAGTCTAACTTATCAAATGCTTTCATAATTCTAGCCAACTCTTCCACAGACAAATGCTCAGTTATGACCTACATATGTAAGAAGACAAATAAATAAAACACCACGCCGTTTCAAACGCATTTCCCCCCTAAATGTAAATATATATTCCTCTTTTTGAGGGGATGATGAGGAGTGGGGGATCAGTAAGATGAAGCATTTAGATAACCGCAATATACCCTTAAAGCTTTCTTTTTGAGTTTATTCATGACAAAGAATTGCTTGAGCCTTTCACAATATCACCTAGTGAGAAATTTGGTGATTTCTTTATGTTTTGTAACCAAGAGTGATCTGTTCAGATAAATAAACCCCCACATCCTTAAAATATATTTACCCGGTTCTAATATTAATATGAAATTCGGGGTTGATTGGAATCAATATTGATTATAATATAGCAAATATTAGAAAATTGGGTTTGGTTCTAATATTTCATGTTATGGCTCATTTTAGGGTTGATTGAGGCAAAATTGAGATAAACTACTGAAAACTCAAAAAGAAAAAATTATGCTATACAACAATGAACTTTTTCAATTTAATTTAATTCGGGGTTGATTGGAATAAATATCTGGATTCGGAGAAGAATAAAAATAAACAAATTGCATATTAATTTAAAATGTATTGTATGTGTATCATCTACCAAGAACAATAGTAAAGAATCTTGTTCTTGTTATACATTTGCATTCAAAGGCCATAAAAATTTAGAAAGAAAATAAAAAAATGATAATCCTAACGTTGTTTCAAAAATATTACCACATAATGAAACTGAGACTTCGATGAACACCGAACAATTAATGCACAAAAGGATCCCATAGGTCACAAAAGTTGGGTTCTTGGCATTGCAATACATCTGAATTCCAAGCATCAATTTTAAAATCAGGGTTCAAAACCAAACCCCAAAAATAGAAGATAGAGAGGGAATGGTACAGATCTGAATCAAAACATAGATATATGATAATAAGACACAAAACGTACATGCAATTTACCAAAATACCAAATAGAACAAAGAAAAAAAAATCTACAAATCTAAACAGGAATTCTTACAGATCTCACCGAATGAAAGAAGTTTTATGCAAATTCACTTAAGCAAGTGTAAAATCTGATTTACTTGAAGATAGAAGAAAATGAAATTAGTAAATGAAGTTTACATGATAAATATGACGAAGGAGGCAAATCGGCGACAATGGTTGACGAAGGTGAAGGTAGAGGTGATAAATTGATCGTCTATAATTAATCGGCGATAATATTTGACAAAGCAGAATGAACGTCAGCGACAACACGGTGGTTCCGGTAGCGGCGCAGTGAAGACACTGATCGTTGCGAAGTCGTTGGATACTTTCTACTACCTGACATTAGAAGGGGTGGGCGCAGAGAGATTAGATTTAGTTCCGCCGCAAGTCATTGGAAGGAAAAATGAGAAAGTATGCTGTCGTTTTCAATAATTATAAACTCTCATTAATTACATCTTCCTCTGTTTCTTTCCATCCCCAAAAATTAGCCAAAAAACCATTTATTTATTTTTCCTCTTCATTCAAGAATCTTTTTCCACAATCATCATAAATATAAACAATCCAGTGGAAAAAGAATATTAAAATCCATTAAAAAAAGTTAAAGATGTCATGGGATTCAAATCATTGTTCAAGAGGAAAAAGAAATAGTGTCTGGTGAGCCAGCAGATCGAGTCGGCAGAGGAGAGCTCGCGATTACCGTCGCTGAACGAATGATGCCGTATGTGAGATTAAAATTAGTGGAAATGAAAAATACAGGGGAGAGAAATAGTACGTGAGATTAGGGTTTCCAATAATTTTGTTAAAGAATGATAAAATTAGATTAATAGCCAAGATTAACAATTGAATTATAAAATTAGATCAATGGCCAAGATTAACAATTGAATTATAAAATTAGATCAATAGCCAAGATTAACAATTGAATTATAAAATTAGATCAATGGCCAAGATTAAAAATTAAATGGTCAAAATTGGTCAAAAATAAGCAAATCCATTTTGCTTTTATATATATATATATATATATATATATATATATATAGATAGATGTTAATTAAATTAAATACTTAAAATAAAATAAAATAAAATGATGTCAATATATAACGTTACAAACAAAGAAACAAAAATTAAAGTAAACTTTTTATTAAAAAAACATAAAATTTTATAAACAGACTCGAAATATAGGAATAAAAAAAATATAAAATTTTATAAAATTTAGAAGTGTAAAATTTTATATATATGTATGTATATATTTATTTAATATTTATAAAATATTAAAATATAGGCAAACACTTCTAAATCGGAATTCATACGTGAATCTTATTTTACCGATTATTTTTTAGTATATAAAAATGTACTTTTCAAAGGAATAAACTATTACTATTATTCTTCTAAATGAAAAAATTACTTTTCAAAATCTTGCCCATCTTAATTTATCAATTACTCTTTAATACATAAAAAAAATAATATTTAAAATGATAAACTATTATTCTTTTAAATTAAAAAATATTACTCCTTAAATAGTAATTTTTTATGTATTAAAGAATAATTTTAAAAGAAAAAGTTCACTCCTGAACCTGATTGACATCATATTTACTCTAAAAGAGTACTATATGATAATTTTTGGGTGCTTATGGTAAATCGGTGCACCCAACTATTTATAATTTTAAATAAGGCATTATTAGGTGAATTGTCTTTTGATCATTTTACATTTTTATATATTAAAATTATTATAAATTAGTTTCCTATGAATCGAATTTATATATAAATTTTATTTTTAAAAATTATTTTTCAATACATAAGAAATTACTCTTTGAAGAGTGATAAATTTTATGCAGAAAAGTAATAATTTATATCTTTAAAGAGTAATTTTTCATGTACTAAAAAAATAAATCAGAGTGTACAAGATTTAAAGAGTAATTTTTTAATTTAGTAGAGTAATAATTTATATATTTAAAGAGTAATTTTTAATAAACTAAAGAGTAATAGATGAAAACATTGTTTATATATAAACCCGATTTACATGAGTATTTATGTAAAATTATTATTATTATATTTTTTATTTATATTATAAATTATTAATAAAAAATTAACTACATCATTATATCCCCTTTTATAATTGAATATTAGTTTTAAATAAAAAATTTACATTTGATCAATTTCACTTTCTACATAAAATTTTCAAATTTAAAATAGTGCGTGTATCCATTGACAACATTTTGATGGCACATTTATGTAATACAATTCAAAGTTCTAATTAAATTGAGATTTAACTTAAAATACTGAATTAAAATAAAATTAACTTGTTTCATTTAATAAGTAAATAAAATTAGTAATACCTTTCATGTTATTAAAAAAAACATATACACTTTTTTTTTCTTTTTCCTCTCTTATAAATTATTATAAGAGTAAAATAAATTATAAATTATGAATCATAGGGTAAAATTACTCATTTACACACAATATCACTAATTAGTAAGTTACTTTTTTAAGTGCCTAACATTTTTATCAATATACTAGCGTTTTAAACCGTGCGCACGGGTAGACATTATGACAAAAATTTTAATTTTTTGTGTAAATTTAAAGGATTTAAAACCAATTATTATTTCTTACTGAGAATTTTATTCATATTGGAGTGCGAGTAAAGAAAAAGATTGTGGGTATGAACCTCCTATTTTTATACTCGTTGAATTAATAAACTATTAAGAGTTGTATCGCGTGAAATCCCTATTTACACGACACTGTAAATAAAGTTTCAATCAAAAATTTAAAAAACTTCTGAAGTAATTAATTTAAAGGTAAAACGATGAAGAAAACTCCACGCAAAATGTTAATATAGAGCAAATTAAATAGTTTATCTATTGTATACGACCATCATGAAAAGAAAATAGACGAAGGGGAATATCATTGGTTGATATATACTAACTTCAAAATCAATTAATGCATACTATGAGAACAACACCACGATTCATCACCACACATATAATTTAATTAATGGCATACATATTTTCATATAATCCAAGGAACTATAAGTAGTCTTAGAATAAATTGTAATATAGAAAAAATAAAATGAAATAAAAATATAGATTTTTTATATTATATTTTATTCTCCTTATACGACAATATGACTATATTTACTACATTTACAACTGTTTCATATTCAAAATATTTTTCCAACCAATTCTTCAAATTGGATGGGAGAAAGTAAGGCAAGGACTTTAAAATAATATTTTTAATCAAATAACTTAAAAGTCATACCATTCATTGAGTAAAACTTTAAACTTGTACATACATGAAGCAGAAACTTTAACAATTATACTCCTAAAGTGACCTATTTTCCTTAAAATTTGAATGAATTTCCCTTTTCATGGTCAAAGAAGCAATTAAATGTGCAAACTTGGCAGTCTCTGTGACATCAATATGAGCACAAACGACTTATAGCGCAAATCATATATGATTCCAAATCTCCACTCCAAAATTAAAAATAACATAATTGGATGATGTTCACCTCTAACTATCCACAATCCACCTATAAAAATAACATTCTAAATGTGTAAGCTTTCAGTCTCCCTATACCACCTCAAAATCACATTCTCCATTTCCTCAATTAAAAATAAAATTATATGATTAGGAAAGACGTAACTTATATTTTTATGGACACCCTATTATAATTTACATTGTGTTAAGTATAAATGTTGGATATTATTTATCAATTAAAAGATGTGAATGGAACTTAATAATCAATTAACTCAAAACCCCATTAGAAAAACTGCTCTAATTATTGAAAAAATAATTATAATTCTTATTATAAGGTAAATGTATAAAAAAGACTCCAATGAATATAGAAATAAGTTGAATGCCACATTGAATTAATGATTAAGTAAGGCATACATTCCTTACTTTGTTCAACTTAAATTTTATAAGAGAGAAATAATATCTTTCATTAAAAGAATCTCATTATTTCCTTAAACTAATTAGCATTTCATATCATTGGACCTATACTCAATGCACGATCATTCACTTTCGGATGATATTTTGCAAACATAAAAACTTTGCATAGTGACAAAAAGATCGTTCAATACTTATCGAATTTTATTTCTTCAAATAAAGTATGTCAAACACAATCTTTCTTTGTTGACCGCAATAACTACATGTACACATTCATAAAGTACAACAAACAAAACAACCATATGTAACCAAATGAAACAAACTTTAAAAGTTGAAAAAGTACAAACAACACATGCTAACAATGACTACTAATAACAATTTGCAATGACATCTATTGTTGCTTCACTGCATCTAATATCCACAATACAATATATCTGTCATTTCTAAGAGGCTGCAAGCACAATTCCCTATCAACTAAAAGCAAATCCCTGAATAGTTTCAATAAATTAATACAACGTCCTTGAAATAACTAATCACCTAATCAGATAGATAATCATGACAACTGAGAGACAAATATGAGTAGATGCATACCTGTTGCAGTTCTTATCGAATTTCTAATTAAAATTCGAGGCTATTCTTATCAAGAACAAGCACTTTATGCGACCAGGACCTAAAGAAAAAAATTTACTTTGGTCACAATTGTCATTACCACTCAAACAAATATTATTAATTTATTTACGTATTTTGTTCCACTTGAAAACACAGAGGAGAAACTACATATATGTTGATTAATTAATTGGAACTTCACAAAAATCTTTCCAGTCTTTGCATACTCAGCATTGGAATAGTTTTCAAACTGTTATTGAAATCTAAGCAAACACGTATTATTTTAGGTTTAGAGAAGATAAAGAATCATTTTTAGAAGAAAACAAATCCTCTTTTTTATCAGGGCAGTAAAAATACATAGAGCTTATTCCTTGATGTTGTTTTACCTATTATAAAGTACCTGTTATAAAGTAAAAAATCTTACAGTGTTCTATTTGTTGACATAGCCACATCCAATTTCTCATACTTAAACAAAGATTATGTCCTAAAATTTAAAAAATCTTCATCTTCATGAAATCACTATAATTTCAACCCCTTTGAAAATCATACATTTTCTTTCCAAAATTTGTAATTGACCAAAATAGCAACACCAAAAGCTCCACACCAATCTGCTCCATTCTTGACTCCATAATTGACCAATCTGAAAGCCCAACCTCCAAATGCATCATCATTACTGAAAATCTCAATAGGACAAATTGTCAAACACACACTTAAAAAAAAGAAAAAAAGAAATGATTTTTAAGACTCAATCGATTGATTTTTTAGTGAATCAATTACTTAAATAACCATTTTTTTACACAAAATCATTAAATGTTAGATTTACAGAATTTTATATCGTCCATCAACCTAGTAAACTTTCTTTATAAGAAATCAAAACAAAAGGTTTTGAAAATAGTCTAACACAAAATATAGAATTGAGAAATAACAGGACTTCAAGTTAGCCAAGAAATGCAACATCACTAAGAATTAATTGTATATCTCTAACACTCTCGATATATGAACATGTGAACTTCTCAGAAAAGCCTACCTACAGGAATCACATTTCATAAAATCCATCACCTCGTTTTGACCTGCAGATTTATTAACTGGCCATCAAGCCCGGTGTTCAATGTCATCGAATCGCCAAGTATACTTACTGAGAATCCCTAGAAAAATAGGCAGGATTGCATAAAAAATACAAGAATGTTGAATCAGACTTTTAAAAAAAATTGAGTTTAATCCCTTGAATACCTGTTGAACTTTATTATCTCTATTAAACCCCTACTACCTCCATCGTCGAGCAATTCAATAAAAGAGTTGGGACAAAATTGAATTGAACATATGAAAAGGAATCATGCTAATATATTATTTCCCATTGATACTTAGTAAACATTAGTATGCTTAATTCAAAAAAGAAAAATAGATGTTACTTCAAGAGCACTAAATATGATCAGCCCCCAAAACTTCATCAAAGGCTTTATTCTTTATCACCTACCTTAGACCTTTAACTACGTAAAATGAACCCATATTCGTAAGCACACACATTAATCAAATACAATTAAATTGTTTATAGAGTAACTGCTCATGAAGAGTAGCATAATACCCAAATACAATAATCACTCATTAAAATGACCATTCAATTAAAAGCCCAAAACACATGTACCTTAAACTCAAAATCCTAAAATGGCAAATCAAGTAGAAGAAGAATAAAAATAGCTAACAATGTTTTTGGCCAAATTTCATAATATATTGTGCAATCACCTTCCCAAATTAAAAAAGCATATTAATTTGCATTAAATACACGGAAGAGTGAGTTCGGAAAAAAAATTCAATGAATACTATAAATAATTAAAGGCCACAGTGACTGAAAACTGAAAACAATTTATTTTCTTGTTAAGACAAAAATTCATAGACCAATTTCCTGGTACTTAGGAAGAAGGGGGCGTGTGAAAGTATTGTATAAATTGGCTAATATAAATATTATCATTTCAAATATTGTAAATAAAGAAAAAAAATAATGTCATATCAACTAACAACAACAAATATATAAAAAAAAAAAGTTAGACAAAGATCAAGCAAAACCATTTAAAATATATTTCTCAATTACATTAAAAACATATAGTATGCAATGCAAATAAGTAAACCGAAATTCCATGGTTACAAATATATAGACAACATAAATTCTATCTTGAATAAAATCAAGACCAGAATATATAATATATAAGCAAAATCATCTAGAGCACCCTGTAATTAGTGGCCTATAGAACACTTAAACAAACACATGCAATAAAATACAGGATCTTACAAATGATTAGATGGCCTTTCCACATAATTCATCTATTAAATAATATTAACTTCACTTTTCTGATTTATTATTCAATTTAATTTCCAAATTAAAACACTTGAAAGAAGGGTACCCAAATATCCCATTTTTAAATGTCTAATTTCTTTAACTACAAACTTTTTTTCTTGCACATATTCCATTATTGACAATAGAATCAAAATCAATAAAGTATAAAATAACACCATATTTTCTAAACCTTTTGATATTTATTTCTACCTTATATAAGAATGTGATTTCTTCACTCTTCTTGTTCCTACTGCTTCAAATACATCTTTACACCATAAATAAAAAATTAACAAAAAATAAAAATTGTGTTAAGAAGATTCTCTAAGAATATGATACATATGCAAGGATTAATGACATACATATTTATTTCTCTACTGATACTTCAATTATGTATCCAAACTTGAAAACTGTGATAAAAATGAAAAAAACATATAAAAGAATAGAAATGATCCATCTTAGTAAATCATGCATGAAAGAAGCTCATTGAAGTTGCTAGAGTTGCTAAAATGCATACACGTTAAGTCTAATGACAGTATCCCATCCATCAAAAGATAGACCATCAATATCTTCATATCTATATTAAAGTAGGATTCTAAATACACTAAGTTTCATTTTCCCACCAACATCATATTTTTTAAAGTCGAAACTACCTACACTTGATAGCAATCCTGTTTTCTTTTTCTTTATCTTTTTCTACCAAAATTTCAAATTTCAATAACGTTCACATTACAACTGTCAAGTAAAAAATCATTAGATATCTTTTATAATTAAAAAATAGGCATAGTTATTGCACTACAAAAAATTAAAACTCCAGACCAAAACAGGAGTTCTTTTGGTTTCAATCTCAAACATTGCCAACCAAGTAGAAACATTGAGCTTTTGGATATTATGACCTATATATTTAGGTTAAATAAATCTGATATAGCACTCAACATCGTATTCTCCTGAAACAACTAACTTTGAATATTTTTAGCTAGACCATCCAAGTTTCAGGACGGTAAATATTATCATAAAATTAGTTAGTAGCCACAAAGGAGCTTTAGAAAGAGTAATTTGGCATGTTAAGCTAAAAACGGGACCAACTTACACCAACTAACTAACTTATTTCTTAGATAGCTCATTAACCATCAAAACCATGTGAAGCTTATTAATTTTAGTCACGATAAATTTTTTTTATAGTAGTTATAATTTTTTCTTCATTAATATACTGAAATAAATCTCAAATTATTTTTATCAGAGAAGGAATAAAAAAAAGAAAGAAATGTGTGGAGAAGAACATGTAGAATTGTAGATGCCCATTAAATATAAATTTGACGATATATATTTGTACATTGATGTTCTCACCCCAATTTTTAGCAACATTATTAGACTCCGCAATGAGTTCAAAGCCCAAACCATTTCAATGCAATTCTTCAACATCACATACATCACTGATATATGCCTGACAAAATCAGCTCCAATTCTTATTAAAAGGGGAATGTAAAACATAAATATATGTCCATTTTCTAATCTTATCAGGTCAAAGTTACACATCCCATTTCCTAACCTTTCATAGATAAAGACCATGATAGTTGATTTTTATACACCAACCTCAACAACTTGAAGCAACAACACCTATGATAACTTGAATATTGAAATATAAAGTGACTCAAACATAATTTATATAAAAAAAAGAATATCAGCAAATTCTTATGAAGTTTATTAATAAAGTCTGGCAAGAGAAGTTGATTAATTGATTGCTTTAAAACTAATTAGAATTTTTTTTCCCTAAACTAACTTGACAAAGTCACTTTTTATTCATGAGACGGTTTCAAAATAGATCATGTCAAATAAGCATATAATATACATAAACATTTACAACTAACTTTACACCCAGCAAATAGGCTGCTTATTTACTAAAGAACTGATATAAGAACACCCTTCTCAAAGGTAACAAACTTCTTAAAATGTTATGTAGATACCATGCTTATTGATTATTCATCTGAGACCACAGCTAGAAAACCTTAATGCAAATGGCTTCTAAATTATAATTAGAGTCTATTTTGTTATCAAAATAACTAATTAGAATGTATTAAGGTATAAACAACTAATTAGAATTTTGATGTCAAAATGAAATTAAAATAATTCTTAGAGAGGAGTGAAAAGCAACAAAGACCCACATAATTTGTTTCATTATAGTGAGTCAGAAACAATAAACCCCATTCATGTGCCTTAATCAACTTTCAGTTTTAATCAATTAAAGCAATAAAAATAAATTTCTTTATCATATATGTAACTCAAATGTAGAAACTACTTTAAAACTTAACATAAAAGAATAATACCTGAATCGGTCCTCCACCACTGCTGCTTATGGCGGCCTAAAATTTAGAGTAATGGATGAAGTTGCTAAAATAGAGCTACATTTGCTTTGCTAAGTAATTTGAGATGACATTTTTGTGCTTGAAGTTCTACATCTTCAAATCCATTAATGCAGGAACATGTTATACTTCTGGTATATAAAACTTTTTAAACCTAGGAAACAAAGTGATTTTGTTATATTTTATTGTTATGGTATTTTTTTAGCTTTAATTTTGTATTTTGTGTATACAAAACAAAGTTTGGGACTTCAAGCATCATTTGAAATCTCATATGTTGTGTTAGATTTTATATTTTTGCTTCATTGGGTTATAAGGAGAGATTAAATTAATTTGAACTGCAACAATAATCTTAAGGATATGATATGCAGATGAAAGAATATTAATTTGTCAAAAAATTTGTTATAAAATAAAATATTGACTATAAAAGAGCTCATTTAAACTTCATCTATTAGGAATCTATAATATTATGACAAACCTCAATAAGGAATATATGCAAGTAATTTTCACAAATGGAATACTACCAACCTGAGTGCACGCTCAAGGTAAACTGACCATCTCAGCAGCTCTCTCAATATTAATGCTTTTCTCTTTTATCACTTTGAACATATGGCTCATTCTGGTAATATTCCAGTCACTTCCTGTCATGAAAAATAGTTCACAATTGAATTTTCCTGAAGGTATCATCCAAAAATAGTACATTGTTAACGTCATTGGCATTATTCTTATTACGTTTTACATAATAGTTCAGAAAAACAACATTTCAACATGCCTTACTTCACACTGCAGAATGAAATCATAAAGAGAGATAAAAAAGTTATGGTAAATTTGAACACCCGAAAGATACCACTTTTTATACTGGGTAGCATTTGGCACAGGTATACTTAAAGGAAACACAAAACTAATGATCAGTCCCCCCCCAACTACAACCAATAATCAAAGAAAAGTGCTCTCTTTTAATGACTTATTGAATATCCAAACGAACATTTAAGTTAATTCATGATGATATACATGTAATCTGGGGGCATAAACCTAAAATCAAGATTTTTCCAATATTTATATATTGATTCTAATAATACATTACTGCCAAATCGATTAACCCGTATGTGATATAAGATAAATAAAGAGAGGGGAATATATATCCACCAACTATTATCATCCGAAAAATTCAAAAAGCACTGAAACTTCAGAGTCTATCTATGGCACATCATGCCTCTCACTAATTATACAAATAAAATATCAATAAGGTATTATGTTCACCTAAGTATTAAAATAAATGCATATACATAATTACCTAACTTGCCCTAGCAAGTGTTTGACCTTTGTAAGATACCTAATGGCTATCCATATTGACCAGTTTGCCGGCATCACCATTTTTGGCATATTTTATATGCTCCTCATTATTTTTTCATTCATCTTTTAATTAAAAAATAACAGTAGAAGAGATTAAAAAACGTAAAAAAAACACATGTAATAGAAAACAAAAAAAGAACAAAAAAAAAAAATCAGATCCATAAGACATAAGTAAATTTTAATTTTAGGACCAAAATCATATTTAATAGGTTACATCATTAAATTCTCCTAGTTAAAATTTAAACCAATGCACTTAAATAAAAATGAAAATGGAAGAATACAATAAGTTTAGACAAAGCAGCATTAACTGTTTCAGAAAATAGCATCATTATAGAAGGCACATGAACCATGAACGTAATATGATTTAGATTATGCAGTAGAAACATTTTAAGTATCTTAGATGCTAAAACCACACATGAAGAAAATAGTATCCAGCAATTAGAGCTAGATAAGATAGGCTGTCCAGGAACTAAGTTATATTACTCTGATATTTCCTTCATTGTTCCAGCATTAAATACATGATAATTACCCCCATCATTAAATATATTATAATCTGCATAAATGTATATTGTAATTGATCTACAATAACCATAGATACTCCTTGCTTTCTCTTAATCAGAGCTAGAAGATGACTAAAAATATGTCATTATTCCCGTTTTGTGCTGAATAGTTCTATATTCATAATTCATGAAAGTATCATGTTTGTTCTCCTTAAACTTATATGTTATGAACATTTATGCTGATAAAGTTCATGACCAAAAATGTAACAAAAGCAGCATGTCAGAAGAGACTATGTTCGTGACTGAAGTAATATTTCAGATCAATTACCAGATTATATTACATTGTTAACAAAGCATTCTATCTGTTCATGACTGTAGAAATGTACATTCAAACTTTGTTGTGAACTTCAAGTAGAAACCAAGTTTGAAAAGCATTATCTATGTAGAAATAACAGAAATCTTTTATATACCTCTTCCTTTTGGTTCCTAAGTTTCCTCTATTCATGTGAATATATAAGAAGCTTGAGATCATCATTTACGTCCTCCTCTTTAATCTATAAAAAATGACAGAAAAAAAATCTGATCAGGCTAACATGCAAGGCATCCCTTCATCTTGACTGAAAATGAACAAAAAATGCGACTATCTTAATGGGAAAATCATTTCAATGAGGGACATTATATTGTATATTCCACACAAACATATTTTATTGGTATATTTTTATCATATCAGTAAATCTGAGAATGAAGCTTGAATCATATTATCATACCAAATAAACAGGAAAGAATAGCCCAATGCAATTGGCCTGCCAAGTATGTACTATTATATAAATAATTTCCCAAATTATCATCATGAATAAAAAGCTTGAGATCATCATTTGTGCAATCACCCTCCTCTTTAATATAAGAAAATGACAGGAAAACAAAACTTGATAAGCTTAACATTCAAGACATCCCTCCATCTTGACTGAAAAGAACAAAAGTACACTACCAACTAGATTGGAAAATCATTTCAGTGAGGAATATCATTTTTAATTGTATATTTCCCAAATAAGAAAATATATTTTCTTTAAGTACATTAAACAATGCAACAACATAAAACAATAACTATATCAAAAGCTACCAGGAATTAATATACGAAACTAACCAGAATTAATAGTTGCTTGGTCTATTAAGCAAAGTTCTCTTTTTGATCATGTCACCGACTCTACCAGAAGTGCTCTAGTTTTTTAAAATCCTTGACTACGCTCTTGACACCAATCAAGACATGAACTTACACATTTATACAGTCACCAATTGCCAGTATCACTTTTCTAGCCAGTCAAGACAACTGTGGACCCTAATGTTGAGGAAAAGGTAAATTACCTTCAATTTCACAGGTTTAAAAAAAGGGGCATGATAACATTTTGGATGCAAATTACCTTCAATTCTAAGTATTCTATTCAAAGAAGGGTGGCTATGGTAGGAATTGCATAAGTGAAGTGTCTATTCTCTATGGTCGTGCAGTGTCTATAATATAGAACTAATTATATATATCATAAAAAATAAATGTGATTTTGCTTGAAGAGAATTCCCAAAGTTTCCCAACCTGACCAAAAATATAACAATATTGATAGAGCATTATTCCTATTGACTAAAACTGACACTTTTCTCCAAGCTATCATTCAATCCTTTATACATTGCACTAATTCGTATAATGATTTTCCCAAGAATCACTTTGCATGAAATGCAAAGTGAAAAATTTTCGACTCATTATCAGATGCTGGTCAATGAAGCATGCTACGTAACTAATAAAATAATGTCCAAATGGCTTACTCCAACTTCAGGATCTTCAATGCCCATATCTTTGCAAAAGTTTTTTGCAAATTTCTACGGATTGCTCTCAAAGTTGTTTAAATCCTGAAAATTTTGCATCATATTCGTATCAATGACTAAGCAAAAAACTAAATTTTCATATTATATTTCTAATTTTCTTGCAAAAGATTTACAAAAGAATACAAATCTTAGATGTTCTTACCCATAAAAAATGATCTTTAATAACAGTACGGTTGACACGGACACGGAGATCAAACTTGGTTAACACAGAAAGAGTACAAAAGTAAGCACCAGTATATACTGTTATTTTTACTAATTAAAAGAACATGTAAAACTGAAAAGAAAGGAAATTACTGGAGTAAGCTGATTCACAGCGGCAAATGATAATTAAAAGAAACAATTGGAGAGTAACTGCAGATAGCGACATAAATCGAATCATCGATACAATCAAACAGAAACTGCAGAAGTTAGGGAGGATGAATAGAAGAACTCACTTGTTGAGAGCAAATGGGAACACCAACAGTTCGTGAGCTGGCATCCTTTAGAAGGTGTGCGCACCAGAAGCAGCACCTGGTGACGGGAAAAGACACCTGCAGAAGTTGTGAACCTGAATTTGATACATGAAGAATATAAAATAAATTTTAAAAGTATATGAATATGTGAGAAATATTTTAAAATAATAGTAATATGAATGTAATTTGAAAGCTTCTAAAAGAAAATTAATTTTGCCATATCTAATCATTAATTTAGCCATATCTTGGTGGTGGATCTACAACTGGAGCTCCAATTACTCACGCTAAAGCTAGCTATAAATGTTAAGTTGGTAAAACATGAATAATTGAATAAATAAATAAATCTACAGTAGTAATAAAGAGATCTGATTAAATGGAATCATGAATTACATATATACACACAAAAACCCAATGAACATAGCTATCAGTTTTCCTACTTACATCTAGACAATTCTACCAAGAAAAAATATTCAACTGCAAGCCAGAGAAATAGAGATAAACCCATAAATTGAAGCAATGAAAATTCTCCAATTTAAATGTAAATAATCCTGATAAAATTAGACTCTGCAAGGCAACTCTACTCCTCAAGTCTTGACACATGAAGATAAAAATCAAAATAAAATTCTAAAGAACTGATAACTAAGCTGCAAATATAATTGCATGCACTTGGGAAAAGGAGGGGGGAGGGGATTTACATATTTCGAAATCACTCTTAAATCAAAAAATTCAAGAGGGGAAAATAAAGCATGCCAGGAACAGAAACAATTGAAGGATTATGTAACTCAAATCTTGTCAAATATTCAGAATTCAAGTTTTACTGCACAAAAGAAAGTATGTTAAACCTTTGTTTAGCCCTACCCTACCTTCTATCGTGATCACACAGTCTAACATCTCTCCTCCATCTCAAACCAATTTTAAGCTAGCAATATAGAATAGAATTTAGATTGATGGAATATTACTTTGAGTTGCTCCATAATAGTAATATCTGTTATCGGGGGAACATTGAAGGATACAGTAGGCGCCTCTTCATAGTCTGCAATGAGGAATGTAGAGACAAATTAAACTGCCTGAATGAACCTATGAAGCTTCGAATCACTGAATACAATTGTATCAGGAAAAGAACAAAAACAAAAAAGGGTCTTGTTATACAGATCAGCAAAGAAGGAAGATGAATTACTTTTAAGCAATCAAGGAAAAAAATAATAAAAAACATATCAAAACTAAACAGGGTACAGACCTTTCATTGCAGTACTTCTCTTGAACAGCGACGGGAACGACAGCCTCAATCCCCCGTAGACATTGAACCCTATGAAAAAAAAATCAGAAGAATAGATGATTTGGCAGAAAGGATTTAAGAAGCGGGATTAAATCAGAAGGGGGAAGAAGGATAAAACTTCGTTTTCCTCTCTATCTCGAATGGTGAGGTGCATGCAAGTTAGAAGAAGAAAAAAATTCTCTCTCTCTTACCCTCACTCTCTCTTGTGTGTAATCACAATCTCTACTTGTAATTGCATGGAAGGGCCAAGGCTTCATGTGGAAGATTCACACATTTTTCAACATCATGTAATAATAGCAGGGTTGGGAGGTGGACAGGTGCAATTTCTCTATTTTACACACACACTAAAAAAATTTTGAAATTCAAATCAGTGCAATCTTCAAAAAATGCTTTTGCAGGGAGGACGACAACTATATTTTTTTTGATAGCCTATTCCCAAATCAAGTCGACAATTCACGCAAGGATGATTTTCAAACATGCAAACATAAAACAAAGAAGAAAATGAACTACAAAACAGATGATGGATGAGTTCAAGATCTCACTATTTAACAAAGATAGCAAGCCAATTAACAAAAATGTCGATCGAGTAACCGTATTCTCCCAACAATGGTTTTGAAAAGCAATGAGAAGGCTTAGCTCCAAGCAAGGAGGGAAGTACCTTAGTGTTCACAAATTAAAAATATACACACACACCACATTTGGTAACAACAATAAATTTATCTCAAGTTCTCATTTGATCCATAGTTGCAACTATTTAAATTTACGACCACATGCAAGTGGATATCATACAAATTTGGTTAATATTTTAATCCATGGTTTCCTAAGCTTGTAGAATGTCCAAAATTCTAAGAGATGGTAAGATGCCTCAATAAAAATAATGAAACGATACAATGGAGGGTAAAACTCACCAGTCATGTAGCACTCCCATAAATCCCAGGTCAACTATTAATGGAAGGATATTGCGACCACTTGTAGGCACCACATTCATTACTCACACAGATTTCCTAGTTTCTAAGAAAGCAGTATTGAAACCTCCAAAATGTGCATTCACATCCAACACATTTCTCAGCATGTTATAAGGTGGAGAAGGGTCCTCATCACCAGGCCTCTTTGGATGATCTGAGAATATAAGGGGTGATTTTAAAGACCAATAATTCTAAACGGCATATTTCCAGTTATTAGTATCCTTAACAAACTCTTCTGTTCCCAACCCTAAATTGAATAGAAAATCAGCAGTTCAATGCTAAATAAAATATAGTTGATACTTGAAATCCACAATCTCAATAGTAATTTCAATTTATAAGAACAAATTTCATAAAGTACATGTAATATCAGATTGTATGTAAGTAATTAATGGTGTTAATAGGTCAATCCTCTCACCAGCCAATATAAACGCAATGATTGATTAAATCCTCCATCGTGTAAAACAACCTACCTCTTCTCGCTCGCCGCTCGACCCTCACTCTTCTTCCTCTCTCAAATTCCGATCGCCGCCTCCTCCCTGTTGTGGCTACCGCAATCGAAACATTTGATTTCGCGTCTGACGACTAAATCTTTCTCTATTTTTTGTATTTGTGAGAAAGAAATCTGATCCACCGGTGCTGTGGAGGGTTGATGTAGACGCATCTTCTAAGAAGTGTGACTCCGATTAGCCTGGTGCATTTGCAGACAATGAAATAATTAATCAATTAGACAATATATTTCACTGATTGGACTGATTAAAGGGATTATACAAAAAGAAATTCAAAGATCAAAATCTCCTCATACATTCTTCAGATTTCAAGCGAGAATTTGTACATTTGATATGACGCAAATTTACTGTAAGAATGGTGGCGAAGAAATGTGATTAGATTCTTCAGATTTCAAGTGAGAATTTGAACATGTGGAGTAAAGATGTGAGTAGGGTTATTGTCAGTTTATTTTTCAAGCGAGAATTTGTACATTTGATATGACGCAAATTTAATGTAAGAATGGTGGCGTAGAAATGTGATTAGATTCTTCAGATTTCAAGTGAGAATTTGAACATGTGGAGTAAAGATGTGAGTAGGGTTATTGTCAGTTTATTTTTCAAAGTTAAATGAGTGGTGTAGATTTAATTATAAAATGAATGGTGAAGATTGATGTACCAAAATTACCCAAAAGTTAATTTGTAACAGTAAAATTGGATTTGGGGCAAAGATTTAATCTTTCATAAGTGGTAAATTTAGTCTTATTATATATATATAAAGATAACTAATTAATATATAAATAATAGCTAGTATATTCTAAATTGTTGTCTATTTTATTTGTGAAAAAAATTAATAGTTTCATCGGACATAGAATTAGTATTAAGATTACTTATAGATAAACACTTTGTACTCATAATTACTATGAGGTACATTGATCTAAAATATTAAAATAAAATACCAAATATAACCCTAAATCCATACACTTTTAAACCACAAACCCTAAACACTTACCCATCGTCGGACCGCTGCTGCCACCGCCGGAGCACTGCCGGACGCGGAAAAGTCGCCTGACCGCCGCAGCCGCAGCCGATCACCGGAGCACTGCCGGACCGCCGGCCGGCCGCCTCCGCCGAAGCTCTGCCGGACCACCACACTTTTTTGTTGTACACATATTTTTTTTACTGCACACACTTTTTTTACTGCACACACTTTTGCTACACACAAATATTTATGTGCAGCACATTGTAGGGGTAATATTGAAATATCACTATATATTTATGTAGTTAGTAGTAATATTTTTTTATGTTTGTATCTCATAGTAATTAAGGGTTTTTTAGTGTATCTAGTAGTAATCCTCCCAAAAATATATAAAAAAGTATATTTAATTTAATTTTTTAATGTATATTTTAACTTGTACCTAATTGAAATAGGAGAAACTATTAATTTTAGAAAAAGATAATTATTTGAGATGAGTCTATTCATTATTAAAGTATTATTGGGTAAAATATGTTTATTATTAATTATAACGCTCATAAAATATGATGAATAATGGAATAAATATACTTTTATGATATTATAGTATGATTCACTATAAAAATACTTTATTATAATGCTCTTACATGAGACAGATAAAAAATGATAACATTATTATCACTTTCGCTATAAAATGTTATCACTTTTTATTTATATTATAAATTGTTCATGAAATAATTCAATTCACCATTATCACTTTCATCGATTGAGTATCACTTTTCGTTAATGATACTATCATTTTTTATCCGTCTCACGTAAGCCCTTACGTGAGATAGTCTCACAAAATTTTTTCCTTTTACTTATATAACAATCATACTTAAAAAATGGGTCGACCCATTTCACCATTAGTTTCACATATACACATTTCATAACAGAATAAATATTAATTTTATTAATGTTATTAATTTATGAAAGGTATAATGTAAGAGAATCACATAAATCTTCTTAAAAAAATTTAATTTAGGAGCTATCGAGTTATTAACAAGGGCTAAATCTTTTGCGTCCTGGGGCATTGTGCGTCCAAATAATCTTTAGTATTAAATGGTAGTATACCCTTTAGTATAAGGACGTATACTCTTTATTTTCTAAATAGAATTAAATAAAAAAATTAATAAAAGTGTATAACTTTAGAACAAAATGTTGTACCCTTATTAATTACACATTTTATGCACCTAGGGACACAAGATACCAACACATCAATGGTTACATTTAAAAAAAATCAATAATAGCACCTAATCTTAAAAAAAATACAATTAAAATTAAATTTCAAAGGAAAAAAGTATACTTAAATTACAAATAGTGGAATCTTAATTTTCATTTTTAATTCCCTCCCTATTAATTTGGCGTAGAGATCTTAGTTTTCATTTTTCAATTCCCTCCAAATTAATTTCGCAGAAATAAATGAAACGATTCCCTCCAAATCCCAAGATACACCCTGTTTTTACTTTTTCCCTTTTAATTTGCTAAGGATGAAATTACGAGAAGGAGCCTCAGCGGCAGGAAAAACGGAGGTGGTTCAGCTAGATCTAGAGAATGTGGACATCAAAGTTAAGGTCGGAACGGAATGGGAAAGTGAATTCAAGGCAGACTTGACCCAACTATTGAAGGAAAATTTGGATGTGTTTGCCTGGAATCCGAATGAAACACCGGGGGTACACCCGAAATATGCTTGTCACAGACTGAACATCGATCCCGACATCCCATCCTTCCATCAGAAGAAAAGAAAGTTTAGCCCAGAGAAGAATGCGGCTATAGAATCAGAAGTGCACAAGTTGTTGGCAAGTGGAAGGATCAGCGAGTGCAAATACCCTATAAGGGTGCAAAATCCGGTGATGGTGAAAAAGAAGGAGGGATCGTGAAGATTGTGCATCGACTTCATGGATCTAAACAAGGCATGCCCCAAGGACAGTTACCCTCTCCCATCAATTGACCATATGGTTGATGCCACAGCGAAACATGAAGTTATGAGTTTCAGGGATGCATTCTCAGGGTATCATCAGATCCCCATGCACCCGGACTATAAGGCAAATACGACTTTTTTCTGTGAAAATGGAGTCTATAAATGGAATAACATGCCATTCGATCTGAGGAATGCAGAGACAACATATCAAAGATTGGTAAACAAGATGTTTGAAGGAGAGATCAGGAAGATAGTTGAGGTATATGTGGATGATACCGTGGTGAAAAGCCTGAAAAGAATGGACCATTTCGATCACCTAAAGAGAGTATTTGGAATCTTTCGACACTATGGAATGAAGTTAAACCCGAAGAAATACACTTTCGGAGTAAGAAAGGGGACTTCCTCGGATACTTGGTTAGCTCGAGAGGGATCGAGATGAATCCAGAGAAAGTGGAAGCAATCGTAAAATTGAATCCACCAAGGCACCTGAAAGAGGCTCATAACCTGACGAGCAGATTGGCTGCCTTGAATAGGTTCATGTCTAAAGTATCAGATAAATGCAAGCCTTTCTTCGACGTCATCAAAAAGGCCAAGTTTGAATGGACAGAAGAGTGTCAAAAGGCATTTGAAGAGATCAAGAAGGAATTGTTGGATCCCAGGATTCTCTCTAAACCATCACCAGGTGAAACACTACTGCTATATCTCGCAGTGTCCGAAACGACGATCAGTTCAGTACTGGTCAAGACGAAAGAAAAGAATCAAAGATCGGTGTACTTCGTAAGTCAGTCTTTGAGGGATGCGGAACTTAGATACCCGATAATGGAGAAAATGACCTACGCTCTTGTTATGAGCTCGAGAAAGCTATGAAATATTTCATGGAGCATACCATAGAAGTACTGACGACATTTTCCTTAATGCAAGTGCTCCAAAGGCCGGACGCAGCAGGAAGATCATTAAATTGGGACAGTTTGATATTACATACCTGTCGAGGAATGCAGTCAAAGGATAAGTGATGGCCGATTTCATAGTGGAACTAACGTTCCCCATGCCGACTGGAGAAGAAAGGAGAAAACCATGGGTAATGCACGTAGACCGATCCGCCATTACATCAGCTTCGGGAGTTGGAGTCATCATCCAAGCCCCGTCGGGAGAGACCTTCTCGACAGCAGTCAGGTTCGGTTTCCTGGCTACTAACAACAAGACGGAGTATGAAGCCCTATTGAATGGGTTAAGGATGACATTGGCCATGGGCGCTGACGAGTGGCTAGTTTATAACGACTCTCAGTTGATAGTAAATCAGGTGCGAGGGGAATATGAAGCTAAGAACTACCAGATGAGCCACTACCGAGGGTTAGCTGCAGGTATGCTTCAAAGATTCAAACACGTATTTCTAAAGTACATTGATCGGAAGGAGAACATGGGAGCAGATGCGATAGCCAAGCTGGCCACGACAACATCAACATTGTGAAGCAGGAAAAGCCATCGAATATCAGTGTTTGGGTTCTAACTGATTAACCTTCCGAAGAGTCATGGATGACCGCAATCAGGAACTATCTGGAAACAACCTCTTCGGATAAGAATGAAGCCCGCCAGATAAGGCTCAAATTGGTGAGATATGTGTTGATTGAAGGGAAACTGTATAAGAGGGGATATTCATCCCCACTCCTGAAATGCCAGAGGAAGTGAGCTATGTGCTTACTAAGATACATGAAGGCATATGCGGGAACCACACGGGGGGAATCGCTTTAGCTCACAAAGTGATCAGACAGGGATATTATTGGCCAACTTTGAAAAAAGAAGCTACTCAGCACGCACGAGCTTGCGCTACTTTCCAAAGGTTAGCACCGATCACAAGAATGCCCTCGGAGCAGTTAACATCAGTCTTTAGCCCTTGGCTTTTCGCCAAATGGGGAATTGATTTAATAGGCCCATTACCCATCGGCAAAGGAGGAGTTAAATTCACCATAGTGTCCGTGGACTACTTCACAAAGTGGGCTGAGGCCGAGGCTTTGGCAACCATCATAGAGGCTCGGGTAGAAAAGTTCATCTGGGAGAACATTGTGTGTTCATTCGGTATACCCTACGCCATAGTCACGGACAATGGCAAACAATTCGATAACGCAAAGCTAAGGAAGTTCTGTGAGGACTACAACATCAAAAAGTGGTCCTCGACACCTTACCACCCTCAGTCCAACAACCAAGTCGGGCAATCAACAAGATAATCAAGCACACCTTGAAAGCCAGGCTGGAAAAGCTAGATGGAAATTGGCCAGAGGAATTTCCTGGGGTCCTATGGCTGTACAGGACAACGACAAGAACCTCCACTAACGAGACGCCCTTCTCGATGGCTTTCGGCATAGAAGCAGTTATCCCAGTAGAGATCGGAAAGCCTAGTTCAAGAATTGCATTCCATAGAGAGAAAGAAAATGATGAACTGATCCAGGAGAGATTAGACCTACTGGAGGAGAAAAGACTAAATGCAGAAGTACATAACGCAATCTATAAGCAAAGAGCAGAACGGTTTTACAACTCAAGGGTGAAACTAAGGCAGTTCAAAGGAGGCGAACTGGTACTCTAGAAAGTGTTAGGTCAGGCAGAGCAAGACAGCGGCCAGAATTGGGAAGGCCCCTACGTGATCAGAAGAATATTAGCAAAAGGGGCGTACGAGCTAGAAGAAGTGGATGAAAAGAGGGTGCCACACCCATGGAATGTCCAACACCTGAAGAAGTATTACAAGTAAACCAGACAGAGGAACAAACGACGTTGGTGATACAACCTTTTACTGCTTTTAATCAAGGCGTTAGGCCATAGTGGAATAGAATCAAGGCGATAGGCAAAACGAGTAGTGGATTCATGGGCTACATCAGAGAGGGAAAGTTGTATGAAAATTCTTGTACGTAGTTATGAATATCTACCTTATGAATATAAGTCATCAAAGTAGATCCCAGATAACGTGGAAGGAATGTCATAACATAAAACAGAAAGGTCAGGATGTATCAATGGCTAAAACGGAATCAAAAATTAAAAGGGATGGGCTCGGAATAAAAGGATAAAATCACAAAAAGACATGCCAAAAATAGGGGGATGAACGTTGATGGCGGAATATAAAGATATAAGGGAATCAGAACAAAAAGGGAAATTTTAGAATCTCATCAGAATGGGAATAAGAAAGTAGTTAGGATAAAGGTCAAAACATCGGAATCGAAACAAAAAGGTAAATTTTGGGGTCTCATCAGAATGGAAATAAGAAAGTAGTTTGGTTGAAGGTCAAGATATCAGAATTGAAATAAAAAGGGGGAAATTTTGAATGGCCCATCGGAATGAGGATGAAAAAGAAATTCGAGGTACTTCGTAACCTATAAAAAGGGGGGATACTTCGAAGTCTCAGTGGAGTGGAATATCCTAACATTTAATAAGCCATATAAGGATCGACGGAACTCAAATCAGATGGCATCGGAACAACGAATACTCAAACAGAAAATGAGGGTCTCGGAAAGGAACACAAACACGAGCGTAATCGGCAAGCAAGGCAAAGGTACATAACAATTCATAAATATAAGCAACATACATCAACAAACTCAGTTTAGCAACAGACAATTCAGCGAGTCATAAATCATAGAGGCAGAAAGCATTATCCAGAACAACCACCCAACAAAATCATGGAAGGAAGAGGGAGAAATCCAGAATTCAAATTACAAACCATCATTATAAACAAAGTTTTTACCCAGGCGGGGAACCATGATGGAAATGAAGGTCAATCTGCGAAGCTAGAGGAGTGATATCAATCTTTTTTCTGCCACTGAGAGATTGGAAGATGCTGGCCATCTTGTCTTCCATCTCTTTCAATTGTGCCTCAACTCGAGCATCCCTCTCTTCAGCAGCTCGAGGGTGGTTAACATGCTCTTCCAGCGCTCAGACACGAGCCTTCACTTCCACCAATCGTTCTTGGGCCTCAGTAGCTTCGACTTGGGCAGCATCCATTGCAATCTCTGTCTCCACCAAACTAGTCCTAACCGAAGCCAATATGGCCTGTTCTATCACCAAATCAAAATCCATGTCCTGGAAGCGCCTTTTCTGATCTTCAACAATCAAGGCCAACTCGGCATTTTCAAACTCTATAACAGTCAATCTCTCCTCCAAATCAACCGAGGATCCTTCAAAACCACCAACCACCTGATTGACAAACAAACGATACTGATCCATGATATGCAAGGAAGTGGAAAGAGAGGCAGCAGCAGCCCCGGCCATAGTGGCTAAACTGGAAGAATTCTGAGAGAGGGATCTCGGATCAATGATAATAGGAGCGCGATGGTTAAATTGATGAGAAGCACCCTGGACAAAGCCCAGGTTCCCCAGCTTTTGCAAATCAGGCTCGTCTGACTAATCAGCGATCTTCTTCCCACAAACACGAGCTCTTTCGGCGCCAACTGCTCTGCCTCATCCTTGGCAACAGCAGGATTTACTAGTTCGACAACACCCTGAGGGTTCGAATTAAGCGGAGAAATGGTAGAAATCGCTTGGGAACTAGATTGAGAGATACCGGTATCGACATCCTTTTCAGAAACGGCCTGAGGAACAGCTCTCTTATTGGGCCTGACCAATATATCATAGTCCTCAGGCTCTGAAACATTTCCTATCTCAAGATCGGGGGTATCTTCTAGTTTAGGATCCTCCTTGGGATCTTTCTCACTATCGGATTCAGCGGCAGGGGGATCTGCAAAAGAACACCTTTGATGAGAATGCAAGGGACACAGAAAAGACAACAAAGCGCGAACCGAGATAATGATTCCCCGTAACTCATTAGAGAGAAGGTCAAACTCACTGATGGGTAGAGATCGGCGGGGTCTAAAGCTAATACCGGTTTGTTGAGAAGATTCGCCGCGTTCATAAATGCCTCTCCGACATTTTCCCAGTAGGGAAGTAGTCGCCATTCTGGTAAAATCAGCAGGAATGGAGAAACCAGGAGGAGTAGCAGTAGTGTGTCGTGATCATTTTCGAGGAGGAGACATTGGAGGCAAAGTTTTAACATGGGTAAGCTGCTCAACTCGAAGATCCTCATCAAGCTTGAAATCCCCAGAGTCCACCGATAAACCTTCAAAATCTCCTTCTTCATCAAGGGAGGAGGACTGAGTAAAATAATCTGAATCAGCTTCATCATCAGAAAACTGGTATACATGCTTGTGATGAGTTAAAGACGAGCCAACAACGGAAACGGTAGATCCCACAAGGGATAAGGCACCTTGAAGTTCATCTGGAAAAGTAAAAATGAGTATGAAAACACAGAACGAGACACCCTAATAAACAGAAGGAGATCACAGGAGAATAAAAGAAAAAAATATTGGCAGTCACAACGATCGAGGATAGACAGCCCGACAGACACGAGAACTAGTTCTTGAATCAGAGGAGTGGCATGATCAGAATTGCTAATTGAGGACAGGACCACATAAATGCGACGAAACCCATCACTTAACTGTATAAGTTGGCGACGAGGTGGACCTGCACAAAGTATTGAAAGAATGTTAAAAATCGAGACGAAGCAATCAAAAGCCTAAAAGGAGAAAGAGACCATACACTTATTCAGCGGAAGGAACCGGGTAGGAAAAGTCACTGGGACACCATTTACTCTGTTGATGTGTGTTCTTAGCTTGTTATAATTGGGATTAATGAAGAAAACATATGTGATTAACAGAGCTAAGAACGAGCACAAAAAACACAGTAATTTTTCCCGTCGCCCCATTAATTGTGAGCCCTTTCCATATTATTGATATTGTCTTCCAAGTTCCATGGAGGAATATTACACAGTAGGGAAAGAAATACTAGTGGGTTTCTAGAGAGATAAAGTACAATGAAGAAGATGAAGTTGGGGTGAAATGCCAACCATGTCTTGTGTCTCCTTGCTGCAGATCCCTTGTCTTATAGTGGAGATATTTTAGGTGAATGGTCTCCCTTTGGTGTTGTGTTGCCACATGTCCCACGAAGGACAATGATGATTCTGACATGTCCCACTCACACTCTATTCATGCTGCGTTCTAGTCGGGATGAGAATAATTAATGGGCCGATGATAATTCCTGGTGGGCTGAGACCCGATGACAACAGGCCAATGGCCGAGACCGAGACTGAGGGCTGACCTTATCCTCGGTGTCGGCTTCTATTTTCTTCCTTATTCTTATGCCCAGTTAGCACCGATATTTTTGGCATGTGTTCAAATCTCACTCTTACCCTTAACCTCGCTTATCTTCTGGGTTGCACCGCCGTATAAGTCACGCTTTATATGGGGTATAAACACCCATAACATTAGCCCCTGAGGTTGCTTCTTGTGTGAAACTACAAGGAGCAATCTCGAACCTGAGCTCTAAAATTCTGTCGGCCTCGTTAAAAACCTCCATATGAGAAAACCTAGTGGGAAAAACTCGTATGTAGGAAAAAGAGTACATTAAGAACTTTAGAACTCTAATGCAGAATGAGCCTCCTCTATCTGCTTATCCATTAGTGTGAATGCCGCACATGTGTTGTGATGAGAAATCTTTTCTTCTTTCTGCTTCACTTTGTCCGATCGTTGATTTCAACCTCGTGGAATTGACATATTCCTCCATACTTTAATCAATCGAGCTATATGATTTGACTTTCCTTCTTCAACCCCCGAGATGTAGGATTGGTCTTATCTTCGCCCCCGAGTCCCCAAGATGGAGTGTCGAGTTCTAAATATTTTTTACAGTGTGATCGGGCCTTTCACATTCAGACATCAGTCTGATTCCCTCTATGTTTTAACCAACCGAGCTATTCTTCTTCGAGGTGTTTCATCGGCTTTTCTTCTTTTTGAGTGTTGCGATTTTCTTCTCCTTGATTTGAGATTTCATCCATGCTCTAAACAATTGAGCTATTTCCTCATATTTTTATTGAAATTGAAACTTCAGCCCCCGAGGTGTACACACGGGTTTTGATTTGGAAAGATCATGCTGATCTGATCCCATTTGATTTTAGCCACTCCATTTAGTTCCAACACTTGAAAGGACAACCGTTCCATTTAAGATTATTCATATTGTGAGCCCCCAAGCTATTTCGGCCTTTGAAGGGACAACCGTTCCATTTGAGTATTTGAGTAAAATGCCCTAATCAAGCGAACTATTTCTCTTCATGGGGAGATTGCCGATATAATCCAATTTGTTTTTAACCGCTTCCTTTAAGTGTTAGTTCGAAATGCTCTAACCATCCGAGCTCTCTCCCCTCATAGAGAGATTATGCCAATGATGATGTTAATGATGAGTATGATGATGCATATGATAATTATGATGATATGATGATACTTATGATGTGAGGATGAGTATGTTTTTGAGTAGTGGCTCATTTTTCCATTGGTACTTGGCATTTTTTTCGAGTTGTAACTTGCCTTTTCATTGGTACTTGACATTTCTCCCTGAATCGTAATTCGCATTTCCTTTTATGGGCTGAGGATAAGACCATATCCTCATCCCTGCATTTTTGGATCGATATACCACCTCATATTCCACCATAATTTTTCATAAAATCCGATACCAAAATAAATTCCAGTACCATAATTTATCATACCGATACCATAATTCCACCAATTTCAATACCATGATTTTCCATAAAATCCGATATCATAATTCCACCAATTCCCATACCATAATTTTCCATACCAATACCATAATTCCACCAATTTCAATACCTTAATTTTTCATAAAATTCGATATCATAATTCCACCGATTTCAATACCATAATTTTTTATAAAATCCGATATCATAATTCCACCAATTTCCATACCATAATTTTCCATAAAATCCGATATCATAATTCCATCAATTTCAATACCATAATTTTCCACAAGTATCGATACCAAAATACATTCCAATATCATAATTTTTCCATAAATACTGATACTATAATTTTTGACAAATACTGATACCAATACCGATACCATAATTCTCATAAATTCTGATATCGCAATTTCCCATAAAATCTAATATCGCAATTTCCCATAAAATCCGATACAATAATTTTCCACAAATTCCCTAAAATTTTCATAAAATCCGATCACATATAATTCACGTAAATTCCAGTAAGATTTTTTCTTTCCTTTCACCATAAAATTTTCCATCCATAAGATTTTTTATACCGATATCAAAATTTTCATCATAAGATTTCCCTTTTTATTCTTTAACACTTTAACCAATCGAGCTATTCCAATCAATCTTTTCCCAATAAATGTTGTAGCCTTTTCTTCTAGCAAAGGTGTTACTCAACTGCCCCGTAAGAAATTCAACCTTTTATTTCTTTGAAGATTGAAACTGAGCCGATCATTCTAATTTTGATTTCTTTCCAGAGCCCCGAGCCCCGAGCTCTTTGAAGATTGAAACCGAGCTGATTGATTCTAATTTTGAGTGCTTTCCTTAGTCCCGTATTCTCATTTCTTTTCCTCTGTTTACGCGCTAACCAATTGCGCCACCATCCTCTTGAATATATTAGAGGAATTGATTTCTTTCTTTCTTGATTCAGACTGAATTTCCTTCTTCTGTATTCGACTTCTCTATTCCATTGAGATTTCGATTATCTTTCCCATCGACGTCGGATCATTCTCTTAAATTGAACATATTTTTTTCTTTCTTTCTTACGCGTACTCTGATTCCATGCTCTAACCAACTGAACTACAAGAAGTTGAATCTTCTTTTGATGGAGGTTGAAGTTCACGTGTTTACCAACTGTGCTATCCTATATTTTATTTTATTTTATTTTTTTGAAGGTTGAAACTTGAATCTCCGAGGTACGAGAGGCACGAGGGCGGAACACTACACCTCCGAGGTAAGAAAACAGACGTCTGACCTTCGATGGATGAGGCTGGTTGGATTTCCCTTTTAATCCACGCTTTAATCCACTGGGCTAGCTTTCTTTCTTGAAGAGGATTACGTGACCTCCTCTAACCGAGGTAAGAAGTTGAACATCCGACCACTGATGGATGGATGAGGTTGGATTCCCCTTTCAATCCATACTCTAACTGACTGAGCTACATGCTTTCTTTCTTGAAGATTAGGTACCTTCTCTGACCTCCGAGGTAAGAGACAAAATATGTGACCTCCGATGGATTGGCATAGCATCCGACCTTGGAGGGATGAGGTTCAATTCATGCTCTAACCAACTGAGCTAGCTTTTTTATTTCTTTCTTTAAGGTTACGTGTCTGATCTGCGAGGTTTTGAAGTTGAATTTTCTTACATCCTTTCTTCCTTATATTCTTGTATGTGTCCTTCTCTTTATTGTAAGAAGGCGGAACACATCCCTCCTCAGGGTTGAACAACCGATTTTTTTCTTTCTTATGCATGACGTGGCTTTTACTTCTCAAATTTCGGTAGTTATTTATCCACGCTGTAACCACTGAGCTAATCTCATACCTTCTTCTTAAATTCTTCCTTACATGCCTTTTCCTCGGTAGCGTGTAAGAATTGGATTCTTACAGTTAACATTTACGATCTACCAACTGAGCTATGTCGAAATATTTTCTTTCCTTTTCCCATTTGAAAACACGTCTTCTTCTACCCGAGCTGATCGGCTTCTACATCTTCAGCTGATGGAGACATCAGCCTCGACATCCCCAGGTGGAGACCTCGAACTCTCCTTCTCTATCTAGTGGAATCTTTATTTCTTTATGTGGAATCTCATCCGCAACATGTTCTAACCAATCGAGCTATGTACTGACCTTTCTTTTCCTTATGGTTATTTCTTTTCCTTTCTTGATCACCTGCTCCTTCATCATCGTACCTCGACCTTGTTTTTTTTTCCGGTTTCCTCTTCTTAGCTGGGTAAAAATCCGCTTCCTCATCTCCATGTGATTTATTTTTTTGGCAAATCTTGGCAGTTGATGAGAGTGTAAATTCACATATTTTGGGCTCTGATTTGCGTGAAAATGGAGTACGATTTAGTCTTTTATTGAGACAAATTGGCACGTTTATGGGAAAGTCACGCATCAGAGGGTACAAGTGTTTTTTGAGCATATTTGGATAGGAAAACAGGTGTAAAAGGCTCAAAATTAGAAGAAACGATTTTGGAGGCGAAATTTGAGTGTTGTTCGACTCAGAGAGCTTGTTCGACCTGCATCAGTTTGGTTGAACAGAGGGGGACAAGTCGAACAGATTGCGCAGACCTATCCAGAGAGGTAGCTCGACTTGGATGTGTTGCTCGACCAACATCGGCTTGGTCGAGCAGATGAGATGAGGTCGAACAGAATGCCGAAATTGTCCAATGAGCTTGCTCGACTTGAAGGGCTTGATCGACCAACATCAATATGGCCGAGCAAGAGAAGGTTGGTCGAACAGAATGCTGAAATCGTCCAGAGAGCTTGCTCGACCAGTTGCTCGAGTTGAAGGCCTTGTTCGACCAGTATAGCTTGGTCGAACGGCGCGTCGCTGCTGCTATTTATGGTAATTACGGATGTCTTTTACCGAATTTGACGTGTGCTTCAAGCAAAGGCCCATCCTAAGCCCATAAGGAGGTCCTATGAGTATAAAAGAAGTGCTTTCGCTGGAGAAAAAGAGAGATAACACACATCTTCCTTCATCCACAAAACCCTACCGTCATCCGAAGGGTTCGTGAGAGAGGTTCGTCTGGCGAGTCAAGTAAGATCATACCAACTAGCCATGATTGTTCCTAGATCAATCATGGGCTAGAACCACCTTGGTAGTTATAGGGTGGGGTTATGAAAGTTTATAAGTTAGTCGAATTTCTATGTGTACACTCCGTAAAACATTACTTGTGGTTTGTTTTATATATGATTGTGCTTTTCTAATTCATACTCACGGTCATTTTGTGCATCATTAACTGTTATGTAGAGTCTAAATACATCTCTTGGTTATTGATTGAGTGCGCTCATCGCTGAGTAGAATCACATGTTATAATTCTAAGTAAAGGAATTCCGAAGTCTTATTAGAACTATCTTATATAGATACTTGTTAATTGAATCGTATTTGGGTTAACATGTAGGATAAAGAGTATAACTTAATAGTATCTAAAAAGAGAGATCAAATCGGGTTAGAGTACTAAGTGCATGAGAAATAATTGATTATGATAATACCTAGAAAGGGGGGTGAAGTATACGTCTTGCTCCAAGGATATTCACACGTGTCATACGCTTTCTTACTTGTGTCTATAGAGTACGCTTGCATGGTTTAGTGATGCGTCCATAAACTATAAGGTAGAGTCGGGCATCAACACATGGAAAGGAAATTAACGAGTAAAACTGGATTACCTGAAAACTTACTTGATCACAACCGAAATTTCTCTATTGTTTGCTTATTTATTCTGCTATTTCAATTATATGTTATTTAGTTTCGCAATTAAACAAAATCCAATTTACCAACATAATCTTAGTTAATTAGAATATAATTGAATTGATAATAATCCGTCCCTTGGGTACGATAAATACTTGGTCACCTTTCGAAACTACAATTGATATCCTTATACTTGAGGATTAATTTTGTGTATTGAGAAAACGCCCATCAAGTTCTTGACGCCATTGTCGGGGATGACATTAAATGTCTTTTAATTATTTTTAGTTTAATTAATATTATTTTATTCTTATTTTCGATTTCTAACACTTATTCTTCTTAGGTGTATGCTCACAAGATCAAAGAAAGGTGAATTAGAGCCATATAATCCAGAGATCGGAGCATCGTCATGGAAGAAAAAAAAGAAGAAGAGTAAGAACAAGAAAGTAGATCCAACTGAAACTCTTAATTTAGGAGTTGAAGTTGACGTTCTGAATTTGCAAACGATTGAAGCTGCAACCGAAGATAATTTGGAAGTAGAGGTAGTCAACATGGCAGCAAATCCTGATACACTTGCCATCCGTGAAGTCTTTAAGAACAACGGAGGGGGCAATGCTAGGTTGTTTGGAGCGTGAGGGACCAGAGCCGATTTCGATTTACACCCTGTTCTTATCACCATGATTGAAAGGAGTCCCTTCTCTAGGAGAACATTCGAAGATCCTCAGCAACATCTTAATAAGTTCCTTAGGTATGCAAGTATACAAAAAGATGCAGGAGCTCATGAGGATGCGAGGAAGATCATATTATTCAAGTTCTCACTGAATGAAAAGGCGAGAGATTGGTATGATAATCTTGATGCTGCTGAACCATGCCAATGAGAAGTTTCATGAAGCATGGGACAGGTTCAAGGACATGCTTCGTAAGTGCCCTCAACATGGGCTATCTAAGGCTCAATATATCAGTATATTCTACAATGGGTTGGATTACGACTCTCGAGTTCTACTCGATGCTTCTTCTAATGGAGCATTGCTTACAAAATCACCCATTGAGGCCGAGAAGATTTTCGAGGATATTTCGATGAACTCAAGGGATTGGCCGATTGATAGAGTGAGAGACACTTATGTCCTTGGTAATATAGCACAGGTTGAGCACACTATGGTGAAGTCGGGGAGAGATGATGAGATCGTCTCTAGCTTGGCTAATATTAGTAAGCTACTAGAGTCTTAACAAAAGTAGATCACTGATTTATCTCAGAGAGTACCAATGATACAGCAGGATGGTGGCTATGAAGGAGTAAGCCAAGAGGAGATCGAGGAGTTAAACTACGCCATGGGTCAAAGTATTCAAGGAACTAGGTACCCAAATCAAGGAAACCAGAATTATCAGGGGAATTACAACAACCGTGGTCCCCCGGAGCCAAGATGAGATCGAGGAGGTAAACTACGCCATGGGTCAAAGTATTCAAGGAACTAGGTACCCAAATCAAGGAAACCAGAATTATCAGGGGAATTACAACAACCGTGGTCCCCCGGATAATTACCAACAACCTAGGAGACTGGAGTTTTCATGGAGCAATCCGAACAACGCGATGCAGCCTCCTATTGGTGTTAATCCGGGAGCACAGGTGGAAAAAGAAAAGCCAGGTTTTGAGGATACTGTGAACAGGTACATGGTGAGGAATGATGCAAGAGTAGACCGTCTCGAGGCCAAGTTAGAGAAGAAGATTGATGATAATCATAAAGATTTGTCTACGCAAGTGAAAGACCTCACGTTGTTGATGGGGAAGATGGCTGAGAATGTAAACATATTGACTCAATCTATTGAGAAGGGGAAATTTCCATCTCAAAGTATTGAGAATCCAAAGTCTTTTCATGCCATCACATTGAGGTCGGGAACGCAATATGAAGGTCCGATACTATCTGCGAGTCAAACCGAAAGAAATAGAGGAGTTGCTCGAGCAGACTGGAGTTGCTAGACCAGACCAACTGGTCGAGCAGAGGTCAAACAACTTCAGAAAAAATAGAATTATGATGCTCTATTTTTTGACCAACCATTCGACCAGCATGATTCCGTTTGACCTGACCACCTTGGTCGAACGGAGGTCGAGCAGAAGCAGTACCACGAGAGCTCGTGATCTGGGAACTTATTTGACCAGAACTAATCTGTTCAACCAAATCACCCTGGTCGAATAGAGGTCGAACAAGATGTTCTGGACCAGAGTATGCAATCAGACAGGCTACTCGACCAAAACCAAGTTGTTCGACCAAACCACCTTGGTCGAACGGAGGTCGAGCAGAACAGTTCATAGCCCGATTTGATACTGAATACGACACCTATTGATCGGAACACTCTAGCTACATCTCAAGAGCTGAATACCGAGCTTACAGTAGTAGAAAAGAAGTGGGAAAGAGCCAAGAGGTTGAGAGCCGAGAAGGATAAAGCGGAGAAGGTTGAACATGATGCATGAGGGATTCCCAAAACAAATAACCTCCGCCCTTTTCTCTCAAGCTAGTTAAGAAAGGATTAGAGGAAAAGTTCAATAAGTTTTCAGAGATCATAAACAAAATAAGCTTGAATATTCCTTTCTCTGAAGCAATTTTGGAGATGCCGCACTATACCCGTTTTCTGAAGGATATTCTTTTGAAGAAAAGAAGCTTGAATGGAATTAAGATGGTGAATTTGTCTGAGAACTACAGCTTGATCATTCAAAGAAAGCTGCCAGTGAAGTTAAAAGGTCTGGGAAGCTTCACAATCTTATGTGAAATTGGAAAGGAGTCGGCACGTCGAGCCTTGTGTGATCTTGGGGCAAGCATAAATTTGATGTTGTTGTCCACTTTTAAAAGGCTTGGCTTGGGGGAGTTAACTCCCACATCAGTGTCTCTACAGCTAGTGGATAGGTCTAGGATGTTTCCGAAGGGTGTAATCAAAGACATTCTAGTCAAAGTTGAAAAGCTAGTCTTTCCTGTGGATTTTCTATTGCTTGAGATGGAAGACGACAAGGATAATACTCCTCTGATCTTAGGGTGACCATTCCTTGCAACTGCAGGACCTATGATAGATGTGCAAAACGGTGAGCTACGGTTGAAGATGGATAAAGAAGAAGTCCCGTTTAACTTGGACAAAGCAATGAAGATGCCGATGGAGATCCAATACCACAGCATTGATGTAGTGGAAGAGATTGTGAATGAAGACATGTCTTTGATTCTGTTGAAGGATCCTCTTGAGACATGTTTGATGGAGTCTCTTACTATTCCCACTACGGAGCTAGATGATCTCTCCAATGAGGTATGTATTGAATTTCTTGAAAACTTACTTGCTTTGGGTGATGACAGGTATGAATTGCAAACGACAAAGATTGAAGAGGTCAAGTAGACTAGGAAGTACTTGCCTTTGGACAAAGAGAGTGCACCTCAAGAAGAGAAGAAAGAGGAGTTGAAACCGCTACTGGAGCACTTGAAGTATGCTTATCTTGGTGACGGTAAAAAATATCCGATAATTATATCTTCTTCCCTTGATGATGATCAACTTGAGGAATTGCTAGATGTGCTTAGGAAATATAAGTCTGCGATTGGTTGGTCTCTTGATGATTTAAAGGGTATTAGTTCTTCCTATTACATGCATCGAATAAGATTGTTAGATGAGGCTAAGAGTAGCACTCAGAATCAGCGGAGGGTGAATCCCGCTATTCAAGAAGTGATTAGGAAGCAAATCCTAACGTGGTTAGATGCTGGAATTATATATCCTATTAGTGATAGTCCCCATGTGAGTCCATTTCATGTTGTAGCTAAAAAGGGAGCATGACTATAGTGAAAGCTGAAGATGGTGAGACCTTAGCCACTAGGATACCTCCGGGATGGCGTGTGTGTACGGATTACAGGAAGTTGAATGAAAATACATGCAAAGACCATTTTCCACTTCCTTACATGGATCAAATGCTTGATCATCTTGCTGGGTATGAGTATTATTGCTTCTTGGATGGGTACTCGGGATATAATCAAATCATGATCGCACCCGAGGATCAAGAAAAGACTACTTTCACTTGCCTGTATGTAACTTTTGCGTTTAGAAAGATGCCTTTTGGATTGTGTAATGCGCCTGCAACATTTCAACGTTGCATGATGGCCATATTTGATGGGTTGATAGAGAAGATCATAGAGGTGTTTATGGATGACTTTTCTATATTGGGTTCCTCTTTTGATACTTGTTTATCTAACCTTGATACTGTTTTGAAGAGATGCCAAGAAACAAATCTTATCTTGAATTGGGAGAAGTGCCACTTCATAGTAAGGTATGGGGTTGTTCTTGGCCATCATATCTTGGCCAAAGGATTGCATGTAGATAGAGCAAAGGTGGTGGCGATCGAGAAGCTTCCACCACCTACAAATGAGAAAGGAGTGCGGTCTTTCCTTGGACACGCCGATTTTTATAGAAGATTCATAAAAGACTTCTCAAAATACTCCAAGCTCTTATCTCATTTGCTTGAAAAGGATGTTTCTTTTGTTTTTGATGAAGAACGTCTAACAACTTTTTAGGTTATGAAAGAGGCGCTTATTACTGCACCTATCTTGATCACACCGGATTGGACTCAGTCATTTATACTTATGTGTGATGCGAGTGATTTAGCACTTAGAGTGGTGCTTGGGCAGTTGAGGGATAAGAAGTTTTGCGCCATTTACTATGCGAGTAAGACTTTCGATGCGGCACAAAAGAACTACACGGTGACTGAAAAGGATTTTCTTGTTGTGGTGTACGCATTCAATAAGTTTCGACAGTATTTGGTTGGCATGAAGACTATAGTGTATACGGATCACTCTATGATCCAATACTTGATAGAGAAGAAGGAAAAAAAGCCAAGGATCATTAGACGGTTTCTTCTTCTACAGGAGTTCGATATGGAGATCCGAGATAAGAAGGGTACAGAGAATGTTTTCGCAGATCACCTATCAAGATTGGAGACAAGGGAACACTGTGATGATTTGTTTGATTACATAGAAGAGATGTTCCATGATGAGAAGATCATGGCGATGCTTGTTGAAGGATCTGAAAAAGCATGTGTAGTGGCTGCCCAAGGGATGGATCCATGGTATGCGGTTTATGTAAATTACATTGCAGTAGGAGAAATCCCTAGAGATCTCAACAGATATCAACTTGCGAAGTTCAAGCGAGACATTGAGACTTTTATATGGTATGATCCATTTGTCTATAATATATGTACGGATTCCATAGTCCGTAGGTGTGTGTCGGAGATAGAGATGGAAAGCGTTCTTGAGTTTTGCCATGCACAACCTAACGGGGGGCACTTTGGGGCTCAAAAGACGGTAGCTAAGGTACTTCAGTCAGCTCTATATTATCCTACCTTGTTCAAAGACTGTGAAACCTATGTGGCATCGTGTGATAGATGACAAAAGATGGGGAACATAAGTCGACGAGATGAGATGCAACTTCAGCCGAGCATTGTTTTCGAGATCTTCAATGTATGGGGGATCGATTTCATGGGGCCATTTCCTTCATCTAATGGATTTCTCTACATTTTCTTAGTAGTGGACTATGTTTCTAAGTGGGTGAAGGCGATTCCCACTCGCGTGAATGATTCAATGACTATTTTATCTTTCTTGAAGAAACATATCTTTGCTCGTTATGGAGTTCCTAGAGCACTAGTGAGTGATGGAGGGTCTCACTTTGTCAACAAACTTCTTGAAAAGGTGCTTAAGGATTGTGGAGTTAAGCATAGGGTCACTATACCCTATCACCCTCAAGCGAATGGGAAAGCGGAAGTCTCCAACGCCAAGTGAAACAAATCTTGGAGAAGGTAGTTGGAACCAATAGGAAGGATTGGGCTATGAAGCTTGATGATGTTTTGTGGGGGTTCCGAACTACTTATAAGACGGTGTTGGATATGTCACAGTATCAAATCGTCTATGGGAAGCCATGCCACTTACCCGTAGAGATTCTGCATAAAGCTTTTTGGGCTTTGAGAAGTTTGAACTTGTCCTTAAAAGATCAAAAGGAGTTGAGGATAACTCATATTAATCAATTGGATGAGTTTCGGAATCGAGCTTATAAGAACTCAGAGATTTTTAAAGAAAGAATGATGAAATGGCATGATTCAAAGATCTCATACAAGGAGTTTAAGCAAGGTGATGAGGTATTACTTTTTAATTCTCGCTTGAAGCTCTTCGCGGGGAAATTGAAATCGAAGTGGACGAGGCCGTTCATTATCCATAGAGCCTGCGGAGGGGGAGTTTTGAGCTTATGGATAAAGATGGGGACATTATCGCGACGAATGGGCATCGATTGAAGCATTACAAGTCACCGGATGATGATTGTGTCGTCTTTGAGGATACCTTGCACTAGATTGGTACCGTCGTAACTCTCCGATGTTAAACATGAGCGCCTGTTGGGGGCTTTCTCTCCCGTTTTATTGCTTTAATTTCATTATTATGAGTAAGAATTTTTTATATTTGACGTGCTTATCTTTCAGAAATTACATCTCTTTACAAACATAGTTTCGACTATAGTTTCTACTAAGTTTGGGGGGGTGTGATGTACTTACCTCATTATAGCATGAAGGATATGATCTTTTCTTTGTAACGTTTACTAGGGGAGTTGATTTTTTCCGGTGTATTTAAACTTTAGCCGGTTTTGATGCATTGATTTTTTTGCAATTTGCCTAGTGTTTAGTGGAGAGTTGTTTTTTTTTTGTGATTGCGGAGTTACACTTGATGTTATATGATTTCTCTAGCTTAATTTTTGGATATCTTGATACTTGTGGTTGTCCTAGAGTTCAATGTTGCAGGGAGATACGAGAAGGGTATGAAATTTAGGAAGATTGTGGGTTTGTTCGACCTTCATGGGTTGTTCGACAAAGCTATTTGGTCGAGCAATGGTCGAGCAGATGGCGAAAATCTTCCAGAGAGTTTGTTCAACTAAACTCTTGTTGTTCGACCATGAAGCTGAAGTCGAGCAACGGTCGAACGAAGTGAGCTAAACTTACAGTGAGTTTGTTCGACCAATTAGTGGTTGCTCGACCAAGAAATTCAAGTTGAACACTTGTTGAGCAAGGCAGAGAAGAACAGGGGGCACGACGAGGCAAGTTACTCGATTTCCAGCACTTGTTCGACCAAGAACATTACATCGAGTGGCGATCGAGCAAAATGTCAAAATTATCTAGAGACTTCATTCGAATTAACACGAGTTGTTCGACCAAGATTTGGAGGTCGAACGGAGGTCAAACAAGTTAGGGCAAAACAGGGACCCGATTGCACGTGTTGCTTGACTTCCACATATTGTTCGACCAGAATTTAGAGGTCGAACGAAGGTCGAGCTAGGTATTTTTAAGGCTAGATCTGGGTCGTTCGACTTAGAGACGTTGTTCGACCATACCTAAAAAGTCGAGTTGAGGTCGAACCAGGTCTGGGAGCAGTTTTAAAAAGAGGTATTTCATTCCATTCGACACACCCACTTCCGTCACCCTTTCTCGAGCACCACTATAACCGTAAGATCTTCTTCCCAACCTCCTTCCTATACTTTAATTCTCCCTTCCACAAACTTCACATCTAATTTCGAGGGTTTGCAAGATCCAATCTCGGATTTTCACTCGACTTTTGAGGAATTTTCACTCTTGTTCACCACACTCACACCATGTCAAGCAAAAGTATGTTTCTCCTCACTTCTTACTTGTAGATTGTGTTGATGATGATTAGTGAAGAATGGGTGAGTGGATTCATGCTAGATTTGGTTTGGATTGAGTGTTGAATTGCTTGAGTTGTTATCCAAGATTGCATTAGAAATTTCTTGAATTGTGCTTTGTTAAATTGTGGAAATTTTGTGAAATTGATGTTGTATGAAGCATGGGCTTGTGTTTAATTTCGAATAATACATATGGGCTAATTGAAATTGGGTATTGATGAGATGCAATTAATGATGGAGTTTGAGCATGTTTCAGGTGTGGACTTGGTGAAATTTGGAGTTGATTTGCTAGTTTGTTAATGTGGAGTAGTGTTGGATTACTTGAATCTTGATATTCTTGATTGATCGTGTTGGTTTAGAGTTCGTTTATGATTGAGGAACACTTGAAATTGAGTTGAATTGGATACATGAATTTGAAGTCTTGAGTAGGATTCATGCTAGACTTAGGCTCGGTATTGTTCATCTCTTTTTGTTGCGTATTGAAGTACAACTTTTGTAGGGAAAGAGATTGCTTCTTCTTCAAAGAGGAAGGGAAACAAGTCACCCCCGTTGGTGAAGATAGTCAAAAAGATTAAGATGGATAAAAGAAAAACGCCAAGGAATTTTGGAATCAAGATTGGCGATTGGGAAGATAAACAAGAGCTGTGGAATGTAATCTTGCTAAAGATAATAAGGATGAGGTATCAAGACGATCGAGCCATGATGGATATGCACATCATCAACGACATTTGTTGGATGTTTAACCGAGTGGGCATCGCAGCATTCATGGAGATGAAGAGGGAGACATACTTTCTCATCATTACGGAAGTTTTATGCATGCTGAGAGTGGAGCGTGGTGATGGATATATTTCCTATGGCATTCATATACAAATAGGTGGTCATGAGCTGATTATGTGGGCTCATGAGTTCAACGAGATCATCGGTGGTGAGAACATGGTTGGAAATGAGAGTGATGACTTCAGAGCAAATGATTTTTGGAGAGCTATAACAGGGAGGCAAGAGAACTACAATTCCAACACTTCTAAGGTTGCCTTCATTCGCAACCCCGTTATTGCTTATATGGATTGGATTTTGGAAAATACATTATTTGCAAGGTCTGAAGGGAGCTGTATTCCAAGGGGGGAGCTCTATGTCCTATGGTGCATGCTCAACGGAGTTCGCTTCAACGTAGCAGCCTACTTTTTCCATCAACTTTACAAGTTTACCACGCACAGTTTTCAGAGAGTAAACATTAGGGGGCTAATCACCATTATAGCAGAGTATTACAGAATTGATTTGAGTAGGTATGAGCCTGTTCGAGGGGATCCAGACTTCATCTTGACCTCATGTGTCAGGATGGGGCTTGTTGAGCGAGTGGATGATGCTTGGATGTTCATCCGAGGGAAGGAGTCTCGACCACTTCAGTTTCTGTTGGTGATAGCCGACCTTACCACTGTGAGGGACAATAATAATTGGTTGATGAACACGACAGCGTACACAGTGATCTCTAAGACGTGCTTGGAAAGAGGAAATTGGAGACTGCTGGCTGATTTGCAGGAGCAAGGAATCGGCTTGGACGAGGACATGATTCTTATTGGAGATCCAGCTGATTTTGAGGAGGAAGAGCCACAACCACCACAAGCTTTTGATTATCAGGAGGACATGCCTCCGATGTAGCCTAAGCAGTCGTTTGAGCAAGAATTCTGCGAACCACCACCACCACCACAGCCGCAACCGCAGCAGGACTATTGGTTGGCTCAAGATCAGTTCTATCGGGAGCAATTCCGATTGATGCATGAGTATTTCACCACGCTCAACGCGAACCAGCAAGAAAAGAACAGACAGCTGGCACTTGCGAATGCTAACAATGCTGCACTCAACACGTATTATATTGAGATGGATGGATTGAAATCTCACCGCTCTTCATAGAGATATGGACCGGTGGCGGCTGGAGATGGGAGATAATGATGATGAGGAAGGTTCGGATGATGATGATGCTCCAGAGGAGTGATGAGCATCAGTTTTTTTTACTCTTTTCTGATTATTCTCATCTCCCTTCTCGTTTACACTTCACAGGTGCATGCTTGAGTGTTTGGGTGTAGTGGTGATTCATGCTTGAGTGGTCTGTATTTGATAATGATGATGATTGAATGAGGGATGTTATGTGCTTGGGATGATTTCATGATATGAATGGGCTCTTATTTGATGCATGATAATTTGTTAATGGTAAGCATGTTCTATTTATACTTGTAATTCATAGAAAATTGATGTTGATTGCATGCTTTGAAGAGTGCTTAGGATCTATTAACCTTGTGAGGATTTGAGCCTTTTGATCGTGCTATATGCATGATTGTTCATTCTTGAGAGTCGTTTGTATACTCGTTTTCTAGAACTTGACTTGGAGTCTTGTGTGACATCTATAATTGATAGATACTAGGAAATGATCTTAGGTCATTATTATTAATCGAGTTACTTAGCCAAATTTATCTTACCTTATTATGATATCATTGTAAGCACTTTTAGGCTTTTAAGCTTTCTCTTTGGCAAGCCTTGATAATGAGCCTTTTATCTTTTGAGCCTTAAAATACCAATTACTAGTAAAGATTGGAGGTAGATTAATGCTCGAGGAAGCTTTGAAGAGGAATAGAAGAAGGGATTTGGTGAAAGTAAAATCGAGAGACACGAAGTTAAATCTTGTGAGGGATAGTGCCTGAAACTGGTATCCTAAATATTAGAGAGGGTAGTGCCCGAAACTGGTATCTTTATACTTAAAGAGCACCAGAATTGGCGTGTTAAGAAGTTGATCTAAGTAAAAATGGAGAAATGATGTGCGTACGAGATTGTTAACGCAACGAAGTAAAGAAAGGAGCAACTGAAAAAATATACCAAGGTAATTCTTCTCTAGTAAAGTTAGTCACTTATCTAAATTCTTCCACCTTTACTAAAGAGCAAATATTATAACCTTGAAGAAAGTCCTTTGTGATCTTAGTATTGAGTCGATTATGGAAGGAGTTTTGAGACCCTTGTCAAGCTTATGGTTACGCGAGTATATGAATTGAAGTTGAGTGTTGATATTAACCATAATGTGTATATCTTTTACACTTGAGTGAGAGAGTAAATACTTACCTGTGAGCTAGATGACTTAGCACTCGTAGAAGTATTGTGATTAATTAATGTTTTATGTGAATGAAAGGTATGATGGTTGCATGTTTTAAGTTAATATAATTGCATGTGTTTGGATATGTTGTACCTTGTGATTACACTCTCGAGATTTGTTGATTTTCGTTGCCTCGGGACGAGCAACATGTAGTTTGGGGGTTTGATGAGAGTGTAAATTCACATATTTTGGGCTCTGATTAGCGTGAAAATGGAGTACGATTTAGTCTTTTATTGAGACGAATCAGCACGTTTATGGGAAAGTCACGAATCAGAGGGTACAAGTGTTATTTGAGCATATTTGCATAGGAAAACAAGTGTAAAAGGCTCAGAATTGGAAGACACGATTTTGGAGGCAAAATTCGAGTGTTGTTCGACTCAGAGAGCTTGTTCGACCTACATCAGTTTGGTCGAACAGAGGGGGACAAGTCGAGCAGATTGCACAGACCTGTCCAGAGAGGTAGCTCGACTTGGAGGTGTTGCTCGACCAACATCGTCTTGGTTGAGCAGATGAGATAAGGTCGAACAGAATGCCAAAATTGTCCAGTGAGCTTGCTCGACTTGAAGGGCTTGCTCGACCAACATCAATATGGTCGAGCAAGAGAAGGTTGGTCGAACAGAATGCCGAAATCGTCCAGAGAGCATACTCGACCAGTTGCTCGAGTTGGAGGCCTTGTTCGATCAGTATAGCTTGGTCAAACGGCGCATCGCTGCTGCTATTTATGGTAATTATGGATGTCTTTTACCAAATTTGACTTGTGCTTCAAAAAAAGGCCCATCCCAAGCCCATAAGGAGGTCCTATGAGTATAAAAGAAGAGCTTTCGCAGGAGAAAAAGAGAGACAACACACATCTTCCTTCATCCACAAAACCCTACCGTCATCTGAAGGGGTCGTTAGAGATGTTCGTCTGGCGAGTCAAGTAAGATCATACCAACTAGCCATGATTGTTCCTAGATCAATCATGGGCTAGAACCACCTTGGTAGTTCTAGAGTTATAAAAGTTTTATGAGTTAGTCGAATTTCCATGGGTAAACTCCGTACAACACTACTTGTGGTTTATTTTATATAAGATTGAGCTTTTTTAATTCATACTCATGGTTGTTTTGTGCATCATTAACTATTATGTAGAGTCTAAATACATCTATTGGTTATTGATTGAGTGTGTTCACCACTGAGCAGAATCACATGTTATAATTCTAAGTGAAAGGATTCTGAAGTCTTATTAGAACTATCTTATATAGATACTTGTTAATTGAATCGTATTCGTGTTAACATGTAGGATAAAGAGTATAACTTTATATTACCTAAAAAGGGAGATCAAATCGGATTAGAGTACTAAGTGCACGGGAAATAATTGATTATGATAGTACCTAGAAAGGGGGGTGAAGTATACGTCTTGCTCCAAGGATATTCACACATGTCATACGCTTGCTTACTTGTGTCTATAGAGTACGCTTGTATGGTTTAGTGATGCGTCCATAAACTACAATGTAGAGTCGGATATCAACACATGGAAAGAAAATTAACGAGTAAAACTGGATTACCTGAAGAACTACTCTATTACTTACTTGATCACAATCAAAATTTCTCTATTGCTTGCTTATTTATTTTGCTATTTCAATTATATGTTATTTAGTTTCACAATTAAACCAAATCTAATTTACCAACATAATCTTAGTTAATTAGAATATAATTGAATTGATAATAATCCGTCCCTTAGGTGCGATAAATACTTGGTCACCTTTCGAAACTACAATTGATATCCTTATATTTGAGGATTAATTTTGTGTGTTGAGAAAACGATCATCATCAGTTAATAACCAACGCTCTAACCAACTGAGCTATTTTTCGTGCCTTCTTACATTCCTCCTTACACGGTATCCTGTAAGAATTAGATTCTCCCAGTACTAAATGTTGAATTCTTTTATTTCTTTCTTCCATTTGAAAACACGTGTTCTTCATACCCGAGCTGATGGAGCCTCGGCCTCTACATCTTCAGTTGATGGAGACCTCGGTCTCTACATCCTCAACTGGATTGAGATTTTGGACTCTTCATCTCCAGCTGAAATTTTTATTTAACATGTGGAATCTCCTCCACCAGAATGGAAGGTTCACCTCGCAACCCGCTTCAACCACGGTTGTTCAGTCGTCGGGGTGTTTCAACATCAGCCTTCCCTACTTTTTCTCATGAAGTCTACATCTTTCCTGCTACGCTCTAAACAACTAAGCTATTTTTGCCAAATCTTGTTCTTATTCGTATTTTCCTTCTTTCTTCTAACCTCGACAATGAGAGAAGTGTAAAAGGCTGATCTCAAATTCTTCTTTTAATCTATGAATTTTCGAAAAAATTCCAGCCTCTTCCTTTCTTTCTTTCTTCTTGACAGATTCGACATTAGATCGAAATCCACAGTTGAACCGTTTTCTTTCTCCTTTGATAGGAATCCACGGTTGAACCATTTTTCTTTCTCCTTTGATATAAACTCCAATATCCTTGTTGGATTAACGACTCTAACCAACTAATTGATAGAAGTTGGATAGAACTGGGTAATTCAACTTGCTTTCCTTCTGCTGCCTTTCTTTCCTTTTCTTTTTCTTCGATGAAAGATACGATATCAGTCAGCCTACTCAAATTCCCAACATGCGTTTAACCGCTACGCTCTCCCAACTGAGCTATGTCAATTCTTTACGACTTCTTCTCTCATGTTTAATTTCAAATATGGCTAATAGCAACGCTCTAGTCAACGGAGCTACCCTTTTGCGCCAATATATTTCTCATGCCGATATGGACCTTTGATGAACGAAGTTCAATCCACACTCTAACCCACTGAGCTAACTTTTTCTTTCTTATTTTCTCATCTTTACTTCTTCACCAATTTCTTTCTTCATGCAAGGTCAGCCCTCAAACGCTCTAACTGACTATGCTTTATGTATTCATACACCATGGGTGAAGCCTCCGCTTCTATACCTCGGGCGTAACATTGGCTAAGACACCTCATTTGGATGCAACGTTGGCTTCTACACCTCAGTCGGGTGGAGTCTTTGTTTCTATATCTCATATGGGTGGAGCCTCAGCTTCTACACCTCATATGAATGGAACGTGCTTCTACACCTCAGTTGGGTGGAGCATCAGCTCTACACCATGGGTGAAGCCTCTACTTCTATACCTCGGGCGTAACATTGGCTAAGACACCTCATTTGGATGCAACGTTGGCTTCTACACCTCAGCCGGGTGGAGTCTTCGTTTCTACATCTCATATGGGTGGAGCCTCAGCTTCTACACCTCATATGGATGGAACATGCTTCTACACCTCAACTAGGTTACAACATGGGTGAAGCCTCCGCTTCTATACCTTGGGCGTAACATTGGCTAAGACACCTCATTTGGATGCAATGTCGGCTTCTACACCTCAGTTGGGTGGAGTCTTCGTTTCTACATCTTATATGGGTGGAGCCTCAGCTTCTACACCTCATATGGATGGAACGTGCTTCTACACCTCAGCTGGGTGGAGCCTCATCTTCCTCGTCCAATCTGTAAGTAACCACACTTCATGCTTTAACCGATTGAGTTATCTTTTTTTTTTCTTAATTTCACAACTTTTTTTTCTCCTTCTTCTGACCTATCTCCTTTCTTATCTGTATTAAAAACTGATCTTTTTTCGGATAAGTTTTGCTCGGCCTCGGCATATCAACTTTTTTCCGGATAAGTTCTGCTCGGCCTCGGCATATCCAACTCTTTTTTTTGGCATAAGTATGTCTTGGCTAGATCTTCCGCCACGTGGGATTTTCTTTTCGTTTCTCTTAAGGATTTTATCCCGATAGTTTAGGAGAAAAATACGCTCTAACCCACTGAGCTACACATCACCTGGGTCTGCCTCTTCCTCGGTCTCGCCATTGCAACATGGGCATTTCAAAGATTTCTTGTTTTCCCTTTCATTCTCTCATGAGCCTCACCCGACATGCTTACAGTTGGTGAGAAAAACATGCTCTAACCAATCTACAAATCCTTTTCAACCAATTGATCTACAAATCCTTTTCAACGATCTTTTTATGCCTTTTCTGCTTTCCTTCCTTTCCTTTCTCTTCACACGCTCTAACCGACTGACCTACACATGGGTCGGCCTTCGCATTGCAACATGGGTTGGCCTCTACCCCATAATATTGGTCGACCTTTCATGCTCTAACCTACTGAACTACACATCACATGGTCTTTCCAAGTATCATTGGCAGCCCTTTTATTGCTTTCCTTTCTCTTTGCGTCCGTCGGCCTTAGACGTGTTTCACAATTGATGAGAAAAACACACTCTAACTGACTAAGACGTGGGTCAGCCTCTTCTCAAATATCATTAGCCTCAACACTGCAAGTTTTACAGTTGATGAGCGACACACGCTCTAGCCAACTGAGCTACACATCACCGCATTAGTTCGGCTAGGCTAGACATTCTTCTTTTCTTATCTGTGGACCTCCTCGACCTCGGCCTCGGCTTTCTTCATCTTCATCCTCAATCTTGGCCCTCGGCCTCTATGGGCCAGTTCTGCTTTCTCATTCTCTCTATGGGCCTCACCCCAACATGTTTACGGTTGACGAGAAGAACACGCTCTGATCAACCGAGCTACAAATCAGATATTAACTGAACCCAAACTTATGATTTCTCATCGGCTTCGACTTTCTTTATATCATCCTCGGTCTCGGCCCTCAGCCTCTAACTTTTTTTAATGTCTTTCTTTCTTTCTGGATTTCCATTCAATCTCGCCTAACCCCAACCTTTACCGTTGATACGAAAAACACGCTCTAACCCACTGAACTACACATCACATCTTGATTCAAGCTGAACCCTGAACTTATGCCTTCTTCTTTGGTTTTAGGGAGAGAAAATAATGGAATATTTGGATTTTTTGGGTTCTTTCAGAACAGAAAGAATAAGAATGGTGGAACCAAACAAACTCCGGTGGATTACAATGGTGGCGATGAAGGAGAAAACTACATAATCTGGACAGAGCGTTTCCCACAGATGGTGCCAAATGTTGATGTGTGTTCTTAGCTAGTTGTAAATAAGATTAATGATGGACAGATTAATGATAAACTACACTAAGAATGAGCACAACAAACACAATAGTTTTCCCCATCGCCCCGTTAATTGGGAGCCCTTTCCATATTTTGATATTTGCCTTTTTGGTTCCATGGTGGAACACCTTACATTTAGAGATAGTTTATAGAGAGATAAATACAAGATGGGTTTCTTGAATAAGAAGATGAAGTTCCCCTCCATTGAGAACCAAGTAGTGTGTGTCTGTGTATGCTGCAGATACGTTGTCTTATATGAGATATTTTGGGTAGATGGTCCCCCATGAGATTTCCATGTGCCCCTCCAAGGACAATTATGAGTCTGACATATCCCCTTCCACTTTATGTTTGCTGCGTTCTAGTCGGGTGAGCGTGCTTAACGGGCTGGCAGCATTCTGATGGGCTGATCGGCCAGCTGATGGTTTGATGGTTAGGGGCCGAGGCCGAGACCTTATTCTTGGTGTCGGCTTCTTCTGCCTTCTGCCTAGATAGCCGATGCCTTCTCCTCGGTGTCGGCTTCTTTTGCCTTTTGCCCAGTTAACATGTGTTCAAATACCACTCTTATACTCAGCCTCAACTTATCTTCCGAGTTGGACCGCGCGTATAAGTAACGCCTTATAGGGGGTATAAACATCCATAACATACTCGAACATGATATTTACCCCTCAACTAAAACCAAGCTTGCTCCCAACTCCTACTGATGACATCGGAAGCACCAACAAAGTGATGATTATCATGAGAGAGCAAATAGTAAAAACCACCTGAACGACCAGAGGTGGCATAATAAAAAAGAAATTCAAGCTCGAAGGGATCTTGAATGGTATGACCCAACACATGGAATAGCGACATCGTGGACATCAGACGCAACCAAGAGGATGGTAATAATTGACCAATAGCCATATCCCACATTTGCATCAATAAACCAATAATAGGCGGGACAGGGAGACGTAGACCAGTAAGGAAGAGGGAATAATAGAAAACTATGCATTCGGGGAAAGGTTCAGAAATGGGTACATTGTTAGAAGGGAGAACGAAAGTTACATTTGGATTACCATATAGTTGGTGAAGCTCTTCCAAACACCCAAGAGATAGCTGAGAATGGGGCACCCATTCAAGTCGCTGAGCCATTCCTCGAAGGGTAGCTCCCATGTCACCAATATCCCGATGAACCGGTAAATAATCGGAGAGATTCAGAATTAAAAGGGCACCATACTCGCTGTCAACAAGGACCTGGGCACCATCGATGGTAACGGCAGGCACAGCAGGAACTTCTACCCTCTTCGACGGAATAGCAGACGACGGATTGCCACCAGAAGAAGAAGAGGTGGACAAATCCCGTAAGTTCAACCTAGGCTGTCGCCGGAGACAATTGGAACTACGAACACTAGGCCTTTATGGCCGCACACGCCTTTCTGGCGTGGAGTCAGAAGTATTAACTTCTTGATCATCAATCGGCGAAGGAGTACCTTCGCTGGCCATTTTCAATGACAAATGCGGAAGTTAAGATCTGGCAAAGAGGAAAGATAAAAAGGATTTCAGAGAATGCTGGAAATTTGGGATTTCAATTAAAGGGGGAATATAAAAAAAATATGCGAGAGATTTGAATTTTAAAAATAGAAACTGAAATATATCTGGCAGGAAAATATAACCCTCGTCATGATTGGATAGGATGGGGCAAAAACAGCAAAGATCGGACGGCGGGGAGGATGAGACTCTGCGACTTCCAAGGAAGAAGAAAGGCCCAAATTAATCCACATGGCGCTTGATCAAGGACGTGCTACCCCACGATAGGAAACGACAGTTACATTAAAAAATTGAGGTAAAATTACCAGAATACCCCCGCAAGGTCAGTTAAAGTAAAATCAAATACTTCATTTCATAAGGGAAGAGTTACACAGTACTTATAGAAAAGTCTTACAACTGGAAGAAAAATAGAAACACGCGGAATATTCATGTTAAACTTGAATAAAGAGATACATCAGGTTCGGGCACTATGGCCTAGGAAATTTTCACTGGTCAACAGAGATGTCATCGAAGTCAGGGACACCCAGAGACTTCAAACTTTCACCTTCAGTGGTCTATCCCCGGAAGAGCCTAAGGGAGCTTCGGGAGCCACTGGACCCGATGAGGTATCAGCCATCTTAACATTCCCAGAAGGAGTAAGAATTTTCGAAGAGGGAGGAACCATTGGAACAACAGTAGCAGTCTCGGAAGGTTGGAGCTCAGACACAGCAACAATACCAACTTGATCAGATGCATCTGTAGCTTCAAGTCGGGGAACTTCCAGTTCGGCAAACGACTCCCGAGTAGGCACATCCGCGGACTCGGAGGGAAGTTCTGCGAGAAGGTACTCAATCGGAGAACCAGCTGTAGCTAATTCCATAACATTGTCGGCAAAGGCCTCATCTGACCCCACTTCTGAAACTTCACCAGAATCCTCCACGGGAGCCCCGGTGTCTGTAATAAAATCAGATACTCATCAAGCAATCCCAAATTGAGTTCTCCCTTTAGAGACTCGCCCGGAGGCATCTTCTCCTGAGAGATAGCTTGACGAAGGATATCGTGCATGCCCTCCAAACAGTCAGGGTAAGGATTCTCAAAAGAAGCCTTTGCCATGGCCCCGGAAGAAGAATAGAAATAATAAATTTTGGCTTTGGGGAGAACAACATCTTGGTAATAGAGGTTTTCTGCTTGTGATAAAAGAAGCTTATCATTGACACAATTCAAGTGGGCTATGGGGTCGTCCTGCTTTCTTCGGGCCTCGATAACCGCGTCCTCAGCCTCTTTAATCTTCTGATTAAACATAGCCTCGGAAGCCTCCTTCTCTTGGCGCACTTTCTCGATCTCTTTGTTAAAAGACACTTGGAGGGAAAGAAGACTATTTTGGATACGGGTCACGTCAACATGAAATTGATCCTCTCTCGCCTTAATCTCTTCCCGGTGCCCAACCTCCATAGCTGCAACCTTATCGGAAAGTACCTTGATCTCCAACTCCAAAGTAATTTTTTCCTTCTCAAAACTGGCCAACAAACTTTCATACCGAGCACGTAGGGTCTCGAAACTCTCTTTGAGCTCAGCTTTCTTGTCCTGCTCAACCCTCAATTTCTCTCGAATTTAAACCTCGGCGGCGCTCGCTTTGGAGGCTTTCTGATTATGGTCTTTGATCTTACCGAGGAATTGGGACTCACGCCTCTCTAATTTAAAGATGCAATGCATGGCATTGGCTACATGGAGTGCCTGCCGACCCAGATAACTAGCAACGCTGTGGAGAGATCCCCCAGCAGACATCTCCTCTACATGAGAGAGGATCTCTTTAGTGCATCCCTTAAAGGGGAAGACAACAACATGGGCCAAGCAGGCAGGAGCGTCAAAATCAAACAGAGGGAGTCCTGACTATGGAGGAAAGTCCTACCGGCTTCATCAAGGTTACCATACTTCACATAGAGTTCTTTATCAACTACAGGTTTTATAGGAAGATAAGGGGTAGCATCTTCCAATATGGGCAGCGCAGCAGGGGCTACCTCGGTGGTCGAAACCCCACAGTCCCAGAAATGCAAAGGGACCTTCCCTTTATAATAATGCTAGATCTCTGAAGGAGAATAGTAAAAATATGAAGTAGAGCTACCCGAGGGACCTTCGAAAGGCCCCTGAAGACTCGGATTGAGAGTAGGCAGATGCTCAGGGGCTCGATGAGAGGAAGCACAAGGAAAGTCGGAAGCACCAGCCAGAGACTTGGCAGGGGTTTCGCATGAGGGAGATGAGCTAATCTCATAAATGTCCACGGTTTCTCGAAGGACAGATTCAGATACACCAGGGGAGCTGACGCCGGTACCACCAGCACTGTCATCTCGAACCTTCTTCGAATGACGAAGGACGAGAGCAGTACTATCATGGGTCTCTTCATCAGAACTTTCATCCTGCAGATGGTACTTTCTTTTTGGGGCCAAGGATTTGGCAACAATGACCCTGGAACTATCCTTTCTAGACTTTGGGTTTTTCGAGTTTCTTTTAGAAACCTTCTCTCCGGCACCCGAGATCCTCCCCTCGGCAATACCAACATCTTATCTCGGAGAGGGAGGATCAGAAGGATCATGGATCTTGATAGCCGCGAGGGGCTGCATGTCACGTCCTGACCCCAGACAGAACGCGACAACCGCCACGTTAACCATAAATTTCGTGAATGGGTGCACTCCACTCCACAAAGTTTATAGAAAATGTAAGGCTTGCTATCAAGTACCTGTAGAACTGAACAACTGATAACAACGGGTACAACCCGAGGACATCATCTCATAAAGTATCAATAAGGATTTACAAAGATACAAAATACAACGATGTAACTTAGTTTAAAAAAAATATACATTAACGATATAACATCGCGAGAGTACCAAAAAGAACATCAAGGGGGTGAGCAAATGATAGGCAAACCTCCAACCAAAACGATATCAACAGCCTGAAAAGGAAAGAATAATGAGGGTGAGCAAAACCACTAGCTCAGTGAGGTGATAAGACGGTCACCCCGACCCTTATACGAAGGCTGTATTCCCACTCGCGGTTCATAACATAAAATCCAATATTTTGTCCCACAATAACTATTTCTCGCTAAGTATACATATTAATGGAAATAAAAACCTTTGTGCATATTTACGAATAACACAATTAGTTCAAACAACATGTTATCACATAAAAGACGCGTGGGTAGTCAATATCCTTCTCGAACTGAGCTCTCCATCGAGAGACAGTCCAAGCCCGTCACCGTTACTCTAGATAAAATTCACATTAATATTCTTTCTCAACACGCCAAGTGCTAAAGCTCACAATTCAATATCGACGTGAATACTTGAAATGATTAAACATATAAACATATATGACATGCATGTCCCACACCAGTGACGTTGACTGAGCCTATAATAGACTGATCCATCTAACAATCACCCTCCAGAGTATCAGTATTTGGCAAATGGACAGGTGCCCCGTTAGATCTAACTCACCTGGGTTTGCCAAGCAACGAGGAACTTGGTTGTCACTCTAACTCACCCGAACCGCGATAATTCGGGCTACTTAATCAATGTCGCTCCAACTCATCCGAACCGTGACCAATTCGGGCTACTTAACCTTGTACCAGACATACATATACATATGCATCATAAGATGAATAACGACTCAAGTTAGAGTCTTAATAGCACACAAGAATAACCAGAAATCAATTCTCAAATAATTCATAATAAATGCTATCAGATACCCAGCCGGCAAGGCTCTTCAACATAAGCTAAAATCAATAATACTCATAAAATGGCTAACAAGACTCTAACCAGAGCAATTGAGTCAATCAGGCTCTTTACCACATAACACAATACCAAATAATTTTCTTATCAATTAACTAAAACTAAAATAAATGCACATTTATCGAGGGTCCACACTTCCCACAAGAGAAGGAGTTCCTGAATTATCAACTCACAAGGAAGTCATTAACTCTCTCCGGAATCTGAAGTCGGTCCCTTGCCCTTCGTTGATGGTTCTTTACCTAGAAAGGAGATGAGCAATTAAAGACAAATTAAATATAACTAACTATTAGCGGTAACATCCCTTTCATTGCTAAAAACAAATCCTAATCGAGTTCGAACGAGTCAATATTAAATAAAAATAGCATATAACTCCTTAACATCAGTTCCCAATCCCACATAACCCGTTTCAATACATTAACTAAACGAAACGATAGAAAATAAGTTTGAATTCGACATAAAAATTCTGAAATTTTCCAGCTAGCGGCATTTTACGAGAAAAATCATAACTAATTGTAGAATAATCGGATTGAGGCATTTCAAGTGGCTACAGAAAGCTAACGAGTTCAGCTACGCAAAAAATTAAGTTTGCAAACTTTTGAGGACAACAGCTATGTCAAAATCAGTTCGAACAGTCTGCGAATTACCCACATACCAAAAAGAAAAACCCCACAAAATTACAAAATCATGGAAGAAGGAAGCTTAATTCACACACCACTTACCTCAAAACAACTTAGAAACCACCTAGGATGAGGGTTGTAAGGGAGAATTTGATCAACAAGGGTTTCTCCTCTTCACTCTCTTCTTTCCCCTCTTTTGTTTTTCTTCTCCCGTTCTTCTTTTTTTTTTTAACTTTAGCCTTAATAATTATATATATCAGGCCATTTAAGTGGGCTGAAACTTTGGGCTACAAAATAAATAAATAAATAAGTTTGGGCTTTCTAAAAAAAATCTAGTTGGGCTAAGATAGGGCTGGCCTTTTGGGCCATAAAAATAAATAAATAGGTTTGGACTTTCTAAAAAAAAATCTAGTTGGGCTAAGATAGGGCTGACCTTTTGGGCCATAAAAATAAATAAATAGGTTTTGGGCTTTCTAAAAATAATTTAGTTGGACTAAGATATTATACTGCACGGCAAGAGGGGCTTCAAAAATTTTCCTGGATGAGGCCTGAGGAACCTTCTTTTTTCCTTTGACGAGGGCAGCCTGCTTACGAGCAGAAGAAAGAATACCAATGCCAGCAAGGTCGGGCATGAGGTGCTTTTCATCACCTGAACAGGATGGAAAAAGAAAGTAAATACAAAAGAAAGCGAAGAAAGGAGAACGAAACAATATCATGGAACTATCAAAGGAATGGAACAAAGGACATAATAACAAAAAAATCACCTTGCTTGGCTATAGCTGAAGAAATAAAGCTGGCAGTAAAAAGGTGAGTGCAAGTAAGAATGGACTGATAGTCGCGCTCCTTCTGGGAAAGACTACTGACGTGATGGAATGCATCCTGAAACTCAAGCGATAACTTCTCGAGAGCACATGACTCACTTACTGCGTAAAACAAGGGAAAAGGGTCAGAGTAATTCGAATAATGTACAAAAAAACCAAAATACATACACACACTGAGATTAGGTGGGAAGAAAGAACTCCTAGGGAACACACTGGGATTTTGAGGGTCCTCAGAATCAAAGATTTGAGGGCCCCTCCACGGCCCGCGAACCTAAAACCAGTGATCCTTCCATTTTTTGATGGAACTAGGCAAAGAGGCAATCGGATTAGAATTGCGAGGTGCTAAATAGTAATATCCCTTCATCCTAGCATTCAGAGTAAGCCGATAAAGGAAATTAATCTCAACAATACTCAACAATGAATACTTCATCAAATGGAAAAAACCAAAATCCCTATTAGGGCAGCCCAACCGTTAGGAGCCAACTGAACAGGGGCTATACCCCAAAATTCGAGAACTTCTCGAATACAGGGGAAAAGAAGGAATCGAAGACCTAGTTCAAGCTGCAACTCGTAGGCCACAACAGCATTTGGAGGGGCAAAACACATTCAGGCATCGAAGGAGGGAAGAGAAAATTCAATGTCATCTCCACATTGAAACTTACCAATGGTGATAATGGCATTTTTCTCTAGCCAAGAACCATCCAGAGTAGAAGGGAAATCCACGGAAGAATAGGAAACCTCCTCCCCTCATTTCGAAAGCTCCCCGAGATGAGCCACCAATCCAGGGCCAACATCGACCATCTCGGCGTTATGCTTTAAATGGAAATTCGATACAAATTCAGCAACCGTTCGATAAAAGGTATATTTAGAAGGGGGGCGAGAACTCGAACCCTCTTCTAGGCGAGGAGGAGGAGACCTCCCAAGCGAAGAATCAGTAGTACGTGAAGGGGATTTCGAGAGAGAATGAGAGCCCTCGGGATCCATGATTCGACAAGTTAAAAAGGAAGAGGAAGGGTGTGTAGGGGAAATAGAAAGAAGGAACCCTAGATGACAATGATAGGAAATATGGGAGAGGAAGGTAGACTGATAGAAGTTTCAAACACGAAGAATTCAAAAACACAAAAAAAAGTAAATCAGAAAAAGAAGGAAAATAAGAGAAGAGAAGTGGTACTTGGAAGGGAAGAGAGAGCATACAGTCTAAGAGGAAAGGCAACCGTCAACAAAATCAAAGGGAGAAGAAGAATGGGAAGAAAAAGGTGAACTGACAAAATTTTCAAATTTTAAAATTTGAATCAACAGTTACACCAAATACCAGAAATACCCCCAACCTCGTAAAAATATCTCGGCAACCCCAGTAATCTAGAGACGAGAATAATAGGGGAAGCGATAAGAAACTGAGGCGGAAAAATGCAGGAATCACACATACTGAAGCATGAGGGATATAACCTGCAAAATACGAGTCGACCATAGATAATCTTGAGTCACTAGATTATCCAGGCTCGAGGGTCTAATGTTATGGGTATTATATCCCCCATGCCTGACGGGCCGTAAGCCCAATGAGCTGAGAGGTGGACCTAAGCCCAAAAGACACACTTCGGGGAAAACCAAGAATAGGCCAAGAGATGAGCCCATCATCAAGGACTAGAGAAGCCCAAGAAGATAAGACAAGAAAAGGGCTGGAGAGCAGAAAGCCCGCTGAAGGGATAGGGGACCGAGACCCCTCGGTAGGATACCCCGGCTCCATGGTCGAGAAAGACATCCAGGGGGTCAGACGAACCACATAGCCCCAGAAGCCAAACCATCCGACATCAGAAAGGATTATCAGAGCTTCGGGGCAAAGTACAGACACGACTGTGGGAACGGCTGGCAGCAGCAGGCTAAAAGACAAGGATAACGGTTAGAAGAGATGTCTTGGGCAGCACTCTCACACTAAAGGACAACACACAACAGACGCGTCTCTCCTCACCCTCCAATAGGAAGCAAGCAAAGGATGAGAAAGACCTGCTACACTCTGAGAAACACCTGGTGGCACTCTACACCGGCTACCAAAAGCTACCGAGGTACCAACAGTCTCCATTCATGACTGCTTGTCTCCATCCAGATGGCATGATGGGATTGGGCAACTGTTAGAGTTTTTGTTGATAGTATAAATAGCTTCTCTCATAAGAGATAAGCGGGTGACTCATTCTCATTTTTAGACATTACACTTGTAATTAGAAGGTGTATGAGTGTTGTTCTGAAGAAGAATAATAAAGACATCGGTTAAGATATTTTGGTGGTATTCCCCATCTCTTGGATATTCATTTGTTGTTCGTGTTTGATTGTGATCGTTCTTTTTTTTGTTAAGCACAATCTCATCATCTCTTAATCTTCGTTAAGATCACACATCAATAGCTGGGAATGTATTGAAGCCGAGCAATCAATTCGCTCTGTCAAAGTTACACAGAAATCAGCAAGTTCTTCCTCGTCTGATACCGAATTATCTCTGCTGATAAAACTGCAAATAGTTGGGTATGCTTCTTGGAAATATTTGTATGTTCTTCAATTGGAATGTTTTCTATTCACGATGGGTTTATTTTAGAGCAGCATAGAATTAGCGTAAAAATCAAATGAAAATGCAATTATGTTGTTAACTTGAGTTTCCATGTAAAATTTAGTTTTAGATTCAGATTCAGGTGGGATGTATAATTCATTTGTGTGAGGAAGCATTATTCAGTTTGCATTTTGACCGGGCAATAGTTCATATAAGGATTATAGTGATGTTTGATCGGAATTAAAGGTGAGATTTTGAATTCACCAATATTGAACGATTGTGATAGGGTTGTAATTATGCCTTTCTTCTGCAACAGTCTTTTATGAAGATAATGATATGGCATCTGGTTGATTCGGGGTCGACTCTAGTGCAGTTTTAAGCCTCAAATTGATGTTGATTTGAGATAGTTCATCCATGGGGTGGCAGTGAATTTCATAATGTAACAAGAATGATTATTTATTTATTATTATTATTATTTTTATCATTGCAGATATTATAGTTTGATTGCAGTTAGACAACAAAATCGTGGAGTTTCTGGAGATGAAACAATCCTTGATCTGCAGATTAAGGATTGTGGGGTTGATGAGTCGAAGTTGAAAGTGCCGAGGGATATTTTGAAACAATTATTCAATAAGTTCCAATAAAAGGCAAAGCGTGAACCAACATTCTCCATCAGCCTTTCATAACCGACCTCATTTCTTCGGACTCCTGTTGGTTTGTATTCCCCCTTTCTTTTTTGCAAAAATTATAATTTTAGAGATGGGCAAAAAGTTATATCTAACTAAATGATATGATTCCGAAAACCTCATTTCTATTAGAGTAGCCCTATTACATTTTGCTTCGTTTTATATTTGAAACACAGGATGTCATGTTCTTGTCAAAGCTACTGAGCTAGCTACTGAAAGTTGATTTTAATTAATTCTTAGGACCAACTCTTTCCAAATTTATACACACCAGAATGATGCTGGGTACTTGATAATGGCCTTTATGTAAAATTTTAACCAATTTATAGCTTCCAGATTATTTAATTTCTAAATCTTGAACTGAAAAAATTTCTTAATTAAGTTGCTATTTCTAATGTTTGGTTTACGTAGATTAAAGAAATAAAATTGTTTAAATTTTAGATTCATGTAGTAACCCTTGCTTTACATTCCAGAAATTTCCAAATTAATAGTATCATATATTACATTTATGTCATAATCCTTCTAATTCTTTGAATTCATCTATATAAGACATCTTTTAAGTCATGCTCAAATGTCTAAAGTAAGACAAACTGCTATACATATGTCAAAAGACTGTCTATTAACCAATAAACTGTATTCTAAGACAAAGAATTAGGCTTCTTGGCATACATCAAACGGAGAGCCACGTAAGTCTAGTTTCTAAATAACGTGGAATTTTTCATTTTGGAAATGCGAGTGAGAAATTATAGTAAGAATACTAAAGTATGACAGGTACAGTTGAAAAATCTGTAAAGAAGCTGTCTATTAACATTAAAATCTTCTTTTTTAACATTGAATTTGGCTTCAAGGCATACATCATTGGAAAGCTACATAAGTCTAGTTCTTGATTGCATATTATTTAATGTTCAGTGTTGTATTGTTCTACTAACCTGCAAGTTTCTTGTTCATCACTAATCCTATTATTTCATAATTGTTGACAAATCACACTATTTCTTGTTTTACATTCTTGGGAGGAGCCAACTTAAGTGGAGACTAACTCTCTAGTTTTCAATTTCTTCCGCTATGGAATCTGAGAAGTGATACTATTAACTATGGCTTGGGATTGCTTATCCCATTCTGTATCAGTGATCTGCCATTAGTTATATCTGATGGCTTCTTGTATATCTTTGATACTAAGGGTTTTGCAATTGCCACATCTATAAAACACTCACCTTCAACTAACTTTTTCCCCTAGACTAAAGTTGTGTTGCCTTTTATGGTCAATTTGCATCAGAAATATATTGACAATTCCAGTACATACTGAGATATCATAGAATTACTAGCTCTATGGAGCTTCCAATTGCCTTTTTTTTTAAATTTTGAGTCAGTTTCCATTAAAGTTACCAAACTTGTTTTTTTTTCTAGCTTTTGGGTTGAGCAATCAATTTTCTATTATGATATTTATTTATTCATTTGTCCCCCTCCCCAAGTGTCCTAGTTAGTCGTTGCTTGTCTTGTAAGACTGATTAAGTTGATATTGTGTTAGGCATTTTACTGATCTAAACTGTGGTCTTCCTGCTAAAAGTATGCATGGCCAAATCTTTTGTGATTTTTTTATAGATTCATTGCTATTTATGCATATTTCTCCTGCATTCTCTTTTTCTTGCTATCAAATGATAACAAAAAATTCTCAATTTTCATTTTCTTATCTTTTTCCATAACAGATAATGAATGTACATTTTCATTTTAATTTTCTATAAAAAAAGGTCTAAGGAAAAATGCTTATTCTGTTTCTATTTGCATATGATTTCTTTATAGATGCATTGCTTGGTGTCATGCATTTTATATGCTAGGAACAACGCTTGTTTAATGTTTGATGTGGCTTATTGTAAAATTTGCCATACCCATGGATTACCTCTTTTGGCTTGTGATTCCACCAAATGAATAGATAACAAGTGTTGGTTGTCAACCATTGAACTACATGTTATTGGAACTTTGCTTTGTAGCATCATCATATTAATGTGAAGTGCATGTGACCCACTTCGTTTGCATGAGTTCCCCCTTGCTTTATGTTTATGCTGTGAAGACTAGAGTATTTGAAGCCTCTTTACTTGTCTTGTAATATCTCTAAGTTGTAATAACTTGCACGTATCCTTCAACTTTATATAATGTTTAATATTTTTCTGCTTTTGCTAATTTATTATCTTTTTTTTTTTTGATTTTTGCTGCTTTTCGCTTAAACGGATGCCTGCTGGTAGTCTCATTCTATTGGGATTTTTTTCCTGGTCCTTGGGTTAATTGTTCTGCTAATGTGATTGTGTGCAGATATCATGTTTTGTAAGTATGATATTTGGTGCTCTGCTAGTTTTTACCTTTGTGTATTAGCTTGTGATCTTGCTGTATTTCTGTGCTATTCTTGCATTTTTTTTCTTCTGGGCTTTTGTTGTAGACTGCTGGTATTCTCTCGGTGGACTAATATTGTAACTAGAATAGATGATGGATATACATTTTTTTACCTGTTATCAATTTGCTACATACTACTTATGGAGTAGATTTCAGCCATCACTGGCTTTTTGTGATCCTTGATACGTAGGTATACTGTGCTATTACGTGGTTAGTAGGTACTTCATTTGCTAGATTTAAATTGAAAGTTGTCTTTTTGCTGTGGTCTGACGTACTCTACTTTTCTTGTAGTTAATTGGTATTAGCTGGTTGCTGATAGTGTATATATGTTGCTAATATTTTGATGGCATGTCCTGATTTTGCTGGGATTTTACTTGTGTCCCCACGGCCTAGTTTTGTTTGTTGGATGATTATGTTATCTAGATTGCTATAGGATGAAGAAAAAAAGGTGGTGTACAGAATTTCTCTTGCTGCCATTTGCAGAAATCTTTTCTATTGTAGAATCATGTTCCTTCAATCTTTGGTTCTGTCATTATAGATGTGAAGGTTGATTGAAGCTGTATCAGGACTCTAGCTTGACTTTGCTTTTTCATTTATAGTTTTATGTAGGTTTACTAACTTTTATTCTTTGGTTGCTAATTTGCATTTTTGTGCATTTTGCAATATTTGGCAATTTTTCTTAGACTGGACAATTTACTAAGTAGTTTGCTAGGTAGCTATTATGTTCATAGCTATTTTTTGGTTGGTTGTTTTGCTAGGACATAATCTTAGTTGAACTAAAAAGTTAGTTTTTGTGATTTCTAGCATTGTTTTATTTTGAATGTACTGTATTTTATACTGTTACACTTTGATATATATTAACAAATTATTAAAAAATTATATAAAATAATGATTTCATCACGGTCAAGACAATTAGCAACAAATTATATGCATTATTTGTAAAGTAAAATTTGCATCGAAATAAATTGTGATGTTTTGAATTTTATGGTCACTATATATTTGTAAATTTACAAAAGTGTGATGTCTTAAATTATTTTTAATTAATTAAAGACTATATATATTATTATGAATGGATAATGTTTTTATGATGTTGAAATTCATCACGTACTTCTTTTATTTCTTCATTAAATAATCATTAATTAAAAGTTTGGATTAATATTACGCGTTAATAACCACCATCATTAAATATTTTAATTAGTAATGAAAAAAATTATTAAGGATAAAATTTGCAAATAGTGTCCAAAAAAAAACTTTTCGACAAAAATAAAATATAACTTTTATATAACGATTCACAAGAAATTCTTGCGTTACAAAAAATTAAAATGTAAGATTTCTTGTAGTGATAAGGGTATTTCTTTTATTAAAAAAAGTAAATGTGTATAATATGATATATACATTTTATCTATATTATTAATTTGTATATTTTAATAACACATAATAATACATATACATATATATAGTTTATAAAATTTGTATATAGACTATAAATATATAGTTATTTAATAAAAACAGTAATAAAGTGTAACATAAATATTTTAATTGTGAAAATTGTTATTTAAAAATGTTAACTATATAAAAATGTCATCAAATTTTGTTACTAATAAAAAAGTGTTACATAAAAAGTGTAGCTTATGTAAAAGTGTTATATGCATTTGTTACATAATAGAAAAGTGTTACTCATATATGTTACTTATATAAAAGATGTTACAAATGTGTTACATATTCTAATAATTTAGAAAGTGTTAACAATTTGTGTTAAATAAATTAAAGTGTTACTAAGACGGTGTTATATAAAATCCTTATGGTGTAGTGCCTATTTCACTCATTCCATTTCATCCTTGTTCTTTGATAATCATAGACGTTACTTGTTTTTTCTAGTTAATTGGTTAGCATAATTGTTAGTCTAAAACCAAAGCTCAAATTCTATCACTTTTACAAAGCATGATTAAAGGCAAATCCGGATACACCTTGATTTTACTTTTCCCTTGGGATGATATTCTATAAATTTTGTTACCTACGTTTAGAAAAATCATAGAGTTCTCTTACTCTACATCATTTTAACTAAAAATGGGACTAAGAACATGGCGCCGTTTGCCGAGGACATGTTAAAATCTTGGTTGTAACGAGTTTGAATTTGATTAGTTTTGATAAGAGTATTTCTTTTATTTGTTTACTTGTCTTGGTTATTTGAGGAGCTAATTTGGAAATTCTTGTAGGTAAATGCAAACTCATTCGAGGTCTCAATCCGTTGAACCTTTGAATTTGGAATTGGAAGCTACCTTAAGAAGACAAAGAAGAGGAGTGTTAGATCCTATGGAGGAAGTTATTAAAAACAGAATAGATAATGCCAATATGGTTGATGAAGAAGGTCATATGAGAAATTTTCTACAAGGACTTGATAATGCTCATGGGGGACATGTTAACCCGGAGTTTGTGCCACAAGGAAATGCTCAACAAGTGCACTTGCAAAACCAACAATTGTAAGTTATTATTCAACACTTGTTGGCACAACAAGAGGCTAGAAATAGTCAACAAGCTTCTCCGGTAATGCAACATCAACCTCAAGGTCATGGATATAATGGAGTGGGGATGAATATCCGAGATCACTTCCAACCTCAATTTGGGAATTATGCTATGGGGCCGCCATTAAATGTCAATAATTTTGAGATCAAAACGGGGTTGATTAATATGGTGCAAGCGAATCAATTTGGGGGTGGTGCAATGGAAGACCCAAATACTCACCTATCTCAATTCACGAAGTTAGCTAATACCATCAAGATTAACGGAGTGAGTGAGGATACTATCAAGATGAAGATCTTTTCCTTCACATTAAAGGATTGAGCTAAGGTTTGGTATAATACTATACCTCCGGGAACTTGTACTACACGGAGAGGTTGGCTCAAAGGTGTTGGCGTTTGGATCTTTTGGTTAACATGAACCGTTAGGGTTCCATGCATTTTTAAATCAGCAGAAGCAAGAAATCATAGAAACGTATTACCTTTCACCAGGGTATGTTGAAGAAGAAGGATTCTCACTGGCAGCCTGCGCAGTCTCACCATTTTGGTCATAACTTCCTCATCAAACCTCCGATTTGAGTGATCTACGCGCCAAAACGATCCTCTCTTCCGTGGATTTCCTTCAGTATATCACACGTCCAGTTTTGAGTTATGAACAATTTTATAAAAATCATGGAAGTTGGTGGATAGAAATAGAAAATGACCTTCTGGTCTTCTGTTGTATTCCTAAGACACGTCTCGACATTGTGTGGGCAACGATCTACGAGACGATCTCAATCTGCAGCTCCCTCAAACTCATGATATTTATGTTGTGTGTATCAAGTTACTGGGCTACTGAGATTGGCTATTTATAGGCTACAACAGGGACCAGGAGGAGAAATTAGGGCTTGGGCCCCCCATTGGGCTTAAGCATCCAAGTTTAGCCCAAAACTTATACTTAAGTCTAATAATAATAAATCATTCCACTAAAGAAATATTATTGCACTACCACCTTAATTCCAAATTACGTTTATGGGATCCTTCTTATTATCAGCCCGTTAATCTTCCCGTGTTTAATATTCAATGCCCATTAAATAATTAAGTTATTGAAAACTCCATTAATTAATATAATTACCAAGAGTAGTATCACTCAATCTTATTATCATGCCGGAATAAATCCACCTGCAGGGTTTACATGATAATCATTATGAGCTCCTCAAGGGGACATCATCAACCAATTCCATTACGACATAGATTCCTTCTACAATCAACAGCACACCATAGAGACAACACCATCTCCTAACTCACCGAGCATATTGATTTAATAATTAAATCTCACCATTGATGAATTAAGGAAATAAATACTGGATTACGTGTCGAGGTTATTGTATAGGGATTAAGAGTACTAAAACTTCCATAATAACAAAGATCAAGTTCTATTATATAGTCAGTATAAACCGAACGATCTTAACGCGGTCCTGTTCAACACACAAAGTGCACTAGTGCAATTTTATAGTCAAGACAGACTAATGCCAAATCACACTACAACCATACTGATAAATAGTCCCCGTCTATCTCAGTTGTGAACTTTTGTTTATACTTTATAAGGAGCCGATAATATGATCTTCCATGTGACGCTGCACACCACATTATCTATAATATAAAGTAAATGGACTTTTGTAACAAAATTATTGCAAACATTTGATCACATGATTCTCATTTTGAATATTATCTAAACATTGTTCATACAAAAAGCTAGTCTTTTAGCATACAATCCAATAATCTCCCACTTATACAAAAAGACTATGTTGCCATATCGGCTAGCATACATCAGATTCCCTCTCCCACTACTTGACCATTAAAAGCTCACGCCTTGAGGTCCTTGTAAAAAGAATTTACTAGGTTATCATCCAATACAATTTAGGTGACAACAACCTTCCTCTCATTATACGATTTCTCGTATCAGGTAGTTCTTGCTCTCAATGTGTTTAAGTGCTTTATGGGCTCGTGATTCCTCAAGTTTGCAACTGCACCATTATTATCATAATAAATTGTGATAATCTTGGGCAGACTCAAAATCACATCTAAGTCCATTACGAAGTTTCTAGAGCCTCACAGATACTTTGGCTGCCACAAGGCTCCAATATTATCATCTTTCCATGGTGGAGTCCGAAATATATTTCTATATAACACTCTTCCATAGTATGGATCTACTTCCATTAAACATATAACCTTTGAGGTGGATTTACTGCCGTCCCTATCATTTGAAAATCTGAATCTAAATAACCGTCAAGAAGTGATGAATTATTTCGGTAAGCTTACATATAATTTCAAGTCCTCTTTTTAGGCACTTCAAATATGTCTTACCATAATTCAATATTCTTGTTACGGGTTACCTTGATACTCACTGACTATGCAATTGGCAAAACAAATATCTAATCTCGTGCATAGCATTTCATGATTATGCTTCCTTATTGCCGAAGCATAGGGAACCACATTTATCTATTTTATCTTCATTTATGTCTTAAGACACGAATCCTTTGATAAAGTTACATGTTAAAACGAATGAGGATTGTATCAATTCATGAAGCTCAAGATAAGCACAACATCCTATCTTGTGATCATTATTACTATGATCGCAAGGATATACTTTGCTTCTCTTAAGTCCTTCATTTCACACTGCTTTATTAACCATACCCATACGCCCGACAATACTCTTTCATTGTTTCTAATGAGCAAGATACCATCTACGTACATACAAAAAATACCACTACGTTTTCGTCACTCTTTTCAACACACAAGATCCATCCGAGTAGTGATTAAATCCATATGACTGAATTTCCTTATCAAAATGGATGTTCCATGATCTTGAAGCTTGCTTTAGTCCATCTATGGACACTTTTAAGCTTACATTCAAAATGCTCTTAGACCTTTGCAATGAATCACTCTGGTTGCTCCATCGTAGAGCCACTTACATCCCAATGGCTTTTACACCATTTGATGGTTCTACAAGCTTCTAGAGATGATTTTGAACCCATAAATTTTATTTCAAAATTCATTGCAACTTACTAAGATCCCGCATTTTGATCTTGTAGTGCTTCGTCGTATCCATGGGCTGCTTTCATATTTACTAGGGACCAAGTCTTACGATTCTCCCAAAACATATATCTTTCAGGTTGTAAAACAACCCTCCCACTATGACAAGCCACTACATGCAATTGTGTATCAGACGTGACACGCGATGCAATTTACTTGTGGTATATTCTCTTGTAGTCTTGGTACTAAAATTTATGTTAACTCTTCTCACACCTTTAGAACATCTTATACATGGATTTGTAATTTATTACATAGTCCTTTCCAAAAATCTAGTGTTCGTGTCAACAATCACTTTTCGATCTTTTGGACAAAATAAATCAACCCTCATCTTTCTAGGATATCCCACAAACAAATAAACATTCATACGAAATATTGTTTCTAGGGCATATCCATAAAATGAATTTAATAATTTCAAATAACTCATCATCTATCTAACCATTTCCATAAGAGTCTTATTCCTTCTATCCACCACACCATTCAGCTGGGGTTTGCCCGGTGTAGACAACTTGAGATTCAATCTCATCCTCTGATTAACAGCTCCTAAACTATCCTAAGAGGTGCTCGCCACTACGATCAAATCGCAGTGACTCGATATATTTTTCATGATGCCTCATTCACCGCATCGATCATGTACTCCATGAATTTAATCATAGTACTCAGACTTGCAGTGCATCAAATAAATATATCTTATTTCTAGAATAATCGTCAAACAAAATGACGAAAATTCATAACCACCTCTCGACAGGATAATCTTAGGATCGCATAAATCAGAATGAATCATTTCCAACATATCTTTTCATGGCTCTATACCCCTTTGCCTTGTATGGATGCCAAAAGTATGTTTAGTTCATCTCTGAAGGTTCCTTTCTCTTATAAGGATTAGAAGACGCATTATTAATTACTATTCGTTGCACCGTAGGATAAACATGATTTAAGAGTTTATAAATTGTCCACCAACGTACAATAACAGATTATAGCTCCATCCTTCATTATAACGACTATGTCATTTAAATGAAATAGAGTATCCATCCGTAAATGCATATAAACTAAAATGAAATTCTTTCTATGAAAACGTACGTAAAGACAATTCCTCAAAATCAAACGTTTATTCCTATCGTGAGATAAATAAACATCTCCCACTACAACAGCCACTACTTTCGTAGCATTACCCATGTATACAGTATTCTCATCATCACTTAGTTGCAGACGTATCAGCAGATGCCATCACTAATCATGCTTCAACAACTAGTGAATAAGATACTTAACTTGTTCACATCTTGATGAAATTGGATTTCCTTCGCCACACGTTTTGCCAGAAGTTTTCCACCATATACAACCTCTTGTATTTCAGGTGGAACTTGCTCAAAACATCTAGGCAAATTACGAAGAATAAATTGACCTAGGTTTTCCCTTCAATTTCTATTCCAAGTATTTCCAATTCATTCATCAAGTTTAACCACGACCCATTGCCTTTCTTTATTTCTCAAGTATCCGAAGAGTCGCATGAGACCATCATATTTCTATGAATTTCTCAACTCTTCACTAGAGAATTAAATAGACATCAGAGGACATCCTTAGTGAGAACACACATTTTTATTTTCTTAAGTAGTAATAATTAAAACCAAGATTCTTATCAAATCAATTTTATGGACAAGTAAATTTTATTTCTTTTAGTTAAAAATAAGTGAAATAAACTATTCAAAAATTCAGAGAACCAAGTAAATAAATATGACAATCAAACACTTCAAATTTAAATTTTATATTGATTCCCTCAAAAATAATATAAAATAAATTCACCGACATCTCAAGCACCGTGAATTTGCATACCACATTAGTGTGGACATATACAAACCCGAACATTCACAAAAGAAGGTTTTACCCATTAATTCGATACATCATAATTAACCTTATGACTCAATGATTAATAGTCGGTTGTCCTTTAGCCATGTAATTTAATAGCAGTGACTCCGTTGGGGAGGATACATATTAATTGAACCTAAGTGTATACCATTATTTGATATTAAGGATTTTACCCAAGTTTGTGTGTCTTACAGTTGGAGAAGTCAACACGCCCTCAAATAATTTCCTACGATCATCTATTATTAATTTGTACCAGTGATTCGCAAATAAAACTCATCCGTTGGGAAGGAAGATTCTATAGCCGACTCATAAGCTTACTTGCATCACATTACAAATAATAACTATTTCATGAAATTTATCCCAGTGATCCTCAAATAAAACTCATCCATTGGGGAGGAAGACACTAAAACCGACACATAAGCTTACTTGCATCACTCAATAAATCAACAATGGAGGCCGCGGGATCATGACCAATCCCTCTCCTACTTAGTTATTTAACAAGAGGGTTTTTGCATGCATACAATATAACAAATATAATTATGCAAATAAACATGCTATTATTACGACAAATAAGATAGTAAATCAAATAACACATACAATCCAAATATATAATAATAATTGACAAATGAAAACAATTATTAGCAATTATATGTAAGGATAAAAAAAATTGCCAAAAGAAAAATTGACTTGGTCAACTAATCAAGCAATTAAAAAACTTGCACAACAAGTTGGCTTGGGCCCTAAGCCATCCATCACACACGGATAAGCAGCAAGTGAAAATTGCTCATGGACCAGGCCACTCCTGCCTTGCCACATCATCACTTCTTCGAAAAAATATCTGCCGTATACTGTCATCGTTGGACGCCCATCGCTCAGTCACTGGTCTTCCCACGCACTCCGCCGTCGGCTGCCGGATATCACTCCGATCAACAACTACCGGTCGGTTTCACATTGACAAGCAGCTGCCTCTAGCGAGAACCATCGGCAACACAAAATCACGCTCGTCCATCGAACTTCCAGTTTTTATCACCGACGATCCCGCACGTTGATTGCCAATGTCCTAGTGCTGACCCAACTTGAACAACTGAAGACCCGATCGAAACAACGTACTGGGCTCGTCCGGAACCACCATAGGCCCGTCCGAAATCACGATCCACATGCCCGACAGCAACCATGTGTACCCAGCATACTTCTGTGCGCCTACAGCACACCGCCGTGTGTGCCTTCAATTCTATCATGCACAAGACATGTCCAAGCCGTGAAGCTGTCCACATGGTTCTTCTGCCTGGAACGTCACCTGGGCGCCCCTCCGAAACTTGCTTGTCCAGCCGATGCCGTCCAACTATGCACGTCGTGCGGCTATCAGGTGACACAAGTGAGGTGCTCGCCGTTGCCGCCTGCTCGCTGCCAAATCCTAACGCCAGCGATGCAGGGGCTGCCTTTGTGAGTCATCCGCGAGCCCGGTATGTATACAAAACCCCAATTGTCGTTCATGCAGCGACACCTTGATCACGACGTGACCCATCGATCACAAACCACCGTCGTCCATCTTTCACCAGGTCATCCCGGCATCACCGATACCGTGGTGTTTGCCGTTGTGAACCAACAACCATCACATTTCAACCGTGAAAGAACAAGGAACAGATATTGAGAAAATCATTCCAACAATTCATGTAGGGTTTCTCATAGGGATTTCCATCAATAATTCAATAAACCAAAAAACCCTAATTTTTATGGGATTCTATTCTAAATAAAAACACATATCTATATAAACCCTAGCCCAACGTGTCACGTTTAGCCATAAAACCTCCGCTCTGATACCAATTATTGGCATTTGGATCTTTTGGTTAACGTGAACCATTAGGGTTCCATGCGTTACTAAATCAGCGGAAGTAAGAAATCATAGAAACGTATTACCTTTCACTAGGGTATGTTGAAGAAGAAGGATTCTCGCCGGCAGCCTGCGCAGTCTCACCGTTTTGGCCATAACTTCCTCATCTGACCTCCGATTCGAGTGATCTACGTGCCAAAACGATCTTCTTTTTCATGGATTTCCATCAGAATATCACACGTCCAGTTTGGAGTTACACACGATTTTATAAAAATCATGGAAGATGGCAGACAGAAACAGCAAATGACCTTCTGGTCTTCTGTTGTATTCTTAAGCCACGTCTCGATGATGTGTGGGCAACAATCTATGAGACAATCTCAATCTGCAGCTCCCTGAAACTCACGGTGTTTATGTGGTGTGTATCAAGTTACTGGGCTGCTGAGATTGGCTATTTATAGGCTACAACAGGGACCAGGAGGAGAAATTAATGTTTGGGCCTCCCATTGGGCTTAAGCATCCAACTTTATCCCAAAACTTATACTTAAGTCCAATAATAATAAATCATTCCACTAAAGAAATATTATTGCACTGCCACCCTAATCCCAAATTACGTTTATGTGCTCCTTCTTATTATGAGCCCGTTAATCTCCCCGTGTTTAAGATTCAATGCCCATTAATTAATTAAGTTACTGACAACTCCATTAATTAATATAATTATCAAGAGTAGTACCACTCAACCTTATTATCATGCCGGAATAAGTTCACCTACAGGGTTTACATGATAATCATTATGAGCTCCTCAAGGGGACATTATCAACTAATTCCGTTACGACACAGATTCCTTCTACAATCAATAGCACACCATAGAGACAACACCATCTCCTAACTCTCCGAGCATATTGATTTAATAATTAAATCTCACCCATTGATGAATTAAGGAAATAAATACTGGCTTACGTGTCGAGGTTATTGTATAGGGATTAAGAGTACGAACTTCCATAATAACAGAGATCAAGTTCTATTATATAGTCAGAATAAACTGAACGATCTCAATGCTATCCTGTTCAATACACAAAGTGCACTAGTGCAATTTTATAGTCAAGACAGACTAATGTTAAATCACACTATAACCATACTGATAGATAGTCCCCATTTATCTCGGTTGTGAACATTTGTTTATACTTTATAAGGAGCCGATAATATGATCTTCCGTGTGACGCCGCACACCACATTATCTACAGTATAAAGTAAATGGACTTTTGCAACAACATTATTGCAAACATTTGATCACAAGATTCTCATTTAGAATATTATCTAAACATTGTTCATACAAAAAGCTAGTCTTTTAGTATACAATCCAACAAAAGGTTCTTAAGCAAGTATTTTCCACCATCGAAGATGTTACATCTAAAAGGTCAAATATTCCAATTTAAGCAAATGCCTCTTGAGACTTTTAGTGAGGCTTGAGATCGGTTCAAAGAGATGCTAAAGAGATGTCCACAACATGGTTTTCCTCAAAGATCAACAAGTGTGATTTTTCTATGCCGGATTGAATGGAAGTGAGAGAATGCTTATTGATGCTTCGGCGGGAGGTTCTATATTGGGGCAAACTCCGGAAAGAGCTTTTGCTATATGTGAAAAGATTGCTTTGAATACGGGCCAATGGCCTATGGATAGAGCTTCGGGGATATATGAAAGAGAAAGAATTGCTAAGATAGAAGAAGTATGCATGCAACAAGTGAAGAAGGAGGAAGCACCTAAGGAGGATGTAACCGAAATGGCAATTTCGGAGATACTTAAAAGGATGAATTCTAATTGCAAGTGTCTCCGAATTCTATGATTATGATGAATCAACAAGTGCGCTTCCAAATCCTCAACAAGGTATGCCTATGCCTTTGATGAATCAACAAGTGTTTTCGAATCCTCAACAAGGCAATTCTATGCCTAATATGGGTCAATCTTCTCAAAGTTGTCAAATGCCTACACCTATGCCTCTACATGGTATGTCTCCTAATTTTAGATTTCAAGATACATGGTGCCAACCAGAAATGTCACTTGATGAAGTTGCCTTCATGCAAGGGAGGAACTTTCAAGGAAATTATGGTGGTAATTTTGGTAACCATGGAAGGGGATATCTGCAATGGCAAGGAGGATGGGGTCAAGGAAATTTTGGAGGAAATTTTAACTAACCTCGTAGATATGAAAATTTGTCATATGAGAATCAAGGGAATGCCCTTACTCTTCCACCGGGCACTAATCCAGGGGAGAAAGCTCCAAATGGTGAAGGAAAACCTACGGTGGAAGATCAAATGGCAAAGATATTTGAATTTATGAAAGAAGACAAGGATGAGAGAAGACAAAGAGATGAAGTGAGTGATAATAGAATCAAAGCACTAGAAACTCAAATGAGCCAAATGGCAAGTGAAAGGGGAAATGTTCATCACCAAGGAAAGTTTCCATCTACAACCATTACTAATCCTAAAGAGCAATGCAAGGCTATTGAACTTCGTAGCGGAACAAAATACGAATGGCCTTCTATGCCAACGGAAGTAGAGGGAGTAGAAGGTGAAATTGAGCCTATGGAAAGTGTGGATGAAGAAGAGAAAGAAAAAGAAGTTGAAATTGTTGATAAAGATGAAAACACCCCTACACTTGAAGAGGAAAAAGTTAAATCTCTAAAGAAGTGGGAAAGATGTAAGGAAGCAAAACGTAAAGAAAAGGAAGAGAACTTTGAAAGAGATGAATGGGGAATACCTAAGTTGCCCGTAGCAATTCTGCTCCCACAAATATGCTTGAAAAAGGGTTTGGAGGAAAAAATTGCTAAGTTCGTTGAGATGTTGAAGAAGATCCACATAAATATTCTTTTTTGTGGATGCTTTGTTACAAATGCCCAACTACTCGAAGTTTTGAAGGATATATTGTCAAAGAAAAGAAGCTTGGGTGAGTTTGAAATAATTATCTAATGGAGGAATGTAGTGCAATTCTACAAAAGAAACTCCCTCCTAAATTGAAAGATCCGGGAAGTTTCACTATTCCATGCGAGATGGGAAAGCATGAAAACTACAAAGCTCTTTGTGACTTGGGTGTAAGCATCAACTTGATGCCCTTGTCAATTTTTAAGAAGTTGGGCATTGGTGAAGTCAATTCCTAAATTGAAAGATCCGAGAAGTTTCACTATTCCATGTGAGATAGAAAATCATGAAAACTACAAAGCTCTTTGTGACTTGGGTGTAAGCATCAACTTGATGCCCTTGTCAATTTTTAAGAAGTTGGGCATTGGTGAGGTCAAACCAACATCGGTCACACTTCAATTAGCCGATCAGTCGTTGACACACCCAAAGGGAATTGTGGAAGATGTATTGATCAAAGTTGGCAAGTTTGTATTTCACATTGATTTTGTGGTACTAGACATGGATGAAGATTCAAATATTCCATTGATACTTGGACATCCATTTCTTGCCATGGGAAAGGCGTTGATAGATGTGGAGAAAGAAGAATTGACTTTAAGAGTGAATGAGGAAGAGATGATATTTTCATTGAAATATGCTATGAGGTATCCTAGGAACAAGGAGGAATATAGAAGATTGGAAGCTGTGGACAACATTGTTGAAGAGCATATGCATTATCTTCATTCCAAGGATCCTTTAGAAATTATCATAAGCCACACTTATTCTATTAACTCTATAAAGTCTAACTCTTCTTGTTATTTAGAAAATGGTAAAATAATTGATGAGTTGAATTGTCTAAATGCTTGTAAGGAACTCACAAGTGAGGAAGCAAAGGAAGCAAAAGTGGAGAAACTTGATGAAGAACCAAAAGAAGGAATGAAGAGAAGAAGAAAGAGGAGTTGAAACCATTACCGGAGCATTTGAAGTATGCTTACTTGGAAGGGAACAAAATGTATCCGGTAATTGTATTTTCTTCCCTTAATGATTTAGAATTGGAAAAGTTGTTAAGAGTTTTAAGAGAGCATAAATCTGCCATTGGTTGGAGCATAAAAGACTTAAAAGGTATAAGCCAATCTTTATGTATGCATAAGATTCATTTGATTGATGATGAGAAGTCTTGTGTGCAAAATCAACATAGATTGAATCCTATAATGCAAGAAGTGGTAAGAAAAGAAGTTTTAAAATGGCTTGATGCAGGAATTATCTTTCCAATTAGTGATAGTCCATACGTGAGTCCTTTACACGTAGTAGAAAAAAGGGTGACATGACAATTATTCGATCTGATACAAATGAAATAGTTGCCACTTGAACTATCACGGGTTGGAGACTGTGTGTGGATTATCGTAAACTAAATGAAAACACACGTAAAGATCATTTTCCATTGCCATTCATTGATTAAATGTGGGATAGACTTGCAAGACACGAGTACTATTGTTTTCTCAATGGGTATTCGGGGTATAATCAAATTTTGATTGCCCCGAAGAACCAAGAGAAGACAACATTTACTTATCCCTATGGCACATTCGCATTTCGAATGATGCCATTCGGTCTATGTAATGCTCCTGCCACTTTTCAGCGTTGTATGATGTCAATCTTTGATGGTTTAGTTGAAAATGTCATGGAGGTGTTTATGGATGATATTTCAGTGTATGGTTCCTCTTATGATATTTGCTTGACATCTCACTATTGTGTTGCAGAGGTGCGAAGAATCAAATCTTGTGCTAAATTGGGAAAGATAGTCTTAGGACACCATATTTCGAAGCATGTTTTGAAAGTGGATAGGGCAAAAGTTGTAGCCATAGAACGTCTTCCCCCTCCTACTAGTGAGAAGGGGGTGAGATCGTTCTTAGGCCATGCGGGCTTTTATAGACTCCTTATCAAAGATTTTTCAAAAATTGCTAAACCAATTTGTAAACTACTTGAAAAGGATTGTCCATTTAAATTTGATGAAGAATGTCTTGTTTAGGTTCAGGTGCTAAAAGATGCTCTCGTTTCTTCTTCATTACTCGTTACCCCGAATTGGAGCATATAGTTTTAATTGCATTGTGATGCTAGTGATCAATCTATAGGAGTGGTGCTTGGGCAAACGAGAGAGAAAAAATTTAGAGCGATCTACTAGGCCTCCAAGACATTGAATTCGTGCCAAGTGAGTTACACTACAACGGAGAAAGAATTTTTGGCTGAGGTGTATGCTTTTGAGAAGTTTCGACCGTACTTAGTTGACACGCAAACTATTGTCTACACGGACCATGCGGCGATAAAATACCTCATGAGTAAGAAAGATGCTAAGCCACGTTTGATCCATTGGGTGTTACTTTTGCAAGAATTCGATGTAGTGATTAAAGATAAAAAAGGGGTTGAGAATGTGACCGCGGATCATTTGTCTAGATTGGAAAATAGAGGAGAGAATGAGGACGTGAAGCCGATTGGGGATGAGTTCCCAGATGAGGAGATTTTTCAAGTAGAGGTTGAGCAAGTGTGTACTCTCATGGTGAATGTACCTCCTTGGTATACCGGCTATGTCAACTTCCTTGCTTGTGGAATCAAGCCCACATTGCTAAATGAGTGTAAGGTAAAATGGTTTTATGTGGAAGTAAAGAAATATTTGTGGGATGAGATATTTTTATTCAAGATTTACAATGATGGAGTTATACGAAGGTGTGTGGCCAATGAAGAAGTTGTGGGGATTCTTGAGCTATGTCACTCGTCTTTGTGTGAGGGCCACTTTGCTCATCAAAAGACGGGGGCTAAGATATTACAATCAAGTTTCTATTGGCCTACATTGTTTCAAGATGCAAAAAATTTGTGGCTAAGTGTGATAGATGCCAAAGAGTAGGAGGAATAGGTAAGAAAGACGAGATGCCCATGAGTTTAAGAATTGATGTGGAGATTTTTTATGCATGGGGAATTGACTTTATGGGACCATTTACCTCATCTCAAGGGTACATGTGCATCTTGTTAGCCGTGGACTATGTGTCGAAGTGGGTGGAGGCAATCCCCACTAAGACAAATGATGCTTTGATTATTCAAAGATTCTTGAAAAGAATATTTTTGCTAGGTTTGGAGTTCCACATCATTAGTGAGTGATGGAGGGTCTCATTTTGTGAATAAATTGATGGAAGGATTGTTGAAGAGATATGGAGTGAAACATCGAGTTGCTACACCTTACCACCCTCAAGCGAATGGATTGGCAGAGGTCTCGAACCGTCAAATCAAGTTAGTTTTGGAGAAGACAATCAATGGGGGGAGAAAGGATTGGTCGAAAAAGCTCGACGATGCCTTATGGTCATATCGAACGGCTTTTAAGACCATCCTTGGTGTGTCACCGTATCAATTGATCTATGGAAAAGCTTGTCATCTTCCTATCGAATTGGAACACCGTGCATTGTGGGCTATTAAATTCCTTAATATGGATGAAGGGGAGAGTGCCAAGCAAGGTTATTGAAATTGGTTGAGCTTGAGGAGTTTAGAGGAAGAGCATTTGATAATTCCTTCATTTACAAAGAGAATATGAAGAGATGGCATGATGCTAAAGTGAAGGAAAAGACGTTTGCTTTCGGGGACAAGGTTTTTGTATTCAATTCAAGGCTTAAGTTGTTTTCCGGAAAGCTTAAGTCTAAATGGATGGGGCCATTTGAAGTGCTTGAGGTGTTGAGTGAAAATACATTGAAGCTAAAGGGTCCTAATAATGAGTTTGTAGTGAATGGTTATCGGGTGAAACATTACCTATCTCCTTCTCAAAAGGAGATAGTGTATGTGGATACCCTATCTTCTTGAAACTCTTTGATTGTTTAGTAGATTAGGTTTTATTTTATATTTTTTTTTTATTTTTCTTGTAGTTTGGTATGTAGGTGGAATATGCTCGTGGAGAAAAATGCATATGAAGGAGACAAGGTGTGCTAGATTCGAATGAAGATGTATGTCACACCACTCTTTGCAAAATTAAATTTTAACACGTGTTAATTTAAGTTTGGGGGAGTGCGTGGTGGCCATATTTGAATTTTGAAAGTGCACATACGTCATCACAAGGTAATCTTATGAAGATCATTGGTGGAAACAACAAGGGTAAGTCTCACCACTTTGTACAAACTTAATTTTCAACTTGTTTCGATTTAAGTTTGGGGGGAGAGTGCATGGTGTGACTCACCACTTGAGTGTGCTTGATATATTATGTTGATGATGATTGAGAGGTTTTCTTGTGCAAATTGGGGTAAAATTTATAATTTTCTCATGAGTTTGGTTTGTTTTGGCACGTTTGGTGTTATCGAAGTACATGATAATCCTTATTTTGATAAAACTTGTTGAGCTAATGATGTTGATAAATTTTTGAGCATGAATAGGGTGTATTGGATGTACAAAAACAGGGCAAAACAAGGCTTGATGTTTTAAATTGAAAAAAAAAAAGGGATGTAGCTATACGAGCTGTGTCCAGTACACGGCCCTGTAAGAGGTGGTCATGTACTGACATCAGATCAGGTACTCGCCCAGGCTGAGGGCGAGTTCAGTGCACGACCCATGTATGGTACGGAAGCACGCCCCATGTACAGCGCACGGGCCTATAAGAGATGACCATGCTTGGGGATTAGAAACACCTACACTGGCACCGTGTACAGAACACGGGCCCTGTATAAAACACGGACCGTGTAGGGAGCAAAGATACGGGGCGTGTACCTGACACGACCCGTGTCGTGTCTGAAGTCAGAATTAAAAAGGGGCGAGCACAAGCACTACTCATTCCTCTTCACCCGTGTTCAAGAACTCTCCTTCGTTCGAAATCACTTCGAAACACCCCAAATCTTTGAAACGCTGCAAGTGTTGATAAGGTTAAGTGATTTAAACATTGTTCCTTCATTCCCCCATCTCAATTCCATCGTTTTCATCTCACGAACAGTCCAGGTATGAACTCTTGCCCTAATTTCTAATTGTATGTTTGGAACTCAAAATTCTTGCATGGGCTTTGAATAATAGCGTGTTTGAAGCATGTCTAGGAGTGTGAAACATGAATTTAAAAGTTTAATTGATGATTTGATTGGATTATGAAAGAATTAGGGTTCATGAGGTTGATGAATTTGGGGATTTTTTAGTGTGATTGAATTATATGCATATGATGTCACAAACTGATTGATAATGCCCTTATGATGATTGAATTGATGTGAAGTAGCATAGGTGTTGAAGATTTGAGAATAAGGGTACTTGATAGTATTTTTGAAATTACTTTGAAACATGTTGCATGCCAAGTGTTTGATGAAATGCCTAAGTGACTTTTTGAGTCGAATTGAAAGTTTTACATGTATGATGAGCATTGTTGGGATATTGTTGGACAATTTGTGCATATATGATGAGGATATGAGATGAAATTCATGAAGGATTGAAATTCACTTGTTTACTTGATAGCATACCTTAATAAAATTGTTGCGTAGTTGCTTGTATTGAATTAGAAAAAATTCCTTGAAGATTAACCTTTGTTTGTGATGCTTGAAGTTATGTTGTCATGATAATGATGTCAAGGCATGCTAGAGTTGACACTTAGTTGAATAACAAGTGATAATTATATGCTTAATTAATTACCATTCCTTGTGATGAAATTGAATATAACTTGAGTATGCTGAATATTGTAGATGGCCGAAAGGAGAGTAAAAAGACGTGATGAAGACTTTCTCATGGTAGAAACAGAAATGGAAATGGCTAACTTAGATACTCATTTAATAGAACATGGGATGCACCCGTCGGAATTTGGAGTAGAGTTTGATGAAGATTGGGCTAAGTACACACTTAGATGGGAAGCCATTTTGTCAAAAGCAAAGCTAACTAGATTTCAAGATCAAACTACCATGGTTGGTCTTGGTATCGAGGATGACTTGAGAATCATGTTCCGACGGGTGGAGATGGAAGAGTTTTTCGATAAAAGGCCCCCCACTTATCTACATCTCACAGCTGAATTCTTGGCACACTTTAGGTTAAAAAGGATAGGAACAAGTTTCTTATATCAATCTCCTTCCAGCTAAACAATGAGATGAGGACAGATATATCTCTCAATGAGTTGAACAGATACATGGGGTGCTCGACAATGAGGGGCCATCAAAGCTTCGTGCCATGAGAGGGTTTCAATCAACAAACTTTCTGGGCGGCTAGTTAAAGATGAGACAGAGCAACAGGGTTACATACCAAGTGCTTCTATAGGAACGGCCATCAGAAATCATGTAATGAGATATCTTGAGAAAATAGTGTCGAATACTATCCTGGGCTATTTCAAGAGTGGAGCAGTGGGTGAAAAGCAGCTGTATATAATGTTCTGTCTATGCCAAGAGATCAAGTTTAATGTGGCAAAAAGGCAAACGACTCAATGAGTGATGATTGGAGGAATAGTGACAATGATAGCCCAAGGGCTAGGCATTGATCTCAGAGGAATGCCACACATGATGACAAGTGAAGGTCTCAACTACCACCAGCTCATTAGGATGAAGTTCCTATCATTGATAGGAAACACTTATTGCTTGTGGAAAGATAAGGGAGCTCCATTTTCTCTATCCGCTCCTGAGCTCACTACGATATACACTCCACGGCAGAATGAGAACATGGCAATGGCAAGCCCCTTCCACTCTACTGTTGTAAGAGTCTTCTATCATGAAAATAGAGGAGTGGAGGTGGTGCTCCGGCAGATGTGTGTTAAGGAAAATCGAGAGCTAGCAAATCTGAGAGCCGAGCCAGTGGCCATGTAGGAAGGGATGAAGGAGAGCAACCTCATCATGTGGAGTTTGAGGAGCAAGCACCAGAACCACCAGTATTTGAGGAACAAGAGGATGAGTTTCAACAACAGTAGGAAATGGGTCCCGGAATGGGGGATGCTAGGTGGATTTCTTTAAGAATGAAGTTCGAGAGATAAGGAAAGCACAACGTTGTATGGAGCACTACTTAGGGAGATCCGAGAGACACAACACGTGCATGGGATGCACATTCAAGAGCTTCAGGATGGACAACATCGTAGGGAGTATTACGAAGAGCAATCTCGTGTGCATTCCAACAACATGGAGGAGATGATGACTGATGTTTAATTTCCAATTCCCAGTGTCTCCTCACGCCTACGTGCCATGGAATCCTTATTAGCCACCTCCACCTCCGGAGCCCATGAAGGGAGTTATTTTAGTGCTAGTCACTTCTACTAGTTCACTTGAATTATGTTAGACATTTGGATTAAGATTGTTGGATTGGATTGTACCTAACGTGTTTTGATTCCGGGAGGCTTACTTTGGGTTTTATTTTAGTTTTATGCGAATTTTATTCCTATATTTTGGTATTTTAGTTTGTTATTAATAATTTGGATGTGATGGGAATTTGAGTTTACTTGTTATGGATGTTGAATTAATGTGCTTTAATTTCTTGGAGTGGATGATTTTTGGTCATGTATGTTATATGTTGGTTTTATGTTTTTAGTTTGGTGAACATTTGCTTATGTGCTGTGCTTGTGATTTTTATTCTTGTGTAGGTTAGATTGGTGGTATGTTTTGAAAAAGTGTTAAATGTTTTTGAATATGAGCTATGATGCATTATTTGTGATAGGAGATGGCAAGCATGTTAAAGATTTCTACTAGTTGAAATTGTGACATGAATTACATAATTTGTTCAATTTTGAGAAATACGAAGGTTAATTAGGTTTCTTTTTGGCCCAAGCAAAATCTTGTGAGAGTTGAGTCTCAACCGTGCCTCCATAGTTAATTCTTGATGAGAGGACCGATTGAATTTAGAAAAACTAGAACTTGCTCATGGACTATAGGAATGAAGCCCAAATAGTGGATATTTGTGAAATGATCTTACACCATCCTTGTTAAATGAGTTAGAGCCATATATTTCCTTACCCAAACATTATCCTTAGTACGCTAAATTGAGCCTATAAGCCTATTATTTGTGATTTTAGCACATTACAAGCCTTGAATACCCACTTAAGCTTTATATATAAACCTTTGTGTGGGTGATTGAGGAGATGATGATTGGTAAGGATTGATATGAGAAATGTGCAAAAAATGAAGGAAATGGTGAATCAAGAAAAGGATGAAAGAGCTCAAGCTAAATGCATATGAAACTTCAACAAAAGGAAAAAGGAGCAAAATCATAAAAATAGGCTCAAAGAATTCAAAAGTAAAAAAAAGGAATATGCAATCAAAAGAAGCTCGATGAATCCATGGTATGATGATGTTGAGTGTTTGTGAATATTTGAAAAAGGGAGGAAGATTGAAAGTGAAGACGTTGGAGAAAAGAATCATCTCTTCGATTATCTACACTTGAATAGTCACTATTATCCAAATTCTTCCTACCTATCCAAAGAGCCTAATATTACATCCAAAGATAAAGACCTTTTTAATCACGTTTTGAAACTAGGGTGGCTTGTGAACATAGTCCATGAGCAAGCCTATGGTCTGTCAGTTCTAACCGGTTGATGAGTGTTGAGTAACCATAATTTATAGAGTGTTGAGCGAATTTGATACCCTATGAGAGTCTTGGACCGGAAGGAATTTTATTACCCTTTTGTCTTCTTGAGATTAAACTTGTTAATCTTTTATGTTATGAGTTTGATTTTATATGAATACTTAATGTGATTTTGTAGTCCTTATTACTTGTGATGTGTTGTGACTTATGTTCGTTAGGTATTTTCCTAGGTGAAAATTTCTCCTCTTGTTTATCATTTTTCATTGTTCGAGGACTAACAACACTTTAAATTTGGGGGGTTGATCGTCGTCATTTTCATCTAGATTTTAGTGTCTTTATTTGTGGATTTTTGGATGTTTTTATCCATACTTTTGTAACTTTTAGTGGAGTTTCATGTTAATTAGGAGAAGTGTGATATACATTGATAAAAGTGTGGAAATAAGCTTAAATGTATGAAAAACAGGTAAAAAATGGAGCAAAAAAGAGTCGGGAGCTAAAACGAAGAAAGAGAACAAGGCACGCCTGAACACGCCCCCTTTTCATGCGCACGAGTCGTGCTCAAGCACACGGGCCGTGTGCAGAACACGGGCCTGTAAATCAAGGCCGTGCGCGAGCATTAAAATCAGCTACACGCCAATGCCAAGGCCATGTGCTGCTACACGAGCCGTGTCCTGTCAGCATGCAAACACATCAAACTGTGTGTGCACTACACGAGCTATGTGTTGCTACACGACCCGTGTAGGTGCAGATTCCAGATTAAGTAATGCACATATTCTAGAAGATTTCAAGGGGTACAAATACCTAAAATGAGCGTGATTTATGGGAGAGAGTCACATTTGAGCAGTTATTGAATCAAAACACACACTACCACACCATTCCTTCACACACACTCTCTCCTACATCCAAAATCCACCAAATTCATCAATTTCTACCATTTTAATCTATAATTCACTCCATACATCTTTCACCAACACCATCCTTAGAGAGATTTGAGGCTTATAAGAGTGGAAAGCTTATGAAGGAAAGAGATCAACTCTCAATCGCAAGGGAAGAACTTCTACTTTCATTTTGCATTTCTTTTGATTTGAAGTTAGAAATTGCATTTTATGAACTTTGTAAGGTTTGTAAGATGATTTTTGGTGGCTAGACCTCTTGTGAGGCTAGCCACATGACGAATTGAGGTTAATCTAGATTTGTAGGATTTTTAGAAGTTAATTGAATTGATGATGGATTTCTTCTTATAAATTGTGATTCATGTTTCATTTTATTAATTGTGTGATTGATTTATATATACATGATGTTAGGATGGTCATTCTGATGTTATATGTTAGGGGTGAATTGAATCAATTAGTGAAATGAACATGCATGTTAGTATGAGGAGAGGTAAGCCATACCCTTTGAATGCTTAGAACACTTATAAGAGGACATTTGAGTAATTAAATGAGAAGAACCAAACTTAGAATCATAGTACCTTCATGGGAATTGATAATAAGATCAATCTAAGGGGATTTAATCTTGTAAAAGGGATGAGAACCTAGTCACCTTGGCCATAGGGATTAGGGGTACAATTGCGATTGCTTCTAGTCCATTGTTAATGATGTTTACTACTAAAGTCTTACAAGTCTAGGTGGTGTCCTTGATTCTGATTGTGGTTAGCCTTGCATTGTTTCTAATATCTATTTCACTCATTCCATTTCATCCTTGTTCTTTGATAATCATAGTCATTACTTGTTTTTTCTAGTTAATTGCATAACATAATTGTTAGTCTAAAACCAAAACTCAAATTCTATCACTTTTACAAAGCATGATTAAAGGCAAATTCGGATACACCTTGATTTTACGTTTCCTTTGGGACGATATTCTATAAATTTTGTTACTTAGTCACTACGTTTACTACAACGATAGAGTTCTCTTACTCTACATCATTTTTTAAAAAAATGGGACTAAGAACAATGGGCATCTTCATTGCTTTATCAAGAGAGAAAGACACATCTTCATTATCCATCCGCAGTCTAAGCTTTCCTTCCTGAACATCTATCATGGCTCTAGCAGTGGCAAGGAACGGCCGCCCTAAAATAAGGGGAATGTCATCCTTGTCATCTTCCATCTCAAGTATAAGAAAATTCACGGAAAATAACAACTTATCCACTTTTACCAAAACATCTTCAATCAAACCCTTCGGAAAAGTCATGGATCTATCCGCCAACTGAAGAACAATTGTTGTGGGTTTAAGCTCCCCCAAACCAAGCCTTTTAAATATGGACAAAGGCATCGAATTAACGCTTGCACCCAAATCACACAAGACTTTTGTTGGCTTTTGATCATTTGGTTAACGTGAACCGTTAGTGTTCCATACGTTTCTAAATCAGCGGAAGCAAGAAAACTTAGAAATGTATTACTTTTCACCAGGGGTATGTTGAAGAAGAAAGATTCTCACCGATAGCCTACACAGCCTCACTATTTTGGTCATAACTCCCTCATCTGATCACTGATTTGAGTGATCAACACGCCAAAACGATCCTCTCTTCTGTGGCTTTCCAATAGTGTATCATACGTCCAATTTGAAGTTCCACACGATTAAAGAAAAATCGTGAAAGTTGATGAACAGCAACAGCAAACAACCTTCCGATCTTCTGCTGTATTCCCAAGTCTAATCTCGACGTCTTGTGGGCGACGATCTTCGAGATCTTCTCAATTTGCTGTTCCTCACCCTCCTCACAATGTTAGGCGTGTTTAATTAGGGTTTCCGAACAGTTGGGATGACTTATATATTGGCTACAGTAGGGACCAGGAGGAGAAATTAGAGTTAGGCCTCCATTAGGCTTAAGTATCCAAGCTTAGCCCAAAGCTTATACTTAAGTCCAATAATAATAATATATACCACTAAAATATTATTACTGCACTACCGTTCTAATCCCATAATTACGTTATGGGCTCCTTTTTATTATGAGCCCATTAGTCTCTCCATGTTTAAGATATACAATGCCCATTAATTAATTAAGTTACTGATAACTCCATTAATTAATATCTCATCCGAGAGTAGTACCACTCAACCTCATTATCATGCCGGAATAAATCCAACTGCATGATTTACATGATAATCCTTATGAGCTCCTCAAGGGGACATCATCAACCTAAATAGGACACGGATTCCTTCTACAATCAACAGCACACCATAGAGACAACACTATTTCCCAACTCACCAGTTTGTTGATTTAATTACATGTAAATCTCACCCATTGATGAATCAAAGAAATACGTACTATCTTACGTGTCGAGGTTATTATATAGGGATTAAGAGCACGAACATCCATAATAACAGAGATCAAGTTCTCCTATATAGTCAGTATAAGTGGAACGATCTCAAGCGGTCCTGCTCAATACACACGGAGTACACTAATATGATTCTATAGTCAAGACAAACTAATACCAAATCAAACTACAACCATTCCGATAGAAAGTCCCCGTCTATCTCGTTTGTGAGCATATGTTTATACTTTTTAAGGAAATCGATAATATGATCATATTGCATCTTACATATAAATAAGTATAAAGTAAGTGGACTATTGCATCTTACATATAAATAAATTATAAGATGCAATCATTTGATCATATGATTCTCATTTCAAATAAATTGTTATAATATTGTTCATACAAAAAGCTAGAGTTTTAGTATATAATCCAACAGCTTTATGTGCCGGCCCTTTTTCAATGTCACAAAGAATAGTGAAGCTTCCCAGATCTTTCAACTTTGTAGGCGCTTTCTCTGAATGATCGAGCTGCAATTCTCTGATAGATTCACCATCTCCACTCCGTTCAAGCTTCTCTTCTTTGATGTAATGTCTTTCAGAAAGCGGGCATAGTACGACATCTCCATGATTGCTTCAGAGAAAGAAATGTTCAAGCTTATCTTGTTCATGATATCTTGAAACCTCTTGAACTTTTCTTCCAATCCCTTCTTAGCCAATCTTGAAGGCAACAGAGGAGGTACCTTAGTCTTAGGTCTTCCCCACTCATCTCTTTCAGCCTCCTTCAGTTTATCCTTCTCGACTCTCTACCTCTTTGCTCTTTCCTATTTCTTTTCAACGGTATGCTCAGTATTCTGCTCATGTGAGTATTTTGAACAACAGGTATAACATTATGTACAAAAACGGGAGTCAGACGGCCTTGCTCGACCTCCACTCAACCAGATTGGTTTGGTCGAGTGGGATGAAATTGGTTGAGCAGGGTCTCTGTAATCTGATTATGGTTGTTCAACTCCACAGGTAGCCGCTTGACCTCCACTCGACCAGAATGTCTTGGTCAAGCGAGATCAAATTGGTTGAGCGAGGTCCCTGTAGTCTGAATGTGATTTTTTTGCCTTACATGTGTTGCTCAACCGTTGCTCGACCAAAGGATTTGGTCGAGTGGGGGATCTGAAAACAGAGCATCGTTTCTCTATTCTAAAAGGTGTTGCTCGACCATTGTTCGACCAAAAAGCTTGGACAAGCGGCGATCGAGCGGGGTCACCCAGTCTCCATTTTTATCCACTGACATCATTGGACCTTCATACTGTGTTCCTGACCTAAATGTGATGGCTTTACACTCTTTCGGGTATATTATGCCTTGAGACAGACACATTCCTTCCTCCAATGTTTGCGTCAGTTGATTCACATTCCTGGCCATCTACCCCATCAACAACGTAAGGTCCTTCAACTGCTTAGATAAATCTACACGATTAGCATTCACACTATCTTCGATGCAGTCAACCCTCTCATCATTCTTAGCCATGTATCGATTGAAGGTATCTTCAACACTCTTCACTTCTTGTTGCTGGATATAGGCCCCCTTTGTGTCAACTCTGCAATCTGCTTCTGCAGGGACTCTAGTAGCTTATTGATGTAAGCTAGACTTGAGACGATCTCATCATCCCTATTCGGCTTCACCACTTGATGTTCAACCTGCGCCACCTTACCCAATACATAAGATCCTCTTACTCTTTTCATAGGCCAGTCACGTGAATTCATAGAGATGTCTTCAAATAACTTTTTTGCTTCAAGTGCTGCTTTAGATGACAGCGCACCTCCTGAGGATGTATCAATAAGAACACGCGACTCACAATTCAATCCATAGTAGAAGATGCTTATGTATTGAGCCTTAGACATCCCATGCTGTGGGCACCTCATAAGCATATCCTTGAACCTGTCCCATGCCTCATGAAATTTCTCACGCTGATTCATAACAAATTTGGTGATGTCTTTCTTCATTCTAAAAAACCTTTAAGGGTGGTATGTTGTTGGATTGTATACTAAAAGTCTAGCTTTAGTATGAACAATGTTATAACAATTTATTTGAAATGAGAATCATATGATCAAATGATTGCGTCTTATAACTTATTTATATGTCGATGCAATAGTCCACTTACTTTATACTGTAGAATATATGTTGAGCGACAACACGCGCAATGATTAGTGTGAAAAACTGCATGTTTTAGGGTTCGATTTAGCACCATTTTGTGGAATTTATGTTTGTATTTTAGCAATAAATGGTTAATTTTTATATATTTAAGATATTGGTGCATTTGAGATGTTATTTCATATTTTTAGGTGGAAAATGAATTAAAAGTGCAAAGTTGGAATGAAGAGTGAAATCGTGAAAGAATGCTGAAAAACGCATGTCCAAGTTACATAATTTTTCTGTGTTTGTATAGAAAGGCCAAATTGATCATATGATATATGGTTGGAAAGAAACAGAAGAGAAGGTCATTTTGGCTCAAGAAACACCTCAATTGGAGGACAGATGAGGGAGTTATGATCAAACGGTGAAGACGCGCAAGCTGTTCCGACCCAGCGCGACTCGTGCAACTTCTGCATGACTAGTGCTCTTCAAATGTTGGACGTCTTGTGATTTATATACATGGTTAAAACTATGGAAGAGAAGGTCGCGTGAGCGCAAGAATCGCTTCAATCGGAATTCAGATGAAGAAGTTATGCTCAAAATCGTGAGGTCGCGCAGCTGCCAGCGAGAATTCCGCAAATTCACGAAAATTACCCTTTATTTCCTATTTTCTTGGTGGCCAAGTTATTTCCTAATTTAATATCCATCCATATCTTCCATAATTATATTTTTCCTGATTTTTTAAGATCTCACATCTTTTTATTACCTATCTTTTATTTCATTCTCACACCTATATATACACATTCTCATCACCACATAAAGTGTGAAGAAACCTCATAATCTACCACCACTACATCATATAGGGTTTTAAACCCTAACCCATCACCTTCCGCCATCCATCTCTACCCATCACCCATCTTTCACCTATCACACTCGATCACTGTGTTTGTTACTTGAGAAAGAGAATGAGAGAGGATCATCAAGACGAAAAGAGAAGACGGAGAATTATTTCAGACAAGGGTTTTTCTTCCTTCTTTAATTTTTTATTATTGATTTATAGACTCATGGGTAAGTTTCATTCCATAAACATGGTTATTGCATGTAACACCATGTGCTAGTATTTTTCTCTATAGTTCTAGATTTTGAAGGTTGAATTAGATTAAATTGATGACCGACTAAGTTATGGATTTCTGCAGTATGTTTATTCCTTTATTGATGCTTTGATTGAGACATATATTTTTGTCTTATATGGTCTGCCCTCATTCATGATATGTCATTGTCTTATGCATATTTATGCTTGTTGCTTGTGCCATAAAGTGATTATATTTGTCTACCTGTTATGGGTAAAGGGGATCTAATCATATAACCTTTATTCATTAGAATAATTAATATTGGACACTTAATATATTTATTAATTACCATTCTAGAGGATTTGGTTTCTTAGATTATTAGGTGGGAACCGAGGTTTAATTCTTAAGTACCTATAAAGGAAAGTCTAGTGCTCTAGCCTTTAATGAAATTTTGCATGAAGTACCTAGAAAGGGAGTATGAATTATTCTTCTGCATCTGAGGGTTTGAACCAGATTTATATGTTAAGTTTACTTTAAAAGAGGGATTTAACATAGTTATGTAATTGCTTCCATAAAATCTGCAGGCATTATAATCGACTTTCTAGTGATTTAATTTGACTAATTTAAACTGGATTTCCTAGAGCTATCTTGTCATCTCTCTTGAAACACTTGTGATTGTTTGTGACTTTTATTTTTATTTTTTATTTATTTTATTTAATATTTATTTTTCTTCATAATTAGTTATTAATTACTAAACTCTTGAAAAATCACTTGTCATAATTATTAGTGGTGTGGATACATTAGTGTGTATCTTATTTAACGCTAATCCCTTGGGTTCGATATTTTTACTTGGTCACACGCTGAGCTACAATTGATTCCTTATACTTGGAGACACGCAAAAAGGTGAACAAGCAAATGGCGCCGTTGCCGGGGATAATTCCCTAGGCTTTATTATTTAACTCTTTTGTGATTTATTTTAATTTAGGAAGTTAAAATTTTAATTGTTTTTATTTTTATTTTATTTATATTTATTTTTATTTATTTATATATTTGAACATATTTTGACTTTAAATATTTTCGAGGTACAAGAGATGGAAATCTGTGGAAATCAGAATGCTATGGTTCCTCCTCCATATTACATGGACGAGAGCTACTATGGTTATGATTTTCAAATGAATCAAGTTCCTTCTCAATACTACAATCAAGTCAGATATGAAGATGAATGGTCTTGTGCTTACAATGGAAATTCATATCAACCTCATCAAGATAACACTTATTCTACTTCAATGAAAATTTTCAATGAATCCAAGAATTTGTTTGAAGAGTTGAAGAAGCAACAAGAAGAGATGAAGAAGGAAACAGAAGAGAGACAAAAGCTTTTGGATATGCTTATGCTCCAACTACGTCAACAAGAGGAAAGAATAGAGGTTGAAGAAGGATTTGAGGAAGAAACTATTGTTCCATTGCGCAGTGGAATGCAGTCTGAAGGTCCTAAGTTATCATTTGAAGAGTACAAAAGCAATGACGTAGTAGAGGAAATCGCTGAGGAGAGCTTACCCATAATCATGTCTAAGGATCCATTAGAAACAAGCCTAAGCGAATTTCTTACTCTTCCTACTACTATTACTGAAGATTTTTCTAATGAGCTTTCTCTTAAATTACTTGAATGGTTACATGAATCAAATAATTACAGGGATTTAAAAGGAGAAGAAGTAAGAGTTGAGGAATTAAAGGGGAAGGAACGATTCCTTTCACTCGAGGAGGAAGTTACCAAGCACCTAAAGGAGAAAAAGGCAAAGGAAAAAGATAAAGAAGAAGAGCAAAGTCAAGAAGCAACCGAAGATAACTTGAAGAATGAAATGAGCATTTCTAAACCTTTAAATTCTTTAAGTTGTATTGAGTTTGAAGATACCGTTTTTATTGATTTTATTTTACCTAATGATTCCTCTCATATTCTTGGGGATAAGGTGTTAGAAGAGAAGTTGGGAATTTTTGTTAGAAGAAGAAATAAGTGGTGAAGTAGAATGGAAAGGTTGATGAGATATGATCAAAATATGATTGGCAAAGTAAAGATAAATTTTAAGAATGCCAATGAGGCCATCCCTTGCCACAAGTACATGATTAATGAAGAAACACAAAGATTAGAGTATGATGGCAAGGATGAAAGATATCCATGGCCATTCCGATGAGCCTATTGATTTTTGTCGAGCTCATTGACGTTAAACAAGAGCGTTTGGTGGGAGGCAACCCATTTTTTTAATGTTTTTATTTTATTTTATTTGTTTTGTTGTGTCTTGTGCTAGGTGAATTATACTCAAGGTGCGTGCTTACACTTAAGGTAATTACATCCTTTGAAACTTAGATTCAACTCACATTTTCATCTAAGTTTGGGGGTGTGATGTTCTTCACTCGTTCCATCTGCACCTAGGTATGTTCGCTATGTGTGTGATACTTGGAGGTCGATTTTTTTTAGAAAATTTGGAATTTATTTCGATCTTTCGAATTTTTTTGCGACTTTCCAAATGTTTTGTGTGTCTTATTTGTTTATTAGATTAGCGGTGATTTTATTTTTGGTTGAATTTTATGAGTTCTCCTATGATTTTACTGATGAATTGTGTTTGAGTGGTGATAAAGAGAAGTGAGTTTTATCTGAGGCCTACACCTGACCGAGTTGGATTACTTGAGGAGCTCACAAGATGTGGTGGAGATCTAAATCAGGTGCTTTCGTTTCTTTATTTTAATTATTATATTGTGTTGATTCTTGAGTAGTTGAGGTGTTATAGTTTGAGTATCTGGTTATGTGCTTAGTAAGGATTTATTTGTTAGATTTATGACTAAAATTCATATGCTTTTGGAATTTATGAAGGAAATGTACTTAAGTTATATTATGATATGAATTTCTATGTGTACTTGTGAGATATTACTTACCATGAAGAGTGCTCTATTACTTGTTAAAACCCATGTGAGATTTTGAGCCTTTAGATCATGTACATAATCACATGATATTTATTTCTGGTGAGTATCATTCTTGTGTGTTTATTCAAGAACTTGCCTCTTGTCTTGCTTGAGACTACATGTTGTATTAGATGAAGGGAGATGATTTAAGGTCATCCTTGAATTTTTGAGTCACTTAGCCAAATAATTCTCTACACATATGATTGTTTATCCATAGTTAGCCCCATTGAGCCTTAAACCCTCATTCTTTAGCAACCTACGAGAAATAACTACTTCGAGTATCTTAATGATTTTTTGAGCCTTGATTGTCCGTCATGAAGGAGAATTAATGGCTTTTCAAAGTGTGTTGATGGAGCTTGATAACAGCTTGGGAAGGAATGAAATTAGTATTGAAACAGTGATTGAACTTGATAATGCATCTAAAGAAAATCATAAAGTAGTGCTTAAATCTAGTACTCCATTGAAACAAACACCCTAGGGTAGTGCCTGAAACTGGTACCCTATAGAGGATGCGTGAGGTAGTGCCCAAAATTGGTACCTCATGAGAAGAATGAAGGAAGGAAAATATATATGTACATGTTGTGCATGGAAAAGAAAATTAGAAGAGCATAAAGCTGGATAGACTTGAAGTGTAAAACTCTGCAGTCTCTAGTTTTAATTCTCTACTAATTGAGTCACTTTATCCATATGTTTCCTACCCTTACCAAAGAGCCAACATTACATCCAAATAAAAGTCCTTTTTGATCTCATTGTCGAATCATACTTTTTAGTGGTGGAGAGTTTGAGACGTTTGGCAAGCTTATGATTACACATGCACTTGAATTGAATTTGAGCGTAAACACCATACCTCATAAGTGTACATCTTCTACACTTGAGTGCAAGTGATATACTTCCCGTGAGAATAAGTTGATAGAGCATTTTAAGTGGTAGTAATTGTCTTAACTTGTATGCTATGAATGAATGATTGCATGTGATGAGAGTAGCATGACCGGAGTTGATGACAATTGTATGAATGGCCTAGTTGTCATATCCCTTGTTTTTATTTGATTTACACACTATCTTTCTTCTTGGTTCGATTTTGTTGTTCGGGGACGAACAACATCTTAAGTTTGGGGGTTTGATTACTGTGAAAATCTGCATGTTTTAGGGTTTGATTTAGCATCATTTTGTGGAATTTATGTTTGTATTTTAGCACTAAATGGTTAATTTTCATATATTTAAGATATTGGTGCATTTGAGGTATTATTTCGTATTTTTAGGTGGAAAACGGATTAAAAGTGCAAAGCTGGAATGAAGAGTGAAATCGTGAAAGAATGCTGAAAAACGCATGTCCAAGTTGCATAATTTTTCTATGTTTGTGTAGAAGGCCAAATTGATCATACGATATATGGCTGGAAAAAAACAGAAGAGAAGGTCATTTTGGCTCAAGAAACACCTCAATTGGAGGACAGATTAGGGAGTTATGACAAAACGGTGAAGACGCAAGCTGTTCCGACCCAGCGCGACTCGTGCCATTCTGCATGACTCGTGCTCTTCAAATATTGGAAGTCTTGTGATTTCTATATATGGTTAGAAAGCTATGGAAGAGAGGGTCGCGTGAGCGCAAGAATCGCTTCAATCGGAATTCAGATGAATAAGTTATACTCAAAATCGTGAGGTCGCGCAGCTGCCAGCAAGAATTCCGAAAATTCACGAAAATTACCCTTTATTTCCTATTTTCTTGGTGGCCAAGTTATTTCCTAATTTAATATTCATCCATATCTTTCATAATTATATTTTTCCTGATTTTTCAAGATCTCACATCTCTTTATTACCTATCTTTTACTATATTCTCACACCTATATATACACATTCTCATCACCACATATAGTGTGAAGAAACCTCATAATCTAGCACCACCACATCACATAGGATTTTAAATACTAACCCATCATTTTCTGCCATCCATCTCTACCCATCACCCGTCTTTCACCTATCACACTCGATCACAGTATTTGCTACTTGAGAAGGAGAACAGGAGAGGATCATCAAGACGGAAAGAGAAGACGGAGAATTATTCCAGACAAGAGTTTTTCTTCCTTCTTTAATTTCTTATTGTTGATTTATAGACTCATGGGTAAGTTTCATTCCATAGACAAGGTTGTTACTTGTAACACCATGGGCTAGTACTTTCCTGGATAGTTCTAGGTTTTGAAGGTTGAATTAGATTAAATTGATGACATAGACTAAGTTATGGATTTCTGCTGTATGTTTATTCCTTTATTGATGCTTTGATTGAGACATATATTTTTATCTTATATGGTCTGCTCTCATTCATGATATGTCATTGTCTTATGCATATTTATGCTTGTTGCTTGTGCCATAAAGTGATTATATTTGTCTATCTATTATGGGTAAAGGGGATCTAACCATATAACCTTTATTCATTAGAATAATTAATATTGGACACTTAATATATTTATTAATTACCATTCTAGAAGATTTGGTTTCTTAGATTATTAGGTGGGAACTGAGATTTAATTTTTAAGTACCTATAATGGGAAGTCAAGTGTTCTAACCTTTAACGGAATTTTGCATTAAGTACCTAGAAAGGGAGTATGAATTATTCTTCTGCATATGAGGGTTTGAACCAGATTTATGTGTTAAGTTTACTTTAAAAGAGGGATTTAACATAGTTATGTGATTGCTTCCATAAAATCTGCATGAATTATAACCGATTATCTAGTGATTTAATTTGACTAATTTAAACTGGATTTCCTAGAGCTATCTTGTCTTCTCTCTTGAAACACTTGTGATTGTTTTTGACATTTATTTTATTTTTTATTTATTTTATTTAATATTTATTTTTCTTCTTAGTTAGTTATTAATTACCAAACTCTTGAAAAATCACTTGTCTTAATTATAAGTGGTGCGGATACGTTAGTGTGTATCTTATTTAACTCTAATCCCTTGGGTTCGATATTTTTACTTGGTCACACGCTGAGCTACAATTGATTTCCTACACTTGGGGACACGCAAAAAGGTGAACAAGCACGGAAGATCATATTATCGATTTCCTTATAAAGTATAAACAGATGCTCACAATTGAGATAGACGGAGACTCTCTATTGGGATGGTTGTAGTGTGGTTTGGTATTAGTTTGTCTTAGCTATAGAATCACATTAGTGCACTTTGTGTATATTGAGCAGGACCGCTTGAGATCATTCGACTTATACTGACTTATAGAAGAACTTGATCTCTATTATTATGAACAAACTCGGTGAGTTGGGAATTAGTTCTGTCTCTATGGTGTGCTGTTGATTGTAGAAAGAATCTGTGTCCTACATAGGTTGATGATATCCCCTTGAGGAGGTCATAAGGATTATAATGTAAACCCTGCAGGTAGATTTATTACGGCATGATAATGAGGTTGAGTGGTACTACTCTTAGATGAGATATTAATTAATGGAGTTGTCAGTAACTTAATTAATTAATGGGCATTGCATATCTTAAACGTGAGGAGACTGTCGGGCTCATAATAAGAAGGAGCCCATAACGTAATTATGGGATTAGAACGGTAGTGCAGTAATAATATTTTAGTGGTATATATTATTATTATTAGACTTAAGTATAAGCTTTGGGCTAAGCTTGGATACTTAAGCCCAATGGAGGCCCAACTCTAATTTCTCCTCCTGGTTCCTGCTGTAGCCCATATATAAGTCATCTCAGCTGTCCATAAATCCTAATCTATGAGATTAATTACGCCTAACATTGTGAGGAAATGAGGGAACATCAGATTGAGAAGATCTTGAAGATCGTCGCCAACACGACGTCGAGATTGGACTTGGGAATACAGCAGAAGACTGGAAGGTTGTTTGCTGCTGATGTCCACCACCATCTATGATTTTTATAAAATCGTACAGACATCTCAACATGACAAGTGATATATTGACAGAAATTCACGGAAGAGAGGCTCATTTTGGCGCATAGATCACACAATTCCGACATCGAATGAGAGAGTTATGCCTAAAATGGTGAGGCTGCGCAGGTTGCCGGCGAGAATCCATCTTCTCCAACATACCCTGGTGAAAGGTAATACGTTTCTTATTTTCATGCTTTCGCTGACTGTTAGAAATATATGAAACCCTAACAATTTACATTAACCAAACGATCGAACACCAACAATTGGTATCAGAGCTTCGATTTCGTGGTAAAGCGTGAAACGTTAGTCTAGGGTTTATGTCAAAAGGTGAAAGAGTTTAAGTATTCATGTTATGCTAGTATACCCTATTCAGATATCGTATACCCGTGTCAAACGTGGACTAGTGTTTAGAAATTATTATTTCTTGTTGAATATTCTAGACGTTTGATGGCACTCGACGAAAATTTGATAATCAGGATATTTTCAAAATTTTGATAATCTGAAAATTTTAAAAATTTGATAATCTGAAAATTTTGAAAATTTGATAATCTGAATATTTTCGAAAATTTGATAATATGGAAATTTTTCAAAATTTGATAATCTGGAAATTTTTTAAATTTTGATAATTTGAAATTTTCAAAAATTTGATAATCTGGAAATTTTTGAAAATTTGATAATCTTGAAATTTTGAAATTTTGAAATTTTGATAATTTGAAATTTTTTTAAAATTTGATAATCTAGAAATTTCAAAATTTTGATAATCTGAAAATTTCAAAATTTTGATAATCTGGATATTTTCGAAAATTTGATAATCTGGAGTTTTTTTGAAAATTTGATAACCTGGAAGTTTTCGAAAATTTGATATTCTAGAAATTTCGAAAATTTTATAATCTTGAAATTTTTAAAAATTTGATAATCTGGTCGATATCGATGATTTAGATAATCTGGACGATATCGACAGTCGATATCTATAGTTTCGAAAATTTGATAATCAGGAAGTTTTTCAAAAATTTGATAATTTGATTGATAACGATGATTTCGATAATCTCGACCATATCGATGGTCGATATCGATATTTTAAAATTTTTGATAATCTAGAGATTTTCAAAAATTTGATAATCTGGAGGTCATTGCTTGTATTCGTGCTTGGTAGCGAACAATCGAATTCGCTGATATATAACTGTTCATAATTGATTTAAATAGTTAATTATTATATATGCTATGCATGATTCTCTGTGATTTACTGTCTTATGTGCCGTAATAGGAGCATGCTAGGTTGCGTATTTTATTATGAATATTATATGCATGTAAAAATCTTGGTGTTAAATTACTAAGTGGGAGAGGGAATTGGTTAATAATTCCTGCAGCCTCCATTATTGGTTTGTTAGCAATGTGAATAAACTTGCGCGTCGGCATTAGAGCCTTCCTCCTCATCGGATGAGTTTATTCATGGATTGCTGGAACAGAATTCATTAAATAATTATTATTTGTAATGTGATGCATATGAACTTGCGCGTTGGCTATAGTGCCTTCCTCCCCATCGGATGAGTTTATATGCGGTTCATTGGTACAAACTTATAATTGATGACTGTAAGAAGTTATCCGAGCGCGGTGTACTTCCTCATCTGTAAGGCACATAAGCTTGCGCAATGGACTTGTGGTCAAATAATGATGTACACTTAAATGCAAATAATAAGTATCCTCCCCATCGGAGTCACTGCTTTTATTTGCATGGCTAAAGAGGAACCGACTATTAATTATTTTGTTATGAGGTTAGGTTGACAAATGAAATTAATGGGTAAAACCTTCTCTTGTAAATGTTCGGGTTTGTAAACGTCTATACTATCATGGCTTGCAGACTCACGGTACTTGAGATGTCAGTGAATGTTCGGGTTTGTAAACGTCCACACTATCAGTATGTTTATGTGATTTTCTGTAATTTCAAATGGTTTATTTCACTTATTGTTTCCTAAAAGAAATTATATTTACTTGTCCAAAATTAGATGATTAGAAAAGAATATTGGTTTTGATTTTTACTGCTTAGGAAAACATGTGTTCTCACTAAAGATGTCTCATGATGCCTATTTAAGTCTCTAGTGAAGAGATGAGAGGTTCATAGAAATATGATGATCTCATGCGACTCTTCGGATACTTGAGTAAGTTAGAAAGATAAGAGGTCATGGTTAAATTTGATGAATGAATTGGAAATGCTTGGAGTATGAATTGAAAGGGAAATCTAGATCAATTTATTCTTCATAGTTTGCCTAGGTGTTTTGAGTAAGTTCTGCTGAAATACAAGAGGTTGTATATGGTAAGAAACTTATGGCAAAACATGTGGCAAAGAAAATTCATTTTTATCAAGGTATGAACAAGGATAGTATCTCATTCACTAGTCGTTGAAGCATGATTAGTGATGGCATCTACTGACACGTTGTGTGTAGATATTGGAATCACTAAAAGCCTGCAACTAAGTGATGATGAAATAATTGGGTATATGGGTAAGCTACGAAAGTAGTGGTTGTTGTAGTGGGAGTTATTTATTTATCTTATGATATGAATAAACGTTTGATTTTGAGAAATTATCTTTACGTACGTTTTCATAGAAAGAATTCATTTTGTTTTCTATGCATTTACAAATGGATTCTCCATTTCATTTAAATGACATGATCATAGTAATGAAGGATGGAGCTATAATCTGTTATGGTACGTTGGTTACAATTTGTACACTCTTAAATCTTTTTTATCCCACGGATGCAACAAATAGTAATTAATAACGCATCTTATAATCTTAGTAAGAGAAAGGAACCTTCGGAGATGAACTAAACATACTTTTGGCATCTAAGACTAGATCAATTTTACTTGAATAAGATTCAAAGGTTGATAGCCGATGGACCGTTGGGTTTATCTGAAGTGGAAACTATCTAACTTGCGAGTCTTACTTGGAAGTAAAATGATTAAAGGCTTTTCAAGGCAAAAGGGGTATAGAGCCATGCAAAGATATGTTGGAAATAGTTCATACTGATTTAAGCGGTCCTAAGACTATCCCGATGAGAGGTTGACATTATGACTTAATCGTGGTGGCGAGTACCTCTTGGGATAGTTTAGGAGCTATTTATCAGAGGATGATATTAAAATCTCAAGTAGTCTGCACCGGGTATACCCCAGCTGAATGGTGTGGCGGAAAGAAGGAATAAAACTCTTATGAAAAAGGTTAGATAGATGATGAGTTATTTGGAATAATTAAATTTATTTTATGGGTATGCTCTAGAAACAGCATGTTGTATAACATTTGTCTGTTTATGGGATATCCTAGAAAAATTAAGGGTGGTTTATTTATTAGTCCAAAAGATCGAAGAGTGGTTGTTAACACAAACACTAGATTTTTAGAAAAGGACAATGACATAAATCACAAACCTATGTATAAGTTGTTCTAAAGGATAGTGAGAGGGAAAACACAAAATATTAGTACCAATTGTACAAGAGGAGATACCTCAAGGTAAACTGCATCGATTGTCATATCTGATACACAATTGCATGTAGTGCATTGTCGTAGTGGGAGGGTTGTTTTACAACCTGAAAGATTTATGTAATAGGAGAGTCGTGAGGCTTGGTCCCTAGTAAACATGGAATGGACCCAAGGATACGACGAAGCACTACAAGATAGAAACGCCGTATCTTAGCAAGTACAATGTTTCTGAAATAGAATTGATGGATTCTAAATCAAGTCTGGGAGCTTGTAGGACCACTAAATGGTGTAGAAGCCATTGGAAGTAGTCATACAAAATAAAAGAGGATCATACGGTAAGGTGAAAACCTTGGAAGCAAAGCTTGTTGCGAAAAGGTATAATCAGAAAGAAAAGGTTCGATTATGAGGAATCTATTCGCCGATAGCTATGCCTATGTTGATCCGTACTCTTTTATCTATTGCTACTCATAAGAAATATGAGGGCTTAATCTAAGGAATGCTTTGCACGAGATTGGATATCTGTTTTGCTAAATGCATGGACAGTGGGTATCAAGGTAACCCAAAATAAAAATGTTGAACTGTGGTAAGACATATATTTATGTACCTAAAAAGGATTAGAAATTATATGTGGGCTTACCGGACAGATTCACTGCTTCTTATGAGTTACTTAGATTCGGATTTTTCAAATTAGATAGGGACGGCAGTAAATCCACGTCAAAGGTTATGTGTTTAATTTTAAGAAGTTGAGTCATAATATGGAGGAGTGTTATATATAAATATATTTTGGACTCCGGACTCCATCATGGAAAGAAGATAATAAATTGGAGCCTCTAAAGCAGCCAAAGTATATGTATGACTATAGAAACTTCATGATGGACTTGATTGTGATTCTGAGTTTGCCCAAAGGTTAGCACAATTTATTATGATAATAATGGTGTAGTTGCAAACTTGAAGGAATCACGAGCCCATAAGCAATTAAACACATGGAGCGCAAGTATCACCTTTTACGAGAAATTGTATGATGAGGGGAAAGTTGATGTTACCTAGATTGCGTTGGATGATAACCTAGTAAATCCTTTTACAAGGACCTTAAGGCGAGAGCTTTTGATGGTTATGTAGTGGGAGTGGGAATCAGATGTATGACAGAAGACATGACAGCATTGTCTTTTAGTATAAGTGGGAGATTGTTGGATTGTAACTAAAAGTCTAGCTTTAGTATGAACAATGTTATAACAATTTATTTGAAATGGGAATCATATGATCAAATGATTGCGTCTTATAATTTATTTATATTTCGATGCAATAGTCCACTTACTTTATACTGTAGATAATATGTTGTGCGACAACACGCGGAAGATCATATTATCGGTTTTCTTATAAAGTACAAACAGATGCTCACAATTGAGATAGACAGGGACTCTCTATCAGGATGGTTGTAATGTGATTTGGTATTAGCTTGTCTTGGCTATAGAATCACATTAGTGCACTTTGTGTGTATTAAGCAGGACCACTTGAGATCGTTCGACTTATACTGACTTATAGAAGAACTTGATCTCTGTTATTATGGATGTTCGTGCTCTTAATCCCTATACAATAACCTCGACACGTAGGGCAGTATGCATTTCTTTGATTCATCAATGGGTGAGATTTATATGTAATTAAATCAACAAACTCGGTGAGTTGGGAAATAGTGTTGTCTCTATGGTGTGTTGTTGATAGTAGAAGGAATCCGTGTCCGACATAGGTTGATGATGTCCCCTTAAGGAGCTCATAAGGATTATCATGTAAACCCTGCTGGTGGATTTATTCAGGCATGATAATGAGGTTGAGTGGTACTACTCTTGGATGAGATATTAATTAATGGAGTTGTCAGTAACTTAATTAATTAATGGGCATTGTATATCTTAAACGTGGGGGACTGTTGGGCTCATAATAAGGAGCCCATAACGTAATTATGGGATTAGAACGGTAGTGCAGTAATAATATTTTAGTTGTATATATTATTATTATTAGACTTAAGTATAAGCTTTGGGCTAAGCTTGGATACTTAAGGCCAATGTAGGTCTAACTCTAATTTCTCCTCCTGGTCCCTGCTGTAGCTCATATATAAGTCATCTCAACTATTCGGAAACCCTAATCTATGAGATTAATCATGCATAACAATGTAAGGAGGGTGAGGGAATAGCAGATTGAGGAGATCTCGAAGATCATCGCCCACACGACGTCGAGATTGGACTTGGGAATACAGCAGAAGACTGAAAGGTTATTTGCTGCTGTTGTCTGCCACCTTCTACGATTTTTATAAAATCGTACAAACATTTGAACAGGGCATGTGATATACTGACGGAAAGCCACCGAAACGAGGATCATTTTGGCGTACAGATCACTCAATTCCGACATCGGATGAGAGAGTTATACCCAAAACGGTGAGGCTGCGTAGGCTACCGGCGAGAATTCATCTTCTCCAACATACCCTGGTGAAAGGTAATACGTTTCTTGTTTTCGTGCTTCCACTGACTGTTCGAAACGTATGGATCCCTAACAGTTTTCGTTAACCAAATGATCAAACGCCAACACATGTATCTCTCTAAGAACTTTTGTTGTAGTTGGTCCCATGTAGTGCAATATGTGGCATCAAGAGTCTCATACCAAGCTTCTACCCTATCAATCAAAGAAAACTTGAATAGGGCAATCCGCCTAGCATTATCATTAGCTCTAGCACCTTTCTGAGTGTTTGCATAACCAAGGAATCTTTTGAGATGCTGATATGGATCTTCAAAGCAACCTCCAGAAAAAGGAATTAATTTCCACCATGTTGATAAGAGCGGAATGTATCTCAAAATCATCATCTTCCCTCATTGCTCCCATCAACCCCATGTTGCCAACCCCATTGTGCTTAAATATTTCACATACGGCAACATTATCCGGATTCTGCCTTGCTCCGGCCATGTTCAACTCAGTGTGTTATTCCTTCCTTTCCTTCCTCTCCTTTTTCTAGTGCACAAGCACCTCAAAATATTTTAAGGTTTGATAGAATTAAATAATCACAAATAAAAATCTTAATCAAACTAGAAATAATAAAATCAATAATAACAACCGTCCCCAGCAACGACGCCAAAAACTTGATGCGCATTTTCTCTGCACGTAAAATTAATTCCCAAGTTTGAATGATGTTATTGTAGCTTAGATAAGCGACCAAGTTAAATATCGAACCCAAAGGACGACGTATTATGAATTTAATTAAGACAAGGTAATTAAGTTTGAGAATTTAATTATCAACTACTAACAAGTAATTAAAATAACAAATAAAATAAATCAAGCAGTAAAGATATACGAAAGTGGTTCAAGAGAGAGAATAGGTAGCTCTAGGGTAATCCGATTTCACTCATTAATTTTCCTTTCGTGTATCAATGTCCGACTTTGCCTTGTGGAATATGGACGCATCACTAAGCCATGCAAATCTACTCTATAGACACAATTAAATATGCATGTAACACGTGTGAATAATCTTGGAGCAAGAGATATAATTTCACCCCCCTTTCTAGGTACTATCGGTATCAATTATTTTCCACATCTGAAATCTAACCCGATATGATCTCCTTTATAGGTACCATAAATTACCTCTTTATCCTGCTTACTAACCCGAATTCAATTCAATTAATAAGCATTCATATATGACAGTTTTAATGAAGCTTCAGAGTCCCCTCACTTAGAATCATAACATGGAATCCTGTTCAGCAGTGAACGCGCTCAATCAACAACCAAAATATATATATTCAGACTCTATATAACAGTTGAAGATGCACAAAACGACCGCGAATATAAATTAAAAATGCATAATCATATATAAAATAATTCCACAAGTAGTGTTGTACGGAGTATATACACGAAAGTTCAATTAATTCATATTAACCTTCAAAACCCTAGATCTACCAAAAAGGCTCTAGCTCATGATGTTGCGAGGAACAATCATGGGTGTTGGATAGATCTTACCCATTTGTCTGGAAAATCACAAGATAAATTAGGGAATGAAATAAACCCTAGATGTGGGCGTCGTCGCGTCCTTCTCCATCTTGAATTCTCCTCTTGGTTCTCCTCTTAATTCCACAGACGAATCTTCACAGTGATGGATAGATGAAGGAAAAGATGTAGATAGTACTGTCAAAATGGGTTGAGCCCACTGGGCCAACCCACCAAAACCCAAAAATTACTCAACCCAAAATTGACCCACCCCATAAAAGTCTGCCCCAAAAATAACCCGCCCCACTTTAACCCACCAAAGTGTGGGCTGTGGTAGGTTGCGGGCTGACCCGCACCGCCCCACTAACCCAACATCAACCCACCTTTATATATTTAATTTAAAAAATAAAATTCAATTTAAGACTAGGTTATTTCTCACTCATCAATTTCAATCTGACTTCCCCCCCAACCTCTCTCTCAATCAAAATCTATACGATTTCTCTCTACCCTCTTCTCTCTCCCCTTAATCTCTCTCTCAATCAAAATCTGTTAACACGAGGGACAAGTGATCGACTGCCATTCCATTGACGAATTGAAGACTCATTTCCAGAAGGGTGTCGACTCTAAGAAACTAGTAACTAATTTTTATCGTCTTTTAAATCCGCTGATGATATGGCAGTGCCGCTGCGATTCTCTATCGTCTCGGCCATTTGATTAACAACTTTTGTCGTTTGAGCGATATGTGTTTTGAATTTCTGCATTTTCGTGGGATTTATTTTTCAATTGAAATTTTGGGATTTTATAATAATTATATGTGTCAACTCTAAGATTAGTGTTGTTTTTCTCTACATGTTTTGGAATTCTAATGGTAATTCTATTTTCCTTTCTATTTCATTTACTTGTTTGATTAAGTTTACTTTGATTTTTGGGGTTTTTTGGTTTTGGAATTCATGCTTCCTGGTTTTGATCACGAAGGAGATCTGCCCATTGGAATCAAGAATATGAACTTGACAGAATATCCACTAGTGGACAATCTTTGGTATTAATGGAATGTTGAAAAAAATGGTGATCAAAATAGTTTAATTTAATCCATTCTTTCCTCCCATTTAATTTAATCCATTCTTTAAATCTTTTCTTTTATAAAAGTGATTGATGAAAGCTTGTACTCTTGCTTCTCTTTTTATCTGATCAGTTTTATCGGAGGCTTTATTTCAAGAAAGTGATACTATTTCATAGTAATCACTCAACCTCTGTGATTCTTGCAGAGATAAAACCTACAAAGTAATCATCACTTTGTATTTTGTTGGTTTGGTTTGACTCTACTTCCTTACCTTCCAATCTAAGTAATCATCTATGTTTCTTAAACCTCACATTCCTATTTCAATTTTCATTACTTCTGTTGGTTCTAGTAGTATCAATATGGAGTATATTTCAAGAAACTTTATTGTAGTACTATAGTATTCACTTTGGATATTATTGGAAGGAGGTTTCCTATATATTTTTTTTAATGTGTTTTCTAGTGTTATAATTTATTTATTTTCTAGGTATTAATTTGTCTAAAAAATCAACTACTCTTCATAGTTTTGGTTTTTTTTAGTTTGTTCATTTGCTTTTTAGTCTCTTATTTTCTTCATTTAGGATGTTGATTGTTTCTTTTCATGTATTTTGTTTTAGAAATTTTATTTAAGAGGATGATCTGTAAAAAGAGATGGAAGGTAGGAAGTTCATAGACATTGATATCTACTTTCTCTTGACATGTAAACTTGTTCATAGTTGCTTGCCTGCTTACAAAAATTTCTCATCAATAATATCGCCCATGTTTTTGTTCGCTAATTCACATTCCTCTCATTTCTTCAATAGTACTACTTGTGGGTCTGTGGGATTGTATCTCACTTTGTATTTTGCTGAAACTTTAAGCTAGGCCAATGCACCGTAATAGTGCATTATGGGATTTATGTCTTTTTCTGTTAAGTTCATATTCTTGATTCCAATGGGCAGTCTATGAGAAGTTGTGAAATTTGAAGTTTGTGTGAATTTGAATTGTGCTGGAACTTCTTTTATTCCAATTGTCTGTTGGTTTTCTGTGGTGCATCTGATTATTAGTATTTAGAAATGGTTGCTTACTTGGGCTCAAATTGCATTACATATGAATTCTATTGAAATATTCATAGCTCCAACTACTAACTTTCTTGTAATTAATAGTGTTATTATTTGTGCTTTGCAGGTCTAAAGAAAAAAACATGGAATCTATTGGACTAAGTGAAAGTAATATTGGATAAAGTCAAAGTAAGAAAAGGAGTAGGAATTTTCAGATGTTTGGATTTACTTTTATAAAGAAGGGGTTGGTCCTAAAGAAATTTCTAAATGCAAAGCGTGTGGGAAAGAATATAAAATTGGGGGTAGTAGAAAGTATAAAACTTCTACATTAAGGCGTCATATTTTTACATGCCCAGATTTGAAACTTGATGGGAGATATAAAAAGATGCAGCCCAAATTGCACGTGAATTGTTAGCAGCTGCAATCATTAAGCATGATTTATCATTTTCGTTTGTTGAATATGATGGAATTATAGCTTTCCTCAAATACATAAAATCCTAGTCTCTCATGCATAGCTAGGAACACGCTTGTTTGTGATATAACTAAGTTATATTTGAAGGAAAAGGTTAAGCTTCAGAAAGTTTTGGCTAATATCCATTATAGAGTTTGTTTGTCATCTGATGTTTGGACTGCATGCACAGGCGAGGGATATATATGCTTAACGTGTCATTTTGTTGATGATAATTGGAAACTCAATAGTAAGATTCTGAACTTTGATCACTTTCTCCCTCCACATTCTGGACCTGAGTTGGCTATAAAAGTTTTGGAGTTTTTGAAAGAATGGGAAATTGATAAAAAAAAAGTTTTTCTTTGACACTGGATAATGCCTCTAGCAATGACGCAATGCAGAATATTTTGAAAGACCGACTTACAATGCATGGTGGTTTAATTTGTGATGGAGAGTTTTTTCATATTCGATGTACTGCTCATGTACTAAATCTAATCGTTCAGGAAGGCATAAAATTTGGTGATAAAGCTTTGAGCAAGATTAGAGAGTCTGTAAAGTATGTGAAAAGTTCTGAAGGTAGGATGAAAAAATTTGAAGAATGTGTGAAATTAATTTCTGATATTAACACTAGAATTGGTTTAAGATTGGATGTTTGCACTCGTTGGAATTCAATTTATCTGATGTTGGTTAGTGCTCTCAAATACAAAAAGAATTTTAATTCACTCCATTTGTTCGATAAGAACTATGTATGTAGTCTTTCAAGTGACGAGTGGATAATAGGAGAGAAGTTATGTGAGTTTCTTGAGCCATTTTATGCAATCACCAACTTGTTTTCTGGGTCTTCTTATCCCACGTCGAATTTGTACTTCATGCAAGTGTGGAGAATTGAATGTTTATTGAAGGAAAATTTATCAAATAAAGATCCAAATCTTAGTGGCATGTGCAAGGAGATGTTCAAGAAATTTGATAAATATTGGGGCGAATACAGCACTGTGCTTTCATTTGGAGCAATACTTGACCCTTGATTCAAATATAGAATGTTAGAGTATTTCTATTCGAAGGTAGAAAGTGACTCCAGTAAATGTCAAGAAAAGATGGCACTTGTTAAAAGCAAGTTATATACACTCTTTGAATGCTATAACAACGCTCCCATGTCAAGTCTAGTGGTGTTACCATCCAAATCATCTCCTCTATGTGCTTCCTTCGAAAATCAAGGGATTACAGCTAATAGCCAACAGATTTTTGATGTGAATAATTTTTTCTTCTATTTTCAGCACTCATTATTTGCAAGTTATATGTATATACATAACTTTTCTAATTTATGGTTTCAATGAATGCAGAAAATGGCTGCATATGAGAGTCAAATTCTAACAAAAGCTGGAAAATCTCAATTAGATTTATATATAGAGGAACCGAAGCATGACTATGCTCAATTTCAAAATTTGGATGTGTTAGAGTTTTGGAAGGGTCAGAGAAGTCGTCTACCAGATCTTGCTTTGATGGCTTGTGATATTTTGGCCATTCCTATTACTACTATCGCCTCGGAGTCGAGCTTTTCGATTGGTGCTCGTGTGCTCACAAAGTATAGAAGTTCTATGATTCTGAAAAATTTTCGAGCACTTATTTGTACCTGTAATTGGCTGCATGGGTTTGTCTCTAATGGTAGGTTAAATTTTATTATAGTAATTTCAATTACACCTAATTTAATTTGAAGTGTCAATAAGTATTTTGTTATAATATTTTATGTCATCATGTGTAGTTGAGGATTGTACAAAAGTCGAGAGAAGTGAATCAGGTGAAGAAGCATCTAATCTAGTGGAGAGTAGTGATGATGAACAAGTTGATGATGTAATGGAAGATGAATGAAGGCCCTCATGAAATATGATGGTTATGTTGATTATGATGTTTCTACAAAATTATTGTCATTTTTAACATTGTAAAGGATATATAGACATCGTAAAATTATTGAATATTTTATGTATCACGTGTTTAAAACAAATAGGAGTAACTTGGAGTGTTAGAAGAGGATTTTTTTTATTTTAAAGAATTAGTATTTGACAGGTGTATAGGTAATACCTGTCAGTAATGTAGAATATTGTTTATGAACAAAAATTCTGAAATATTTTAATGAAAAGTTAAAAGGTGATAGTATGTTTAATAAATAAAAATAACTATTTTAAAAATACATACATGTGTTGTCCAGAAAGCCCATTAATTTTGGTACTCCATGTATGTACACCATTTATACTTACTCAATGATGCGAGCGAGAAAAAAAAGAAGAGAAAACCGCGGCCCGCCCCGCGTATGGCTTGACCCACCAATGGCCCGCCCCACTTGAGCTCAACATAAGGTAGGTTGTAGTGGGTTGGGAGCAAACCCGCCCCACAACCCATTCTGACAGCTCTAGATGTGGATGATGGTTGAGGGGTGATCCCCCCCTTGTGGAGTGGTGTAGGATGGATGTGTTGCGGTCCCTCACATGAATAATGATGTAAAATATGTATAGGTGTGAGAAGTGAATTAAATAAGAAAATAAAAGATATGGGTTAATCATGAAGGATCATGTGAATTAAATAAGGAAATAAAAGATATGAGTGACTCATGAAGGATTATGTAATAAGGAGATTAATTTTGCTTCAAGATATAGGTAATTTTTGGAAAATTTTGGAAATTCTCGCTGGCAGATGCGCTACTTCACGATATTTAGCATAACTTCCTCGTCCAAACTCCGATTTTACTAATGTTTGCACTCAAGCGATCCTAGTTTCCTTGGCTTTCTATCCATATAAAGATCATTCCTTGGCTTTCTTTCCTTGGCGATCCTAGTTTCCTTGGCTTTGAATATATAACAAGTCATGTAAAGTGAAACAGTCGTGCGGAGTAGAAACACCTTGCGTGACGTCACCATTTCTATCATAACATTATTTTTTGGACTACGATTGAAATGTTCCTTACGCCAAAACGATCCTCTCTTTTGTGGCTTTCCAACCATTTATAACACTTTTAGTTTTGAGCTCCACATTAACACAGAAAAATTACACAAGTTGGACGTGCGTTTTTCAGCATTCTTGCACAAGTTACACTTTTTCTCCAACTTTGCACTTTTGATCATTTTTCCACCTAAAACATAATAAAACACCTCAGATGTAACTTTTTCTCAAATATATCGAATATAAGACACTTGTGCTAATATATAACAATAATTCTTATAAAAAATGTGTTAAATTGGATACTAAAATACGCTTATTTTCACTCTCATCAATAATGTTATTTCATGAACAAGTTATAATATAAATAATAAGTGATAACATTTTATAGCGAACGTGATAACGTTTTATAACAAAAGTGATAACTATTTTAAAAAGCAAAAAATGGTCTCACGTGAGACGGTCTTGTGCAAGACCTACCCTAATAAGAATAATAATAATAATAATAATAATAATAATAATAATAATAATAATAATAATAATAATAATAAACACTTTCGAGCTTTTTCCTAAAAAATTAATAAAGAAATTTTTTGTGATAATTGGGTTTTATAGTTATGCAATTATTAGTATCAACGGGTCAAAAACTAACCTATGACCCAGATAATTATATTTTAATCAGCCTAATGGGTGTCATTCTAATCTTTCACCCTTCTCTCTAATTCCTATCATCTTAAGACTCTCTCTCTTCTGATCCCATCACTCTTACATGCAAAATCCAAATGGTAAATTATAATCAAATTTAATTTCATGGCGGTTAGGACCTTCTCATCCGGCGGTGAGCCGAATTTGATGCGGTGGTGGAGGACATCTCTAGTTCTTCTTGCTCTTGTTTTTTCGTTTAGGAGAGACGGAATGGTGCTGTATGATTTTTTGGCGCTTTGAGTTGGAGTTTTGATCGTCGAATTTGTGAGTTTTTGCTTCTCTGAATTGTTTCAGTTGAGCTTCCACCATTGAAAAAGCAGAGGAGAGAGAAAGGGTGGTAGAGCATAGAGAGAGAAAGGGGGAAGGTGAGGAGAGAGAATGTTATGGTGAAGGTCTTCCGATGCGAGATTTGATTCACTCCGAGATCTTGTTACGGTGATTTTCCAAGGTCTTCCGAAATTCAGATCTTCAGACTATTCTCCAAGATCTTCTACGCCTGATTTAATTCTTCAAAATTTTGATTCTTCTGATCGAGATCTGACGCCGCAATCTGATTCTTTAATTCTTCATATTCAGAGATTTCATGTAGTTTATTAATTGAATTTTATGTATATTGAAGAATTTACATTCATTAGTCTCAATCAATTTGATAGTTGTTTGATAATTAATTGGAAACATTAAAAGTAGTGCAATTGGTAGAGATTTCTTTTGAAGGTGAAGAATGTGCAGAGCGGGGAGGTTCGGATGGTTTAATTTTTTGCAATTGGACATGAACCACTTAGTGGATAGCTAGGCAGCTGATTCATATGGGTATGTGCTTTTACCAGCGTCAAGGGTATTTTTGCTGCCATTTTAATTTCAAGTGTATATGTTATATCAAATAAATGTATTACTTGTAATTCAATAATGTATAATATATTTTTTTAAATAAAATTATAAATTTGAGATATGGAAAATGCTGATGGATGATAGAAGAAATATTTATTTTTGTAAGAACTAATACATAACATACATTTATACACTTGCAAATAAAAAAAAAAAACTTTCTTAAAAATTAATACATTTATTATTGAAAACATATGCAATCTAACTCAAAATTTGGACAATATAGCAACAAATGTTATACACTTTATGTTTAAAATGTATGCACCTAACTGTTAAAATTTATACACTTTCTTATAAAAAATTATTTTAATTCTAAAAGGGTAATACCTTTATTACTGGAAATTTATATAGTATTAACTTATAACTTATACATTACTGACTTAAAATTTATACAATACTTAAACATCATAAATGTAAATCAATGTTTAATTATCTGTACACATCAGAACTTGTATAAAGTACATCATAGAAAAAGTACAGTATAAGTAAAATAGTTATACACTTGATTACTAAAACTTATACGATTAGTCATTTAACAAATAATTTACGCTTCTTCAAATTTCCATGCCTTAAATCAGTATAAATCTTCGACATATCATCATCATCTTCCTTTCAAAAATAAACCTGCATATAAAAGATAATGCACATTAATAAAAATTTAAATAAAAATCATTAAGTTAACTCATTAATAGCAATTGTTTAAAAATGTAGTGTCACAATTCATTCAAGCTTTTTCATGCCTTCATTATAAAGAGCAAATATGCAAAATTTCCATAAAATTTAATATCCACGTTGCATACCCAATGTCAAGTACAACCTAGAGAACTAAGTTCAATAGAAACATAATTCAATTCCATATATGAACAGAAAATTATCAGAACAAGAATTCTTTAGTATAAAAAAGAATACGATTATTAACACAAAAACATACATTAATGAATAATAATGAATACACTAATTTAAAAATACATAATCTCAACATCATAATCAAAATCAACTTATGTAGTTGATTTTGAGTTTTATTTTGCATTCGGTCTTGAAGAAACTAGTGGAGGAATAGCACAAATAATAGATCTATTGTTTCAATAGAACTTTTGAATCAAAACACAAAGAAATGATGAATAATTAAATTAGAAAAACTAAATTAAAAAAATAGAACATTAATTGAATTGAAAGAGGAAGAGAAAACCTGGTAGAGATGAAAGAGGAAAAGAGATCGTGAGGACATAAATGCACCGACGGAGAGAGTGTATGCGTGAGAACAGAGGTGCGGCGAGCTAGAGTGTAAGGACGATGGCGGAGTGACGGCAGAGCAAACACAAAGCGAAGGCTTTGAACAACATGAGGGAGAGGAGACAGCATGAGGGAAGAGGCGGGCGACGGAGAAGCGAAGGCAGAGAGGAGGCGTTGAGCAGTGTGAGGCGAAGGCAGTAAACAATCTGAGGAAGGAGGCGGACGAAGGCTGGGAGGGAGAAACCAAATCTAATGGGAGTGGGAAGAAATGACCTAAGTGGGTCTTTTTGGGCTTATATACGTAACCCATTTTGGAATATGGGTCATGTTGTTAATATACATATGTGTACACATAGATCAACTCTTATAGTTAAATACCTACAACTTCAAAACCTTTTTAGATTATGATTAGCCGCTTCATTGAAATAAATAAGAAATTATAAGATTTTAATACAAAAATTATATTTTAATTAATAAAAAGTGATAGTGGTGCAGTAAATTATTCTCTCTATCCCACATGAAATTTCACACTTTCTTTTTTGTCAGTCTCATATTAAATTGCACCACCAAAAAGGAAACATTACATTAATATTCAACGTTAAAAGTTCATCTTAAATACAATTTAAACATTACATTAATATTCAACGTTAAAAGTTCATCTTAATTACAAATTTATTACTCACACCTAACATACATAATTTATTTTAAGCAAAAACTTGATTGAGACCGTCTCACAAATCTGATTTCGTGAGATGGATTACCTATTAACTCAATTAAATTATTGTAAAAGGTTATGTTTGGTTATTATCAAATTAGAAAATTGAAAAATTAATTATGAAAAGAAATTAATTAGAAGCCTTTAATTTTTAAGGTTCTTATTTGTTTGATATTAAATTAGAAAATTAATTGTGCTAGAAAATTAGTTAGATCTTGCGTGTATACGTTTTTTTATTTAATTTATATTTTTTATTATTTAAAAATATAATAATTTAAAATTTTCTATTCATTTTAGAGTTTTTTTAATTTAAATATTATAAGTATAAAATGTGGTAATATTTTTAAAATGCAATAACATTTTTTAATAATAAAAAAAGATACTGATAAAATAAAACTGTTAATTTTTCATTTGAATTTTGTCATGAATTATTCATAATATCAATGACTTATGTGTGGTCCTTTCACAGAATGACTTCCGAGAAAAATAATAAGTGATAACATTTATAAGGAAAAATAATACTCAATTGATGAAAAGTGAAAACGATGTTTTGAACTATTTTTATGAACAGTTTATAATATAACTGAAAATGATAACATTAAAAAAAAGTGATAACAAATGATAACTAATTACGAATGTGAATTTCACAAAAATTTTATAGAATTGATAAAATGTGATAACATTTTTAATAAAAAATTATATTAGATCAATAAAAAGTTATAACCAATTAAACTATGGCTAAAACTTATGTGTCCCTTGGGACACCATTCCACCAAATTCTGTGTTTTTCGAAAGTTTTACCATATAATTGTCACGCCCCGACCCCAGACAGAGCGCGACAACCGCCACGTTAACCATAAATTTCATAGAATGGGTGCACTCCACTCCACAAAGTTTATAGAAAACGTAAGGCTTGCTATCAAGTATCTGTAGACTGAACAACTGATAACAACGGGTACAACACGAGGACATCATCTCATAAAGTATCAACAAGGATTTACAAAGGTACAAAATTCAACGGTGTAACTTAGTTTAAAGAAAATATACATGAACGATATAACATCGCGAAGGTACAAAAAGAACATCAAGGGGTCACCAAATATAAACTATACAATCTCGCCAATGAATCCGTCAATTTACATAAAAGAGAAAGTACCCAAAACACGGATTGGATGATGAGCAAACGATAGGCAAACCTCCAACCAAAATGATATCAACAGCCTGAAAATGAAAGAATGATGGGGGGTGAGCAAAACCACTAGCTCAGTGAGGTGATAAGCCGGTCACCCCGACCCTTATACGAAGCATGTACTCCCACTCGCGGTTCATAACATAAAATCCCACAATTCGTCCCACAATAATTATTCTCACTCAGTGTACATATTAATGAAAATAAAAACCTTAGTGAACATTTATGAATAACACAATTAGTTCAAACAACATGTTATCACATAAAAGACGCGTGGGTAGTCAATATCCTCCTCGAACTGAGCTCTCCGTCGAGAGACAGTCCAAGCCCGTCACCGTTACTCTAGATAAAATGCACATTAATATTCTTTCTCAATATGCCAAGTGCTAAAGTTCACAATTCAATATCGACTGAATACTTGAAATGATCAAACATATAAACATATATGACATGTATGTCCCACACCGGTGACGTTGACTGAGCCTATAATATACTGATCCATCTAACGATCACCCTCCAGAGTATCAGTATTTGGTAAATGGACAGGTGCCTCGTTAGATCTAACTCACGCGGGTTTGCCAATCACGGGCAACTTGGTTGTCACTCTAACTCACCCGAACCGCGACAATTCGGGCTACTTAATCAATGTCGCTCCAACTCACCCGAACCGTGACCAATTCGGGCTACTTAACCTTGGTACCAGGCATACATATGCATGTGCATCATAAGATGAATAACGACTCAAGTTAGAGTCTTAATTGGCACACAAGAATAACCAGAAATCAATAATACTCATAAAATGGCTAACATGACTCTAACCAGAGCAATCGAGCCAATCAGGCTCTTTACCACATAACATAATACCAAATAATTTTCTTATCAATTAACTAAAACTAAAATAAATGCACATTTAACGAGGGTCCACACTTCCCACAAGAGAAGGCGTTCCCGAATTATCAACTCACAAGGAAGTGATTAACTCTCTCCGGAATCTGAAGTCGGTCCCTTGCCCTTCGTCGATGGTTCTTTACCTAGAAAGGAGATGAGCAATTAAAGACAAATTAAATATAACTAACTATTAGCGTTAACATCCCTTTCATTGCTAAAAACAAATCCTAATCGAGTTCGAACGAGTCGATATTAAATAAAAATGGCATGTAACTCTTTAACATCAGTTCCCAATCCCATATAACCGTTTCAATACATTAACTAGACGAAACGATAGAAAATAAATTTGAATTCGACATAAAAATTCTGAAATTTTCCTGCTAGCGGCAGTTTACGAGAAAAATCATAACTAATTGTAGAATAATCGGATTGAGGTGTTTCAAGTGGCTACGGAAAGCTAACGAGTTCAACTACGTACAGAAATTAAGTTTGCAAAGTTTCGAGGACAATAGCTATCTCGAAATCAGTTCGAACAGTCTACAAATTTCCCACATACCAAAAAGAAAAACCCCACAAAATTACAAAATTATGGAAGAAGGAAGCTTAATTCACACACCACTTACCTCAAAACAACTTAAAAACCACCTAGGATGAGGGTTGTAAGGGAGAATTTGGTCAACAAGGGTTTCTCCTCTTCCTCTCTTCTTTCCCCTCTTTTGCTTTTCTTCTCCCGTTCTTCTCTCTCTTTTTTTTTTAACTTTAGTCTTACTAATTATATATCAGGCCATTTAAGTGGGCTGAAACTTTGGGCCACAAAATAAATAAATAAATAAGTTTGGGCTTTCTAAAAAAATTCTAATTGGGCTTAATTGGGCTGGCCTTTTGGGCCATAAAAATAAATAATTAGGTTTTGGGCTTTCTAACAAAATCTAGTTGGGCTAAGATAGGGCTGGCCTTTTGGGCCATAAAATAAATAAATAGGTTTTGGGCTTTCTAAAAAAAAATCTAGTTGAACTAAGATATTATAAAGTATCCCCTCCTCCAAAAAGTTTCGTCCTCGAAACATAAACGTACCTAGAGATGAAAAGAGATTTGGATGGTGTTGACGCATGACTGACTCTGGTTCCCATGTTTCTTCTTCAATTTGATCACTTCTCCATAGAATTCTCACCATAGGAATGGATTTGTTACGAAGCATTTTCTCTCGGCGATCTACAATTTGAACAGGTTGTACTTCGTACGATAGATTTTCCTTTAATACAACTGGGGGATCTTTGAGCACGTGCGAGGGATCTGGTTCATATTTTCTAAGCATAGAGACATGGAAGACATCGTGAATCTTCGACAATTCCGATGGTAGGTCAAGTCGATACGCGACACGACCAATCCTTTGTACGATCGTAAACGGGCCAATATACCTTGGACTCAACTTTCCTCGACGGCGGAATCGCAACACGCCCTTCCATGGAGAAACTTTCAGAAAAACTTTGTCTCCTTCATTAAACTCCAAATCGCGCCTCCTATTATCTGCGTAACTTTTCTGTCGATCTTGCGCTGCCTTAAGTCTGTCTCGAATAAGTTGTATTTTTGCCTTCGCATCTTCGATAAGCTCTACTTGTTCGATTTGTCTCTCGCCAACCTCATCCCAAAAGAGTGGTGTTCGACACTTTCGGCCATACAGAGCTTCGTACGGGGGCATTCCAATGCTTGAATGATAACTGTTGTTATAAGCGAACTCCACCAAAGTTACGTACTTATCCCAGCTACCTCCCAAATTCAACACCACTGCACGTAACATGTCTTCTAGTGTCTGTATAGTTCTCTCTGACTGTCCATCAGTCTGTGGATGAAACGAGGTACTGAATAGTAATTTTGTACCTAGCGCTTTCTGAAGACTAGGCCAAAAACGGGAAGTGAATCTTGGATCACGGTCAGATATGATTGACACTGGTACTCCGTGCAATCTCACGATCTCATCGACATATAACTTGGCAAGTTTCTCTAAAGATTCGTTGGTATGCACTGGAAGGAAATGTGCCGATTTCGTCAGACGATCGACAATGACCCAAATTGAGTCATGACCCTTTTGGGTTCGAGGTAAACCAGAAACAAAATCCATTGTGACGTTTTCCCATTTCCACTCAGGAATAGGTAGTGGTTGAAGCATGCCGGCTGGTTTTTGGTGTTCCGCTTTAATCTGTTGGCAAGATAAGCACTTTGATACAAATTCAGTAGTGTCCCGTTTCATACCTGGCCACCAATAATGCTCCCGAAGTGTTCTATACATTTTGGTACTACCAGGATGCATAGCATAGGCTGAAGAATGGGCTTCCTCAAGAATAGCTCTACGAACATCAAGTTCTGATGGAACACAAACACGATTTTTAAAAGTAAGAAGTCCATCATCCCGAATTTGATATTCTGTTTCTTTTCCTTGATTTAGCTTCGCCATCTTCTGTTGTAAATAAACATCGTGTGATTGTCTTTCTCGAATTTTCTCGAACAAGGTAGGTCTAACCTCGAATTTGGCGATTAAGGCAGAATCATTAGACTTTTCACAATCGAGCGAAATGTGTAAAGATTTAAATTGCTCCAACATAGGAAGATAAAAAGATTGAATTGAAGCAAGTGAGGTAGAAGACTTTCTACTCAGAGCATCTGCAACAACGTTCGCCTTGCCAGGATGATAATCGATGACTAAGTCATAGTCACTAATCAACTCCATCCATCGCCTTTGCCTGAGGTTGAGCTCCTTTTGCGTAGTGATATACTTTAAGCTCTTGTGATCAGTGAAAACCCGACAAGTTGCACCATACAGATAGTGCCTCCAGATCTTCAATGCAAAGACGATTGCAGCCAACTCTAAATCATGTGTAGGATAATTTTCTTCGTTCTTCTTCAATTGCCTTGAAGCGTAGGCAATAACCTTTCCTTCTTGCATGAGAACGCATCCTAATCCTTGTCTCGAGGCGTCGCTATAAATGGTAAATTCTCCAATCGCTGGGTCTGGCAAAGCAAGAATAGGAGCTGAAACGAGTCGTCTTTTCAATTCTTGAAATGCTTCGTCACATTCTTCATTCCATTCAAATTTTACCCCTTTTCGAGTCAATTTAGTCAAAGATGAAGCCAATAACGAAAAGTCTTTGACAAACCGTCGATAATATCCAGCTAATCCCAGAAAACTACGAATCTCTGTCACGTTCTTTGGACGCTCCCAATCTAGTATAGCTTGAATCTTCGCTGGATCGACGTAGATTCCTTCTTTAGAAATGTGATGACCCAAAAAGCTTACCTCGCGAAGCCAAAATTCACACTTCGAGAATTTAGCATAAAGCTGATTTTCTCTGAGAATGTTCAGAGCAATTCTTAGATGCTGAGAATGCTCGTCGTCCGATTTAGAATAAATAAGAATGTCATCAATGAAGATGATGACAAACTTATCTAAGTACGGCCGAAAGACTCGATTCATAAGATCCATAAAAGCTGCAGGAGCATTTGTGAGTCCAAAAGGCATAACACAGAATTCAAAATGACCGTATCTGGTTCGAAAAGCAGACTTAGGGATATCAGATTCCCTAATCTTGAGTTGGTGATAACCGGATCGCAAATCAATTTTTGAGAACACAATTGCTCCTTGCAATTGATTAAACAGATCATCGATTCTTGGAAGAGGATATTTGTTCTTGATAGTCACCTTGTTCAATTGACGGTAGTCGACACATAGACGAAGTGATCCATCTTTCTTCTTGACAAAAAGAACTGGAGCACCCCATGGAGATGTGCTAGGTCGTATGAAACCCTTCTCCAATAATTCCCCAAGTTGTGTCTGGAGTTCCTTAAGCTCAGCAGGCGACATTCGATATGGACTAATCGATATAGGTGTGATTCCAGGAAGTACGTCAATGGAAAAATCAATCTCTCGATTCGGAGGTTGTCCTGGTAAGTCTTCGGGAAAGACATCAGGAAATTCATTCACGATTGGGATGTCATCTAGTTTAGTTTCAGAAAGAGAAGTATCGATGACAAATGCCAAGAATGCCTCACAACCCTTACGCATTAATTTATGCGCAGTCAACATTGAAATAAAAGAGAGGGATCTCGTTTGAAGTTTACCCTCAAAAACAAGTTCTGAGAACCCTGGTCTACGAAAAATAACAAGCTTCTCGTGGCAATCGAGAATTGCATGATGAGAAGAAAGCCAATCCATGCCAAGAATAACATCAAGATCAATCAAAGGCAATGGTATCAATTCAGCCTCTAAAATGACATCTTTGATCTTCAATGGACAACCAAGGAATACCGAATCACGAAATAGGATAATCTAAGATCGCAGTAAGATCATCTCGGATATAAGACCTATCAGAACCTGGGTCAAATAAAGCGTAGACCTGATGGTCTCCCACAAACACATGGCCTAAAGAAGCAATATTAGGTGAGATTGTGATTTAAAAAAATTGAAAAGATAGAATTTCTTTCGAATGTTTTATTCGTAATCAAGTGGCATAACAAGGCGGGGTAAGATTTAGCATGTGAAAATACTCAAATTATAAATTACCTGTCACAACCTTCGGATCTGAGCGAGCCTCTTCTTGGGAAATATGAAATACTCTAGTTTGCTTCCTTCCTTGCATAGGTGATTGAGTACTAGGGCCGCTTGAGGCATCGGGCACTCTGGTAACTGCAGATCGAGTATCTCTGGGTGTAGAATATGTTAGTTTACCACGAAGCTGACCAGAACCCTGACTGCTCGTTCCCATAAGCTGAGGACAAGAACTTCGCATATGCCCCGGCTGTCGACACTGAAAACATACTTGAGGAGCCTTACAGGGGCCGTCATGATATTTTAGGCAATTCTGGCACTTGCGATTTTCACCAACCGATCCCGAGACATTGCTCCCGCCTCTACCAAACTGCTCCCGAGGTTGAGGAAAACTAATAGATACCGAACTTGGTGCGCCACGCGAAGATCCCACACCCCTATACACCTTCGATGCATTTCCTGGAAATGCGCTCCCTTGCCTTTTCTTTTGAGATCGTTCTGCAAGCTTATGTCTCGCCTGAACTAAACCTTCTACCCTCAGGGCTTCTTCTACGAGATCGTCAAGACTCTCGTACTTGTCTCCAGACTTGATGCGATCTCGAATATTTAAATTAAGACCATCTTCAAATCTCTTGCATAAGTCTCTCGTCGTATATGACTCAGGAGCGAATTCTCGCAATTCCAGAAATTTGCTTTCGTACTCAACGACCGACATAATGCCTTGAAAGAGGTTGAAGAACTCCTTTCTCTTCTGATCCTTGATGTACTGAGAGAAGTATCGATCTTTGAATCGTTCCACAAAGATAGCCCACGTAATAGTAACCGAAGATGTCTCTTTTAGATTCTGCCACCATCGTCGTGCATCTGGGCCTAACAGCTTGGTCGCAATGACCACACGATAACATTCTTCAATCATCAAGGTGTCAAAGGTCTCTGTAATCTCCTTTAACCATGCCCCCGCTTTAGAAGCATCTCTTGCACCGTCAAATTTCGAAGTCCCCATGTTTTCAACTGCTTTCACCAAATCAGGTATAAAAAGTGCACCTCGAGAAGCAGAACCTCCTAAAGCCATTTCTGGAGTAAAAACTGGTACATTAGATGTAGGTCGAATCGATTCATTAGCACGAAGAACCTCTACAGTGACAGTCGTAGTTGTATGAGCCGTTGTAGGTGGTGGAACACCATGTATTCGAATGTGATCATAATACAATTGGTACTGCTCAGGTGTCATCATGTGCTCAACCCGCAACTGGGCCCGTGGTTGCTCTACCTGGGAAACTGGCACCCTATGATCAGAATTGATAGGGTCCATAACCGTCGGAGGAATGACATGATCAGAAGAAACATGTCCTCGAGGTCCACGAGGAACAGAAGAGGGTAGAGGACTCGGAGGATCACGAGGAGCGTGTCCTCGACCTCGACCTCGACCTCGACCTCGACCTCGACGACGAACTGGAGGTGCCATAATGACTGAAAGGAAGAAAGGAAAGAAAATGCAAGGTCAACGTCAAGGCAATACGATACCTTAGGATGACATAGAAACAAAGTTGGACTCATTGGCTTGACACAAAAAGAATGAGAATCATAAAACCAGGCTCTGATACCAAGAAAGTTGTCACGCCCCGACCCCAGACAGAGCGCGACAACCGCCACGTTAACCATAAATTTCATAGAATGGGTGCACTCCACTCCACAAAGTTTATAGAAAACGTAAGGCTTGCTATCAAGTACCTGTAGACTGAACAACTGATAACAACGGGTACAACACGAGGACATCATCTCATAAAGTATCAACAAGGATTTACAAAGGTACAAAATTCAACGGTATAACTTAGTTTAAAGAAAATATACATGAACGATATAACATCGCGAAGGTACAAAAAGAACATCAAGGGGGTCACCAAATATAAACTATACAATCTCGCCAATGAATCCGTCAATTTACATAAAAGAGAAAGTACCCAAAACACGGATTGGATGATGAGCAAACGATAGGCAAACCTCCAACCAAAATGATATCAACAGCCTGAAAAGGAAAGAATGATGGGGGGTGAGCAAAACCACTAGCTCAGTGAGGTGATAAGCCGGTCACCCCGACTCTTATACGAAGCATGTACTCCCACTCGCGGTTCATAACATAAAATCCCACAATTCGTCCCACAATAATTATTCTCACTCAGTGTACATATTAATGAAAATAAAAACCTTAGTGAACATTTATGAATAACACAATTAGTTCAAACAACATGTTATCACATAAAAGACGCGTGGGTAGTCAATATCCTCCTCGAACTGAGCTCTCCGTCGAGAGACAGTCCAAGCCCGTCACCGTTACTCTAGATAAAATGCACATTAATATTCTTTCTCAATATGCCAAGTGCTAAAGTTCACAATTCAATATCGACTGAATACTTGAAATGATCAAACATATAAACATATATGACATGTATGTCCCACACCGGTGACGTTGACTGAGCCTATAATATACTGATCCATCTAACGATCACCCTCCAGAGTATCAGTATTTGGTAAATGGACAGGTGCCTCGTTAGATCTAACTCACGCGGGTTTGCCAATCACGGGCAACTTGGTTGTCACTCTAACTCACCCGAACCGCGACAATTCGGGCTACTTAATCAATGTCGCTCCAACTCACCCGAACCGTGACCAATTCGGGCTACTTAACCTTGGTACCAGGCATACATATGCATGTGCATCATAAGATGAATAACGACTCAAGTTAGAGTCTTAATTGGCACACAAGAATAACCAGAAATCAATAATACTCATAAAATGGCTAACATGACTCTAACCAGAGCAATCGAGCCAATCAGGCTCTTTACCACATAACATAATACCAAATAATTTTCTTATCAATTAACTAAAACTAAAATAAATGCACATTTAACGAGGGTCCACACTTCCCACAAGAGAAGGCGTTCCCGAATTATCAACTCACAAGGAAGTGATTAACTCTCTCCGGAATCTGAAGTCGGTCCCTTGCCCTTCGTCGATGGTTCTTTACCTAGAAAGGAGATGAGCAATTAAAGACAAATTAAATATAACTAACTATTAGCGTTAACATCCCTTTCATTGCTAAAAACAAATCCTAATCGAGTTCGAACGAGTCGATATTAAATAAAAATGGCATGTAACTCTTTAACATCAGTTCCCAATCCCATATAACCGTTTCAATACATTAACTAGACGAAACGATAGAAAATAAATTTGAATTCGACATAAAAATTCTGAAATTTTCCTGCTAGCGGCAGTTTACGAGAAAAATCATAACTAATTGTAGAATAATCGGATTGAGGTGTTTCAAGTGACTACGGAAAGCTAACGAGTTCAACTACGTACAGAAATTAAGTTTGCAAAGTTTCGAGGACAATAGCTATCTCGAAATCAGTTCGAACAGTCTACAAATTTCCCACATACCAAAAAGAAAAACCCCACAAAATTACAAAATTATGGAAGAAGGAAGCTTAATTCACACACCACTTACCTCAAAACAACTTAAAAACCACCTAGGATGAGGGTTGTAAGGGAGAATTTGGTCAACAAGGGTTTCTCCTCTTCCTCTCTTCTTTCCCCTCTTTTGCTTTTCTTCTCCCGTTCTTCTCTCTTTTTTTTTTTTAACTTTAGTCTTACTAATTATATATCAGGCCATTTAAGTGGGCTGAAACTTTGGGCCACAAAATAAATAAATAAATAAGTTTGGGCTTTCTAAAAAAATTCTAATTGGGCTTAATTGGGCTGCCTTTTGGGCCATAAAAATAAATAATTAGGTTTTGGGCTTTCTAACAAAATCTAGTTGGGCTAAGATAGGGCTGGCCTTTTGGGCCATAAAATAAATAAATAGGTTTTGGGCTTTCTAAAAAAAAATCTAGTTGAACTAAGATATTATAATAATATTAAATGTTATACTCTTTAATCAAACATTTATATTATTCATATTTCAGCTGATTTTTTCAATGAAAAAAATTATACCCTTAATATTAATTAAAGTGTATACCCTTTAGAATAAAATGTTATACTCTTACACACCGTGTGCACCCGGGGACACAAGAGACCAACTCTTAAAGTATTTCATGAATAATTAGTTGTCACATCCTAAATTCTTACTTATTTAAAACACTTTAATTTTTAAATGAGAAAATAATATTTTAGCGGAAGTTTAAAGAAAATAATATTTAATAATCCTAAAGATCCAAGTTAATAAATGACATAAAATCCAAATGTAATTACTCAAATAAAATGCATCAATTCTTAGGTCTAGCAGAATTTAAATTGAATAAGTCTCAATAAAATTGAAAATATGCTAAGCATCATCCTTCTGTCCCACCACGTCAGCTCCTTCATCTGAAATGATAAAATATTTGGGTGAGCAAAACCACAAGCTCAGTGGAGAAATATACTTGTCAAAATTAATTACCACATGCAAATAACAATTAAGTAACATAATTCATGTAGATGTAAATGTACTTCATAACTGAATTCTCAATTATTCAAGTAGTAAAAGTCTCGTTTATAAAGGTCAGGAGACCTAGGTCTCGTTTATAAAGGTCAGGAGACCAATGTCTCGTTTATAAAGGTCAGGAGACCTATCTGTACATGCATTAACTCAAAGATACCACAAGCAGCAATTAATCAAGACAAGTAAGAATTTTCCACCTTAAAATAAATTGAGTTGACGGTAGTCCAAAATATTAATGCAGCAGAACTTTAGAACTTTTCGTCGCCTATTAATATAAAAATTATAGATAAGTCTTAATTCTAATACTAATAAAAAAATATAAACTAAATAGATAGCTAAATGTAATAAGTTAATAATAAGATAATCAACCACATATGTATATATAAATAAATATAAAATCCGAGATATGATTACTTATATGTGCATGTGTGGTGATCTAATGATCCAGAATATTGTTTAATAAAATAATAATAATAATTAGATAGGAGGCAGTGTTTTCGTACGGAGTAGAATGATTGTTAATGAAACTATCAGCTACAAAGAACTTCGAAATCAAAGGCATAAATAAATAAATATATATATATCATAAATTGACGAAGATTAAAATGACTTATGAAACAAATCAGATGGTTTGACTTGAGGTGGAATTGGTTACCAGTAGGTGAACCATTACGTAAGAGATTGAAATACAAATTCCCTATTCTATGAACCAAAATAAAAGAATTCTAACCAAACAGTCATGCTAAGGATGAAAGGCTTTTCAAAAGATAGAAATTCGAGATCGTATATGATAAATAGACAATAAGGAAGACGACTTGCGTTTATAGAGATGATGGAAAGCACGTAGAAGCAGAGTCACAGATGATTCAATCCTACTCACCACTTATACTAATCTCGACAAAAAGTGAATGCTATGATATATGAGAGTTTTTATTGCGAGAGAAGGTCAAAATTTCATATAATAATTAAAGAGATTAGTGGTTAGGATTTGAGCATTAAAAAGTGTACGGGGCTTGATTCCTGAATATACGTAAGGAAGTTATGATAAGCGAGAAAAGATAGGAGGTTATAACAATCCAAATCCTAGGTGAATATAATATAGACTTAACTAATGAATAGATAAGTAACTAAATAATAATAAGAATTATAATTATATATACACATATATCCAGATATTAAATTAGTAGGATGAATAAAAAGTAATAATATTTTTAAGACAAAAAGTAATAACTGACCAAGTAATGAATAATTAATAATAGACAAGTGCTGCTCCAATTATAACCCTTCATTTCCCTTAAAAAACTAGCATCTCCCATTAGCTTCGATTTATTTTTTGTTAAATCTGGCCCACATCCATGCCACAAAGGAAATAACCAGGCCATTCAACGTGCTCTCAATACTGAAGAATACTACCCGATTAATTTTATCTTCAAAACCTATATCACATTAACACATTTATATGAACCCCTGAGCAGATATTCAATATTGTATAATTGTTGCATTCATCAATGACTATGCATCCTTCTAGTATGTACGGGTTCCCTTCATAACCAACTGGGCAAATACCATCACTTAATTTATTTGGTGTATCAAATTTCCACTCAAGCACCAGTGGCACAAATGTGGGTTTCCTGCCCCCCAGCCCCTCCATACCTTTTGTAATCCCTCTGTCCAACCATTTCTTCTCATTAGGGAACACATAAGCGCGACAAAAAAGCCATTATTGCTAGTTCCAGAGTTCTGGTAAACATAATGCAGCTCCTCACGACACGGTTTTATTATTGTCTGGCAGTAGTTAACACCGTTGCAACTCATGATGTGATTGGAGTTTTTCTCACATAAGGGAGTGCATCTTGCTATTTTGTTCTTCTCGTTAGAAAGCATCCACACTGAAATATGGCCCTTTGCATCCAATGAATTGTAGTGCGTGGAGATGTTGAAAGGACTTCCAACTAGTGATATAAGCGCAGACCCGTTTTGCTGATCATCATCTGAGAAATCTATAGGCCAAACTTCCTGTTTTACTACCAGTGTTCGATGTTGTAATGAAATATTCAGTGCTTACATTTTGATACCAGTCAAGAATAGCCTCAAATGCTTGCAGGTTAGTAATTACTACATGAACCTTCTGCATAAGTTACTCGATCATGCTTGTATTTTTCTAGGTAAAATATATATATTAACTACTTTCTTATAGTTAGGCAAAGAGTTATATCTGCCAACTTAGGTTTGTTACTACCTTTCTTTGACAAACCCCTCAATCCAACTAAAAGAAATAGATGAGGTATTCTTTCTGTATGTAATGCTTGTTATATCATTCTATAATTTAAGGTTGACTAAAGACCTTGAATTTATTTTATTTGAATTTGTATTGAGGTTTGACTTCTGTTTTCTTTTCTTTCTATTAGCATTATCAATCTTCTATTTCTTATTTCAGCACATTTTGCAGAATGAAAACTTCATTCTCCTATCAATCTCCTAATTCTCTATCTTATATTAAAGTGTTATTTGATTTTTACATGATTTATGCAGATCTATTTCCACATAGTTCCATTTTACTTTTACAATATATATATGTTGTGTTATGCAAGTACTAATTTTGACTAATCAAGTGAAACTGTGAACTGGTACATTGTGTACATTTTATAAAAATTTCCATTAGCAACTTTAGTGCTCTCTAAAATATCTACAGTTGTTTATTGTTGCAAGGAGGTCTGAAAAGTCCCAATTAAGTGGGTTATCAATTATTATGAGCTCAACGAACTACATTTACAATATTAATTATATGGAATGGTTCATAATGTTTCAAGAGAAAGATTATGATGAGACTCTTCACTCACTTGTGTTTACTTGTTTATTTATTTATTTTGGTGTTATTTCTTGTATCTATAATTAATTTACCTTGCGGGTTCTATTCCTGACTGCCTAGTAAGTTCTTGGGCTTACTTATTCACTTTCAATATATAGTGCAATGGAGGTTCCAATACTGTTTTGGGTGCACAGAGGTTGTCTAATAAATTGATTCAAACATAACTGCACTGCTACATAATCTTCTTACCATTCCTACTTCTACTCTCTACTTTATATACTCATAAACAACACTTGGTATTTTGTTAAGAAGATTGAGTTGCCTATACATTACGTTATTATAATCTCTTGATTGATGATTGTCTTTCCCACTTGTGATCTGTATCTTGTTTAATTACTCTTTACTTTGTTTAATTTTGTCTCCTTTATAACCGCTGTGCCAAACCCTAATTATTGGTTCTACTATTTATCCGTAGCTCCAGCTCCAGAATGATTGGCCGGCACCTTGTTCTTCAATAGACATGAACATTTTTTATGGTATTTTGCCCATTAAATGATTTTAGTATATAGAACCCTTGGATCTCTTATTTGCTTGATTTCTTTCTTCAGTAATCGTTAGTAGCTGGCTTTCATATTTAGTCAATTAATTACTGTTACAATTAGTTGTTATTGTTCTTTGTTTTGCATTTTGTAAAATTAATGATTTTGTGTTGTCCCGCATCTTAATAGTCGTTGTCTCTGGCTTCGTGTACAATAAGGAGACTGCATGTCGACTCTTCTAAACACAAAGTTTATCTTCTCTATCACCCTCCTCTAACCCCATTTATTTGTATTCTAACCTAATCCTTGATTGTGAATTCTTACACATTTTCTGCTTAAGTGCTCAATTTCCCTTCAAATCATGATTTTCTACTATGTTTTATGAAATTACAGTGTGTAGACCTTTGATCTCGCTACGAGATTCGGTTGTGGATGGCTCATAAATCACATATGACTCCATGACCACCACCAATTACTATAAGCTTCAACTTCGGCACTTAGGTATTGCACATTTTTTCTTTCCTTATGAATTTTTACTTTTCCTATTTTTGTTCACCCACTCACTCACGCTTACCTTCACTAACATGTATTGTTGTTGCCTATTCCTTATCACTTTCTATATAAGTTATTAGTTGACTAATATGTATTGTTGTTGCCTATTCCTTATCATTTTCTATATAAGTTATTAGTTGACTAATAGGGTTTGTGCTATTTTTTTATGTTCATTTTATTCTCATTTTTAGTTATCTTCTTTCTTTAATCATAGATGATGTTGAATGTTCAATGAAATTTGGAGTTATAATTTTTCTTTTATGATATTATGAGAGTGACACAAGTATTTGTATGATGAATATGGAAGATGTACTTATAGAGTGGAGAATTAGGATAATCAGGCTCTACGCACTAGCCACCTTTCCATTTCATGCTGAAAATATCCTTAATCTTTGAAAGACAATTAAGGTATATTAAACTTATTTATTCAAATCAATTACTCAACGATTTATGGTGTTTACGAGTTAAGTTGACTTGAGATAAATCCTAACATAACTCAACTCAACTTAAAAGCTTCTGATATGTTGATAATGTGATTTATCTTTTTTTTTTCTCTTCTTTGTTATTACGTCAGGTGTTATTTTGAGTTCGAGTACTTTGTGATCTTTAATAGACTTGCATCACAAGTAGATTGCAAATTGGCTGGTTTTAGAGGTTTTAAAGAGTTGAGTGCAAGTAGCTTGCAAGTTGGATAGACTAACACTGTCAGTCATCGCAGTTGTATGGATTTCTTTAATGAAATATGTCAGCAACTCTTCATCAACTACAACTTGAGAGCCTAAAATTAAATGAATGTGCTAGCTCAACACAAGCTTATGGTATATTTATCAAATTTGCTTTTGAGTTAATGTTGAAACTAATTTTATAACTTGATATGTGAATTGTATTCTCCTCTAATTAATGTTAATAATTACAGATTGGTATCATGACATTTTCCTCAATTCAGTTCTAAAACTTCATACCCACTATTGTCATGATGTCAATATTGGGAAAATCGACTTCACTTAGAGAATACCATCATTGTGTCTGCTGATTCGTATGCAAAAATATCAAGAATTTGAGTATTTGGTGGCCTTTAGCTGATAAGTGAGATTTCACATTTGATGTTCTTGTTGGAATCAATAGATCCACATTCATTCCTAAGGGACAAATAAGAAGATCATAAAAACACAACACAAGAACTTACGTAGAAAACTTCAAAATCAGAGAAAAACCACGGACCGAGACAATATCACTATGTAAAAATTATTTACAATCACATAGAATTTCTCTCACCCGACCCCAATCCCTACACTATTACAAATCTTTGACTAATTCACACATTTTCTCCCAATTCTCAAAATAGAGAATACAATAGAAGAATCAAATACAAAGATTATAGTATACTTGATTGGTGCACTAGATATAAAAAAACAAGGGCCTCCTTAAATGGCACCAAGGATCCCTCCCCTTTTACTTTTCATCCGATGTGGGACAAAAGAAATAAATGAAATCCCTTCTTTTATCTTTGACAAATCCAACAGTTCTTCTCACATGTTTCAATATATTTTCTGATCCACATTTATATAGAACACATTGCCCAGCAAAAAGTTCAAAGTGAAAAATAAGTTATGGTTTGTTTGCTGACACTTTACTGCCTTAATTCCTTATCAGATTACTTTTTAGTCACTCTAAATTCTTTCTTTTTTCCCTTAATGTATGTTTTTATTACTTTGTTTACATGTGGACATATTTCCCAAGAAGTTGGACTATCATCAAAGATGATAATTTACAGATTATGAATACTTTATATACAAGTTCTCATATACAAAAATTTTGAATAGAAGCTTTGTTTAATGGCTTACTTCTTATATTTATTAACTTTCTTATGTTCTTACTAAAGGAAAAAAATGAATAATATTCTCTTGTTTTCAATCATGACAGGTATGCATCCCTTAAAAGCAATGATAAAGTTCTAAATTTTGGTGATTTTGTAGTGGTTTAATATTCCATTGTTTTCAATCATGATATGTATGATTCCCCTAAAGCAATTATAAAGTTCTAAATTCTGGTGATTTTGTAATGGTTTAAGATTTTTCTTTGTTTCATTTTTTGTATTTTACGTGATTATATTCTGAGAAGATGCACATTCTTTAAAGTTTATATTATCCTTTTGGAGTTAACTAATAAAAATAAAATATATGCACTCCTGAAGTTGGTTTTACAGGTGATTTTTGCTTTTATTAGAAACAGGACGCTTTCTTTAATAGATGTATTTTGAGGATATCTTAATTGGTGCTGCATTCCACGGACGCCAGCTTTAGTAGATGCATTTTGAGGAAACCTGGAGGTGGTAGAGTTGGAAGATTACAATAAATAGAGATGGGTGAAAGCTTAATAATTCCACAGAGCTGGTATCATGGTTTTGATTGGAAATTGCAAGAATTATTACCACCACTTGATCCCATGAACATATTACTCATCCCACAGCCATACCTACAAAACAAGACCGACGCAGATCAATCACAGGCTACAGTTGTTAATCATTTTGCATTTCCTTTACTTAATATTTCGGTGCAATATTCTAAAGAAACTTTACGCAATGCGCATGCTGATATTTGTATAACCACTAACTAGGATTAGCTATGTTTGTAGCATCAACTATACTATTGTGAGTCTTCTATTTTGTAGTTTGACTCTGTAAATTCCTATAGAATTATTTTATGTAAATGTTTAGTTAAATATTTTGAAGTCATAAACACCCATTCGCATAACATTTTTACTTCAATACAGGTGAGCACCTCAAGAATAGAGGCATAGTATTTATTACATTTAAGTAATAGTATTGTTATGAGCATATCTAAAAGACTCAATAAAATAAAAAAAAATAGTTATAATTTAAAGTGAAATCAACTAGAATTACTCCCACAATGTTTTATTTTAACTTAAAATTTTACATAACATGCTTCACGCACCAAATATAGAGAGCCAAATCAAGATCTTAAAAATTAAATGCGGCTTTTTTCTGAAAAAAAAAAAGAAATGTAGAGCTAAATTAATTTCTTATTGTTATAACAATAAAAAATAAATAAATTAAATAAATAATATTTGTAATTGATTAATAATGCAGAAGAGGAAAAAAAAAAAAGAATGTGTGGAAAGACTTTAAAAAATATATTTCATTAATATAAAAGTGCTCTCTATTTAAAAAAGAAAAAAAATCCTCTCCAAATCTTAAAGGCTCTCTTATAATTTCTCTAATGCTTATTTTTGAATTAAAGATTAGTATTCGAGGCAGGAATTGAAGAGGGGGCAGAATAGCATTGTAGTTTTTTTGAAGTAATTTGATTTTTTTTTTAATAAATAAAGTATAAAGTAGTAATCTTTCTATCTCTTGTAGTTGTGTATGTGTAAATGAACGCACATGGATCAAGAAATATTATTGTTTAGATGTACAACATAATAAAAAATAGGGGTAAGTCACATAATTTAAAGAGAAAAAGATTAATAAAGTTATTGAATTCAATAAATAAAATGTGAAAAATAGATGATATTTTTGTAATACTTTAATATTTTAAGTATATTAATATTGTGTGGTGTTACTATTATTATTGAAGATGTCCAAAAGTAATGGTACAAATAAATATAAAAATAAAAATACGACGCATTTGAAAAAATATAATTAAAGTTATGGATAAATAAATCATAAAAAAGAAAAATTACAAATTTTTTTAAGAGTAAATTAATACTTAAAAAAACATTACAAATCATTCCTAAAAAAATTAAATTAATTAATTAATAACTTCCATATAAAAGGGAAATAGTAATAAATATTAAATAGTTTATATCTTGGTAAATATATCATTCATAGTGGGTCATCCACCTAAAGATTTTAAATATGGACAATACATATATACCAATAATATATAAAATCCCAGGGGGGCCACTGCCCCCCTAGTCCTAGGGTGGCTCCGCCCTGTTAGTATTAAGTAGCATAATAAGAAATATTACGTTGATCCGTTCTAAATTTACAAATGGAAATGTAAAAAATTAGAATGGAACTATAAAAAAATATCAATAATAACGGAGTTCCTGCCTATCATTTAAGAGTCTTTAATGGCAGACACTCCACCATTATTGACCATTTTTCTTGTAGTCGAGTAATCAACATTTCAAATTTATTCATGTATATATAAAGTTTGGCAAATACAAGTGTGAAAACATCTAACGATAAAAGTTTCGTGTGTTCAGCACTAAAATTTGTATTTTTCATAGGCCATTTTTATATGATTATCGCATGATTTTAACCATATTTGTGGAGTGTATTACTTATTTACTTATTTTCTATGACTTCACGGTTATGATCGAGATTTTGCAGAATTAATACCTAATTTGGAGTGAAATTGATAACTTATAAGAAAGGGCAGTTGGACGTTGGGTCGTTAAGCCATGATGTGGAAGAATAAAGGCTTGGGCGTGTGATCGCATTTGCAAACCAAGCCCACTTTTAACGCCTACCACCACACATGAGATGCCAAGCTATATCCTGAATACATGGCTCACCATAGCATATGGTCATTTATTGATATATTAGGTGAGGGCCACTATTATACGTACAACTTAAAGCCCATGTACCGCTGCTGCTTGCTTTTTAAGCCACTCCATCACATGCATATATGCCATATATACACGTCCCTTAACAGAGAACACAGAACATCGACCATATCACAGAACCCATCTCATGCTATACACGCCCGCTCCCATTATCCATCTCTACCCTTCACCCGTCTTTCATCCATCATCTCTCTCACTCAGTCACGGTGTTTTCTACTTAAGAAGGAGAATGGAAGAGGATCACGAAGACAGAAAGAGAAGACGAAGAATTACGCCAAACAAGGGTTTTTCTTCTTTCTTTTATTTCTTATTGTTGATTCATAGACTCATGGGTAAGAACAATTTCATTGTCATGGTTGTTGCTTGTAACACAATGGGATAGTTTCCTCTTGATAGTTTTAGTTTTGAAAGTTTATCATGTTGATTTGAGATTTTAAACATTTTGATGATAATTTTGTAGAATATTTATTCCTTTATATTTATTCCTTATTGAAGTTTTATTTTAAACTTGTATAATTATGTTTCTTAATTCTCTTGTCGATTATATTCATGATATGAGCATTGATTGATGTATGATTGAGATTTGAATGTGTTGCATAATTATATTTGTTATTTCGTGGCAACTGAAGGGGATTGATCAACATATATCCTTTGATTGCAAGACCATCAGTATACTACAACATAACTTGTATTAAATAACACCTCATAGTAATACTTTAAATTTATATAACATAAAATGGTAACACTTTTTTAAATTATTATGATATATAATATTTTTGTAACACTTTTTATATAAGTGACACATACATGTAACACTTTTCTAATATGTAACACATGCATATAACACTTTTATATATATAATAGATTTTATGTAATACTTTTACAAAGGTAACACAATAATATTACACTTATACATAAGTAATATTTTTAAGTAACACTTCTACATACATAAATTATTTATATAACATTTTAAAATAGTATTTTAAAAACTCCATATTATAAGATATATATATATATAGTTCATTGCATAAAATACATTTTATTTTAATATATATTATTTAAAATTTAATTATAAAATTTTAAAAAAATTATTATTTACGAAAAAAATATTTTAAATAATATTTACTAACATTATATGTTAACAGTTAAAATATTTAAATACAAAATTTTATTTGAAAGGAAAAAAAAGAATTTGAAATAGGTAATAAAATAAATATTTAGTATTTGTTAAGATTAATGGACTAGATAAGTTGGTAGACAAAATACATTATAACTCGTAGGTCATGGGTTCAATCCCAAGCAAATGCAATTTTTTTATTTTATAAAAAGTGTTACATATACATTGTGTTGTAATTTTTATAAAGTGTTACAAAGTAAATGTAATATTTTTATTAAGTGTTACTATATTAAAAAATATTACATAAGTTAATAGATAACAGGGGCAACAGCGACATCCCTAAAAGTGTTACATATCGTCTATAATAACACTATTAAGATATTAAATAACATTTTTATGTGTTACATAAAGCCATTTAGTTGTATACATTTTTATCTTTACATGACCATTGTTAAAGAGAAATATGGTAAGGAAGTCCTAATCCAATTCCTTTAGTACCTAAAAAAGATAGATTTCTTACACTAGCCTATATTAATTTTTTCATGTGAATCAACTAGAAAGCAAATAAGGGGTTGTGAGTATTTAATTTCCTTAGTACCTCGAAAGTGAATAGGGAATTATCTTATTAATTTGGTACTAGAAATTTATGTACTTTAAAATTGTTAAATCTCACTTGACCATAATAATTTAGCATTCTTAAGTGACCATTCCTATAAAATTTTGCATGATTTGATTCACTTGTTTGCATTATTTCAAATGATAAACTGAATTTCTCTAGAACTATCTTGTTCTTGTCTCTTTAAACACATGTGATTGAGTGTGACTTTTATTTTATTTAATATTTATTTTCTGTAATATTAGTTTCTTAAAATCAAAGGTTATCTTGTCTTAATTATTAGTGTTGCAAATTATATTTATGTGATAATCTATTTAACTCTAATCCATTGGATTCAGTAATTTAAATTGATCACTCATTTGTTATAATTGATCACTTACACTTGAGGGTAATCATTTTTGTGAGTAAAAAAAAAGAGTGAACATCGTGTCATGGTAATAAAACTTGATACTCGAATTGATAAAATGTGGCAACGATACAATGAATTCTTCATGAACAATTCATAATATAAAATAAATTTCATAATAATTTTAATGAAATGTAATAATATTTTTAATAAAAAATAATAGCTATTAAGGAAACGTAAAATGGTCTTAATATGAGACAATCTCACACAAATGTGCCCCATAAAATTTATGATGTGCATAAAATTTTAAAAAAAATATTGAAAGTATTATAATTATATATATATATATATAATATGAAATTTGAGGAATATTTTAACAAGTTTAAAAAATTAAAATTACTTTGAAATCTTCTCAAAAACTTATCATTTTCAATGCTTTATTTTTAGAAAATATTGAGCCAAATTAATTTTTTATTACTTTAAAAATACAAATACAAATAAATTATGTGAATAAAAAATATTCTAATTAATTAATATTGAGAAGAAAAAATAAAAATTAAACATGGACGGTGTGTTGGAAGACTTTAAAAATATATTTCTTTAAACTAAAAGTATTCTTTATTTCATAAAAATTGTCTTCAAATGTTAAAGATTCTTGGAGTGTTCTAAAGCTTTGAATGTAAATTTTTTAAAAAGTATTATATAGTATAATAAAAATTCTTTCATCCTTCCCATTTAAATCTACAAAAGAAATTTAAAAATTTAGAATGAACAAGTAATTAACATTTCAATATATTTATGTGAGACCATTCATGTGACATATTAAAGTATGATGGTTATATAAATACAATAAGTTAATTAATAGTTTGAGTATTTTGTTCTAAAATAGAATGAATAATGCAATAAGATATGATTTAAACTGTTATAATAAGATTAGATGCAAATATATTTTAACTACTAATAAATATACTCAGACGTACTTTAATAATGGGTTGACCTAAATTATAAATAGTTGTTTCACAAAAGAATGCTTTCTATAAAATTTATGATATACATAAAATTTAAAAAATATTAAAAATAATAAAATTAATAATAATTAAAATTTTAATATGAAATTCTAATACTATTATAAAAAATTTTAAAAATTAGAATTAATTTGAAATTTTCTCAAAACATATCAATGATTTATATATATGGGTGAGCAATATTCGGATAAAATCGAAAAAACCGACTGAACCGAACCGAACCGATCAATTCGGTTCCGTTATCGAAAATTCAGTTCGGTTTTGGTTTTCAAAATTAAGAAATATGGTTTTTTTGGTTCGGTTTTGATTTAGGAAGAAAAAATCGAATAACTGAAAAAAACCGATATATTAATATATAACTTCAAAACCCTACCTAACCCTCCACAATCCACATTTTCATTTTGTTTTGAGGCCAGCCCACCAACCTCCATCCAGCCGCGGTCAGACCTGCCCTCCGTCGGCCATTGCACACAAGCTCGTCCCCTCCGCCAGCGTCGACTCTCCACGGCGGAGCACCTCTTTTCTTTGTTGTTCGGTGTCTATACCAAAAGCCTCTCTTACTAGTAATTTCCCTGTTCTCTCTCCCCCTCTTTCTTTCTTCTTTCTCTTTCTTTCACTATCATAAAACTTTCTTTTTTTCTTTCTCTCATTATCAAAAAAATCGTGTGCCAAATCTGTCCGTCTACGTCCTTCGAAATTTTTATTTTCTTCTTCTTAAAGAATTTGAATTTAAAACTTATTAATATATTATTCTGACAATATATCCTCAAATCTATATCATGAAGAACAAATCAAATCCAATTAGAGATAATGCTCACTATGCAGCTGCTTCTTTCCATTTCTGGAAGTCAATAGTTCTGCTCAAACCAATTGTCAAATGATGGAGAGGTGCTAATCAGGCAGTAGATGGATTGTGAATTTGTGAGATAAGACAATAGATGGATGGACTGTGAATTTATGAGATAAGGCGGTGGATGGATTGTGAATTTGTGAGATAGTGGATGTCTGATGGTATTTTTAATTAATTTTTTTAGCTATTTCGATTAAATCGGTTTTAAAACCATACCGAATTGATGATTTTGGTTCGATTTTGTTTGAAATTTTCAATTATTCGATTTTAGTTCGGTTTTACATTTTTTTAGAATTTCGGTGTTCGATTTTATAATATCGGTTCGATTCGATTCGGTTCGATTTTGCATCGATGCACACCATTATATATATATATGTATATTATAAATTTTTAGCTAACACCAATTGATATATGATATTTATAAATTTTTTATTAATAAAATTATTTTTAATTAAATTTACAATGATGCAAATTATAATTAATATTATAAAATTAAAATTACAATTAAATTTGTGCATATACATAAAAATATATACTTGATAAAATTATATATTAAAGAAACTTTTATAAAATCAAGAATTTTAAAATAAAAATTTTAAAATGTTTTGATGAAGTGTAAATCTAAAACTAAATTAATATCTGATAAAATTTAAATTAAAAAACTTTCTGGAACTTGATTCTTTTACTATTTAAATTACATTTTCTCCAAAAAAATTAAAAAATCATATCTTTTATTTAGCAAAACTTCCATATAAATTTACTTTAATTTAATTGATCACAAAGATTCACAAAATTATTATTTTTAAATAATAGTACATTACCTAATAATTAATAGATATAATTTAAACGTCTATGGTTTCATTAATATTATTTGTGTGAAACATTCTCTCATTTTTGTAAGCAGGTGATTAGTGGCGAGTGGTGTAATAGAGTTTAAGTTTTGTAATCTTTTTCATTATTTTATAACAGTTTGATAAATAACTATAACATTTCAATATCCTCTATTATGCGTGATTTGATTGGAGATGATTCAGATCATGAAATTGTTTGTGATCTACTTGAAAATGATGAAGGATTTGGTAATGCTTGATGGGAAGAGTTTGATAACAATGTTATTGGAGATGATTTAAATGACGATGAAAATCTTCCAAATGAAAATGTTTATCCAGAAAATGAAATGACTTCAATTACATCAGTATGAGTTTTAGTAGTACAGAAAGGTTATTTGAAGCTTATCATGAACATACGAGAGTTAAGGAGTTTAGTATAAAGAGAACAGAGAATAAGAAATATCCTTGAATGATTTGTGATAGAAGTGGTACCTCTAAAGTGTAAAAATGTTCAAAAAAAAGTGGATTGCAAGGTGTTGCATATTTCACTTGCACACAATTAATATCCCAAGTATAAAGATATCTATAGTAGCGGCAAACAACCAAGTTTATTTATCGAACCCTAATGACAGTAAACTATTTCTTTCTAAAATTACTAGAACAAATAAGACTAACAAATATTCAATGTTTTGAATTTCCTAACAACTAATTAATACTTAAAAATTAAATGCAAATGAATTAAGAAAATACTAAAAATTCAAATATGGAGAAATAGTAGTTCTATGGACTGCAGTTAAAACCTATTAATCTAATACTATGATATTCGGGTTCAATTCTGTAGAAGTTATGGAAGAATCACCAAAGCAAATAAATTCATTTAATTGGTCTACGTAAACTTATAATTAATTTGGTTTATCCCCTAAGATTTTAGGCTAATACTCCTATCTCTATCTCTAGGTAATTATTTCATTCCCTCATCAGATACTAGAAACTAACACACGTTCCCTTTTTAGGTACTACATGTTTATTACCTAATTCCTGAATATTATCAATATTACTAGTCATTAATATCGATAAAATCCATCACTTATTTTATGTCTTATAAATCAATGAATCAGGTCAATTACATAAACTTATACCAAATAATTAACTAATTTTACTGCGGACACAAGTCACAATTATTTCAAATATTAATCAATGACAAGCAATAATCATAAACGTTATGCAAATTAAAACAAATAGTTTCAAATAAATTCATGGAAAAGTGAAATAAACATTCTACAGTTTCAAAACCCAATATCAATTACTAAATTACATCAGTTTTAATCCTTCATGCCCTAGAACTACAAAAATTGTTTACCCCATGGAGTGATAGATAACTCCCATGGGTGTAGGAAAGATCTTACCACAATTCATATCAACTTGAAAGAAAATGAGTTTAATGTGAAAAACCCTAGAGTGAAGAATCATGTTCGCTGTCCTCACCGTCTCATCCAATTGTTACGGATCTCCTCCTCGAATCGAGCATATCGGGATGATGAATGGAATGAAGTGAATGAGCATGTGATGGGTAGTGGTGGAATATGGTCAGTTTGCATGAAGCAGTGTTTTTGGAACTGGACTGGAGTGGACCGGCCGGTTCAATCGGGAACCCATCCGGACATCGGTCCAAAACACCCTATAAAATCGGAAATTGAGTTAAATTGGAAAAACCAAATCGAGCCGGTAAAATTGGTTCGAACCGGTAAAACTGGAAGAACTGGATGAGGCAGAAATCGGCGGTTAATTTTATTTTTTATATTTTTAAATGCTGCGTGCAAGTTCTAAGCCGTGTTCTCTCTCTGTATGCAGCAACGCGGGGGTGGGCTCAAGATAATCTTACCACTTCTCACTCAGTCCACTTTATTTCTCTCCGTTACGCATTAATTGCTCTAATTTCTCTTTCCTCTGATACACTTCAAAAACCCTTCTTACTAAACAAGCAAAGTTTATTTAATATTTATTAAAAAAATTTATATTGTTTTCTAATAAGCAAATTATGTATATTAATATACTCCCTCCGTCTCACTCAAAGAGTTCTTTTTTTGTCATTTTGGCCGTCCCACCCAAAGGGTCATCTTTTCTTTTTTACACACATGATACTCACACACACTCTCTAATACAATTAAAATATGGGGCTCATACTCTCATTAATACAACTACCCACTACACATTAAATAATAATACTCTTTAATCCACGTGCCAAAAAACAAAAACAATCATTTGGGTGGGACGGAGGGAGTAAATATATATAAAATAATTATATGTTATTAAAAATATATAAGTTCTGTTTTTCTAGTTGAACCGTTGGTTTGACCAGTTGAACTTCGAACCGTTGGCGCTACCGGTTCGATCTCCTTATGAAAACACCGGCGTGAAGGATAATGGTGCGTATTCTGCCTTTGTTCATGTTTTAACATGGCCAAGACGTATATTCTCCGTTTTCTTCTTTTTTCGTTGCTGGATGATGGAGTAAGCATGTAGTGGGCTTCACTGTGCATGGGCAGTGGAATTGGGCTTGAACTACAGGCACGACTCTCTCATTCTCGTGGGTTAGCATGTAGAATAACCATTTGCAATTTTAAGAATAGTGGGCCCCACAACTTTTCAATTTAAATTGATTTGTTGGTGAAATTTACACCTAAATTTCCTCGTACATGATCAATTAGGACCCACCACAATATGATGTGGCATTTAATTCACGCCACTTATGGAATTCAACATGAATCAATGGGTACACCATTTACAATCCATTCTTCACACATTGCACCTTTCAATTCCTCTTTGCATTGATTTAATTTAACTTCAAAATAGGCTTAAAATCTACAAAATCTCAATAATACCCGTGAAGTCATAGAAAATATGAAAATAAGTAATAAACTCCACAAATAATGCTAAAATATTGCAATAATCATATGAAAACGACATGTAATTAAAAAGCGTGAATTTTTGTGCTGAACACAAAGCTCGATTGAATACAAAATAACTAGAAGATGGAACTTATATAGTTACATCAATAGTGAGTGAACACAAACATGAAATTGATCATGTATTTTCACAATTAATGCCAGCTCATAGACAATTGACTGTAAGCTTGAAAAGACAATTATAATCAAATGACATTACTGGTTTAAGACCATGTATGAATGTAAAATTATGTGAAGTTCAATGTGGCGAACCTAAAAATTTGGGGTGCCTAACAAAAGATTATCGAAACCATATCGTAAAGAGAAGGAGGTTAAGATTAGATGAGGGAGATGCGGAAGCCATTCGACTTCGAGCGATGTTTACTAGACTTAATTGAAAGATCCAACTTTCTTTTATATGATTGATGCAGATTCTGAAGGCATATTATGTAAAGTTGTATGGATTCATCCGAGAAGTAGAGCAGCATACAAATAATTATGATGTCGTGAGTTTTGACACAATATGTCTTGTGAATAGGTACGAAAAATTAAATTATGTTATTTATAAAAATTCTTATTTATATTTTTGTGAAACATGGTTGATATGCATGCTTTTCTTGGCTAACTCTTGCTCTCACCTCTAAATATTCACCATAGTGACCCAATATTTTATTGATAAGTTCTTGGCTTCATGCTCATTCTTATTGTAATCATTGAAATATTGTTAGGCGTTGAGAAGTTTTTGATAGTACTGCCTATTGCAAATGTTGACATACAAATGAAAATATATTTTCTTTTGTCCAAATAGGTACAAAATTCCTTTTTCATCAATTGTGGGTTTTAATCATCACGGGCATTCAATTTTGTTAGAATGTGCTTTGGTAACATATGAGGATACTGATTCATTTGAATGGTTATTTGAGAATTAACTGCTAGCAATGGACGACATTCATTCAAATACCATTATTACAGACAGTGGTGGATCTAAAGTCTAATAATGGGGTAGGCTAAGTTTATGTAAGAAAAAATAAATAAATATATATATATATATATATATATATATATATATATATATATATAACAGATTGTTGTGAAAGCCTTAAAGGGTTTTGAATAATTATTTCAAATTGATGATGAATGGGCTAGGCCAAAAATTAATTTTATAGTAATTGGACTTAGATTTCTTGTATTTAAGATGGAATTTCTATTAGAATTTCTTTTGGGTGGGCTTAAATTTTTTTCTAGACTGAGCTTTAATTAAGAAAAATAAAAGTACGTATACTTACCTACAATATAATGGGCTCTAGGTGGGCAGCACTGGGCTCGAGCCCGGTGCTGCCCTAATATAGATCCGCCCATGATTACAGACCAATGTGAAAGTATTGGAAAAGCAATAAGAGATTTGATGCCGAATAGTATTCATCATTTTTTCATTTGGTATATTTTTCCAAAGCTACCTATCAAATTAAGAGGTATGGCTGATTTTAATAATTGTCGTTTTGAATTTAAAGGGATGATATATGATAGTCTTACAGTTGAAAACTTTGAGATGAAGTGGTCTAAGTTTTTGGTGAAATTTCATTTGGAAAAAAACAATGCTTGACTGAAAGAGTTGTATGCCACAAGGCAAAAATGGGTTCTTGTGTACTTGAATCACACCTTTTGGGAAGAGATGATTTCAACACAAAGGAGTGAGGGTATGCATCCATACTTTGATGAATTTGTTCATTTAAGAAGCACTCTAAAAAAATTCATGGGACAATACGACATGAATGGGGAAGTTTTTTAGAAATAGTTTATTTCTGATTTTCAATTCACGAACAAGGTTATAAAATGCAAAACGATATTTGCTTGGAAGATGCAATTTCAAAGTGCATACACCAATTTGATTTTCAAACTCGTTCAAGATGAGATAAGCCACATGATATATTGCCATGTTGTACAACCAGCTGAAGATGAAAATGTTGAAGATCTTAACAAAATAGGTACTTGTAAAAGATTCAGAATTTTAATTCAAGTAATATTGTGTCACATTATGGTGGTGTTGGCTCGAGAAAATATTCATAATGTGGATGAAAGATATTTTTTAGATAGATGGGAAAAAAATGTGCCATACGACATTCAAGTTTTTTTTTGCTTGAGGTTATCCACACATGATGGAGGAATATAAAAAATTTCAGTAGGTTGAGAAAGTTTTTTAAAAATATGTAGATGTTGCTATGGGCAATGCTAAGAAGATGACTTATATTAAAGAAAGATGTAATGAAATCCTCGACAACCTTCAAATTAGAACCATTTATCCGGAACAAATAATGATGTGAATGCGGATGGAGGTTGAACACATCTGTTAGATTCAAACATTGCAAATCCAAGAGGTAGACCTAGGGAGAATCAATATATTTTGATTTTAGAAGCTACTAGTAGGAGTGGTGCAACAAATCGAACTTCACGTGGTAGTAGGGAAGTGATGCGTGTGAGGGGAGCCTTTAGTGTGAGAAAGGTCACTTCATGTGGAATGAGGAGGTCAAGAGCACCTATGGCACAAGAAAATGTATTTCCATTCGACTTGAATGAAAATATTGAAGAATGAAATTTATGTTCTACTTTTTAGTTTCATTGTTACGTTAAATGTGAAAATGTCATCAATCTTCGCTCTTATGGGTTTTAAGCAATTAATGAATAGTTTTTCCTTTCTTGTTTTTTCGTTGATGAATAATTTTGTTTTTAACAGTAGAAAATAATTTTCATTCTCTCGAATTCGATATTAATGTTATTGAAACTTACTTTTATGATGATGAAAATGCATATATAAACAATTGAACTATAGATGATATTTATTTTTTTAACATTTTTTCCGTGTACTTCGCCAATATAAATCTTGTACTGTATATCTAGTCTATTATTCAAAAGAATCTAATACAAACTTTAAACTACAAAAATATTAATTTTTATAAAATTAAAATTTTCAATTAACTGAAATGAAATTTAACAACATTATTTAATAAATTATTATAACAAAGATATAAAAATAATTATGAATAAAATTATTTATGCATTACATAAAATTTAAAAAATATATTGACATTTATAAAAATTATAAAATCTATATATATATATAAAAGTAAACCTGAACTTCTACTTTTCTTTTTAATTTTTTTTCAATTTTACTCTATTTTGAAATAATTCAATTTTAATCTTACCCGTCCAATTAATGTTTTTCCGATAAAATAATGATACTTGACATTTAATAAAATAATTATACTTAACTTTGTTACAAATATAAAAAAAGATTGAATATGAAAATTTTCAATAATATAAAAAAGAATGTTGCTAAAATAAAATAATATTATCATTTAAAAATTATATCCAAAATTAATATCATATTAATATATAAAATTTAATAAAAATAATTATTTTCTTCTGAATGTCACAATAGTGATTAAGAGTATGTTAATCATATTGGGAGAGAATTAGTACTTAACAGTATGTTCATAGGAGAGAAATACACAACAATTTCCCTCATGTTTGATACATGATTTGCTCATGTCATATGCCATGTCATTTCTCCTATCTTTATGTTTGATCCATGATCGGTTCAGTTGATGAAAGCGTTCAGGAATGTCACAATAGTGATTAAAAGTATTAAAATAATATTGGGAGAGAATTAGTACTTAAAAGTACGTTCATAGGAGATAAATACACAACAATTTCCCTCATGTTTGATACATGATTTGTTCATGTCATATGTCATGTCATTTCTCCTATCTTTATGTTTGATCCATGATCGGTTCAGTTGATGAAAGCGTTCAGGATGAGCTATATATAAATATGTCCATGCTAATCTCAATCCACCACAGTTTTTCTCAAAAACCCATCATGAATACTACACACAATATTTGTGTTCCCCCATCTCACAAAATTTTGTTATCTATGCATGGATATATGAACAAACAACATGAAGAATTGAATACTAATGTGAAATTATTCATGAAATGACTCTCATTCATTGTAACCCAAAAAAAAAAAAGAATCAATGATGTAATTCTGGATGATAAATCACTCCATAAGATGTAGGAGTTCTTTCACGATGCGATGAAGACTAAAAAAACTCCTTTAATAATTCTTTCTGATTCAAGTGGAGAAAAGAAAGAAAATTTAGCACATAATATGCCTTTAATTGTGAATTCTAATTCGACTGCATCAGAGAAAGGAAATCTGGCAACACTATGGGTGATTCAAATGAAATGATTGAAAACAATGGTGGTGCTCCTTGAATGGTTAATGCATTTGGGTATTAATTTCTTATTATTAGTATATTATATATTACGGGGGTTTTCATTATTTTATTATAGATTTTATTATTATTGTTTTATTATTGTGATACACTTTTATTATTGTGATATGATATGTTTACTTTGTCTTAAAGGATTTTTGATTTCTTACTCGTTATTTAATTTGTATTGTAATTATTGTATATACAAATTAAACATATAATATTATTATCATATATTAATTTTAATAAAAAAAATTACATCAACTTTGATATTAATTTTGGATACTTTTATGTAGATCCAAATAAATCAGTCTTTCCACAGGTAGGATATAAACTTTTAAGGGTTAACTGCACGAAAAACCACGAACTTTACACCTATTGCAAATTAATCCATGCTTTTGAAAATTTGCAAATTAATCCTCATCTTTAAGCATTGTTGCAAAATGCACTAAATTTGTGACTAAAAGTTTGGGATTTATTTTGAAAAATTGGGTGCGTTTTGCAACAATGCTTAGGGATCCCTTGGGATGAAACTTGTCTGCCGAAAAGAGTAGCAGCCGCAAGCTGCGTGAGTCCTCAGCACAGCCACCACGGCAGTAAGGCAAGCCTGTCATCGGAAAAATAATAAATAAATTAATCAAACGTAAATAATAAATTAATTAATTTTTTTTATGAAATGAAAATTACATTAAAAATTATTAAATTGATAATGTTTGTAAATGTATGATGGTGGGACCCTCAATAACATTTGTACCTAGAATAATCTATCTGAATTGAGTTATACAACCCTAATTGTATTGGAAATTGGAAATATGGTATATGAACGTGACACTTTAATGTGTATAAGCTTACCAACATATTAATTTTTTCAATTTTGGATATCCAAAGTTAAAGTGTTCATTTCTATTTTTAGTAAGAGGTTTCCACCATTACTAATCAATACCCTTAAAACTCCAATAAATTACAACTTATACCATCCCTTTATATATATTAATATCAAATAGTTAAGTGATTTATTACTATGAAGTACACAGTTTTGAGCTAAATTACTTTTAAATATAATGAAAAAAATTGTTAACTACACAAACTCTTAGAAAAGAGACAATAATACCCTCCAAGTCATTCACACTGTTTTCATCATCCGTGAACACGACAGACCCATCTTCATCTCTCTCATCTCTCTCTCTCTCTCTCTCTCTCTCTCTCTAGGGAGTTAAGCCCAGCCTGGGGTACCAACGAAGCTCGCTCCAATGCCACACCCAAATTCTTCTTCCTCTATACTCTATCTCTCTTCGGTCTCATCACCATCGCGTCCACCTTCTCCCCCAAGGATAATTACCTCATCAGTTGTGGCTTAAACAATGGACTTAGACATTCAAATCTTTTTTGGAGACCACTCGTGATTCCACACCTCTATCCACACCACCCAACTCCAGACTATGGTCCTCTCTTCTCCGCCTCTTCCACGCTCTACCAAGGGTTATTGAAAAATGGCTTTGAGACTATGCACAGATTGAATGTAGGAAGGTTCAAAGTAACGCCTTTAAGTGATTCTCTATGAAGGGTGTGGGTAACAGTGATGAATACTTTGCATCTAATGATGCAAGATGGGTGTTTTACTTAAAGATAGTGTTGGCCATTTTCGTAGCAGATGTAATCCTCTTTGCTTCTAATAATTTCAATTACACGAGTCAAAGATTCGTTTGGTAATTTTAACAAAGTTAATTAATTTTAGTGATCTTATTATGCTTTATTGAGTAATTTAAATAAATATGTGGAAATTAATGATATACAATTTCCAAATTTTTGATGGAGTAATTAAAAAGACTAAGAGCATGAATCTCACTGAAATCTCTCAAAATCTTTAAATTTTGTTGGTTAATATCTAATCTTAACGAGCATTTTTAGTCACTAAGTTCTAGCTTTTGATTGTTTCTTGATACATAGGTTTTGAAATGGATGGGAGTCGGGTAGTTTTATTTGGTAATGTGACAGAAAAAATGTGCATCACATTAAAATGTTCTTAAATATTGTATAAGACAAATGTGATAAAGTTAAGATATGAAAAATAAATGTGCATAAGTTTAAAATGTGCTGAAATATGTGTAAGATAAATGTGAAAAAAAAATGGAAGTGCAAAAAAAAAAATACAGAACAAATTGTGCAAAAAAAGGGTGCAAACTGTATTTTTTGTAATTATGGCATATTACATTATAATTTTGTAGTTTGAAGTAATTATACTTATGCTTATGTCTTAATATAATAATGTATTATTTTATGTACATGGTAGTGACTACCCCATAATTAAATTACTTAAACCATTAATAATTTATAATCCCTAACCTAAATAAACTAATTTACTGACGAAATTAAACTAAAATAAAAAAAATCAACATTTTCACTTCTCTATCTGTACCCTCTCTTTTTCTGAATCCATTAAAATGAAACCCTAATTCTTCAAGCATCTCATTTGCCACAACTCTTAAAATTCAACTCTACACCCATCATGAACCATGTTAATCTATGTGGATGGGCAAAATTAGTGCGACCCATTCCTTAATAGCAGAGGCCCAATCTGAGAAAGGCTCATTCCCACTTGAGGGGTTCATCGGCCTCAGAACCACCCACCGGATGAGGATAATACCATTGGCGGTATGGTAACCCACCAATGACATGCCTCGTTTGGGCCCCTTCATTTAAACCCCATGGGGTTTACTCTCTTAAATGTAACCAAGCTATTTCCCTATAAATAAGGGGCCAAAGTCCCAATGAAGGACATCTTCTAGCTCTGTAATATTATCCTTATTAATAAAGAGCAAAAACCTTCCCTCCCAGAGAAAAAGAGTTGGGAGGAAGTCTGATCTCTTTCCGTTCTTGTCCCTTATGTTTGATTAGTCGAGTACACATCACAGCTGCAAAATTATAACGTCATCTCCAAAGAGAAGCTATCGACATTTGGCGCTAGAGGAAGGGCCCCAATCTCGTCACAATATGAATGAATCAAGTGCAAAAACCCCTGTAGGTCGGTTGGCCGAGAAGCCACCAAAGATCCTCCGCCACCTACCACAGAGAAGAGAATCCTATCCAGGGAGGATCCATGCGCCGACAAAGAAGATGAGTACTGGTAACGGTACTTCGATCTACTTAACACCTTGAAAGAGAAGCGCTCGGCCCGACGAAGGGTCAATAAATCCCTAGGTTTCGGAGGACCAGACGGGGCTCCAACCCCCGGCTGAATAGGGAAAAGTCACCTTGATGTGCTGAGTGGCCCCCGCTGAGAAGCACAAGAAGTCATTGATGACAGACAAAAGCACCGAAGGGCGACCAGCCAAAGCAGATCAATCGCAAGTAAAACCAATATAAGTGCGAAGGACCACTTCATGGAACAAGAGAAGATTTGTTGGCAAAATATAGACGCTTCATGGAACAAGAAGCCGCTTTCCTTCAGGAACAATTGGCGGAACTACGTAAAAGGCCGACCGAACCTGGGTACGACCAGCCCGAGCTAGGCACGGGTCGAACACCTTTATCTCATAGAATCCTTAATATGTCGTCCCATTAAAAGATCAAGTTCACCCAAATACCCTATATAATGGAGATTCAAACCCTACCACCCACCTAAACTAATATGTTGGGTGGATGATAGCTTAGGAAGGCTCCGAAGAAGACAGGTGCAAGATGTTCCCCATGACCTTAGGAGACAAGACACATTCTTGGTTAACCGCTCTCCCAGCAAACTCCATTGACTAATGGCTTCAGCTGGCTGCGTCTTTCTCCTCCCATTTTGCCTACCTCATACGCGGAAAAGAGCCCAAGCAAAAATTAGCTTGCATGAGACAAGGGACGAGGGAATCCCTAAAGGATTTTGTTCAAAGGTTCAACGTGCAATGAGCGAATTCCAAAGATATGTCTGATGAGACATACACCATCCTAGCGGTAGCGGCACTCCGTCTGGGATCCACCCTGTGGACCACATGCCAACAAAAAAATTGGCCCCTTCGTATGCAGCATTCATGGCACTGGTCTAAACCTAAATCCACAGCGAGAAAATCCTTGACGAGCTACGAAAGAGTAAAGAGGAACCCAAAGAAGGAGAAAAGAAGAAGAAGAAGGGCGACAAGGCCTATAAAATTCTCTCTTCCTTCAAATCTTTCCCAAACGAGGATCATATAAAAGAACTAGACGAGGTACTCAATCTGACCCCTGAGAAGGTCTTTGGAGAAATCCAAAATGACAACCTGCTAAAGCCAGTCCCCAAGAAGCGGGCAGACCCCGCCTACCTCAGTAAGAGAAAATTTTGTAAATATCACCGGGTGGGTCACGACACAATAAATGCCGCGATCGCTCTTGGCAGAACTCTGGTGATTATACGAGTCAAGTAAGCTAGAAAAATTGATCTGGGGTCCCAAGAAGTGGTCAGGAAATATCCACCCCCATCCCACAAATAAGGGACATGGAACAACACCCAAACATTTGAAAGAATCGTTGGGAGACGAGCAGGAACTTTCCCCTTCCCCAAATCATTGTACGATTTTTATGATAGAGAGCACTTATGTTGGAACGGCCCAGGTGATCCCTCGGGTATCAAATAGAAAAAGAAAAACCAAACTCCGCGAGCTCCAGAATATCCATCATCTGTTTAGACCAGCCCCGGCCGAAGGACCTAACGAAGCTAACATAATCTTTTTCGAAAAGGATGCCCAAAGTGTCAGGATGCCACACACAGACCCACTGGTGATTGCAGCCAACATCTTTGGGTCCTTAGTCCACTGGTGCTTAGTGGACACAGGAGCGTATGACGCCATTGGTGGGACAAGCGTACATAAAACCTCCCCCTCTTAGGACGAGATTCGAGGATTCGAAAACTCGATCACTAAGCCCATAATGGAGGCCGAGATGGCTGTCCTGCTAACGGATGAACACTAGACACTCTGGATGTACAAGACAGTTCATTTCAAAGTCATGGATATCCCCTCATCGTACAACTGCATTTTAGGATGACCTTTCATCCATGAGTTCCGATCCGTGCCATCTACGCCGCACCAGTGCCTTAAATTCATTATGACAGATGGACGGGTAGGCACCGTCAAAGGAAACTAACGAGGGGCCTGTGAGTGTTCCTTTATGGAAGGTTCTTACGGCGTGAGCTACCACGACCCACAATTTCAACTCCTCGTAACTCATTCAGCGCCCAAGAGAGTCTCAGCCAAAACATCAAACCCCAGAAAAATCATTGAGGAAGAACTTTCCCCAATTGCCGAGGAAGATTCAAGGCCAAAAGCTCGAAAAAGGGAGTACGACTGGTAGACAAAACGACGAAAATCAATCTAGATCCTAACAACCCCAAAATAGAAATAAGCATTAGATCCAAATTGAAAGAACCATACCGTTCTGCGCTAGTCGACTTCCTCAAGGTCAACCTCGACATCTTTGCTTGGAAGCCCTCCGACATGCAAGGTATAGACCCCAAGCACGCATGCCACCGGTTGAATATAGACCCACGATTTCGGCCAGTCGATCAAAAGAAAAGAAAGTATAGTCCTGAAAAATATGAGGTCGTGGTGGCTGAAACTAGGAATCTATTGGCCAATCACTTAGTCCGGGAAGCCCTGTTCTCATCGTGGATAGCTAACCCTATCCTAGTCCAAAAGACAAATAAATCCCAGCGGCTATGCGTAGACTTTACTAATCTTAACAAGGTATACTCTAAAGACAGTTTCCCGCTGCCTCACATTAACCAAATGGTAAACGCCACCGCTGGCCACAAACTTATGAGCTTTATGGACGTGTATTCTAGGTATCATCAGATCCTCATGCATCCAAACGACGTGGAAAAAACTACTTTCTACACCAAAAAAAATCTGCTCACGTGGGTGATGATGTTGTTCGGGCTCAAAAATATCGGGGTAACTTATCAAAGCCTGGTAAACAAAATGTTCAGAGAGGATCTTAGAAGAACAATGGAGGTTTACATTGACGATATGCTCGTCAAAAGCCAAGCAAAGGGAGACCACATAACGCACCTGCAGCGAGCATTCCATATCCTTAGATAATACCGAATGAAGCTTAACCCAAAGAAATGTGCGTTCGGGGTGAATTCAGGAAAGTTCCTCGTCTTCTTAGTAAGCAAACGAGGAATTGAAGTCAACCCCAAAATGATCAAGACTATTATGGATATGAGAGCCCTAAAACATATCAGAGAAGTATAAAAAATAACCAGACGGGTCATATCCTTTAGCAGATTCGTCGCTCGGGTATCCAATAAGTGCAAGACCTTTTTCGATGTCATCCGGAAGGAGAAATTCTAGTGGACCCCAACCGCCCGGATGGCATTCGAAGCGCTGAAGGAACACCTCTCGAGTATTGAGATGCTTTCCAAGCCAGCGCCAGGAGAGACTCTCAACCTCTACATAGCAGCTTCGGATGCCGCCATCAGCAGAGTGCTAGTCAGAAATGAAGGTAAAATCCAGTAACCTGTCTACTACGAATGCCAAATGCTGCACGACGCCGAGCTAAGACACCCAACGATTGAAAAGCTGGTGTACGCTTTAGAATGAGCGCTCAGAAGTTACGACCATACTTTCTTGCCCACACCATCGAGGTACTAACTGCTTTTCCCCTAAGGCAGATCTTATACCTCCCCGACTCGGTCGGACGACTTATAAAATGATCGGTGGAATTGGGACAATTTGACATTACATACACCCCGAGAAATGCAATCAAAGAGCAATCCTTAGCAGACTTTGTCGTGGAGCTGACAATCCTTTCAGATCCCGAGCAACCCATCCAAAAACTATGGAAAATGTTCGTCGACGGTTCAGCAACAATCCACGCATTGGGTGTAGGGATAGTTTTATCCACCCCGATAGGTGTCACGTTCAACACCGCCATACTATTTGATTTTCCTGCCACCAACAATGAAGCAGAATACGAAGCTTTGTTGGCTGGACTCAGAATGGCGCTATTAATTAGCGCCAAACGATTGATCATTTATAGTGACTCTCATCTGATGGTCAACCAAATAAAAGGAGAGTTTGAAGCTCGAGATCAACACATGGCGGAATACCAAAAGCAGGTCCTAGAACTCTTCGACCATCTTACTTAGGTGTACCTCACCCAAATCTCCAGGTTACAAAATACACAAGCGACGCTTGAGCTTGGTTAGCAACTTCTGAGAATGCCGAACAGCTCAGAAACATCCATGTGCTCAGACAGGAGGCCCCCAGCATAGGATTAATAGCACAGGTTGACCACGTAGAGTCATGGATGACATCTAACACTTCATATCGATAGGACAACTACCCACCGATAAGATTCGGGTCTGGCAGCTAAGGATCCGCTCATCCCGATATGCCTTAATCGATGACATACTATATAATCGGGGTTTTCCACCCCGTTGCTAAGGTGCCTTGCCAACGACAACACCGAGAGAGTGCTAGCTGAGATACATGAAGGAGTATGCGGAAACCACTCAAGAGGACAAGCTTTGGCATACAAGGTATTAAGGCAGGGCTACTATTGGCCTTTGTTGAGAAAAGACACCATGGAATTTGCTAGAAAATACCCAATGTCAACGATACGCCCCAATCATCAGGAGTCCCTCCACTGAGATGATCACCGTCACCAGTCCTTAACCTTTCTATAAATGGGGAATCGACCTCATCGGACCTTTCCCCCATAGAAGAGGCGGAGTAAAGTATGCTGTTGTAGCAATGGATTTCTCTATATGGGCGGAAGCAGAAGCTCTGGTCACAATAACCGAAGCAAGAATGATCCATTTCATCTGGGTCAACCTAGTGTGTTGATTCGGAATCCCACAAGCCATTGTCATCGATATTGGAAAATAATTTGAAGGAGCATGTTTGCAGGAATTCTGTGAGAATTTGCAGATAAAAAAGTTGTTCTCCACTCCTTACTATCCACAGTCCAACGGCCAAAGTCGAGATGGTAAATAAGGTCATCAAAGCACACTCTAAAATCCTGATTAGACGGACTCAAAGGGATTTGGGCCGATTACCTCCCTAGTGTACTATGGGCATATCGAACCATCTCCCGCTCTTCCACTAGAGAAACCCCTTTCTCACTCACTTACGGTGCGAAAGCTGTCATCCCTGCGGAGATAGAAATCCCAACATTTCACATAAACCATAACGACTTAACCACCACCGAAGAAGCCCAACGAGTACATCTAGACTTTGCGGAATAATCAGGTTGGAAAGTGACGTACTAAATGCCGCATACAAAAATAGATTGAGAATGTTCTATAATCAAAAAGTCAGCCCAAAGACTTCAGTGAAGGAGATCTCGTCCTGAGGCGAGTGTTGCAGCAAAACGAAAGTGCCTTTATGAACAATTGGGATGGTCAGTTCATGATAAAAAGGTGCCTAGGAAATGGGGCTTATCAACTGTCCACACTCAGCGTAGAAATAATGAAGCACCAATGGAACGGACAAAACCTCAAAATGTTCTACTCCTAAAAATTGCATGTAGTACCCAGAAGCTGTATGTAATAGTTAGAAAATTTTTGGATGGCCAAGAGGCCAAAACGCACTTTAAAGCCTCCTAACCAATAATACCAAATAAATAAAAGCCCATTCATAATAAGTGTTTGATACAAAAGGTGTCCTTCAAGGACTAGATACAAAGGGCCCATGGGTCCTAAATCAGGCATTTCCCGGGTCACCCGCATTACTTGGACCAGCCTCAGAATCATTCTGACGGCTTCGGAGCAAGGTCACTTTAGCCTCCAAGCGAGCAACCTTCTCTCACTCACGTTCCAGCTAAAAAAAGAGAGATATTGGCTAGCCTCCAATTCCCTCGCCTGAAGCTCAGCCACCCTGGCCCTCTCCTAAAAAGTCTCAGCTCATAAATTGGCATTTCCAATCCACTTATCAGCGACTAACAGGCAGCTGGTCAGAGGTTGAGTAGCCGCCGAAGAGCAAGAAGTTTGAGCCGTCGAATCTGACCTCCCCAGAAGCAAGTGGTGGCTGAGAAAAGTCAAAGCATGACCTAAACTGGCAAGAGCAGCCTGGCCCACTTCTTGAGAGCCAAACCCTTGCAGCAACTGTGAGAGAGCCAGACTCCAAGAACAGGTCGGAACAAACATAGCCGCCGCAAGACCTGAATCAGTCTCCATAAAAGGATGCATATCCTGAATGGGCTGATGCTGAAACAAGCTGGCTAAACCCACAGGACCACACGAGGAAAACAACCCCTCACGGGGAACATAATCCATCTGGGAAGGAAGTGGAACAGAATTAGGCCCTGCGCCATTAGCCCTGACATCCTCATAACCTGGCGGAATGAGCGGGAATCCCTCGGGACCTAGGCGCGGAGTAGGAGCTGCCCTGATGGGATTGCGGCCTGAGGATCATCCTCCATTGGTTGCTTGCCGCGATCCTCTCGGCTGGCACAACCCGTTGCCACGTCAAAATGCGAAACAACCTCCATTGGGAGCCTTCCCTCGGCAGCCTCTTAGGGGGATCCATCGGATCGGCCCCTCCAAGGAATTCATTAGGCCTGGCCGAGGAAGGATCTCGTTCAGAGGGAGGCTGGGCAGGAGGAGAGCGCTTTAAGCCTTCATCGGGAGAGGCGGCCCCAGGCTCCTCCTCTCCTCAACTCGCACCATCCTTTCAGCCTACACATGAAAATATTCATTAAGGGCCGCATCTAAGGCGAAAAAGTCGGTGCTAATACGCCCTTCAAAATCTATCATGGCGGCTCGATTAGGTTGAGGCATCAATCCATCAGCTTAGAGCTTCTTATCCCAGAGTAAGTCCGGTACGTTTACGGGAAGCCTCATTCCCTCAATGGCGGCAAAAGCACAACAGAAACTAAAAGAAAGCTCTTCCAACTAGGGACGAGAGCGACCTACCCAAAGTCAGAAATTTAATGACCAAAGAATACCTGATGGCGAGATGAAAAATTCAATCTAGACTTACTAAGCGGAGGGAAATTGAAAACACGCGGCACCGGGATGATGCGGCCATCGTGATCCCGGCCTTCATAACCCATAACCCAAAACCATTCCTGCCGCCAAGTCCACTGGTGGCCCACGTCGCTTCCTACGAACAGGGATTGCACCCCTTTATGCACTCGTAAATAATAATAGGCTGATGCTCTGCAATCATGCACCTAGTACAAAAAATAGTTCACGTCTTCCATAGTGGGAGAGGAACAACTTTTGTCATATAGGAGGATGAGCAGCCCTAACAAATAGTCCCAAGCAGACGGTTTTAGTTACATGGGGCTATCCCAGTAACTCAGCAGACGGCAGACCAGGGGGGGCAATGGGAACCGTAATCAGGTTTTAGTTACATGGGGCTATCCCCCACCCTCAGCATGGCTAGGTTAGCCGTAATCAACCCCTTATGAGGGTGACTCACCAAGAGTCCGGGCTTAGCTACAACAAAACGGGCTCCTGGACAGGGAAAGTGGAAGGCAGCCACCTCAACATCGCCTTCTTGCAGCTGGTGGAGACATCATCTGTAGCAACTCTGTGGGGGTGGTGCAGCCCCTTTCGGCCAAGGACATGAAAGTCAAGAAAAGCTTGAACCTTCCGGGCCATCAGAAGCTCGAATCGGAACCAATGTCGTGGAAGATGGAGAGCCCCACACATCAGTACGTGGAACCACTCGACGAGGCCCCACCAAAGCCCGCAATGTTGATGGGGGCACCTCCACCAGAAAAGGTGAAGGAGGCAGCACCAAAACCCTACCACTTCTGCTGATCAAAGGAGAATGCCGTGAGGGGCATCATCGCTACTCTCCCCATCGGTATCGCTAAACACCTGAGATGAACGGGAACTCACCGGAAAACAAGGTACATAACTAAAGGTGAAGCAAAACAATAGTAAAACTGCAAATTAGTGTAGGGAAGCCATGTGTGGTAAGAGGCACAAAGAACTTGGCAAGTGGAACTTTCTCTAGGAAAAGGAACTTGAAGTGATGGATACTTGTTCACGAACACTCCCTATTTATAGCAAAATAATCTGCAAGATAAGACCCTTGGAGCCAAAATTCACGCGCCCCTGGAACACACGTGGAGCCAAGTGGAATAAAAATCCCATAATTGGAAAATATAAAAGGTTACCAAAATGGAGGTTGCTCATAAATGAAGGGAATTTGTGGGATAGTGGGGAGTTAATGGCAGATAATCATTAGCCTGCTCAATAAATCACATCAATTAAACCAACATTTATTTACCATAAAAAATTGTGACAGAAATACAAGTTCCAATGTCAAAAAGGAGGAAAGAGAAAAAATTGTAACTTGGGACTATCCAAAGCAGAGCTGCCCGCCTCGCTCGGAGCAGCACTCGACGGCGAAGTTGTGGGGAGAAAATATGAAAGAGAGCCCAGGTGAGAAAAATCAATACTGAAAGTACTCCAGTTCACTCGGGTCGAAAGTTGAACGCTCATAATACGATGCCTCAAGGCTGCCTGCAAACCCTCCAGCCGAGCATCACCCTCCTCCAAGCCCAAGATTCGAGCGCTCTCACAGAATGCTTTGCAGTATCCGACTACGGCAGCAACGGCATGCTCTTCAATCAAGGTAGTAGACAAACTCCCTCGCGTAACCTCCTTGAAGCGGTAAAATTTTGCAGTTGCCTTCACCATTCGCTCACCCCCGTGGTGGATTTCCTCGGCCAAGTCGTTCAGAGTTTTGGCTAACAACTCAGAGATCCCAGCTCGACTCTGAATGGACTATTGTAGATGCTCCTCAGCCTACTTCAGAGCCTCTTACGTCGATGCCAGTTGGCCTTGCAGGTGCTAATGGAAGGAAATTAGTGCACTCCCCTCGATTAGAGAATTGACAATCTGGTCGTGCACCCGCCAGGTCCTGCTGCCCCATCATAGCATCTTCTTCCCGAGTTAGCACTGTAGGGATTGCATCCATCATCCCTCAGGCATAATCGGGCAACCTATCAGCCGAGAAGGGAGGACGCTCAGAGCGATGCATGTTTATCAACACGATCGGGAGGGAAGCTCCTCCAGTCGCCGCCAGAACTTCTTCTAGTCTTCTCCCAGGGAAAAAGAAGTCTCTTCAACGATGATAGCCACTGAAGTGATAGAAGTTCTGCCGATGGAGACCTCGTCAGTACGAGCACGCTTCGCCCTTGCTACATACTCCCGATCAGCCTCCCCGTCTGGAGAAGAACACCTAACCCCTTGCCCCTTGGGTCGAACTGAGACTGCAAGAACTGGAGGGAAGACTGGAACGGAGCGCCAATCACCAGAAGAGATCAAAGGATCTTCATAAGACTCTAGAATAACCCAAAGGGATAGAAGGAAAATGAAATCAAGGGACAACATAGCAAGGAAAGTACTCTCCAACGCACCCTTAGCCTGATAGTGACAAGCCGCCAATACCTTTACCGGTTCTCTGCCCGAGCCGATCCCCAGCTCATTCCCCACGGAAACACCTACGTCCATCATCAAAGAAGGCCCTAGCTCGATCTCCGATTATCACCGCCTCGCAAGAAATCAGGGATCCACCTCAACCGTTTCTGTCGAAAGAATGATGGTAGTGGCACCCAGTCATTTGCTGACACCTTCCACAGCACTGGCCAGGTCGGCAATCATCACGAGGTTATCCAGAGATGCATTTGCCCCTTGTCCAGATCTCGACAAAGCCCATTCGGATTCCGCCGAGTTCCTTAGGCCCAACAACCCTGAATGAGTCACCAACTTTGAATGTGCCCGCTCGGCAGAAGAAAGCGCCGCAAGCTCGATGGCTAACTTTCTAAACTCGGTCGTCAGGTCCCCCTAAGCCGGAATTTTTATACTTGTAGCAACACCCTTCTCAAATAAGCAGCTGGTCAAGGAATTAAATCTAGGGGAATGAAGTAAAAGAATTCTACCTTCCCAAGCAACTTGAAAAGTCGAGAATACGTGGACACCCGGGGCGCCCCAATTTTCGGAAGCCCAAAACCACCCCTCTTTCCAGCCCTTGATGGAAGAGGGCCTGCCAGTGATAACTGATCCCTCCGATCACTTATTCAAACGATAGTAACCCATGGTTTGAAGCTCCGCCATCGGCGAGCACAGAAAATCATTCTCCAGAGGGGACAAGTAAGAATAGCCCCTGTTCGAGAAGAAAAGCACCAGACCTACCAGGGTAGCTTATGCATTCGACGATAGCTGAGCTGACACCTACTTCCAATGGGCCAAAAGATGAGCGAAGCATCAGTGATGTGGGAGCCAAAATCCTACCATAAAGATGTTTGAATTCACCGTCACACAGCCCTCCGGTGGATGGCTGGAAAACTCATCTAGGCCAGGCCGGTGATACTCTACTCCTGGCACCGCATACAACGCCCTCGCCTCCTCCACCTTCGCTTCTGTCGCCATAGAGACTAGTGTATGCGCCAGGAACTCATCATACACCACTGACATTTTCTCCTTCCCTTTCGACGCCTTAGAAGACGACGACAACGTGCGGTGCTTCACCCGGGAGAACCCTCAGAGAATCCATGACTGCCATCCCTGATCATTCCGCTCAATTTTCGACAAAGAAAGAAAAAGTAGGCCACAAAAAAATGAGGAAAAGAACAAATTGGAAGTTAGAAGGCGACAGGATGGTCAGTATCAATCGCATTAAATAAAGAGTACTTGAGAAGGAAATGAGGCAACTGATGACATGACGGCTGTCAGAAGAGGATTTCAAAAAGACCTGACGAATCTCAATCAACGCGCTCTTTGAAAGAAGCATTAGGGTTGGCTTCTGCTGTGGGCTGCAGCCCATACCGGAACCTGAGGCTTAATGTGGATGGGCAAAATTAGTACGGCCAATTCCTTAATAGCAGAGGCCCAATCTGATAAAGGCCCATTCCCACTGGAGGGGTCTATCGGCCTCAGAACCACCCACCGGATGAAGATAATACCATTGGTGGTATGGGAACCCACCAATGGCATGCCTCGTTCTAGCCCCTTCATTTAAACCCCATGGGGTCCACGCTCTTAAATGTAACTAAGCTATTCCCCTATAAATAAGGGGGCCAAATGAAGGACATCATCTAGCTCTGTACTGTTATCCTTATTAATAAAGAGCAAAAACCTTCCCTCCCAGAGAATAAGAGCTGGGAGGAAGTTTGATCTCTTTCCTTTCTTGTCCCTTATGCTTGATTAGTTGAGTACACATCACAGCCGCATAATCATAACGTCTTCTCCACAAACTCGCTATGGTAGTGCAAATCCCAAATAAATGTTGGAAATTCTTTCCCAAAATGAATTCTCGAATTTCCCCTTTTTTGATTCATCTCCTCGATTTTTGCTCCCGATTAAATAGCGGAGCCAACCCTGCAGCTTTTGAAATCTATTTTCACGATGGTGGTGGTGTCCGAATCACTGTCGGAGATGATTCCCCACAAGAACTCCTCCATTTTCCTATTTTTGATTAATTAGAACGTCAACATTCTCGTTCTTTCTTGTTCTATGGCTTCTCCAACCTAGATCTATACATGTTGATCACGGTCTTGTTGCTCCCGATCTAGTTGAGAAGCCAACCCCAGTTGTTGTCCCTTTCGTGAATCCTGATTTTAAGATGCGTTAGAATTTGTTGCTCATGGTTTTGAAGACCCATGCCCACAAGCTTTATCTTTCCCTAAATAATTGGAGGTATATCTGTTATGTTTTTGCTCATAAGTGCAGTTTAGGTGTGGTTTCTTACTTAATTGATGAATGTTCTTGGCTGAGATATTAGCATGTTTTTCAGTGTGTAACTATTGCATGATGTTTGGAGACTTGCATGCTTTGTAATGTCATTACTTGTGCAATTAGGATACACACACTCGATGATGAAGATTTATCTGAGAGTGTCTTGAATGAACTTGCATGTATCGTTGGTTCTTGCAATTATTGGCATAATTGCTGAATTTTTTATTGTCGAGAAATTGGTTTCTTATTTAAGTTTGATTTGCATACTACTTGTAATTAAAGGTATAAACATTAACTGAGTTTTTAGTTGGACTTGTGACTTTCAATTGATGTTATTGTATTTGTTTTCTTGTTTAATGTAACTAAAATAACATAGAAGGAATATGAGGGTGAAATCCGTGTTAGTAATCTAAATTCTATGCTCAATCTATTTGAAAATTTAATGTGATTGATATTGGTAATTTCGCTGACCAATTGATGGTTGTGAATAACATGCAATTTAAAGGCATATTATTATAGATTATATTACCAAATGCCATGATAGGAGACATTCTTTGAATTTGTCACCACATTAACATTTAATGTCACAAACACACTTTGTGATATACTTTTCTGAGAGCACTACCTAGTTGGTATGCATAAAAAATGTGCAGAAATGTGGGAATTTAGGTGTCACATATACACATCATCTCTATGGTAATTATAAACTGAGATTAACATTACATAGTCAACGTTACACAATTTGTAAGATCTTTTACTGCTTAAACAAACATATGGCCAGAGTTGTTTTAAACTCTAAACAAACTCTTTTTAATACGCTATATATTCCGAGCAAAATTTAATATTTCTTTGTAGAGTTCTTTCAACATAAAACTATCCATGAACTCCTGCACAAAATCAAATTTGCACAAAACCCACCAAACTTATAAACCACATAGATGTTGGAATATGTATTAAAAAGACTTACCTCCAATTCGCAAAATAAAGGATCCGGGAAGCTTCACTATTCTATGTGAGATTGGAAAGGGTCCGACACGACGAGCCTTGTGTGATATTAGGGCAAACATCAATTTGATGCCATTGTCAATATTTCAAAGGCTTGGTTTGGGGGAGTTAACTTCCACCACTGTTGTTCTACAATTTGCTGATAGGTCTATGACTTTTCCGAAGGGAGCTATTGAAGACGTTTTAGCGAAAGTAGAGAAACTGGTCTTTCCTGTGGACTTTCTTGTGCTCGAGATGGAAGATGACAAGGATAATATTCCCCTCATCTTAGGAAGACCATTCCTTGCCACTGCTGGAGCTATGATTGATATTCAAAAGAGTGAGCTAAGGTTGCAGATGGATAAAGAAGAGGTTCTATTCAACCTTGATAAAGCAATGAAGATGTCGATGGAGACGTAGTGTCACAACATTGATGTGGTGGAGGAGATTGTGAAGGAAGATATGTCCTTGATCCTTTCAAAGGATCCCTTGGAGACATGCTTGGCGGATGGTGAAAAGGACCATGGTGAAAAGGACCAAGATTGAAGAGGTGAAGTGGACTAGAAAATACCTACCGTTAGATAGAGAGAGCATAGCAAAAGAAGAGAAGAAAGAGGAGTTGAAACTGTTGGATTATATACCAAAAGTCTAGCTTTTTGTATGAATAATGTTTTGTCAATATTTTAAATGAGAATCATGTTATCAAATATTTGCAATAATGTTGTTACAAAAGTCCATTTACTTTATAATGTAGATAATATGATGTGCGGCGTCACACGGAAGATCATATTATTGACTTCTTATAAAGTATAAACAGATGTTTACAACCGAGATAGACGTGGACTGTCTGTTGGTATGGTTGTAGTGTGATTTGGCATTAGTCTGTCTTCACTATAAAATTGCACTAGTCCACTTTGTGTATTGAACAGGACCGCATTGAGATCGTTCAGTTTATACTGACTATATAATAGAACTTGATCTCTGTTATTATGGATGTTCATACTCTTAATCCCTATACAATACCTCGACACGTAAGCCAATATTTATTTCTTTGATTCATCAATGGGTGAGATTTAATTGTTAAATCAATATGCTCGGTGAGTTGGGAGATGGTGCTGTCTCTATGGTGTGTTGTTGATTGTAGAAGGAATCTGTGTCCTAACGGAATTGGTTGATGATGTCTCCTTGAGGAGCTCATAATGATTATCATGTAAACCCTGCAGGTAGATTTATTTTGACATGATAATAAGGTAGAGTGGTACTACTCTCGGTAAATATATTAATTAATGGAGTTGTCAGTAATTTAATTAATTAATAGGCATTAAATCTTAAACATGGAGAGACTAACACGATCATAATAAGAAGGAGCCCATAACATAATTTGGGATTAGGGTGGCTGTGCAATAATACTTCTTTAGTGGACTTATTTATTATTATGGGACTTAAGTATAAGTTTTGGGCTAAACTTGGATGCTTAAACCCAATGGGAGGCCCAAACCCTAATTTCTCTTCCTGGTCCCTGTTGTAGCCTATAAACAGCCAATCTCAGCAGTCCAGTAATATGTATCACATGCATAAAATTGTGAAAAGCATATTAGGATCGTGGATTGAGATCGTCTTGTAGATCGTTGCCCACACAATGTCAAGACATGGCTTAGGAATACAACAGAAGATCAAAAGGTCGTTTGTTCTTGCTACTTTTGTTCATCCTCTTCATCAAACCCTAGTGAAAGGTAATACAATTCTACTCTTATGATTACGCTGCAGTAGAATTATATGGAACCCTAACGGTTCACGTTGACCAAAAGATCCAAATGCCATCAGAAACTGCTACCGGAGCACTTGAAGTATGCCTATCTAGGTGAAAATAACTGATGATCAACTCGATGAGTTATTAGATGTGCTTAAGAAGTATAAGTCTGCGATTGGTTGGTCTCTAGATGATTTGAAAGGTATTAATCTTTCATATTGCATGCATAAGATAAGGTTATTAGATGAAGCTAAGGGTAGCATTCAGAATCAGCGGAGGGTGAATCCCGTTATTCAAGAAGTGATAAGGAAGCAAATCCTAACATGGCTAGATGCAGAAATTATATATCCAATTAGTGATAGTCCCCATGTGAGTCCACTGCATGTTGTAGCTAAAAAGGGGGGCATGACTATTGTGAAAGTCAAAGATGGTGAGACTTTAGCCACAAGAATTCCTACGGGATGGTGTGTGTGTACGGATTATAGAAAACTAAATGAAAATATACGCAAGGACCATTTCCCACTTCCTTTCAAGGATCAAATGCTTGATCGTCTTGCAGGGTATGAGTTTTATTATTTTTTGGATGGGTACTCGGGCTATAATCAAATCATGATTGCACCTGAGGACCAAGAAAAGACTACTTTTACTTACCCATATGGAACTTTTGCCTTTAGGAAGATGCCTTTTGGGTTATGTAATGCACCTGCAACATTTCAGCGCTGCATGATGGCCATATTTGATGGATTGATAGAAAAGATTATGGAGGTGTTTATGGATGATTTTTCTATTTTTGGTTCCTCCTTTGATATTTGTTTGACTAACCTGTCTACTGGTTTGAAGAGATGTGTTGATACTAACCTGGTTTTGAATTGAGAAAAGTGTCACTTCATGATAATGTTGGATTGTATACTAAAAGTCTAGCTTTTTGTATGAACAATGTTATAACAATTAATTTGAAATGAGAATCATATGATCAAATGATTGCATCTTATAATTTATTTATACGTCTGATGCAATAATCCACTTACTTTATACTGTAGATAATATGTTGTGCGACAACACGCGGAAGATCATATTATCAGTTTTCTTATAAAGTATAAATAGATGCTCACAACCGAGATACGGGGACTCTCTATCGGGATGGTTGTAGTGTAATATGTCTTGACTATAGAATCACATTAGTGCACTTGTGTGTATTGAGCATGACCACTTGAGATCGTTCGACTTGTACTATCTATATAGAAGAACTTGATCTCTGTTATTATGGATGCTCATGATCTTAATCCCTATATAATAACCTAGACATGTAGGGCAGTATGTATTTCTTTGATTCATCAAGGGTGAGATTTACATGTAATTAGATCAACAAACTTGGTGAGTTGGAAAATAATGATGTCTCTATGGTGTGCTGTTGATTGTAGAAGGAATCCGTGTCCGTTATAGGTTGATGATGTCCCATTGAGGAGCTCATAAAGTTTATCATGTAAACCCTGTAGGTGGATTTATTCCGGCATGATAATGAGGTTGAGTGGTACTACTCTCGAATGAGATATTAATTAATGTAGTTGTCAGTAACTTAATTAATTAATGGACATTGTATATCTTAAACATGGGGAGACTAACAGGCTCATAATAAGAAGGAGCCCATAACGTAATTATGAGATTAGAACGGTAGTACAGTAATAATATTTAGTGGACTATATTATTATTATTGGACTTAAGTATAAGCTTTGGGCTAAGCTTGGATACTTAAGCCCAATGGAGGCCCAACTCTAATTTCTCTTCCTGGTCTCTGCTGTAGCCCATATATAAGTCATCTCAACTGTCCGGAAAACCAAAATCTATGAGATTATTCACGCCTAACACTGTGAGGAGGGTAAGAGAACAGCAGATTGAGAAGATTTCGAGGATCGTCGCCCACACGACGTCGAGATTGGACTTGGGAATACAACAGAAGACTGGAAGGTTGTTTGTTGCTGTTGTTCGCCATCTTCTATGATTTTTATAAAATTTTAAAGACTTCATAATAGATGTGTGATATACTGACGGAAAGCCACGGAAGAGAGGATCATTTTGGCACATAAATCAATCAATTCCGATATCAGATGAGAGAGTTATGCCCAAAATGGTTGGACTGCGCAGGCTGCCGGCGAGAATCATCTTCTTCAACATATCCTGGTGAAAGGTAATAAGTTTCTTTGGTTTCTTGCTTCCGTTGAATGTTAGAAATGTATGGAACCCTAACGGGTCACGTTAACCAAATGTTTGAATGCCAACAATTGGTATCAGAGCTTCGGTTTCGTGGTGAAGCGTGAAACGTTAAGCTAGGGTTTATGTCAAAAGGTGAAAGGGTTTAAGTATTCATGTTATGATAGTATACCCTATTCAGTTGCCATATACCTGTGTTAAACGTGGACTAGGGTTTATAAATTATTGTTTCTTGTTGAAGAGTGAGGCTCCTGTGCACCCGGGCACACGGAGCACATTCCGTGCGCCTTTGCAATTTCCATGCCCCTTTGTAATTTAATCCCCTACCAATACATAGTTTTAAATAGAATTGGAGGGGAAGGGTTGTGCTCACACGGGGACACGGAGGAATCCCGGGGGTGCAGGAGTTTTTGCCCTTGTTGAATACTCTATACGTTTGACAGCACTTGATGAAAATTTGATAATCTGGATATTTTCGAAATTTTGGTAATTTGGAAATTTTTGAAAATTTGATAATCTGGAAATTTTTGAAAATTTAATAATATGCAAATTTCAAAATTTTGATAATCTGGAAATTTTTTAAAATTTGATAATCTGGATATTTTCAAAATTTAGATAATATGGAAATTTTGAAAATTTGATAATATGGAAATTTTTGAAAATTTGATAATCTGGAAGTTTCGGAAATTCGATAATCTGAAAATTTTGAAAATTTGATAATTTGGAAATTTCGAAAATTTGATAATTTGGAAATTTTTGAAAATTTGATAATCTGGATATTTTCGAAAATTTAATAATCTGGAAATTTTGAAAATTTGATAATTTGGAAATTTTTTAAAATTTGATAATCTAGAAATTTAAAAAATTTGATAATCTGGAAATTTCGAAAATTTGATAATCTGGATATTTTCAAAATTTTGATAATCTGGAGTTTTTTCGAAAATTTGATAACCTGGAAGTTTTTGAAAATTTGATATTCTGGAAATTTTAAAAATTTGATAATCTAGAAATTTTTGAAAATTTGATAATCTGGTCGATATCGATGATTTTGATAATTTGGACGATATTGATAGTCGATATCGATAGTTCCAAAATTTTGAAAATCTTGAAGTTTTTCGAAAATTTGATAATTTGGTCGATATCGATGATTTCGATAATCTCGACGATATCGATGGTCGATATCGATATTTTTGAAAATTTGATAATCTATAGATTTTTGAAATTTTGATAATCTAGAGTCCGTTGCTCGTATTCATACTTGGTGGCGAACAATCGAATTCAATGATATAACTGTTCATAATTGATTTAAATAATTAATTATTGTTATATATGCATGCTATGCATGATTCTCTGTGATTTACTGTCTTATGTGCCGTAATAGGAGCATGCTAGGTTGCGTATTTTATTATGAATATTATATGCATGTAAAAACCCTCGGTGTTAAATTATTAAGTGGGAGAGGGAATTGGTTAATAATTCCCGCGGCCTCCATTATTGGTTTGTTAGCAATGTGAATAAACTTGCGCGTCGGCATCACAGCCTTCCTCCCCATCGGATGAGTTTATTCATGGATTGCTGGAATAGACTTCATTAAATAATTATGTTTGTAATGTGATGCACATGAACTTGCGCGTTGGCATAGACCTTCCTCCCTATCGGATGAGTTTATATGCGGTTCACTAGTACAAACTTATAATTGATGATTGTAGGAAGTTATTCGAGCGCGTGTGTACTTCTCCATTTGTAAGGCACATAAGCTTGCGCAATGGACTTGAGATCAAATAATGGTGTACACTTAGATATAAATAATAAGTATCCTCCTCATCGGAGTCACTGCTTTTATTTGCATATCCAAAGAGGAACCGACTATTAATTATTTTGTCATGAGGTTAGGTTGACAAATGAAATTAATGATTAAAACCTTCTCTTGTAAATGTTTGGATTTGTAAACTTCCACACTATCGTGGCTTGCAGACTCACGGTGCTTGAGATGTCGGTGAATTTTATTTTTATGTTGTTTTGAGGGAATCAATATAAATGGATAAATTCGAAGATTTGATCGGTGTATTTATTTATGATTCTCTGAATTTTCAAAATGGTTTTATCTCGCTTATTGTTTACTGAAAGAAATTATATTTACTGGTCCAAAATTAGATGATTAGAAAAGAATCTTGGTTTCAAATTTTACTGCTTAGGAAAATATAAGTGTGTTCTCACTAAGGATGTCCTATTATGCATTTTAAAGTCTCTAGTGAAGAGGTGAGAGGTTCATAGAAATATGATGTTCTCATGCGACTCTTCAAATACTTGAGTAAGTTAGATAGGCGGGAGGTCATGTTTGAATTGATGAATGAATTAGAAATGCTCGGAGTAGATATTAAAGAGAAACCTAGATTAATTTAATAATTTAATTCTCCGTAGTTTGCCTAGGTGTTTTGAGCAAGTTCTACCTGAAATACAAGAGGTTGTATATGGTAGGGAACTTCTGACAAAACATGTGGCCAAGGAAATCCAATTTCATCAGGATGTGAACAAGGTTAGTATCTCATTCACTAGTCATTGAAGCATGATTAGTGATGTCATTTACTGACACGTTGTGTGTAGATACCGGAGTCACTAAAATCCTGCAACTAAGTAATGATGAGATTGTAATATACATGGGTAATACTACGAGAGTAGTGGTTGTTGCAGTGGGAGTTGTTTATTTATCTTACGATATGAATGAACGTTTGATTTTGAGAAATTATCTTTACATATGTTTTTCATAGAAAGAATTTAATTTCAGTTTCTATGCATTTACGGATGGATACTCCATTTCATTTAAATGACATGGTTATAGTGATGATGGATGGAGCTATAATCTGTTATGGTACGCTGGTGACAATTTGTACACTCTTAAATCTTTTTTATCCCACAGATGCAACAAATAGTAATTAATAACTCATCTTATAATATTAGTAAAAGGAAGGAACCTTCGGAGATGAACTTAACATACTTTTGGCATATAAGACTAGATCAATTTTACTTGAGTAGGATTCAAAGGTTGATAGCCGATGGACCGTTGGATTTATCTGAAGTGGAAACTATCTGACTTGCGAGTCTTGCTTGGAAGTAAAATGATTAAAGGCCTTTCAAGGTAAAAGAGGTATAGAGCCATGCAAAGATATGTTGGAAATAGTTCATACTGATTTAAGCGGTCCTAAGACTATCCCGATGAGAGGTGGACATTATGACTTAATCGTGGTGGCGAGTACCACTTGGGATAGTTTAGGAGCTATTTATCAGAGGATGAGATTAAAATCTCAAGTAGTCTACACCGGGCATACCCCAACTGAATGGTGTGGTAGAAAGAAGGAATAAGACTCTTATGAAAAAGGTTAGATAGATGAAGAGTTATTTGGAATAATTAAATTCATTTTATGGGCATGCCCTAGAAACAGCATGTCGTATAATGTTTGTCTGTTTGTGGGATATCATAGAAAAATGAAGGTTGTTTATTTATTAGTCTAAAAGATCGAAGAGTGATTGTTAACACAAACATTAGATTTTTGGAAAAGGACAATGAAATAATTCACAAACCTATGTATAAGTTGTTCTAAAGGATAGTGAGAGGGAAAACACAAAGTATTAGTACCAATTGTACAAGAAGAGATACCACAAGATAAACTGCATTGCATGTCATATCTGATACATAATTGCATGTAGTGCATTGTTGTAGTGGGAGGGTTGTTTTATAACCCGAAAGATTTATGTAATGGGAGAGTCGTGAGGCTTGGTCCCTAGTAAACATGGAATGGACCCACGGATACGACGAAGCACTACAAGATAGAAATGTCGTATCTTAGCAAGTGCAATGTTTCTGAAATAGAATCGATGTATTCTAAATCAAGTCTGGGAGCTTGTAAGACCACTAAATGATGTAAAAGCCATTGGAAGTAGTCATACAAAATAAAAGAGGATCATACAGTAAGGTGAAAACCTTGGAAGCAAAGCTTGATGCGAAAAGGTATAATCAGAAAGAAAAGGTTCGATTATGAGGAAACCTGTTCACCGATAGCTATTCCTATGTTGATCCAGACTCTTTTATCTGTTGCTACTCATATGAAATATGAGGGATAGCAAATAGATGTCAATACAGCTTTCCTAATTGGAAGTCTTGAGGAAAACATCTATGTGAAGCAATAAGAGTGATTCATTGCAAAGGGTTAAGAGCATTATGATAGTAAGCTTAAAAGTGTCCATCGATGGACTAAAGCAAGCTTCAAGATCATGAAACATCCGTTTTGATAAGGAAATCCAGGCATATGGATTTATTCAATGCGCGGATGTGTCTTGTGTATTGAAAAGAGTGATCGAAACGTGGTGGTATTTCTTGTACTGTACGTAGATGATATATTGCTCATTGGAGACAATGAAAGAGTATTGTCGGGCGTATGAGTATGGTTGATAAAGCGGTATGAGATAAAAGACTTAAGAGAAATATCCTTTTGATCACGATAATATAGATCACAAGAAAGGATGTTATGCTTGTCTCAAGCTTCATGAGATGATACGATCCTTACTTGTTTTAGCATGTGACTTTAAGGAGATGTGTCTTTAGACACAAAAGAAGATAAAGGTGATGAAAGCGGTTCCTTATATTTCGGCTAATAAGGAAGCTTAATCTAAGGAATGTTATGCACGAGATTGGATATCTGTTTTGCTAAATGCATGGACTGTGGGTATCAAGGTAACCCAAAATAAGAATGTTGAACTGTGGTAAGACATATATTTATGTACCTAAAAAGGACTAGAAATTATATGTGGGCTTACCGAACAGATTCACTGCTTCTTATGATTTACGTAGATTCGGATTTTTCAAATTAGATAGGGGCAGCAGTAAATTCACCTCAAAGGTTATGTGTTTAATTTTAGGAAATCGAGTCATAATATAGAGGAGTGTTATATAGAAATATATTTCGGACTCCTGACTCCATCATGGAAAGAAGATAATAAATTGGAACCTCTGAGGCAGCCAAAGTATCTGTGTGACTCTAGAAACTTCATGATGGACTTGGTTGTGATTCTGAGTTTGCCCAAAGGTTAACACAATTTATTGTGATAATAATGGTGCAATTGCAAACTTGAAGGAATCACGAGCCCATAAACAATTAAACACATGGAGCGCAAGTACCACCTGTTACGAGAAATTGTATGATGAGGGGAAGGTTGATGTTGCCTAGATTGCATTAGATGATAACCTAGTAAATCCTTTTACAAGGACCTTAAGGCGAGAGCTTTTGATGGTCGTGTAGTGGGAGTGGGAATTAGATATATGGCAGAAGATATGACAGCATAGTCTTTTAGTATAAGTGAGAGATTGTTGGATTGTATACAAAAAGTTTAGCTTTTTGTATGAACAATGTTATAATAATTATTTTGAAATGAGAATCATATGATCAAATGATTGCATCTTATAATTTATTTATATGTTTGATGCAATAGTCCACTTACTTTATACTGTAGATAATATGTTGTGTGACAACACGCGGAAGATCATATTATCGATTTTCTTATAAGGTATAAATAGATGCTCACAACCGAGATAGACGGGAACTCTCTATCGGGATGGTTGTAGTGTGATTTGGTATTAGTTTGTCTTGACTATAGAATCACATTAGTGCACTTGTGTGTATTGAGCAGGACCACTTGAGATCGTTCGACTTGTACTGTCTATATAGAAGAACTTGATCTCTGTTATTATGGATGTTCGTGCTCTTAATCCCTACACAATAACCTCTACACGTAAGACAGTATGTATTTTTTTTAGTCATCAATGGGTGAGATTTACATGTAATTAAATCAATAAACTCGGCGAGTTGGGAAATAGTATTGTCTCTATAGTGTGTTGTTGATTGTAGAAGGAATCCGTGTCTATTATGTGTTTATGATGTCCCCTTGAGGAGCTCATAAAGATTATCATGTAAAACTCTACAGGTGGATTTATTCTGGCATGATAATGAGGTTGAGTGGTAATACTCTCGGATGAGATATTAATTAATGGAGTTGTCAGTAACTTAATTAATTAATGGACATTGTATATCTTAAACATGAGAAGACTAATGGGCTCATAATAAGAAGGAGTCCATAACGTAATTATGAGATTAGAACGGTAGTGCAGTAATAATATTTTAGTGGACTATATTATTATTATTGGACTTAAGTATAAGCTTTGGGCTAAGCTTGGATACTTAAGCCCAATGGAGGTCCAACTCTAATTTCTCCTCCTGGTCCCTGCTGTAGCCCATATATAAGTCATCTCAGCTGTCCGGAAAACCAAAATCTATGAGATTATTCACGCCTAACACTGTGAGGAGGGTAAGAGAACAACAGATTGAGAAGATCTCGAGGATCGTCGCCCCACACGACGTCGAGATTGGACTTGGGAATACAACAGAAGACTGGAAGGTTGTTTGCTGCTGCTGTTCGCCACCTTCTATGATTTTTGTAAAATCTTACAGACTTCAGAAAAGGACGTGTAATATACTGACGGAAAGCCACGGAAGAAAGAATCATTTTGGCACATAAATCACTCAATTCCGACATTGGATGAGAGAGTTATGCCCAAAACAGTCGTACTGCATAGGCTGCCGGCGAGAATCCATCTTCTGCAACATACCCTGGTGAAAGGTAATACGTTTCTTTGGTTTCTTGCTTCCGCTGCATGTTAGAAACGTATAGAACCCTAACGGGTCATGTTAACCAAATGATCGAATGCCAACAGGTAAGAGATGGGATTGTCTTGGGACATCATATTTCAGCCAAAGGATTGCAGGTGGATAGTGCATAAGTGGTGGCAATTGAGAAGCTTCCACCACCTACTAATGAGAAGGGAATGCGGTCTTTTCTTGGACACGCAGAATTTTATAGGAGATTTATTAAAGACTTCTCAAAATACTCCAAGCCATTGTCTCACTTACTTGAAAAGGATGTTCCTTTTAATTTTGATGATTATTGTCTAACAGCTTTTCAGGTTTTGAAGAAGGCACTTATTTCTGCACCTATCTTGGTCACACCGGATTGGACTCAACCGTTTGTACTTATGTGTGATGCAAGTGATTTAGCACTTGGAGTGGTGCTTGGGCAGATGAGAGAGAAGAAGTTCTACGCCATCAACTATACGAGTAAGACTTTTGATGCAGCACAAAAGAACTACACTGTCAATGAAAAGGAGTTTCTAGCTATCGTGTATGCATTCAATAAGTTTCGACGTATTTGGTTGGCATGAAGACGATAGTGTACACGGATCATTCTGTAATCTGGTACTTGATGGAAAAGAAGGAAGTGAAGCCAAGGATCATTAGATAGATCCTTCTTCTACAAGAGTTTGATATGGATATTCGAGATAAAAAAGGTACGGAGAATGTGTTGGCAGATCACCTATCAAGGTTGGAGATAAGGGAACATTGTGATGATTCTTTTAAATACATAGAGGAGATGTTCCCTGATGAGAAGATTATGGAGGTGTCTGCTGAAGGAGCGGAGAGAGCTTGTGTAGTCGCTGCTCAAGGAATGGATTCATGGTACACGGATTATGTATACCACATTACTGTGGGTGAAATTCCAAAAGATCTCAATAGGTATCAACTTGAGAAATTCAAGAGAGATGTTGAGTGTTCTTGATTTTTGTCATGCACAACCTAATGGGGGGCACTTCGGAGCCCAAAAGACTACAACAAAGGTACTTCAATCTGCTCTTTATTGGCCTACTTTGTTTAAAGATTATGAATCCTACGTAGCGACATGAGATAGATGTCAATGGATGGGAAACATAAGTAGAAGAGATGAGATGCCACTTCAGCTGAGCATTGTTGTTGAAATTTTTGATGTATGGAGAATCGATTTTATGGGGCCTTTTTCCTCATCTAATGGATTTCTCTACATCCTTCTAGCAGTGGATTATATTTCTAAGTGGGTAGAAGTCATTCCTACTCGCATGAATGATGATAAGACCGTGTTTTCTTTCTTGAAGAAACATATCTTTGCCCGCTATGGAGTTCCTAGAGCACTTGTAAGTGATGGAGGTTCTCATTTCGTCAACAAGCTTCTTGAAAGGGTTCTCAAGGATTATGGTGTTAAGCATAGGGTTACTACACCCTATTACCCTCAAGCTAATGGCCAAGTTGAGGTCTTCAACCGTCAAGTGAAATAAATTCTGGAGAAAGTAGTCGGAACTAATAGGAATGATTGGGCTATGAAGCTAGATGATGTTTTGTGGGGGTTCCGAACTGCGTACAAGATTGTGCTTGATATGTCACCATATCAAATTGTTTATGGGAAGCCGTGCTACTTACGCGTAGAGATTCAGCATAAGGCTTTTTGGGCATTGAGAAGTTTGAACTTGTGTCTTAAGGATCAAAAAGAGTTGAGGTTGACTCAAATCAATCAACTAGACGAGTTCAAAAATCAAGCTTACAAGAATTTAGTGATCTATAAGGAAAGAATGAAAAAATGGCATGATTCGAAGATCACTTACAAGGAATTCAAGAAAGATGATGAGATATTACTCTTTAACTCTCGTTTGAAGCTCTTTGCAGGAAAATTAAAATTGAAGTGGACGAGACCGTTCATTATCCATAGAGCCTATGGATGGGGGGAGTTTTAAGATCATGGACAAGGACGTAGACATCATAGCGGTGAATGGGCATCGATTGAAGCATTATAAGTTGTCGGATGAGGCTTGCGTAGTCTTTGAAGATACCTTGCATAGATTTGGTACCATCGTGACTCTCCGACGTTAAACATGAGCGCCTGTTGGGGGCCTGCCCTTCTGTTTTATTGCTTTGTTTCTTTTGTGTGAGTGAGAATTTATTATATTTAAGGTGCTCACGTTTCGGCAATTACATCTCTTTTCAAACTTAGTTTCGACTTACGTTTTTACTAAGTTTGGGGGTGTGATGTACTTACCTCATCTTATAAGCACCGAGGGTATATTTTTTCCTTTCGTTGGTTGTTTGTTTGTTAGGGATTTATTTTTTACCGCATATTAACATTTTAACCAGTGTTGATATGTCGATTTTTTTCAATTTACCTAATGTTTAGTGTGTTATGTTGGTGTGTCTAGTATGTGGAGTCAATTAGATAGCCAATTGAGTTTTTTCATTGTTCTCATATATTATTATTGATGAATCTTGTGATGATGAGTATGTTTGAGCTTTGATGATAGAAAAAGATAAAAGAGGGAGGAAGACGAGTTCTACAATGAGGCTTGGATCTGACCAAGTTGAACAACTCGAGGAGCTTGTAAATGTTTTGAAGGAGAAAAATCAGGTGCCCTCGTTTCCTTATTCTAATGTTTATATGTGTTTTTAATTAATGGAGTGGAAGGATTGAGTTTCTGATTTTGGTGACCCATGAGGGAAGTGTACTTGAATTATATTGTGATATGAAGTTCTATGCGTACTTGTAGGATATTGCTTACCATGAAGAGTGCTCTGTTACTTGTTAAAAACCCATATGAGATTTTGAGCCTTGTTGATCATGTTATATAATCACATGATATTTCTTTTCTGGTGAGTATCATTCTTGTGTGTGTATTCTAAAACTTGTCTCTTGTCTTACTTGAAACTACATGTGTGTTAGATGATGGGAGATTATTTAAGGCCATCCTTGAACTTATGAGTCACTTAGCCAAATAATTCCCTACCAAATGATGTTTATCCGTAGTTAGCCCCATTGATCATAAAAACCTTATTCTTTGGCAGCCTACATGAAATACCACTTTGAGCATCTGGATTTTTTTAACCTTGATTCTATCATGACGAGAATTAATGACTTTTCAAAGTATGTTGATGGAGTTTGATAACAGTTTGGGAAGGAATGAAATTGGTGTTGAAATAGTGATTGAGCTATATAATGCATCTAAGGAAAATCATGGAGTAGTGCTTAAATCTAGTACTCCATTGAATCAAACACCCCAGGGTAGTGCTTAAATCTAGTACCCTATGGAGGATGCACGATGTAATGCCCGAAACTGTAGTGGCAGAAAGCTAAGGCAGAAAGAGCTGTAAAAGAAAAAGAAGAGGAGTTTGAAAGGGATATTTGGGGAATTCTAAAGACAAAGCATCCAATCCCGTTTCCAAAGCAATTTTTTAAGAAAGGTTTAGATGAGAAGTTTCAAAAGTTTTTGGAGATGTTTAAGAAAATCCATATCAATATTCCCTTTACATAAGCCTTAGAGGAGATGCCTAATTATGCAAGGTTCTTGATGGACATCATGTCCAAGAAAAGGAGTCTAACAGGAGCTGAGACAGTCAATTTGACAGAAAGCTGCAGTTCAGTGATACAAAAGAAGCTTCCAGCGAAGTTGAAAGATCCAGGTAGCTTCACCATACCATGTGATATTGGACGAGGGGAATAAAGAGAGCCCTATGTGATTTGGGGGCAAGCATTAATTTTATGCCTTATTCAGTATTAAAGAACCTTGGTTTAGGGGACGCAAAGCCGACATCGGTTGCACTACAACTTGCTGATAGATCCATAACATACCCTGGGGGTAATTGAAGATGTCTTGTTGAAGGTTTAAAAATTGATATTCCCAGTGGACTTCCTTGTGCTTGACATGGAAGAGCTTGATGAAGATAAAGTTCCTTTGATTTTGGGAAGGCTGTTCTTAGCAACTGCAGGAGCAATGATTGATGTTCAGAAAGGGAAGATCAGATTGAGAGTCAATGATGAAGAAGTAGTCTTTTCTTTGGAGAAAGTTATGAGGTGGCCTTCGGAGAAAGAAGATTGCAAGAGCATTGAAGTAGTAGAGGAGATCGTTGAAGAGTGTCTGCCTTTCGTCATGTCTAAGGATCCACTTGAAACTTGCATAAGAGAATCTCTTACTTTACCTACTAATGATTTTGATGATTTTGATAATATGTCTAATGAACTCACTCTTGAATTTCTTGAAAGCGTACTTGCGTTGAATGAGAACAGGGATTCGAAGAAGGATGCAGCGAAAGTGGATTAAGCAAAGTGGAAGAAGCCATATTTGCCACTTGAACCTGAAGGAGCTATACCTGAAGAGAAGAAAAAGGAACTGAAGCTGCTACCTGATCATCTCATGTATGCATATTTGGGGGAGAATGAAACTTTTTCGGCAATTGTATCTTCTTCCTTATCTAATAATGAGCTTGATAGGTTGTTAGAGGTCTTAAGAGAACATAAATCTACTAAGGTTGGTCTATTGCTGATCTGAAGGGTATTAGTCCATCTATTTGCATGCATAAAATAATATTGGAAGATGAAAGTAAAAGTTGTGTGCAGTATCAAAGGAGATTAAATTCTGTGGTGCAAGAGGAGGTAAGAATAGAAGTGTTAAAGTGGTTGAAAGCTGAAATTGTGTATGCGATTAGTGATAATCCATATGTGAGTCCTTTGCATGTAGTTGCTAAGAAATGGGGGATGACTGTCATTAAGTCAGATGGTGGGGAGACCCTTGCTACTAGAACCACTACAGGTTGGCGTGTGTGCGTAGATTATAGAAAATTGAATTAGAACACATGCAAGGACCACTTTCCTTTACCTTTCATGGATCAGATGCTTGATAGGTTAGTAGGTTACGAGTTCTATTTCTTTTTGGATGGTTATTCCGGGTATAATCAGATAATGATTGCACTCGAAGATCAGGAAAAGACCGCATTCACATGTCCTTATGGGATTTTTGCTTTTAAGATGTTACCTTTTGGTCTTTGTAATGCACCTGCGACCTTTCAAAGGTGTATGATGGCTATTTTTGAAGGGTTGATAGAAATTATCATGGAAGTCTTTATGGATGATTTTTCTGTCTTTGGGTCTTCTTATGATGTTTGTTTATCTAACCTTGCTGTTGTTTTGAAGAGATGTCAGGATACTAACCTTGTTTTGAATTGGGAAAATGTCATTTTATGGTGAAAGATGGCATTGTCTTAGGACATCATATATCATCTAAGGGGTTGCAGGCTGATAGAGCTAAGGTGACGGCAATTGAAAAATTACCTCCACCAATAAATGAGAAGGGAGTGCGATCATTCCTTGGACATGTAGGATTTTACCGTAGATTCATAAAATATTTTTCTAAATACTCTAAACCACTTTCTCATTTATTAGAAAAGGATGTCCCTTTCAAATTTGATGATGACTGTTTAAAATCTTTTCAGGTTTTGAATGAGGCATTAATGTCTGCCCTTATTTTAATTACTCCAAATTGGACTGAACTCTTCGTTCTTATGTGCGATGCAAGTGATGTTGCTTTGGGAGTTGTTTTGTGGCAGATGAGGGAAAGCAGGTTTCTCGCCATTTACTATGCAAGCAAGACATTTGATGCAGCTCAAAAAAATTACACCGTGACTGAAAAGGAATTTTTAGCTGTGGTGTATGCTTTTAATAATTTTCGTGTGTATCTGGTGGGGATGAAAACTGTGGTGTATACGGATCATTCTGCGATCCGATATCTGATGGAGAAGAAGGATGCCAAACCTAGGATTATCAGATGGATCCTACTGCTGCAGGAATTTGACATGGAAATAAGAGACAAGAAGGGGAGTGAAACGTGGTGGCAGATCATCTATCTAGATTGGAGACTAGGGAGCATTGTGAAAATGAGAAAGAAATCATCAAAGAGGTGTTCCCAGATGAGTAGATTCCAGGGGTGGAGCTTCGCCAGGTATACACTTTAGCTACAAAACCTAAGGCCCCTTGGTATGATGATTATGTCGATTATCTTGCAAGTGGGGCTAAGCTATATAATTTGAGTCAGCATGAGCATTTGAAGTTTATGAGAGATGTGCAAAAATTTATTTGGGACGAGCCTTTCGTCAATAAAATATGCGCAGAATCTATCATCCAGCGGTGTGTACTGGAAGAAGAATGGGACAATGTGATGAACTATTGTCATGCATAACCAACTGGGGGGCATTTTGGTGCCGAGAAGACAGCTGCAAAGGTTTTACAATCAGGTTTTTTTTGCCATCCCTTTTTCAAATCTTGTAGTTCATATGTTGCAAGCTGTGATAGGTGTCAAAGAGTTGGAAGCATCTCTAGGAGAGATGAAATGCCTCTGCGTAATAGTTATGTAGTGGAGATTTTTTATGTGTGGGGATAGACTTTATGGGTCCCTTTCCCTCATCCATTGGATATCTCTATATACTTTTGGCTATGGATTATGTGTCTAAGTGGGTGGAAGCAATTCCAACAAAGACGAATGATGCCAGGGTTGTGCAAGTATTTAAGAAGAAGCATATCTTTTCGCAATTTGATGTACCTAGAGTACTAGTTAGCGATGGGGAACCAATTTTGTTAACAAGCTCATGGAGAAGGTTTTGAAGGATTATCATGTTTCGCATAAGGTGGCAACTCCTTATCACCCACAGTCTAATGGGCAAGCTGAGGTCTCCAATCGCCAGATTAAGCAGGTTTTAGAAAAGACAGTGAACGTGAGTAGGAATGATTGGGCTATGAAGCTAGGTGACGCATAGTGGGCGTTCATAACTGCATACAAGATTGTCTTGGAGATGTCTCCGTTCCAAATTGTTTGTGGAAAATCATGTCATCTTCTTTTGGACATTGAACATAAGGCATTTTGGGCGGTGAAAAAGCTGAATTTGAATATGCAAGAAGCTGGTGGCCTGCGGATGACTCAGATGAACAGACTTGAAGAGTTTAGAAATAGAGCTTATGAGAACTCATGGATCAGCAAGGAGAGAGTAAAGAATTGGCATGATGCAAAGATTTGTTTTAAGGAGTTCTGTGAGAAGGATGAAGTCTTGTTATTCAATTCTAGACTTAAACTTTTTCCTGGAAAGTTAAAGTCTAAGTGGATGGGGCCATTCGTGGTACATAAAGCTTGTGGTGGAGTTACATATAAACTGTTGGATAAGGATGGAAATAGTTTCGTGGCTAATGGGCATCGGATGAAGCATTACAGATCACCACGGGATAAAGAAGTCATTTTCATTGATTACCTTCATTGAATCTGCTTTCTGTCGAGCTCTCCAACGTTAAATATGAGCATTCTATCGTGACTCTCCGATGTTAAACATGAGCGCCTGTTGGGGGCTTGCCCTCCAGTTTTATTGATTTTTTGTTTGTTTGGTGCAAGAAATTTTATTAGGTGCTTCTTCGTCTATGGTATTCACTTTTTACAAACTTAGTTTCTCACTTAGTTTGAACTAAGTTTTGGGGGGTGGACGTGCATTCCAATGTCTTGAAGCACCAAGGTAAGTTTTATTTCACTTGTGTGTGATGCTTGAAGGTTGATTTTTTTTAGAATTTTCAGAATCTATTTTTAATTTTCAAACTTTTTTTGCCACTATCCAAGTGTCTAATGTTTCTTATTTATTTTTCTTAGATTTGGTGTGATTAATTTTAGGTTGAATTTTTTAGTTTTACTGATGATATTACTGATAAATTTCGTGTACTTGAGCATACATTGGATGAAAATTCGAAGAAATAGATCAAAAAGTTCGAAAAAGTGCCTAGATGTACACTGAAGAGTGGCATGACTCGTTCCAAATTAGTGCACGAGTTGTGCCAATGCAGAGTGGCCAGAATTACTAGGCATGCTCCCCAGCAAGCTTGCTGGTGGCCGGCACGAGTGGCTAAGGTGAGCGGCACGACTGCCGAGAAATGCCGGCACGAGTTGTGCTGACTGGAGTAGAAACGCGCGGAAGCTGGCGTCAGGTAAGGTGGCACGAGTTGTGCCATGTTTGGCACGAGTCGTGCCAAATTCGTGCCAAGTCCAAATATGTATTTAAATTTCGAAAATTCATCCAGTGTGCTCATTTTCTCCACCCGTGCGCATGAGCTGTCTGCCTTCGTCGGAATTTTGTCATTTCCTATCCATAAAACACCATTCCACTCCATCCATTTCACTTCCCACACACTTTAAATACGTTTTCACACTTGGATTGAGAATTAAGAGGAAGAAATTTGGATTTTAGACCAAAAATTGGGGAAAAACTTCAAAGTTGCAAAATTTTCGTTCTTCTCTAATTTTGAAACACCATTCCACTCCATCCATTTCATCCTTTTGCTCTGATTTTCGAGTGTGTTCCTACTAAAGGTATGGGTTAGTAAATTCAAGTGGAAATTTTGAATTTTGAAATGAATTTTTGTTGAGGCATTTTGTCAAACACCTTGTGAGCTTACTGTTTTGCTTCATTTTCAAAATGATCTTGCTTGATTTGTGAATTTGTGTTGATTAGTTGATACCATTAGGTTGTAAATTGTTGGTATTTGTTGATTGTTGATGGTTGAAGCATGTTAGGGTATAAGTGTTGATTTTTATTAGAATAAACATGCTGTTTTTAGTTTGAAAGTTGACATGTGGAGTTAAATTTCATACTTCTTGTTCCTAGAAGTTCCAAAAACGTGAATAGTACTCTTATGTATTTTTCTTGCATTGTTTTGACTAGGAATCAAGATTATACATGGCATGTTGACTTCATGTGGAGTGTTATTTTATATTCTTACTTAGTTTAAAATTGGGTCAAGTAGATGCATTATTTTTGTTTTTGGAATTTTTGCTTGCATTTTACTTGTAATTTTTTTTAGGAAATAAAATGGGTGATGAATGGACGGATGAGCAAAGGAAAGACGAGATAGCTCGAATTAGAAGGAAGAAAACTTCTTCTTGCCACCTTGGGATTTATTATCCCAATTGGAAGGAAAATATAGGAGTACAGCTATTTGGAGCGGCGTATAGTGCGTACACGCTATCATGATGAGGAAACCATGACTATGATCAGTATTAAGCATGATGTAGATACCCTTTTCGATTAGGTGGGCATATTAGAGTTCATGAATGCCTGGAGGCCTACCACTTATGCATTGACTATGGAGTTTTTCATGTCATACGAGGTCTATCGAGAGAAGGATGACAGACTTCCCAGTGGATGCACTTTTATATTGAGAGAAAGGAAAGAGACTATGACAAGAAAGGAGTTGAACTTTGGATTTGCATCTCCTTGGGAGGCTAGTGATGAAATAAGCGTTGCATTTGACAAGGATGCTTTCTGGAAAAGGATCACAGGGAAGGATGAGGTCTTCGTACCAAGGAAGTCTAAGTCTACCTGCATCATTATCTCGGTTCTCAGATACATCAAGAGAGTCTTGTCATATACCATCTTTGCAAGACATAAGGATGGACAAGTCAGATTAGAGGAGCTTTATGTACTTTGGTGCATGTGCGAGGATAGACTAATTTGACTTGGCTGCATTGATTATGGAGCAGCTCTGTCACTTTAGAGACGAAGAGACTAGCTCTGTGATGATGTGTGGTATTATCACCCAGATAGCTAAGATCAAAGGAGCGCGCGTTGATAGGATGAAGCTAGTTGATGAGGATCTGCCAGATATAGACATGCAAGCTCTGAAGTATGCACGCATCTTGAAGGAGAGAGACGACCAGCTTTACTATGAGCATGGCAACCGTCCAATACCACTCCCCTATGAGCAGTTGACGACGTTGGCTATTGAAGACAACTTCACCTTCAAATCTTATTTACACACTCATGTCTCGAGTGTCTTTTCTAAAAACGGAGATTGGAAGAAATGTATCAGGGAGCACAATGAACGAGCAGCAAATCTACAAGTTCAAACTGATGTTGATTATGCTGATGCTATTGATGATGAGGATGAGATGATGCTTACTAAGGAGGACGCAGGAGCTATTTAGAATATATGACTCACAACATCCTGCTAGTAGGTACTATCAGGGCGGTTCATCCGGAGTAGCACAAGATCCATTTGCACCGGGGACATCTACAGCTCCATCTGGAGCTGAGTATGGAGGACCCAGCACTTCTGCGGGTCCCGTACCCCGGACTATCATTCTTTATCATGTTCCAGGTGTGCAGGATCCATGGGGAGAGATGTATAGATTCATCAATGATCAGTTTGACTCCATCAGGCGTTCAAACAACCATCAGTTTCGAATGTGGTTCCAGGAGGTCAGACGCTCTCGAAGGGAGACTCAAAGAGAGATACAAAGTTTGAGAGATGAGTTCGAGAGCGTCGAGAGACACGTGACTGATGGAGGATATAACCCCTATTTTAAACAGCATTGTCTGTCTAGGTTGTGTCATTCTATCTCTTCACCTTTATTCTATTTTCTGTTTAGGCCTTGAGCGGAGTGAGAGTTTGATAGGGTTATTTTTTATGTATTTGTTTCTTCCATGTATCATCTTTATCTTAATTTGTATTGTTGGATATTTCTGGGGATGTTAAGTTTAGTTTATTATCTAATAGTTGAGGTACTTATGGGTTTCTGGTTGTGTTTAGTGTGATTTTATTTATTTTCTGACAAAAATTCATATGCTTTTGAAATTGATAAAGGAAGTGTGTTTAAGTTATATTGCAGTATGAATTCACTATTAGAAAACTGTTTATAAATATCAGTACATAGATATCGGTGATTAGTATATATGAATTGACAAACCGATATTTATACTACCACGATATCTATGATGAAGGGATTCTACTAATAAATATCGGTGATTATCTAATGATATTTTTTAATGGTGTCTATACAATATATAAATATCGATTACGATAACTAACATCTTTGATATTAATATATTATTTTAACATCTTTGATATTAATATATTATTTTATATTATTTTTAATAAATTAATTTAAAAAATAAAAACAAAAACACGTTTTTCTTTCATAAACTTTAATCGTGTTTAGGTTTCCAACACAAATTAAAATCTCTCCATCATCTTCAGAATCTAAAACAAAGTTCCCAAAATCCCTTATTACATTCATCATCATCCATCGAACCCAAATTCAGAAACACCTACGAGCCCTAATGTTCATCGCTTCGCACCAGTAATCTCACCTGCTCCACCGACTGCCGCCGCACCCGCTCCACCTCTTCTCAGACTGCCCCAACATCTTCCGTCTCCACAACGTGTGTGAAGACAATGATCACCTCCATCTGGTCACCGATCTCTGCGACGGCGGGGATCTCTTCGACCGCCTCTCCTCCAACAATTGCTTCTCTGGACCGACAGCGCCACCACCTTGAATGAGCGAAAGCGAGGGCAGTTCGGAGCGCTCCGCCTGCAGCGACTCACATCCGCCGCTGTCTACGGAGAGGGAGAAAAAGGAGAGAGCGCGGGTGAGTAGGACGCCGCTAATTCTATGTTACCATTCGCAAAAATAATCATATAGTCATCGAAGGCCGACCTTGGAAGGTTGGTTCTAACTTTCGATTTTCTGTGTTTTTTGTTGATCTCGATTGTGATTTCTGTTTTTAATCAGTATTTTTGGCTAGCTTTATTCAATCGTGAGCTAGGGTTTATGCTCCTGTTGAAAGGTTCTGCGACATGGTTATCTTGTGGAAATAATTTGGTAAGGCTTCACAATTAATAAAATTGTTAGCCTTTTTTCTGTAATAAAAAATTAATAACTCTGTGGCTGACATTTAGATTTGGATCTAAATAGTGCCATCCATCAGATATTATGTGTGTTCTTTAAGTAATTAGGATTTAGGCACATCTCAATGAGGCTGTGTTTCGTTTGAGATATTTCAGGGTCAATTGCCTCTTTGTTAACAAGTATGTAATGTATGAGTAATTTTGTAATTCTGTAATGATGACTTTGGTCAAGAAGACCATACTTGGAGCATATTCTTTACTTAAGTAATTGAGTTGGAGCTGCAAGCCTGCAAGGATAACTGTCAGCAAGTGAAGGTTGATTGGTATGGATGCACTTTCAATTTAGAATGCTGCACAAGATTATGACATTGACCTTTCTTATTTTCTTCCATTTTAGTTGTTTATAAACTCATGCTACTGTTTATGTGATCTTTATTTGTTTGATTTCTTCTAAGGATCTGTATTTGTTAATGTTCATTACTGTTAGGAATGTAAGTAAATTTCTCTGGTTATTTTGAGGTGTGATTTCACAATGCTTCTTCCTTTGAACTTCAATTTAGTTGCAGGTCAGGTTGCTCGAGCTGCTATAATCTTCTGAATTGATGAGGTTGGTATATGTATCTATTTTTTATATGACGTGCATATTTTTCTATGGGATATGACTAAGTACTTGTGAGTTTGTGGTATTAAAATTAATTGGGGCAGTACTTATTTTGCTATGCAATTCGTTTAAATTATTGTGGTCTTGAAGCTCCTTATCAAGTTTCTAGTTTTCAATTTATTGGGAGTAAACGTGGAAGAGGATACGATGAATTTATGCTTAGTTATCATTTGTTTATGTTATTCTTTATGCATGAAAGATTTTATGGTGAAGTCAAAATTGTTTCTAATTTTAAAAGACCAATCATTAAAATAGTCTATCACTTCAAGTAGTTTTGGGCTTCTTTCTTCATTAAAATTTTAGTATCTAAGGTGGCAATATGAAATGCAGAAATGATTTTCCTCTAATTTATTTTGGTTTAAGTATTCCAAGTTTAAGCAGAATATCTGATTCTTTTAATTGGGAATTTAACCCATTACATGTTCTGAATTATGTGATTGCAGTCTTAGTGTTACTCAGTTTCTTGAATGGCATCCAATATACTTGCTCAAGAATCACTGTGGCTATGATCTGATTCATTTTCTTTGACTAAGTATTTATCATTCATGTACAGTGTATGCATACACATTTAAGGTTGATGAGAAAAGATGACAATTTTGAAATTAAAATGTATTATGACAATAGTTGACTATTATTTCCTTTTATGCAAATGTAAAGTTGAACTTGGAATTAACTTGTCTCTCTTGCTGTTTATGTTGAATGTAATAACGTCATTATAGCCCAAATGCTTTTTAAAGCCTGATAATACTGAAGTGGATCATGGAAATCAATATACTTACCCATTCAACTCTTACTACACCTTTGAGGATGCTTAACGATTGAATGCTGCTTTTAATCAAACAAGTTCCCAGCTGAAAATTCTAGCTCCTTTCTCTTATGTTATGGTAAAATACTTTCTGCCTTATGCTTTGGATTTTAGAAATGATTGTCAGTTTATGAGCCTTTGGTTAAAGTCATATACTTACAAGTTGTGACCCATAATTTGAAAGTTTAAGATGCTATTTCTAAGTTGGAGATGTTATTGTTTCACATAAAATCTGAAACCAATAGAATTATTGTTTATCTTTGCTAATCAATAATTAATAAGATTCATATTTCCTTCATGATTTACATACAGTACATACTGATTTGAATGATTTCCTTATTGTATATATTTTCTGAATTTGTGTTTGCATCATCGCGATGCATAAATGTCTTTAATAGTTTCTAATGCTTCGCGTGTTTTGCTTGGTGCTCTATTTGCTGGATAAAATATATTATTGTAAAAATCTGAATACTTAATTTATAGTTTCTACAGATAATTTTGAATTATTGTAGTTATATTCATACCTCTTATCTCAAGCTTGTTTTGTTGTCCACTTTCTCCACATGCAATCAACCTTAATACGTGCTAACTTATTTACTGTCGAGCAAAAATTGCAACTCAAGCCATTTATTTCTTGAAAGCTTACATGCTCCACTATGACTTACAAAACTTAAAAGGAAAGACCTGAGTGACTTGAAAAAAAAAGTTGCATGCAAAATTTTCTAAAAGTAGTTGGCATGGAAATTCATAAAATATTAGGACTTCTTTTGTCCTAAATAATATAACACATGAAAAGGAACATACCTACTCTATAATATATTCTATTTCTGTTCTTTTTTGAGTTTAAAACTAATTACTACTTCCTTTCTCTTAATTAATGGAGTATATAATTGTTTTGTAGGTGGACTTCACTGGAAGATACTACGACGCCGGGGACAACGTTAAGCTTAGTTTCCCTATTGCGTTCACTACCACAATGTTTGTGCTATTGCTGATGTAGCTAGCATACAAATTACAATGCCATGATGACATGTCTGATGCTGCAATGGTTTTTTTTTTTTTAAAAAATTCTTGACATTATATTTCTTTAATGAGTTTAGTGCTCTTGTCAAATATTCTTCTCGACAAGGTTAGTGTGTCTGTCTAAGTTATAACTTTCTTTTCTAGTTTGCATCTGCTCAATGGGTTAAGTTTATTTTAATTCATTATACTAGATTAGTCAGGAGTCGTTCAGTTGGCCGAAGGGGAAAGGTCCTATCACATTTTCTACCAGCTTTGTTCGGGGGTTGCTTCTGCCTTTTCGAGGTAAGTTTTCAGCTTTTGCTCAGTATTTTAAATTACTTTACTAAATCCTCATTTTTCTTCCTAAATCGGTTTTAATCCGACACTTCACCTGGTCCATAAAAGCTGTTTAATTCAGAAATTGCTTTTTAATTCTTCCTATTTAATTCAGAGTCCTTCAGAATAGCTGTTTAATTCTTCTTGTTTAAAATAAAATTAAAAATAACAAAAATTGAGGATTAGCCTAGTAATAGTTATTTAGCTCACTTTTGAAGTTTGTCTTTCTGATGCAGGTCGTTGCTTTGAGTATGAAGAATCCATTCTTAACTCTGATACCTAAATTATTTTTTTAGATCCAAATTAATCTTTAAATTTCTACACTGAATGTCAAGACGTAAAATTAGTAGTCTTTCATGAATCAGCGGATAAAACTTAATACATGCATAATTGCAAATTTATCATAGTATTCCTTCTAACTCTCTGTTACACTTTGCATTTGGACTGTCATTTAGAAGATCAAGACATATAATAATATTTATTCACCAGTTAATCATGTTATGCAGCATCTTTATGTATCATTTCAAGAAGAACCTGGATTTTTTCCAATTTGCCACTACTATCACAATTTCTTTGTTATCTTTCTTTTCGTTCATTGTCTTTAAAATTGAAATTATAGATGCTTTGCACTGTGTGAAACACAAATCAGGGCATAAATTAGCTGGTTATTATTGCTTGATATAGAATGGTGCCACCCACTCCATTGGACTAGTTTTAAATACTTATTGTGCTAAAATATTTTAGGGGTGTTCAAGAAAATACTGTTGGTTGATTTAGTGGGTTTTCTTGCTTGGGCTTATCAAGAAACAAGGCCTCTTCCTCCAAATATCTGTGGCTCCAAAAATGGCCCTCCACCAACAAAGTGAGTTTTATTTCAGATTATTGAAGAGCCTTCTATAACTGATCTTTGTGTTGTATTTCTGGTGCAAGTAGTAATAGAGGAGGGTCTGCGATGAGTGTAAGAAAGAATATGCTAAGGTTCAATTGAAAATTTTCTCTCAGGCCCAACTCTTCAGGCGAGTCACGAGAAAAGACTTCTCCAGGAATTGCTCAGTTGCTATTGCCTAGCACTCAATCAGCAACCCCCCAAATAGTGCCAGCTGATCCACCTAACTTACATTCCTTGGATTACACTGTAAATGAGTCAGGATCTGCAGGAGATGAGGACACTGTCATGAATTATGTCTCAGATCAATAGGACGTTGATCCCTTGGACAAATTTCTTCCCCCCACCTCACTTTGCCAAATGCTCGGATGAACTGCAAGTTAGTACGCTCTCCTTTGTAGAAGAATGGTGTTTTTATAGTTTTGCTTTGGTGTGATAAAACAAAAGCCAATAGATTTTTGCAACAACTTAGGTTACTATTGAAATTGTTTATTGGAAATTTCCCACAGCCTAGCACTTTGTTGTTTTAGTAACCTCCACTTCAATTAATATCACTTAGAATTGTTGAATAATCATTATAGTTACTAGTTAATTTCTGATGGATATCTCCCTTTGTTTTCTCATGGTTCTTTTAAGGTAGATCATTGGATATGTCCACTGTTGATGATATTAGTGACAATTACATTTCTGTTCGAGGTTTGAATATTACAGTAATACAGTTAATAACTCAGTCTACGCCCTGGATAATGCACAAGCCTCATAATTATTTACGTTCCAAACATCCCATTCAAATATAAGGGGTTTATTTTAGTCAAATTTTGTTCGTCTGTTGTGCTGTATCAGTCAGTTTCATTATGATGATGCATCTGAGGGATGTTAACACTTATCAACATTAGATTTGCTGGGTATCCTGTGTAATCACCTGAACTGAAAAATGATGGGGTTGCAATGTGAAAACAACCATCTCTTGACTATAAGTTTGAAGGAAATTTCTTTGCTATAAGTTTAAATTATTGATTAGTAATCAAGTTTGATCTCTCTCAAAGTCGGTACAGTTACATATGCCAAGAAAGTGCAAACTGGCATTGGAAACTGCAAGGCTTTATCTTTAATATTTGCATTTCTTCTCCATCATCTTCTACCGAATTTTTTCCAACATCTTATAGATAAGCATCACTTTATCTATCGTTACACAGGTGATTAATAACCAACCATACGAACAAAAAGCAGACGTGTTCAGCTTTACCATAGTTCTTTGGGAGTTTGTAACAATCAAGGTATTCCAAAATATTTTCTGTCATACACTAACAATTCTCATTTTATTTATCTCTGCCTTTTCTTTCCTTTGCAGGTTCCTTTGATAATATGACTCCTCTACAAGCTGCCTTGGGAGTGAGGCAGGTTTGTGACATACATGCTACACAAATGCAATCAATTTTCAGAAAAAGAGTGTGTACTGCCAAGGTAAACCCGAGTGAATCAAGCTTAAGTGTGTATGTTGCTGCCTTTTGCGTCTAAGCATCTAAGATGAAGAGTAGCTACAAATTAGACACAATTTATTACATGTATCTTTGAATATTGATAAGAAAGTATGTGAAGTATATTAAAGCTTTGGAGAAGTCAGAAGTGTTTTCTTATTATAATGAAGTAAGAATCTAAGCTAGTAGATTAAAGGTCCTAGGCCACTTGCATTAATTTTTTGTAATACAGTAATAACTTTTCATATATATATATATATGCAGGTTTGGATGTGTGTGAGCAGTCCATGGATGTCAATGATGTAATAAGAGATGAGGATCTTATTGCTCACAAATTCAATTCCCCTTGAAATGGAACTGCTTTTCAGTATTTCTCATCTCAACCTTCATGATGAGTGTTTGGGAATGTTTGGAAGGTTTGAGTTATATTATTGAACGAAAAGTAGGTTTGTCTTTTTTATTACAAGCATTATCGTGAATTATAACTTTTCATGTTTCTATACTTAAGTTTTCACCTTTTTCTGCGCATGTGCAGTTTCTATTGCAAAATTGCTGATTTTCTGTTTTTCACAATGAGTGTTTGGGAATGTTGGTAATTTCTTGGTGTTTGATTAGGTTTGAATTATATTCTTGAATGTAAATTAGGTTTATCATTTTTTATTTACAAGCATTATTGTGAATTATACCTTTTCATGTTTCGATACTTAAGTTAGTAGGTGAAAAATAGGGAAGATCAATTGATATGTTGTATCTAGAGGAATTGCTCAGTGGCTGCACTCAATTGGAAGTAAGGGTTCATCTCATGATTGAATGGAACTGATTGTTAGAGAATAGTTTGGCAAACTGCTTTTTTCAGATTAAAAAAATTCCATTTCAGTTAGTGAATGAAGTTAACATTTAAAATGTATGTGTTTCAATGGATTTAGTGAATGAAGTTGAGCATTTGAGTTTATTTCAGTTTTTTTAGTTATGTTGACAGGTTTATTTGTTTATTGTCGCTTAGATGATCTTGTTCGTTTTGAGGAAGCATGGGAAGGTAATGCAGTGAAGCATCTCCCTAGATGGAGTGAACAATCTGCTAATCGATACCTCTCAAGTATGTAGTTTTTTTTTTCTTTTATTACCTGATATACAATGTGGTACTGAAGACATATGATAAAAAGTTTAGCATCATAAGGTAGTCTTCTTGAATGCAATTCCATGTTAAAATGCCTTGATGTAGTTTATTATTACTCTTATAATTTACTTGTACATATTGTAGTGCATGCTTGAGGTAAGCCCCCCTCTACCGCCCCACCATAACAAAAAAGAACACAGGCCAATGGGTATTTCTTCGACATTGGGCCATTTGTGTTGCTGTAGACTTGTTTATAATTAACTTTTTCATTTTTTATGGTATGCCTTAACTATCTGAGAAAATCCGAGGGACTAGGAAGGAAGGTAATTGGGGAAGCTTGGCTCTCGCCAGTACTGAAAAACCACATGACGTAGGAATGAAGTTAGCATTTAGTATGTCTTTGTCAATAGATTTGAAGTTACCACTCAAATGCTCATATGGAGTAGTCTCTCAAGAGTCATTATGTGGATTGACATTTATGGATTCTCAGCCCCTTTTTTTTTTTTCTTCTACATCTTGAAATATCGTTCTCTCTAACTATAACATTTCAATTAGTTGTTATTTCACTCTCTTAATTTCTCTATTGATTCTTTGTTCGATAGGTGATAGGTATGACATCAAATTATGGCAAAGAAGATTACGGAGAAGGGAGTTTCTTATCTTTGGCAAAGAAAATATATATGTATAGCTACGTACGTACCTGTGTTGTACTTCTTTTGGTATATATTATTAGTTAACTAATTTGAATTATAGGTTGGAATGTTAGACTTTGGGTATTTATTTTTGTGGGTTGGAATGTTAGACGTTGGATATATATTTTTGAGGGTTGAATGTTAAATGTTGAATTTGGATATTTCATGGATGTATGGATATGTTATGAATGAATGGATGCGTTTATTGAAATTTCATTTAAATTTTGAATAAAATAGGCTGGTGATCAATAGCTTTTTGAAAGATATTGGTGAATCACTGATATATATATATATATATAACTCAAAAAGATATCAGTAATTTACTGATATCTATTGTTCTAAACATTTTTTTTGAAATTTTTAAAAGATATCGGTAAAATACTGATATGTATGTCAGGAAAAGATACCGGTGAATCACCGATATCTATTATTCTAAACCTTTAATATCAGCTTCATTAATATCGATGATTTTATAATAGATATTGGTGTTTTCTCGATATCTATATTGATAATAGATTTCGGTGGTTTACCGATATCTATTATTCAATATCTTTAACATCACCTTCATATATATCGTTGAATTTAAAATAAATATCGGTGATTCATCGATATTTATGTACTTAATCGATATCGGTGAATCACTGATATTTATTTAGGGGACCTTTAATAACACCTCCATTAATAACGGTGGAATTACGAATAGATATCGGTGAATCATCGATATCTAATGACACAATAGATATCGGTGATTCACCGATATCTATTGATGGGACCTTTAATAACACCTCCATTAATAACAGTGAAATATTAAATAGATATCGGTAATTCACCGATATCTATTAACAAAATAGATATCGGTGATTTTTCGATATCTATTTAGGAACCTTTAAAACACCTCCATTAATAACGGTGGAAACACTGAATAGATATAGCTGAATCTCCGATATCTATTCAAAGATTTCTAGTAGTTGTAGTTTTATGTGTACTTGTGAGATAATGCTTACCATGAAGAATGCTATGTTACTTGATAACCATGTGAGATTTTGAGCCAATTATCATGAACATAAACATATGATATTTCTTTCTTGTGAGTATCATTCTTGTGTGTATTCTAGAACTTGCCTCTTCTCTTACTTGAGACTGCATGTTATGTTAGATAATGGGAGATGATTTTAGGTCATCTTTGATTTTCATGAGTCACTTTGCCAAAAAAATTCCTACCAAATAATTTTACATCCGTAGTTAGCCCTTTTGAGCCTAAAAATCTTATTTCTTTGTCAACCTACGAAGATAGCCACTTTGATTCCTATTTGAGACTTAAATTTCTATATTTAGTGGAGAATTAAATTTTGTCAAGTGTGAGAATTGATTTCCATGGAGTTTGGAAGGAATATAATATTTGGAGCTGTACAAGTGGTTATGAGCTGAAAAATAAGTTGCTTAGGGGTAGTGCCCGAAACTGGTACCCCGAGATGTTAGAGGTAGTGCCCCGAAATTGATACCTCAGAGAAAAACAGAAAAGAAAGAAAAAAAATGTTGTGCTTGAAGGAAAGGAGAGAAAAGAAGATTATAAGAGCATGAAGCTGAATAGCCTTGAAGTGTAAAAATCTGCAGTACAAAAGTGTTGTCGTTCGATTGTTTGGTTAACGTGAACCGTTAGGGTTCCATTCGTTTCTAAATTAGTGGAAGCAAAAACATAGATACGTATTACCTTTCACCAGGGTATGTTGAAGAAGAACATGAATTCTCGCCAGCAGCATGCGCAGCCTCACGACTTTGAGCATAACTTCCTCATCCGATCTTAGATTTGAGTGATTTTTACGCTAAAACGATCCTATCTTCCGTGAATTTCCAATAGTGTATCACACGAACATTTTGAAGTTCCACAAGATTTTAGAAAAATCATAGAAGTTGACGAACAGTAGCAGCAAACGACCTCTTGATCTTCTGTTGTATTCCCAAGTCCAATCTTGACGTCGTGTGGGCGACGATCTTCAAGATCCTCTCAATCTGCTATTCTCTCTACCCTACTCACGGTCAGGCGTGTCTCATCCAGTGTTAAAACAATTGAGATGACTTATATATGGGCTACAACAGGGACCAGGAGGTGAAATTATAGTCGGGCCTCCATTGGGCTTAAGTATCTAAGTTTAGCCCTAAACTTATACTTAAGTCCAATAATAATATATTCCACTAAAATATTATTACCGCGCTACCGCTCTAATCCTAAAATTACGTTTTGGGCTCCTTATTATGAGCCCATTAGTCTCCTCATGTTTAAGATATACAATGCCCATTAATTAATTAAGTTAATGACAACTCCATTAATTAATATCTCATCTGAGAGTAGTACCACTCAACCTCATTATCATGCAGGAATAAATTCACCAGCAGGGTTTACATGATAATCCTTATGAGCTCCTCAAAGGGACATCATCAACCTATTTAATAGGACACAGATTCCTTCTACAATCAACAACGCATCATAGAGACAACACTATTTCCCAACTCACCGAGTTTATTGATTTAATTACATGTAAATCTCACCCATTGATGAATCAAAGAAATACATACTGCCTTACGTGTCGAGGTTATTGTATAGAGATTAAGAGCATGAACATCCATAATAACTGAGATCAAGTTCTCCTATATAGTCAGTATAAATCGAACGATCTCAAGCAGTCCTGCTCAATACACACAAAGTGCACTAATGTGATTCTATGACAAACTAATACCAAATCACACTACAACCATCCAAATAGAGAGTCCCGTCTATCTCGGTTGTGAGCATCTATTTATACTTTATAAGGAAACCGATAATATGATCTTCTGCGTGTTGTCGCACAACATATTATCTACAGTATAAAGTAAGTGAACTTTTGAAATTATAATATGCAAAACATTTGATCATATGATTCTCATGTCAAATTCATTGTTAAACATTGTTCATACAAAGAGCTAGACTTTTATTATACATTCCCACAATCTCCCACTTATACTAAAAGACTCCACTGCCATACATCTGATTCTCACTCCCACTACATGACCATCAAAAGCTTTCGCCTTAAGGTCCTTGTAAAAGGATTTACTAGGTTATCATCCGATGCAATCTAGGCGACAACAACCTTTCCCTCGTCATACGATTTCTCGTAACAGGTGGTACTTGTACTTAATGTATTTAATTACATATGAACTCGTGATTCTTTCAAGTTTGCAACTGCACCATTATTATCACAATAAATTGTGATAACCGTGGGCAAACTCAGAATCACACCAAAGTTCATTACGAAGTTTCTAGAGTCATACAGATACTTTGGCTGCCTCAGAGGCTCCAATTTATCATCTTTCCATGGTGGTGTCTGAAATATATTTCTATATGACACTCCTCCATATTATGGCTCTACTTCCAAAATAAACACATAACCTTGAGGTGGATTTACTGCCGTCCCTATCTGATTTGAAAAATCCGAATCTATGTAACTCATAAGAAGTAGTGAATCTATCCGATAAGTCCACATATAATTTCTAGTCCTTTTCAGGTACATAAATATATGTCTTACCACGTTCAACCTTCTTATTTCGGGTTACCTTGATACCCATTGTCCATGCGTTTAGCAAAACAGATATCCAATCTTGTTCATAGTATTCCTTAGATTAAGCTTCCTTATTCGCTGAAGCATAAGGAACCACCTTCATCTCCTTCATCTTCTTTTGTATCCTAAGAAACATTTCCTTAGATAAAGTCACATGCTAAAACGAGTAAGGGTTGTACCATTACATGAAGCTTGAGATGAGCACAACATCCTATCTTGTGATCATGATCACAAGGATATATTTTGCATCTTTTAAGTCCTTCATTTCATACTGCTTTATGAACCATACCCATACGCCTGACAATACTCTTTCAGTATCTCCAATGAGTTAGATATCATCTACATATAGTACAAGAAATACCACCACGTTTTCATTACTCTTTTCCAATATACAAGACACATTCGAGTATTGATTAAATCCATGTTAATATATCTCCTTATCAAAATGGATGTTTCATGTTCTTGAAGCTTGTTTTAGTCCATTTATGGATAATTTTAAGCTTACAATCAAAATACTCTAGCCCTTTGCAACGAATCTCTCTGGTTGCTTCACATAGATGTTTTCTTCAAGATTTCCATTCAGAAAATCTGTCTTAACATCTATTCGCTATTCCTCATAATAAATATGATTAGCAACAGATAAAAAATCCAGATCAACATAAGCATAGCTACCGCCAAACAGGTTTCCTCATAATCGAACCCTTTCTTTCTGAGTATACCTTTTCGCAACAAGCTTTGCTTCCAAGGTTTACACCTTACAGTATGATCCTCTTTTATTTTGTAAGACCACTACCAATGGCTTTTACAGCATTTAGTGGTTCTACAGGCTCCCAGATCTAATTTAGAATCCATAGATTCTAGTTCAGAATTCATTGCACTTTGCTAAGATTTTGAATTTATATCTTGTAGAGCTTTATCGTATCCATGGGCCGATTTGATATTTACTAGGGAGCAAGTCTCACGACTCTCCCAAAATATAAATCTATCCGGTTGTTGGACAACCCTCCCACTATGATAAGGCGCTACAGGCAATTGTGTATTAGATGTGACATGCGATGCATTTTACTTGCGGTATTTCATTTTGTACAATTGGTACTATACTTTATGTTTTCCTCTCACATTCTTTTAGAACAACTTATACATAGGTTTGTGATTTATTACATAGTCCTTTTCCAAAAATTTAGTGTTTGTGTTAACAATCACCCTCCGATTTTTTGGACAAAATAAACCACCCTTCATTTTTCTAGGATTTCCAAAATGAATTTTGTAATTCCAAATAATTCATCATCTATCTAACCATTTCCATAAGAGTCCTATTCCTTCTTTCCGCCACACCATTCAGTTGGGTATGCCCGGTGTAGAGAACTTGAGATTTAATCTCATCCTCTGATTCAACTCCTAGAATATCCTAAGAGATACTCACCACCACGATTAAATCGTAATGACCACCTCTCGCCGGGATAGTCTTAGCACCGCTTAAATCAGAATGAACTACTTCTAATATATCATTGGCACTACACCCCTTTTCCTTAAAAGGCCTTTAATCATTTTCACTTTCAAGTAAGACTTACAAGTCAGATAGTTTCTGCTTCAGATAAACCCAACGGTACATCGGCTATCAACCTTTGAATCCTACTCAAGTAAAATGATCTAGTCTTAGATGCCAAAAGTATGTTTAGTTCATCTCCAAAGGTTCCTTTGTCTTACTAAGATTAGAAGATGCATTATTAATTATCATTTATTGCATCCGAGGGATAAACATAATTTAAGAGTGTACAAATTGTCCACCAACGTACCACAACATATTATAGCTCCATCCTTCATTATCATGGCTATGTCATTTAAATTAAAAGCAGTATCCTTCCGTATATGCATAGAAACTGAAATGAAATTCTTTCTATGAAAACATACGTAAAGACAATTTCTAAAAATCAAACGTTTATTCCTATCATAAGATAAATAAACAACTCCCACTGCAACAACCACTACTTTCGTAGTATTACCCATGTCCATAGTAATCTCATCATCACTTAGTTGCAGGCTTTTATTGATACCGGTATCTACACACAACGTGTCAGTAGATGCCATCACTAATCATGGTTCAACGACTAGTGAATGAGATACTAACCTTGTTCATACCTTGATGAAATTGGATTTCCTTCGCCACTTATTTTGTCAGAAGTTTCCCACTAAATACAACCTCTTGTATTTCAGGTGGAACTTGCTCAAAACATATAGGCAAATTATGAAGAATAAATTGATCTAGGTTTCCCATTCAATTTCTACTCCAAGCATTTCCAATTCATTCATCAAGTTATCCATGACCTCTTGCCTTTCTACTTACTCAAGTATCTGAAGAGTCGCATGAGACCATCATATTTCTATGACCATTTTACCTCTCCACTAGAGACTTAAATAAGCATCATAGGGCATTCTTAGTGAGAACACATTTTTATTTCTAAGCAGTAAGAATCGAAAATAAGATTCTTTTCTAATAATCTAATTTTGGACAAGTAAATATGTTTCTTTTAGTAAACAATAAGCGAGATAAAATCATTTGAAAATGCAGAGAATCATAATAAATACACCGTTCAAATCTTAGAATTTATCTATTTATATTGATTCCCTGAAAACAATATAAAATAAAATTTCCCAACATCTCAAGCACTGTGAGTCTGCATGCCACATGAGGGTGGACGTATACAAACCCGAACATTAACAAGAGAAGATTTTACCCATTAATTTCATTCGCTAACCTAACTTTATGACAAAATAATTAATAGTCGGTTCCTCTTTAGCCATGCAAATAATAACAGTGACTCCGTTGGGGAGGATAATTATTATTTACACCTAAGTGTGCACCATTATTTGATTCCAAGTCCGCTGCCCAAGCTTATGTGCCTTACTGTTGGAGAAGTACACAAGCGCTCAGATAACTTCCTACAATCATCAATTATAAGTTTGTACTAGTGAACCGTGAATAAACTCATCTGTTAGGGAGGAAGACACTATAGCCAATGCGCAAGTTTATTCACATCACTTTACAAATAATAATTATTTAAAGAAGTCTGTACCAGTGATCCGTGAATAAACTCATCTGTTAGGGAGGAAGGCACTACAGCCAACGCGCAAGTTTATTCACATCACTTACGAACCAATAATGGATGCCGCGGGAATTATTTAGCAATCCCCTCTCCCACTTAGTTATTTAACACCGAGGGTTTTTACATGCATATAATATTCAACAATAAAATACGCATCCTAGCATGCTCCTATTACCGCAAATAAGACAGTAAATCATAAAGAATCATGCATAACATATATAACAATAATCAAATAAATCAATTATTGTAGTTTTATATAAGGAATTAAATCGCCAAAAATAGATTGACTTGATCAACACTCCAGCAATTAAACCAATGCCTTGTACGCAACAGTGCGTCCGTGCCAGCCTAACGTTCACACCACTGGGCTCCCATGCCTGTCTTCGTGCGTGACTCTAAGTGCTGAAACACATAATCATGCAACAACCACGCTAACAACCGTGCACCTCGCCTGGAACGTTGCCCTGCACTTCGCCTGACATCCAATTTGCTCTCCCGGTAGCACGCATGACAACAACACACCACCGGGTGCCCCTCCGAGCATGCCACGGGCACTCTGCTCGGCTTTCAGACGCTATGCTTGACGCCACGCTCGACGCCACACTCGTCGCCATGCAAGATTCCACGATCGATGCCACGCTCAACAACACCGCGTACAACACTGAGCACCTCAACGAGCGGTATGCTCGTGGATCTGACCGGTTCCCTGCAAGGCACGCCTGCCTAAGCTTTTCCTCGCTCGTCCATCTACTCAGTTTGGATCATCATCACATGACACCCAGCCCGCTAGCCTACTCGATTCCGTGCTTGGTCTCATGCCTGTGCGGTGACGCACGACCTCTCTCATGGGCGTGTAGCGATTTCTGACGATTTTGCACAGCCTCCTCTAATAGGCCCGTGTTCTGCACACGGGGCGTGTGCTGGTACACGACTCGTGCGCCAGAACATGGCCTTTCTCCTGAGCGAGCTTGGCGTTCTGATGATCGAACACGGCCACCTCGAACAGGCCCGTGTTCCGCACACGGCTCGTGTCCAAGCATGCCTTGTTCTTCCTTCTCCGTTTCGCTCCCGACTCTATTTTTCTCCATTTCTTAATCTGTTTTGCACATATTTAAGCTCATTTACACATTTCTATCAATCTATACTACATTTCTCATAATTACATAAACTCCACCAAAAGTCACACAATTACGAATAAAATCATCCGAAAATCAACAAATAAAGACACTAAAATCTAGGTGAAAATGACAACGATCAACCCCCAAACTTAAAGTGTTGTTCGTCCTCGAATAATGAATAATGATAACAAGAGGAGTAATTTTCACCTAAAAAAATACCTAACGAACATAAACCACAACACATCACAGGTAACAAGGATTACAAAAATCACATTAAATATTCCTACATCATCAAACTTATAACATAAAATATTAACAAGTTCAATCTTAAGATGACAAAATAGTAATCAAATCCCTTTCAATCAAAGCCTTTCATAGGATATTAAATTCACTCAACACTCTATGGAGTAGGGTTTTGAACAACACTCATCAATCGGTTAGAACCGACTCACCATAGGCTTGCTCATGGACTATGTTCACAAGCCACCTTAGTTTCAATAAGTGATCAAATAGGTCTTTCTCTTATGATGTAATGTTTAGGCTCTTTGGTAGGGTAGACAGCTTTGGATAATAATGACTATTCAAGTGTAGATAATCGAAGAGATGATTCTTTTCTCCAACTTCCTCACTTTCAAGCTTCCTCCCTTTGTCAAGTGTTCAAAAGCACTAAATATCAACATACCATGGATTCATTGAGCTTCTTTTGATTGGCATACTTCTTTTCTTTGATTGTGTATTCCTTGAGCATATTTTATGTTTTGCTCCTTTTCATTTTTTTGTTGAAGTTGCACTTACTTTTAACTTGATCTCTTTCACCCTTTTTCTTGATTCAACCTTTCTTCCATTTATTTGTAAACCATCATCATCCTCAATTACCCACACATAGGTTACATATATAAGGCTCAAGTGGGTTTCCAAGGCTTGTATTGTGCTTAAATCACAAAGAAAAGACTTATAGGCTCAAATTGGTAAACTAGGAATAATGTTTAGGTAAGGAATTTTATGGCTATGACTTCATTTAACAAGGATACTCTGAGATCATATCACAAATTTCAACCATTCGGGCTTCATTCCTATAATGCATGAGCAAGTTCTAGTTTGTCTAAGTTCAACCGGTCCTCTCATCAATAATTAATCATGAAGGCACGGTTGAGGCTCAACTCTCACAAGCTTTTGGTTGGATCAATAGAAACAAAATTACCCTTCATACTTCACAAAATTGAACAAATTATATAATCCATGTCACAATTTTGACTAGTAGCAAACATTAATATGCTTGCCATCACCTATCACAAATAATGCATCATAGCTCATATTCAAAAACATTCAACTCCTTCCCAAAACATACCTCCAAACCATCCCTACAAGAATAAAAACAACAAACATAACACAATAACAAAGACTCACCAAACTAGAAACATAACAAAAACACATAACTTGCATGAACAAATTCATCCATCTCAAGATATCAAAGCACATCAATTCACATCCATAACAAGTAAGATCAATTTTCCATCACATCCAAATAATGAAAATCAAACCAAAATACTAAAAATAACGAAAAGTAAATCGCATAAAACTGAAAATAAAATCCCAAAGTAAAACCTCCCAAAACAAAGAAATTAAGTACGATCCAATCCAAACCTAACAAATCAAATCAAGTCTAAAATTCTTTAAATGAAATACTAGAAGTGATAGGCACTAAAATGACTTCCTCATGGCTCCGGAGGTGGAGGTGGATGATAGGATTCCATGGAATGTACGCACGAGGAGACGCAGGGAATTGAAAATTGAACATCATAGTTATCATCTCCTCGTAGTACTCCCTACGACGCTGTCCAGCTCTCAACTCTTGAATATGCACTCCATGCTCCTGCTGGACCTCTCGGATCTCCCTCATCTGTGCTCCATACGTTTGCTGCACATGCCTCATATCTCTCACCTCATCCATCATATAGTTCCATCGATCATTGCCATGTTCAGGTCCCATTGGTGGTTGCTGCTGCTGCTCTTCTTCCTCGAACTGCGGTGGCTCAGGGGCTTGCTCTTCAAATTCCACTTGCTGATGTGGTGCATCCTGCTCATCTCCTTCCATCGGCACTGGCTCCTCTCTCAAATTAGCTAGCTCGAGGTTCTCTTCAACCCTCATCTGTCTTAGAACCTCTTCCACTTCCTCTCTGTTTCTTCTATAAAAGGCTCTCACAACCCTGGAGTTATTAGCACTATCCATTTCCAAGTTAGCAAACCTCATTCGAGTATAAACCGTAGTGAGCTTTGGAGCTGGCAAAGGAAATGGAGCCCCTTTTTCTTGCCTTAGACAATACTGATTCTCGTCTATAGACAAAAATTCCATCCTCATCAACTGCTGATAATTCAATCCTTCACTCACCATCCTATTTTCCATTCCTGCAAGATTTATTCCCAAGCCTTGAGCAATCATGGTGATTACCTCCCAACATCAAGCCCTGAGATGTTTGTCTCTTGGCAGCTCTCTCCGCATGTTGCACAAAATGTGCTGCAATGTTTAGTGGTAGCTCATTGTATATGTAGTACATGATGTATAACTGCTTCTCTCCCACTGCTCCACTCTCAAATCTCCCTAAGATGGTGTTCAAGACAATCTTCTCTAGGTACCTCATGACTGGATTCCTTATTGCAGTTCCTTTCAAAGCACTGGGAACATATCCTTCTCGCTCTGTCCCATCATTCACCAAACTCTTCCACCATTCCTGGTGATTAAAACCACCTACATGATAAAAGCTCCGATGGTATTGACATGGTGGGCATCCAAAGAATCCATTCAAAACATGTAGAGGGATCTTTTCTCTCATCACGTTGTCCAACTGGAACGTAACTGAAATAGGAAAAGAATTCCTATCCTTATTTACTTGCAATGTGCTCATGAACTCAGCAGTTAGATGGTAATAAGTAGGGGGCCTTTTATCAAAGAATGCTTCCATATTTGAGAACATAAACAACTTCCTCATATCTTTCTGAATTCCTAACCCTTCCATTGTTGTTGTATCTTGGAATCGGGTTGGCTTGATCTTGGGAGCGAGTGTTTGCCAACGAAGCACATACTTACCCCAATAATCTTCAAATTCTACCCCAAAGTAGTCCAGATGGACCCCATCTTCCATTAGTTTAGCATCGAGATTAGCAACTACCCTGGATCGGTAATGACGATTAAATCCTCATTCGTTTGTCTCACTCTCCTCTCGGCCATCTACAATTTACAACAATGCTCAAGTCATTTTCAATTTCATTAAAAAAAATTGTTAATGCATTAAGTTTAAATTCCACTCTAATGTGAACTATACTACGCATCAACATTACACATTTATATCATTATAGCTTCAAGCTTCACAACAACATTCACTGTACTATCACTCCTTTCAACTATCATGAACTTATACCTCAACTATATCATACTTGCACACATTGGTTCAAAAATATACCATCACCAATCACTATGAACCTATGATCTCAAATTTAGCCAAAATTTTCACTTAGACATTTCATCAAACACTTGGCATGCACAACTTTTCAATACAATTGCAAAAGAAAATTCACTTGGCCTCATGCCCAAATCCTAAACATCTAAGTCTAATTGACTACAATTTAAGTATTCTACAAAGCATGATAATTCAATTTACACAACATATGCATCCCATTTCATCATTCTCTCAAATCCCCTAATTCAACTTCTCATGAACCCTAATTCCACTCTCAATTCAACAATTAAATTGGCACATGTATATTCAACAAACAATAACACGTTCAAAACTCACTATATCACAAAGCCTAAGCATCAATTTACTCACTTTCTATCAAAATTCAAAAGTTAGGGTTCAAAGAATTCATACCTTTCAAACTTGGATGTGGAGAAGTGTTCTTAATGTAACAATTGAAGAATCTCACTAACAATCACTCAAAACTGACCTTGATGATGTCGATTTATGAACAAGGAATAGGGTTTGGAGTGGCTTCAGCGTGTGTGGACGGAATGGGTGTGTGTAGACCTATTCTAGAATTGAGCTTTTAAAACTGGCTTCGAACCCTGCACGACCTGTGCTCCGCTACACGGCCTTAGCCATGGCTGTATAGCATTTTCTGATATTCGAACATGCCTACGCGTTACAAGGCCGTGCTCCGTACATGGCCCGTGTTTCTGTTCTCTACACGGCTCGAGCTCTGAGCTCACCCATAACCCTGGGCGAGTAGCCACTTCTGATGTCAGTACACGGCCAGTCCTTACAGGGTCATGTACTGAACTCGGCCCGTGTAGTGATTTTCCCTTTTTTTTTTTAATTTTTCACTTCACACCCCATCTTGCCCTGTTTTTGCACTTCTCGTATACCCTATTCATGCTCACAAATACTTCACATCATTAACACCACATTTATGATCAAATAAAGGATTATCATGTACTTAAACACCACCAAACATACCAAAACAAACCTAACTCATGAGAAAAAGTTCAAAATTTACCCATTTTGCCACAAGACAATATGATATAAACACACATGATTCATCACACATTCAAGCATAAACAAATGGTGAGTCACACCACGCACTCTCCTCCAAACTTAAATCGAAACAAGTTGAAAATTAAGTTTGCAAAAAAGTGGTCAGACTTACCCTTGTCGTTTCCACCAATGCTCTTCATGAACTTACCTCGTGATGACTCATGCTTATTTTCCAAAATCCAAGTATGACCACCACGCACCCCCCAAACTTAAATTAACAAAAGTGTTAAAATTTAAGTTTGTAAAGAGTGGTGTGGCGTACATTTTCATTCTCCTTTTAGCACTCTTGTTTTTCATCATATCCCCTTTTCTCCATGAGCTTTACCACCTACATACCAAATCTACAAGAAACAATAAAAACAAAAAAGAAATAAGTATCCACATACACTATCTCCTTTTGAGAAGGAGATATGGAATGTTTCACCCGATGACCATTTACCACAAACTCATTATTAGGACCCTTAAGTTTCAACGTATGTCCACTCAACACCTCAAGCACTTCATATGGCTCTATCCATTTAGACTTAAGCTTCCCAGGGAACAACTTAAGCCTCGAGTTGAATACAACAACTTTATCCCCGGGAGCAAACGTCTTTTCCTTCACTTTAGCATCATGCCACCTCTTCATGTTCTCTTTGTAGGTGATTGAGTTATCAAATGCTCTTCCTCTAAACTCCTCTAACTCAACCAACTTCACCAATCTTGCTTGACCACTCTCTCCTTCATCCATGTTAAGGCATTTAATAACCCACAATGCACGGTGTTCCAACTCCACGGGAAGATGACAAGCTTTACCATAGACCAATTGATACGGTGACACACCAAAGATGGTTTTAAAAGCCATTCGATAAGCCCATAAGGCATTGTCAAGCTTCTCCGACCAATCTTTCCTCCCCCCATTGATGGTCTTCTCCAAAACTAACTTGATTTTACGGTTGGAAACCTCCGCCAAACCATTTGCTTGAGGGTGGTAAGGTGTAGCCACTCGATGCTTCACTCCATATCATTTCAACAATCGCTCCATCAATTTATTCACAAAATTGGATCATCCATCGCTCACTATTGCCCGTGGAACTCCAAACCTAGCAAAAATATTCTTTTTCAAGAACCTTTGAACAATCAAGGCATCATTTGTCATAGTGGGGATTGCCTCCACCCACTTTGACACATAATCCACGGCTAGCAAGATGTACACATATCCTTTAGATGAGGGAAATGGTCCCATAAAATCAATGCCCCATACATCAAATACCTCCACATCAATTCTTAAACTCATGGGAATCTCATCTCGCATACCTATTCCCCATATTCTTTGACATCTATCACATTTAGCCACAAATTTCTTTGCATCTTTAAACAAGGTAGGCCAATAGACGTCTGATTGTAAAACTTTAGCCCCCGTCTTTTGATGACCAAAGTGACCCCCACATAAAGACGAATGACATAGCTTAAGAATCCTCAAGACTTCTTCATCGGCCACACACCTCCTTATTACTCCATCATTGCAAATCTTAAACAAAAATAGCTCATCCCACAAGTATTTTTTCACTTCAACATAAAACCTCTTTACCTTATACTCATTGAGCAAGGTGGGCTTGATTCCACAAACAAGAAAGTTGACATAATCGGCATACCAAGGCGGCACATTCACCATGAGAGTACACACTAGCTCGACTTCAACTTGCAAAATTTTTTCATCTGGGAATTCATCCCCATTCGGCTTCATGTCTTCATTTTCACCTCCATTCTCCAATCTAGACAAATGATCCGCAATCAAATTCTCCACGCCCTTCTCATCCTTGATAATCAAATCAAATTCCTGCAAAAGTAACATCCAACGGATTAAAGAGGTTTAACATCTTTCTTACTCATTAGGTATTTTATGGCCGCATGATCCGTGTAGACAATAGTTTGTGTTCCAACCAAGTATGGCCAAAACTTCTCAAAAGCATACATGACGGCTAAAAATTCCTTCTCCGTTGTGGTGTAATTAACTTGGCACGAATTCAATGTCTTTGAGGCGTAATAAATTACTCTAAACTTTTTTCCCTCATTTGCCCCGACACCACTCCTATGGATTGATCACTAGCATCGCAATGTAGTTCAAATTGTAAGCTCCAATCCGGGGTAACGGGTATTGGAGAGGAAGTGAGAGCATCCTTAAGCACCTGAAATGATACACAACGTTCATCATTGAAATTAAATGGACAATCTTTTTCAAGTAGTTTACAAAGAGGTTTGGCAATTTTTGAAAATCCTTAATGAATAGTCTATAAAAGCCCGAATGACCTAAGAACGATCTCACCCCCTTCTCACTAGTAGGAGGGGGAAGACGTTCTATGGCTATCACTTTAGCTCTATCCACTTTTAAACCATGCTTTGAAATATGATGCCCCAAGACTATCCCATCGGTCACCATAAAGTGGCATTTTTCCTAATTTAGCACAAGATTCGACTCTTCACACCTCTGCAACACAATAGTGAGATTAGTCAAGCAAATACCATATGAGGAACCATACACGAAAAATCATCCATAAACACCTCCATAATATTTCAATTAAACTATCAATGATAGCCATCATACAATGCTGAAAAGTGGCAGGGGCATTACATAGATCAAAAGGCATCATTCTAAATGCAAACATACCATAAGGACACGTGAATGTTGTCTTCTCTTGGTCTTCCGGGGCAATCAATATTTGATTACACCCAGAATATCCATCAAGAAAACAATAGTACTCATGTCCCGCAAGTCTATCCAACATTTGGTCTATGAATGACAATGGGAAATGATCTTTACGAGTATTTTCATTCAATTTACGATAAACAACACATACTCTCCAACCCGTGATAGTTCTAGTGGCAATTGTTTCATTTGTATCAGATCTAACAATTGTCATACCACCCTTTTTTGCCACTACATGTAAAGGACTTACATATTGACTATCACTAATTGGAAAGATTATTCCCGTATCAAGCCGTTTTAACACCTCTTTTCGCACCACTTCTTGCATTATAGGATTTAATCTACGTTGATTTTGCACACAAGACTTCTCATCATCAATCAAATGAATCTTATGCATACACATAGATGGACTAATACCTTTCAAATATTTTATACTCCAACCAATTGAAGATTTATGCTCCCTCAAAACTCTTAAAACTTTTCTAATTCTAAATCATTAAGGGTAGAAGATACAATTACCGGATACGTCTCATTCTCTTCCAAGTAAGCATACTTCAAATGCTCCGGTAATGGTTTCAACTCTACTTTCTTCTTATCTTGCACTTCTTCTTTTGGTTTTTCATAAAGTTTCTCCACTTTTGCTTCCTTTGCTTCCTCACTTGTGAGTTCCCTACAAGCATTTAAACCATGCAATTAATCAATCATTTCATCATTTTCTAAACAAAAAAGAAGATTTAGATTTTATAGATTCAATAGAGTAAGAATGACTTATGATAATCTCCAACGGATCCTTGGAGAGAAGGTGATACATATGCTCTTCAACAATTTTGTCCACAACCTCCAATCTTCTACATTCCTCTTTGTTCTGCGGATATCTCATAACCTCTCTTAATGAAAATATCACTTCTTCCTCATTCACACTCAAAGTTAGCTCTCCTTTCTCCACATCTATCAATGCTTTTCCCGTGGCAAGGAACGGACGCCAAGTATCAATGAGACATTAGCATCTTCATCCATATCAAGTACTACAAAATCAACGGGAAACACAAACTTTCCAACTTTGATCAAAACATCTTCCACAATTCCCTTTGGATGTGTCAACGACCGGTTAGCTAATTGAAGTGTGACTGACGTCGGTTTGACCTCACCAATACCCAACTTCTTGAAAATTCACAAGGGCATCAAGTTAATGCTAGCCCCTAAATCACATAAAGCTTTATAGTTTTCATGCTCTCTCATCTCACATGGAATAGCCGGATCATTCAATTTAGGGGGGAGTTTCTTTTGCAAGATCGCACCACACTCCTCCATTAAATTCACTGTTTCAAACTCTTCTAAGCTTCTTTTCTTCGATAAGATATTCTTAAAAACTTGGAGTAGTTGGGCATTGAAGCAAAGCATCCGCAAAAGGAATATTCACATGTATCTTCTTCAACATCTCAACAAACTTGACAAATTTCTCCTCTAATCCCTTTTTGAAGCATCTTTGTGGAAACGGAATTGCAATGGGTAACTTAGGAATTCCCCATTCATCCCTTTCAAACTTCTCTTCTCTCTCTTTACGTTTTGCTTCTCTACATCTTTTCCATTTCTTTAGAGACTTCACCTTTTCTTCATCAAGAATAGGGGTACTTTCATCTTTTTCAACAATCTCAACGTCTTCCTCTTTCCCTTTTTCATCCACTCTTTTCATAGGCTCAAGTTCACATTCTACTTCCTCTACTTTCGTCGGCATAGAAGGCCCTTCGTATTTTGTTCCACTACAAAGTTCAATCATCTTGTATTGCTCCTTCGGGTTAGTAATGGTCGTAGATGGAAACTTTCCTTGACGATGAACATCCCCCCTTTCACTTGCCATTTGACTCATTTGTGTTTCCAAAGCTTTGAATCTATTATCATTCAACTCTTTCTCTTGTTTCATAAAATCAAAAATCTTGGCCATTTGATCCTCCATTGTAGGCTTCCCTTTACCATTTTGAGCTTTCTCCCCCGGATTAATGCCCGGTGGAAGAGTAAGGGTATTCCCTTGATTTCCATATGACAAATTCTCATACTTACAAGGTTGATTGAATTTTTCTTGAAAATGACCTTGCCCCCATCCTCCTTTCCTTTGTGGATATCCCCCTCCATCATTACCAAAGTTACCACCATAATTTCCTTGGAAGTTCCTTCATTGCATGAAGGCAACTTCCTCAAATGACTTCTCCGGTGGGCACCAAGTATCTTGAATTCCAAAATTAGAGGACATACCTAGTTTAGGCATAGATGTAGGAATTTGACAACTTTGAGAAGATTGACCCATATTAGGCATAGACATGCATTGTTGAGGATTAGGAAATAATTGTTGATTCATCAAAGGCAATGAAATACCTTGTTGAGGATTCACAAGCACATGTTGGTTCACCATAGACTTTGACAAAGAATCCGGAGACACTTGCAAATTAGCATTCATTCTCTTAAGTATCTCCGTGATTGCCTTATCGGTTACATCCTCCTTAGGTAGTTCCACTTTTTTTACTTGTTGAAAGCACACTTCTTCCATCTTAGCTATTCTCTCCCTTTCATACATGCCCGCAACTCTATCCATAGGCCATTGACCCATATTCAAAGCAATCTCTTCAAATATAGCAATAAATCTCTCCAGAGTTTGACCCAATATAGAACCTCCCGATGAAGCATCAACAAGCATTCGTTCACTCCCATTCAATCTGGCATAGAAAAACCCTACTTGTTGATCTTTGGGGAATCCATGCTGCGGACACCTCCTTAGCATTTCTTTGAATTGGTCCCATGCTTCACTAAATGTCTCAAGCGGCATTTTCTTGAATTGAAAGATTTGCCCTTTTAGATGCAACATCTTTGAAGGGGGAAAATACTTGCTCAAGAATCTTTGTGTCAACTCTCTCCATGTGGTGTAGGATCCCGGTGGTATAGTGTGATACCAAGCTCTAGCTCTATCTCTCAATGAAAATGAGAAAAACTTCATTTTAACAATATCCTCACTTACCCCATTTATCTTGATTGTGTTGGCTAACTCCGTAAATTGGGATAAGTGAGCATTCGGATCCTCCATTGCACCACCACCAAATTGATTTGCTTGCACCATGTTGATTAACCCCGTCTTTATCTCAAAATTATTCACATTCAATGGCGGGCCCATTCCATGATTTCTATATTGCGGTTGAAAGTGATCATGGATATTCATTCCCGGTCCATTGTTTCCATTACCACGGGGTTGATTTTTCACCACCGGAGGATTATTCCTCGCTTCTTGTTGTGCCATCAAGTGTTGAATGATTGCTTGCAATTGTTGATTATGCAAGTGAACTTGTTGAGCATTAGTTTGTGGCACAAACTCCGGATTCACATATCCTCCTCTAGCATTATCACCCCCTTGTTGAAAATTCCTCAAATTACCTCCTTCATCAACCATATTTGCATTATAATTTGCGTTTTCCATGATTTCCTCCATAGACTCTAACACTCCTCTTCTTTATCTCCTTAAGGTAGCTTATAATTCCAAGTTCAAAGGTTCAATTGATTGAGACCTTGAACACGTTTGCATGTACATATAAGAATTTCCAAATTAATTCTCCAAGTAACCAAGACAAGTAAACAAATAAACAAATTAGAGAAATACTCTTATCAAAACTAATCAAATTCAAACTCGCTACAACCAAAAGTTTAACATTTCCCCGGCAAGCAGCACCATGTTCTTAGTCGTATTTCTAGTAAAATATTTTTAGAGTAAGAGACTCTATCATTATTTTACACGTGTGATCAAGCAACAAAATTTATAAGTTTGTCATCCCAAGGGAAAGTAAGCTCATGGTTACATCCAGATTTGTCATTGATTTATGCTTTGTAAGAGAGACAAGATTGAAGGTTTGGCATTTTAACTGCTTATTACTCTATTCAATTAACTAAGAATTCAACTAACAACTAAATGTATCAAATATTGAAAAGTAACAAGATGAAAGGATTGAGGATATAATTCACTTAAAAAGAGAGCAAGACTAATCATACTCATGGTTAAGAATCTAGCTAGATATGCATAACTCTTGATATTGAACTTCATTAATTGTGGACTAAAAGCAATCGCGTTTTTATCCCTAATCCCTATGGCCAAGACAATTAGGTTCTCGACTCTTTGGCAAGTCTAAATCTCCTAGGATTGTGCTTACTCTCAATTCCCTTAAGGTACTATGATCATAAGTTTGTTCTTTTCACTCAATTTCTTAAGTGTCCCCCTATGAATGTTCTAAGCATAAGAAGGGTATGACTTACCTCCCCTCACACTAACATACATGCTCATCTTAATATATGATTCAATTAAACTCCTAATCATAATATTGGAATGATCATCCTAACACTAAGATTAGAGAATTGAATCACACAAATATTGAAATGAAACATGATTCATTAATCATAAAAGGAAGTCCAAAATTAACTCAATTCAACATCTCAAATCCTACATATGTAGCCTTCTTCTTAATCAATCATATGATTAGCCCTACTACAGGACTGCCCACTACACATTGTTTTTAGATGAATATATTCAAAGGCTTGCTCAATTTGAGCCAAAATAAGAAGAAAATCAATAATTGAAAAGTAGATTGACTTCCCTTTTGTGGAGATAACCTTCATTCTCTTCAAAATGTTATCTTCTTCAATCTTTGATACTTTCCTCTTCTCAAGTGGTGGAAGGATGGATTGATGGAAGGATTGTTGAAGATCTAGTGAAAATGGATGGATCAAATGTATGGAGATGAATGAAATGGATCTAGTGTGTGAAAATGTGGTGTGGAGTGTGTGTAATTGCTATAATTCTGATCTCCCCTTCAAACTCGCACAAATCAGCCTTTATATCACTTTGGGGACTTCTAGAAGCTTCCGGAATATTTTGAAATTTACACTGCCTTTTGCAACTACACGTGCTGTGTAGCAGCGCACGGCTGGTATAGTGCACACCTAGTTCAGCATATTCTGTTTGTTCCCGAACACGACCCGTGCGGTGGCGCACGGCCTCTCCCATTGGCGTGTAGCGATTTCTGACGACTGTGCACGACCTCCTCTAATAGGCCCGTGTTCTGCACACGGGGCATGTGCTGGTGCACGGCTTGTGCGCCAGAACACGATCTTTCTCCTGGGCAAGCTCGGCGTTCTGATGCTCGAACACGGCCACCTCGGACAGGCCCGTGTTCCACACACAGCCCGTGTCCGAGCATGCCCTGTTCTTCCTTCTCTGTTTCGCTACCGAGTCCATTTTTCTCCATTTCTTAACCTATTTTGCACATATTTAAGCTCATTTACACATTTATATCAATCCATACCACATTTTCATAATTACATAAACTCCACCAAAGGCCACACAAATACGGATAAAATCATCCGAAAATCCACAAATAAAGACACTAAAAACTAGGTACGACGATCATTGACTCATAAATTCAAGGATGACCTTAGATCATTTCCCATAATCTAACACACATATAGTTTCAAGTATGACAATAGGAAAGTTTTAGAATACACACACAAAAATGATACTCGCCAGAAAAGAAAAATCATGTGTTTATGTACACGATATAAGACTCAAAATCTCACATGGGTTTTTAACAAGTAACAAAGCACTTTTCATGGTAAGAAATATCCCACAAGTACACATAGAACTTCATATTGCAATATACCTCAAGCACACTTCCTTCATCAATTTCAAGAGCATATGAATTTCAGGCACAATTCTAAAAATATAAGCTCATGTGGATAACCAAAATAAAAAACTCAATCCTTCCACTCTCATGAATTAAAAGCTCATATAAAAATTTGAATAAGGAAACGAGGACACCTGATTTTTCTCCTTCAAAACATTTACGAGCTCCTCGAGTTGTTCGACTCGGTCAGGTCAAGCCTTGGTGTTGAACTCATCTTGCCACTCTCTTACCTTTTCTATATCAAAGCTCAACATACCTCATCATCACAGATTCATCAATAAAAAAATAGGAGACCTATGAGAAAGACTCAATTGACTATATAATCGACTCCACACACTAGACACACTAACAAAACACACTGAATATTAGGTAAGTTGCAAAAATCGACATACCAACACAAGATAAAATATTAATATGCCGCAAAAAATTAACACCCTAACAAACAAACAACCAATGAAAGAAAAAATTATACCCTCGGTACTCAAAAGATGAGGTAAGTACATCACACTCCCCAAACTTAGTAAAAACGTAAGTCGATAATAAGTTTGAAAAGAGATGTAATTGCCAAAACGTGAGAACTTCAAATGTAATATTTTCTTTCCCTCTTCTTGTCTACACTAAACACCTCACCTTTCTTGGTCACAAAAATATGATCCTTGGAATTACCTTCCTCCTATGTCTGTCTAGATGCCTCTTTGTCAATCTTCCACTCAAATTCAGAATCATCTGTCCTATTAAAATCAAGATTAAACAAGTTAGAAATCACATCTATGCTTTTACATGATTGAGTCTCCATGGGCATCTTCACTGCTTGAAGGTTCGATTTGAATGGCTGATCTAATGGACCTCTTGGGCGTGACTGTGCAGTCTCATAGTTTCGAGCATAACTTTTGCATCCGATCTCCAATTGAGGTGATTCTTGCATGAAAATTATCCTATCTTAGGAGCTGGTTTGACTAAGGTCTTGGTCGAACCAAGTATGTATTGATCGAACCGACTATCAGAAAGTTCAAACTCCCCAGTACAGTCTTGTTCGACCATGGTTCGACCAACAGGGTCGGTCGAACCATAGTGGTTGTGGTCGAACCGTGCTTCAGAGGAAACTAGGTGTTGCAGATAGGCTGGTTCGACCTCGGTTTGACCAACAAGGTTGGTCGAACCATAGTGGTCGTGGTCGAACCCGACTTCAGAAAAAATAGAGGGTCGCAGACAGGATGGTTCGACTGTGGTTCGACCTTTAGGGTTGGTCGAACCATTGTGGTGTTGGTTGAACCGGCCTTTTGGATGCTCTGGAGGTTGCCCAGGTGCTTGGTTCGACCTCTAGGATGTGGTTTGACCTGCTGGCTTGGTCGAACCCTGATCGAATCGAGCTCTTGGAGCTTCAGAATTCATATCCGGCATCATCAGTCCCTCATATTGCATTCTAGACCTTAATATGATGGTGTTGCACTCTTTCAGGTTCGTTATGCTTTGAGATGGGAACTTTTTTTTCTCCAACATTTGCTTCAATTGATTCACGTTCTCGGCCATTTGCCCATCATCAAAACAAGGTCCTTCAACTGCTTAGATAAATCTGCATGATTAGTATTCATAGTAGCCTCAAGACGATCAACCCTTGCATCATTCTCAACCATGTATCGATTGAAGGTATCTTCAACACTCTTCAATTATTGCTGCTGGATACTAGGCCCCCTTTGTGTCAACTCTATAATCTGCCTTTGCTGGGACTCTAGTAGCTTGTTGATGTTAGCTAAACTAGAGACGATCTCATCATCCCTATTCGGCTTTACCACTTTATTTTCAACCTGTGCCACCTTACCTAGTACATAAGTTCCTCTTATTCTTTCCATATGCGAATCACATGAATTCATAGAGATATTTTCAAACAAATTTTCTGCGTCAAGTGCTGTATTAGATAACAGCGCTCCACCTGATGATGCATCAATAAGAATACGCGACTTACAATCCAATCCATAGTAGAAGATGCTTATGTATTGAGCCTTAGACATCCCATGTTGTGGGCACCTCATGAGCATCTCTTTGAACCTATCTCATGCCTCATAAAATTTCTCACCCTCATTCATAATAAATTGGGTGATCTCTTACCTCATTCTGAAAACCTTTGAGGGTAGCATGTATCTCTCTAAGAACTTCTGCTGCAGTTGGTCCCATGTAATGTAATCTGTGGCATCAAGAGTCTCATACCAAGCTTCCGCCCTATCAATCAAAGAGAACTTGAACAAGGCGATCCGCCTAACATCATCATTATCTCCAACACCCTTTTGAGTGTTTGCATAACCAAGGAATCTTCTGAGATGCTGATATGGATCTTCAAAGCAACCTCCAAAAAAAGGATTCTTCTCTACCATGCTAATATGAGCGGGGTGTATCTCAAAATCATCATCTTCCCCCATTGCTCCTATCAATCCCATGTTGCAAATCCCATTGTACATGAAAATTTCACGATGGTAACATTATTCGGATTTTGCCTTGCTCGGCCATATCTGGCACAATGTGTTATTCCTTCTTTTCCTTCTCTCATTTTTCTAGTGCACAAGTACCTCAAAAAAATTCATGGTTAGATAGAAATAAATAATCACAAATAGAAGTCTTAATAAACTAGAAGTAATAAAATTAATAATAACAGCCGTCCTCGGCAACGGCGCCAAGAACTTGATGCTCATTTTCTTTGCACGCAAAATTAATCCCCAAGTATGAAGGATATCAGTTGCAACTTAAGCAAGCGACCAAGTTAAATATCGAACCCAAGGGACGGTGCATTATCAAAACCCTAGATGTACCAAAACCCTAGATCTACCAAAACGGTTCTAGCCCATGATGTTGCGAAGAAAAATTATGGGTGTTGGATAGATCTTACCTATATGTCCAAAAAATACAAGATAAATTAGGAAACGAATAAACCCTAGATGTGGGCGTAGTCGCGTCCTTCTCCATCTTGAATCCTCCTCTTGGTTCTCCTCTTGATTCCACATACGAATCTTCAATGTGATGGATGAATGGAGGAAATGATGTGAATGATGATTGGGTGGTGATCTCCTCTTGTGGTGTAGAATGATTGTGTTGTTGTTTCGTCTTCCCTTGGTGTGATCTACATCCCATTTTATATTTGTAAGCTCTCTTTATGAACCTAGGATGAGGTTTTTCTTGGAAACCACGAAAATACATGCATTAGGATGTAAAAAGGCATTTGATTCGACCAAATCAGCATGGTCGAACCAATTCTAGGCTTCTGGTTCGACCACTGGTCGTGGTCGAACCAGCTTGCTCAGTCTCACCGTTTCGTATATATCTTCCACATACAAGCTCCGATTTGAGTGATTCTTGCACTCACGTGATCCTCTCTTCCTTGAATTTCTATCCGTATAAAGAAATCATAAAAACTCCAATATTTGAATGTATAACCAGCCATGATAAGGGCCACAGCCGTTCTGTTCGGTACAGCTTGCGCGACGTCACCATTTTGATCATAACATTCTCTTCTGGATTCCGATTGAGGTGTTCTTTATGCCAAAATGATCCTCTTTTCAGTGTCTTTTCAACAATGTATTATAATAACAGTTTTGATCTCCAAACGAACACAGAAAAATTATACAAGTTGGACGTGCGTTTTTCAGCATTCATACACAAGATGCACCTTTTTCTCCAACTTTGCACTTTTTATCCTTTTTCCACCTTAAACACAATAAAACACCTCGAGTGCACCTTTTTCTCACATATATTGAATATAAGATACTTGTGCTAATATATGACAACAATTTCCATAAAAAAGGTGTTAGATTGGACAATAAGCATGTGACACGTGTGAATATCCTTGGAGCAAGAGATATAATTCACCCCCTTTCTAGGTACTATCAGTATCAATTATTTCCCGTGCACGTAGTACTCTAACCCGATATGATATTCCTTTATAGGTACTATGAAGTTATTCTCTTCATCCAACTTATTAACCCAAATCATATTCAATTAACAAGTATTTATGTAAGACAGTTCTAATGAGACTTCGGAGTCCCCTCACATAGAATCATAACATATAATCCTGCTCACCAGTGAACACACTCAATCAATAATCAAGATATGTATTCAGACTCTACATAAAATTAATGATTCACAAAACAACTCTGAGTATGAATTAAAAATGCATAGTCTTTTATAAAATAAACCACAAGTAGTGTTGTATGGAGTATACACATGGAAGTTCAATTAACTCAAAAAACCTTCATAAACCCTAGAACTACCGAAGCAGTTCTATCCCATGATTGATCGAAGAACAATCATGGTGGTTGGATAGATCTTACCCATACTCTTGAAAATTACAAGATAAATTAGGTTGCGAAGTAAACCCTAGATGCGGGCGCCGTCGCATATCTCTCCATATTGATTCTTCGCTTGGTTCTCACTTGATTAGACAGACGAATCTCTCTCTACAGCTCCGTGGATGATGGTAGGATTTTGGATGTTGTGTAGAATGAATGTGATGAATGGTTCTCTTTTCCCCTACGAAGGGTCTTCCTTTTATAGCTTTAGCTCTCTTCATGGATCTAGGATGGGCTTTTTGAACAAAAATACATACTGAAGGTGTAAAAATATGGATCTGGGAGTTTCTCGTATATCGGTTCGACCAAGGTCCCTGGTCGAATCAACCAAGGCCTGTAATGAATTGGCAGGCTCCTGTTTCAACTCGAACAGCTGGTCAAAACAGAAGCTTCTTGGTCGAACTACACTTGTGAATCTTTATGCTTTTGGTTCGACCACGGTTCGACCAACAGATTGGTTGAACCGCAGTGTCGTGGTCAAACCACACATCTGCTATCTTCCTGCGCCTGGTTCCACCGTGGGTGCTGGTCGAACCAACCCACATTTGGTCGAATCGGGTGCCTACAACACCCCTTCTCTGATTTCGATAAATTCTATCCCATTTTCCTTCGAAAATCCGCTCAAACGACCTTACACGCACCTGATTCGTGACTTTCCACTACATATCTCGATTTATCTTGACTTAAAATCAAATCATACATCATTATCACACGAATCAGAGCTCAAATTACGTGAATTTACACACGCTTCAAACCCCCAACTTACATATTGCTCGTCCCGAGGCAACAAAATCAAAACCATAAGAGTAAGTGTAAATTTCACAAGTCCATCTAGTCAAGTACAATTCATACCTACACATGCAATTCTATCAATTAAAAACAAGTATCACTCGCATCATACATTTCATTCATGCAAAACATCACTCAATTATAATACACTTCGGAGTACTAAGTCATCTAGTTCACAAGATAAGTGTTTACTCTCGCTCTCAAGTGTAAAAGATGTACACTTTTGGGTAAGTATATACGCTCATACTCAATTCATATTCCCGTGTAACCATAAGCTTGGCAAAGGTCTCAAAAATCAACTTATAATCACTTCGTTACTAAGATAACAAAGGACTAGCTTTTGGGTTGTAATATTGGCTCTTTGGCAAAGGTAGGAATATATAGATAAAGTGACTAATTCACTAGTAGAGAATTACCTTGGAGTTTTACTTTTCATCAAACAGCTTCTTCTTCTCCATCTTTTTCTCATGATCTTTGCGATTCATCTCTTTTCCTTCTTCACGTTGACATCAACATCTTTAATTTTCCTTTCTTCAAAGTACAAGAGTACCAATTTCGGGCACTACCCGCTAAGCAATCGGGGTACCAGGTTCAGACACTACCCCTAAACAAGATTTAACCATGATGAGTGTTTTCTCAACACACAATTAATCCCCAAGTATGAAGGATATCAATTGTAGTCTCAAAAGGTGACCAAGTAAATATTGAATCCAAGAGACGAATAATTATCACCTCATTTGTGGAGTGCTCGGAGATGGGGAAGCTTCGAGTGGATAAACTGTATAGGCAATTTGCCAACAATGCGCCTGTACAGTTTATCTACAAGAAGTTGTGGAGTCCATGGGTTCCTCAGAAACATTCGTTCAAGATGTGGATCGCCCTAAGGAATCGCTTGCTTACTATGAACAGGTGGCGGAGGTATGAATGCGTACTTTGTGTTGGTGCCCCCGAGAGTAGAGACCACCTCTTCTTCGACTGCCCATTCACAAAGCATGTGTGGAACCGGGTTAGAGATGAAGTGGAGTGGAGGAGACAGGTAACAACTTTGAAGGCCGGTTTCAAGTGGCTCAGCAAGGACCAGTGTGTGCACGTCAGAGATAGGAGGAGATGGACGTTGGCTCTTTACGACAGTGTCTTCCTCATTTGGAATGCCCAAAACGAAGCGCTCTTCGAGGGTGTCCGACCTTCGATGGACAACTTGTTTAATTCTATTGTCATGCATGTAGTTAGATTTGAGCATTTGCTAACTAGACATGTTTATTCTTCGTACTTTGGTTGCTCCCGCTGGAGTTGTAATTACCAACTGTGACTTTGGCTTCAGCCTTCTGTTTTTGAATAATTAACATACTATTCGGGCACTCAACCAATAACCAAGTTGTATATTAAGTCTCTACTCAACAATTATTGATGCACAAAACAACCGTGAGTATGGATTAAAAACGCGCAATCTTATATAAAATGAACCAAAAGTAGTGTTGTATGGAGTTTACACACGAAAGACAAATTAACTCATGAAACCTTCATAACCCTAGAACTACCAAAGCGGTTCTAGCCTATGATTGATCTAAGAACAATCATGGTTAGTTGGACCGATCTTACTTGAATCTCCAGCGGAACCTCTCTTGCAGCCCCTTCGGATGATGGATGATCTCTCTTGATCGATTCTCCTCTCAACTCTACGTCTCCACGTCTTGATCTCCCTCTTGATTGCTGCATAAGCCTTCTTTTATACTTGTAAGCTCTCCTTATAGGCCTTGGAATGGGCTTTTTGAGTGATCACATGCATTGAGAGTGTAAAAATATGGATATGGTAAGTTTCCGCACGTCAATTCGACCACGAAGCTAGGTCGAATTCACATCCCCTGGGCGAATTGTAGGTCAAATCACCCTACTGGAAGCTTCAGACACCAGATTCGAGCTTCAGGTGCTGGATTCGACCAGCACAGCAGGTCGAATTGAGGTGTCGTGGTCAAATTGCTTCTATTGCCGTCCAATTCGACTAGGATTCAACCACATGGTTAGGTCGAATTCAAATGTGGTCGAATTGTCTGGCGCAGTCTCACCGTTTCGCGTATAATTTCCACATCCGAGCTCTAATTTGAGTGATTCTTGCGCTCACACGATTCTCTCTTCCTTGGATTTATATCCATATAAAAAACACAAGAAAAATCCAAGATTTGAATGTGAAACAAGCCACGGAAAGTAGAACAACAATTCTATTCGGTACAGCTCACGCGACGTCAGCATTTCGATCATAACTTCCTCATTTGGAATCTGATTGAGGTGTTCTTTACGCCAAATAAACCCTCATTTCAGTGGCTTTCTAACCATGTATCACACCAACAGTTTTGATCTCCACAACAATACATAAAAATTAAGAAAGTTGGATGTGCATTTTCAGAATTCTTGCACAAGTTGCACCTTTTCTCCAACTTTGCACGTTTGATCTTTTTCCACCTAAAACACAATCAAACACCTCAAGTGCACCTTTTTCTCACATATATTGAATATAAGATACTTGTGCAAATATATAACAATAATTCTCACTAAAAAGGTGTTAAATTGGACACTCAAATACGCTAATTTCCACTCTTAACAATCCCCCAAACTTACCCGATGCTCGTCCCGAGGCAACAAAATAAAAATAAAGAGAGAGAGTATGAAAATTAGTGGGGAAACAAGGACCATGATCAATACCCTATTGAAAATACAATTGTCTTCAACTTAGGTCATGCAACTCTCATTACATGTAATAATCAATTCATAGCATACAAGTTAAGACAATCACCACCAATTCAAATGTTCCATTGACATTTCTCACGGGAAGTATATATCACTCGCACTCAAGTGTAAAAGATGTACACTTATGGATTAAGGTGTTTACTCTCAGATTCAATTCAAGTGCATGCGTAACCATAAGCTTGCCAAAAATCTCAAACTCTCCACCACTAAAAGGTATGACTCGATAATGGGATCAAAAAGGACTTTTCTTTTGGATGTAATGTTGGCTCTTTGGTTAAGGTAGGACATATATGGATAAGTGACTCAAAATTTCGGATCAATCAAGCGTGCACTCCATCATGATCTTCCATTCTTCTTATTCACTTTAATTAAGCACATCCTCCTCAACTCTTCAACTTTTTTCTTCAAGCATAACATTTTTTCTTTCTTTTCTTCCCTTTATTTTCTTTTTTTTCCTCTCTTGAGGTACCAGTTTCGGGCACTACCTCTAACATCTCGGGGTACCAGTTTTGAGCACTACCCCTAAGTAACTTATTTTCAAGCTCATAATCAATTGTATAGCTCCAAATATTTTATTCCTTCCAAACTCCATCAAAGTCAACTTCACACACTTTGACAACATTTAATTCTCCACTAAATATAGGAATTTAAGGCTCAAATAGGATATCAAAGTGGCTATCTTCATAGGTTGCCAAAGAAATAAGGCTTTTAGGCTCAAAGGGCTAACTATGGATATATAATTATTTGGTAGGAAATTATTTGGCAAAGTGACTCATAAATTCAAGGATGACCTAAAATTATCTCCCATTATCTAACACACATGTAGTTTCAAGTAAGAAAAGAGGCAAGTTCTAGGATACAAACACAAGAATGATACTCACCAGAAAAGAAAAATCATGTGATTATGTACATGAATAAGAATCAAAATCTCACATGGGTTTTAACAGGTAATAGAACAATTTTCATGGTAAGTAATATCCCACAAGTACACATAGAACTTCTTATCACAATATAACTCAAGTACATTTCCTTCATCAAATTTCAAAAGCATATGAATTTTAAGCACAATTTAAAAATATAGCTCACATGGATCACCAACTTAAACTTAATCCTTCCACTCCTATGAATTAAAAGCACACATAAAAATTAGAATAAGGAAACGAGGGCACCCGATTTCTCCTTCGAAACTCACGAGCTCCTCGAGTCCAAGCGTCAATGTAGAACTCGTCTTGCCACCCTAGTTACCTTTTTCTATCATCAAAGCTCAAGCACACACATCATCACAGGATTTATCAATAATAAAATAAGAGAACTATAAGAAAGAATCAATTGACTATCTAATCAACTCCACACACTACAAACACCATTGAACACTAGGCAAATTGCAAAAATTGACACATCAAAACCAATTAAAGTTTCAATATACCGTAAAAAATCAACTCCCCTAGCAAACATTACAAAGAAAAGATTATACTCTTGGTGCTTTAATGAGGTAAGAACATCACACCCCCAAGTGTCTTAAAAAATCAACATCATACAAGTGTCTCAAACAATCCAACTCATGCATCGCAATCAATCCTCACAATCCACATCAGAGATGATCAAATATGACACGATATAGTACATGTCTCAGGTCGAATCCATACACTGTAAGATTCAGGTCCCCAATTCAACCTCAATTCGACCTGAGCTGCTGGTCGAATTGAGACAGTCGTGGTCGAATTGGCTCACTTGAAGTTTGCACATTCTAATTCGACCTGGGCCTCTGGTCGAATTGCCATGCCTCAGGTCGAATTGGGCTACTAGACGATTTTACCCCTCAATTCGACCTGAATACTTGGATTCGATCATACTCCTTGGTCGAATTGGCTCCCTGGTGCTCCAAAATTGAGTTTTCTTCATCCCCTACACACTTCAAGCTTAAAAACGAACACTAGGTACCAAAATAGAGCACAACTTCATCAAGAATCAATCCAAAAACTTAACATTCATGAGTAACTCCGGATATGACACAAAACACGGAACATAATACAACTAAACATTAGGCAAGTTATAAAAAAATCGACATATCAAAATCGAGTAAAGTTTTAAATATGCCGCAAAAAATTAACTCCCCTAACAAATGTTACAAAAAAAATTATACTATCGGTGCTTATTGAGGTAAGTACATCATACCCCCCAAAAGAACTTGATGAGAGTTTTCTCAACACACAATTAATCCCCAAGTATAAAGGATATCATTCGTAGTCTCGAAAGGTGATTAAGTGAATATCGAACCCAAGGGACGGATAATTCTCAATTTAATTATGTTCTAGTAGACTAAGACTATGTAGATAAATTCAATGATGATGATATTGAGATTTAGTTACAACTATTAATTAAAATATCAATTAAAATAACAAGAAGAATAGATAAGTGAGTTGTGATCAAGTAAGATAGTAGGTAGTTCTTTAGGTCATCCAGTTCCACTTATTAATTCATCTTCCGTGTGACGGTGTCAGACTCTGCCTTGTGGTTTATGGACGCATCACTAAACTATACAAATTCACTCTATAGACACAAGTAAATATGCGTATGACACGTGTGAATAACCTCAGAGCAAGAGATATAATTCACCCCCCTTTCTAGGTACTATTAGTATCAATTTTTTCCCGTGCACTTAGTACTCTAACCCGATATAATCTCCCTTTATAGGTACTATGAATTTATACTCTTTATCCTACTTATTAACTCGAATATGATTCAATTAACAAATATTCATATAAGATAGTTCTAATAAGACTTCAGAATCCCTTCACTTAGAATTATAACATAAAACCCTGTTCAGCAGTGAACGCACTCAACCAATAACCAAGTTATGTATTCAGACTCTACACAACAATTATTGATGCACAAAACAACCGTGAGTATAGATTAAAAACATGCAATCTTATATAAAATAAACCACAAGTAGTGTTGTACGGAGTTTACACACGAAAGACAAATTAACTCATGAAACCTTCATAACCCTAGAACTACCGAAGCGGTTCTAGCCCATGATTGATCTAAGAACAATCATGGTTAGTTGGACCGATCTTACTTGAATCTCCAGCAGAACCTCTCTTGCAGCCCCTCCGGATGATGGATGATCTCTCTTGATCGAATCTCCTCTCAACTCTGCGTCTCCACGTCTTGATCTCCTCCTTGATTACTGCATAAGCCTTCTTTTATACTTGTAATCATGTCTCTCGAGCCTTAATGGGCTTTTTAAGTGATCACACACATTGAGGTTGTAAAAATACGATATGATAAGTTTCTGAGGCTTAATTCGACCTCACTACCAGGTCGAATTCTCTCCTCCAGGTCGAATTAGCTTACTATAAGTCCCAGACACTCAATTCGACTAGAGGCCCTGGTCGAATTGACATGATGTGGTCGAATTGGCTTCGCCGCCGATCAATTCGACCAGAATTCGACCTGATGCTCAGGTCGAATTACCCTGTCGTGGTCGAATCCTCTTCCTGTTCGTATCCTGATCCAATTCGACCAGCAGGCCTAATCGAATTCTCCTCCAACAGGTCGAATTAACCTCCTGCTTCGCCCAAACAGATGGCTACGACTTCGTTTCTTCAGTTTTCAACACTTCCACTCCGGTTTCCTTCGAAAAACCACCCAAATGGCTTCAATAACACCTGATCCGTGAATTTTCACAATAGATATTGGTTTACAGCTGATTACAACCTTCAAACACTTCATAATAGCACAAATCCAGATGCAAGATTCGTGAATTTACACACTCATCAAACCATATTTTTCTTTTCTTCATATCGCTCAACCAAAATCTTTCTTCCTTTTGTTCAAATTCAAGCTAGCATTTATTCACCTCAACTCTCTACTAATGAATAAGGTATTCTACAAGGCTCAAGTAAAGGATGAATAGAGGCTTTTTATCAAGGTTTGCCAAAGAAAAAGCTTTTAAAGTCTCAGCAGGGCTTCCAATGATTTATACAGTATAAGGGAAGGTAAAATTTAGTTAAGTGACTCAAATAAACAATAATGGCCAGAGATCATGTCCTAATAATTAATCAACCATAAGTCTCACACAAGACTCCAAGCTAAGTTCTAGAATATAGTCATATGAACGATTATCTCAAGAATAAACTATCATGCATGGATGTAGCATGATTTCATAAGCTCAAACTCTCACATGGGTAATAGATTCCTAAGCACTCCTCATAGTATATATTCAAGATCAATTCCACAATGAACTCCACATATTTAACAAGTACACATGCTTCCCATCAACAAAATCAACACATGCAAAATACGAATGTAACATACTTAGGAAAGAACCTAACATATCAATCAAAACAAGTATCACCAACCAATCTAACCTCAAGTATCAAGTGTCACACCTAAATCCAATCTCAAATAAGAATATCAATATATGTACATGCCACCCACACCACGAATACCCATTTTGTAAAGAGAAAAAGAGAAGGGGGATGAGATGAAATAGATAAGATGAAAAACATGGCACCCTCTACCCCTCCGGGGCATCATCATCATCATCTTCGCCACTGCGCCAATCATCGAAGTCTCTCTGTAGGGTATCCACCTTCCTATCCAGAGCTTCATAGGTATCATTCAAATCCCCTAATCTCTGATCCATCACCACATAGTTAGCATGCAGCGCGTTGTATCTCATATCGAGCGCGGCATAACTAGTGGTAAGCAATCCCAGTTGGCAGTTCGACTCTTTCTGATTGTTGTTCAGGTTGGAAAGGTCATTCATCAATCAAAACTGCTCTCTATAATACCCATCAAGGCCGCCCCAATACTGCTGTTGTGGCTGTGCTGGATACAGTGGTTGTGGTATCCCATGATGCTGCGGAATATCCATCTCAGGATGGACCTGCTCCTCTCCAGGCATCTCACCATGCTCATGAGCGTGCTCATCATGCTCTCCATTCTGCTGTTGTGGCTCTAGCTTCCTTTTCTGCCGTTCATCTACAATCCTTTGCAGCTCCTTGTATATCCCTGCAGCGTACATATGAGCCACAGTCCTCTAATCATCTCTCCTCAAGCACGTAATTGATATAGCCTCGTGAGCCAGAGTGTTCATCAACCTATTATTGTCATTCTGGATTGTAGTCAGAGCCCTCACATCGTAAGGAAACATGAAAGAAAAAGGTTTAGAACCCCTAGTGTAAACCCAGTCTCCATCTCGATGATAGGCAAATCCAGCTTTAACACATGCGCTCATGACTAGGTCCGAATCCTCTAAGATGGGTGTAATGCCAGTGAAATCCATGTGGTACGACTCCGCCACAGGAGTAAACAATCCTCCAATATTCACTCTCTGAAATGTGGAACTCCTGAATCTGTAAAGCTGCTGAATCAAATACGAACCCACATTGAACTTCACTCCATTCAACATACACCAGAGAGCATACAACTCTCCCCTAGACACATAACTCCCTTCAGACCGGGCAAACAACGTGTTAACCAGAATTCTATCCATATATCGAACATCGGTGTTCCAAATCAAAGAAGCACAAGCATCCTTTGTCTTGAAATCCATGTGCTCTCAAGAAATAGACCTCAAAAAATCATTCGGCTTGAAATACCCATTCTCGTGCCTAGAGATCCCCCTAGGAGTTTCAAATAGCACGTTGAATCCTCAACTGTCCATGTTCGCTTCGCGCCTCCCAGTTGGAATGAACACTCATAAGGAAGCGAATTAGAACCCTTCTTGACGGTGATTGAGCACAAAATCTCCGCAGTCACATGAAAGTACGTCAGCCTCTTCAACTCCATGAAATGACGGATGCCCACTTGATCGAAATCCACATAATATCGTCATAGATATTCATTGTAATCATGGCCCCATCATCTTGGTACCTAGTTCGACCGATCTTATCAGACATATCGCCCCATCGATCCTTTATCTCTTCCCAATTCTCCATTCGAATCTTAAAATCCCTTGGCAGCCACCCCTTAAGCCTCAATTTCCTAGTAACCTCGTCCTCACGAGAAGGCCTATCCTGTCTCTTCTTAGAACGAACTTCAGTCTCCTTTCCTTTTCCTAAAAAATAATATTTCAATACCAAATGGATACAAGAAAAACAAACTAAACCTAGTTCAAAACTAACTATACATGAAACTCTACTCAAGACTTCAAGTTATATGTGTATAATCAATTCTAACACATCATGCTCCAAACTTCATGTGTTCAAAAATTTAGCAACAAAACCATACACATGCTAATTCAATTCCACTTCAAATTCAACTCTTCAATAAGAATTAACAACAATTTCAACATCCACGTCACTTTCATAAGCATGCATCTATCAAATTTCAACAATTCAACTCAAAATCTACACGTTTCACTTCACCACTCAAATTACTCAATAATTTCACTTAAACATCAAGGTCTATCAACAAATTAATAATTAAAATCAGACCTATCACTTGTTCATACGAAAATTCAAACAAAAATCCAACTTATACCATGAATTCACATAAAAACAAGCTCAATCAACTTACCCACTTAAAATCAAGCAATAGAAATTCAATCCTAGGGTAATAGAGTCAAGAGAACGTACCTTTCAATCCAGCCATGGCTTAGAATGAACAATGTATGAAATGGAAAACCTAGTTTTACAACTAAAATGCTCCAAATCCGTGAGAATTCAAGTATAGCAAGGATGGAAAGTGGTTTAAACAGAGTAGAATCAAGTAAAATCAAAGTTTGGAAGAGAGGGTTCATGGTTCGGAGAGGATTCGAGAGAGGGTGTGTGAAGAATGTACGAAATAAGGGTAAAATCAGGCTTAAAACACAACATACCTGTGCGGTTCGACCCGAACCAGGTGGTCGAACCACCTCGTCGTGGCCGAACAAAGCTTTTGGATTATTTCTGCATTCATTTCGACTCGAACCATTTGTCGAACTAAAGAGTCTTGGTCGAACCAGCCTGTAACAAATTCTCTGATGGCTGGTTCGACTCGAACACCTAGTCGAACCACAGTTCCTTTGTTCGAATCGCCCTGTAACAAATTCTCTGACCTGCAGTTCGACTTGAACCACTCTTGGTCGAACGACTCTCTGATCCTTCAAAATCGATTCTTCTTTATCCTCTGCAAACTTTAAGCTCAAAAACGATCATTAGGTACCAAAATATAGCAAATCTAAAGCTAGAGAACCACATTAAGACTCAATAATAATTGTATATATACTCCGCATATCTCAATAAATAAAATACCATTAAACATTAGGCAAATTACAAAAAATTGACACATCAAAATTGGTTAAAATTTTAATATGCCGCAAAAAATAAACTCCCCTAACAAACATTACAAAGAAAAGATTATACTCTCGGTGCTACGATGAGATAAGTACATCACCACTCCAAACTTAGTATAAGCTATAGTCAAAACTAAGTTTACAAAGAGATGTAATTTCTGATTTATAAGCACGTCGAATAAATTTCTTTCCCACACTAATAGAATAAAGCAATAAAACAGGAGGGAAGCCCCCAACAGGCACTCTTGTTTAACATCAGAGAGTCACGAGAGTACCATATCAATCCAAGGTATCCTCAAAGATGATTCAAGCATCACCCGGAGACTTATAGTGCTTCAATCGATGCCCATTCGCTGCTATGATGTCTCCGTCTTTGTCCATGATCTCAAAACTCCCCCCTCCACAGACTCTATGGGTAACGAACGATCCCGTCCATTTCGACTTCAATTTCCCTGCAAAGAGCTTTAAATAAGAGTTAAAGAGTAATACCTCATCACCTTGCTTGAACTCCTTATAAATGATCTTTGAATCATGCCATTTCTCTATTCATTCCTTGCAGATCACTGATTCTTGTAAGCTTGATTCCTGAACTCGTCTAGATGATTGATTTGAGTCAACCTCAACTCCTTTTGATCCTTAAGACACAAGTTCAAACTTCTCAATGCCCAAAAAGCTTTATGTTGAATCTCTACGGGTAAGTGGCACGGCTTCCCATAGACTATTTGATAGGATGACATATCAAGAATAGTCTTGTACGCAGTTTGGAACCCCCACAAAATATCATCGAGCTTCATAGCCCAATCCTTTCTAATAGTTCTGACTACTTTCTAAAAAAATTGTTTCACTTGTTGGTTAGAGACTTCAGTTAGCCCATTCGCTTGAGGATGATAGAGTGTATTAACCCTATGCTTAACACCATATTCCTTGAGAACTCTTTCAAGAAGCTTATTGACGAAGTGAGAACCACAATCACTTACAAGTGCTCTAGGAACTCCATAGCGGGCAAAGATATGTTTCTTCAAGAAAGACAACATGGTCTTCAAATCATTCATGCGAGTAGGAATGGCCTCCACCAACATAGAAACATAATCCACTGCTAGAAGGATGTAGAGAAATTCATTAGATGGGGCAAATGATCCCATAAAATTGATTCCCCATACATCGAAGATTTCAACAACAATGTTTGGCTGATGTGGCATCTCATCTAACCTACTTATGTTTCCCATCCTTTGACATCTATCGCATGTCACTACATAAGATTCACAATATTTAAACAAAGTAGGCCAATAAAGAGCAGATTGAAGTACCTTCGTTGCAGTCTTTTGGGCTCCGAGGTGCCCTATTTAGGTTGTGCATGGAAAAAATCAATAACACTCTCCATCTCCATCTCGGGCAAACACTTACGAACGATAGAATCCATAAAAATCTTGTTGACGAACGGATCATACCATATAAAGGTCTCAACATACCTCTTAAACTTTTTAAGTTGATACATGTTGAGATCTCTTGGAATTTCTCCTACTGCTATGTAATTAACATAATCCGCATACCATGGATCCACTCCTTAAGCAGCAACTACACATGCTCTCTCCACTCCTTCAATAAACACCGCCATGATCTTCTCATCAGGGAACATCTCCTCTATATATTCAGAAGAATCATCATAATGCTCCCTTGTCTCCAACCTTGATAGGTTATCCGCCAACACGTTCTCCGTTCCTTTCTTATCTCGGATCTCCATATCAAACTCCTGCAGAAGAAGGACCCATCTAATGATCTTTGGCTTCGCTTCCTTCTTCTCCATTAAGTACCGGATCGCAGAATGATCCGTATACACTATAATCTTCATGCCGACCAAATATTGTCGAAACTTAGTGAATGCATACACAACAGCTAAAAACTCCTTTTCAGTGACAGTGCAGTTCTTTTGTGCTGCATCAAAAGTCTTCTCGCATAGTAAATGACGTAGAACTTCTTCTCTCTCATCTGCCCAAGAACCACTCCAAGTGCTAAATCACTTGCATCACACATAAGTACAAATGGCTGAGTCCAATCCAGTGTGATCAAGATTTGTGCAGTAATAAGTGACTCCTTCAAAACCTGAAAAGTTGTTAGACATTCTTCATCAAACACAAAAGGAACATCTTTTTCATGTAAGTGAGATAACAGTTTGAAGTATTTTGAGAAGTCTTTTATAAATCTCCTATGAAGAGAATAACTTCATAGTACCTATAAAGGGAGATCATATCGGGTTAGAGTACTAAGTGCACGGGAAATAATTGATATTGATAGTACTTAGAAAGGGGGTGAATTATATCTCTTGCTCCAAGGATATTCACATGTGTCACACGCTTATTTACTTGTGTCTATAGAGTAGATTTGCATGGTGATGAGAGTGAAAATAAGCGTATTTTAGTGTCCAGTCTATACCTTTTTTTATGAGAATTGTTGTCATATATTAGAATAAGTATCTGATATTCAATATATGTGAGAAAAAGGTGCACTTGAGGTGTTTTATTGTGTTTTAGGTGGAAAAAGGATCAAAAGTACAAAGTTGGAGAAAAGGTGCATCTTGTGTATGAATGCTGAAAAACGCACGTCCAATTTATGTAATTTTTCTGTGTTCTTTTGTAGAAAAATTGGTAGTGTTATACATGGATGGAAAGCCTCTGAAAATAGGATCTTTTTGGCATAAAAACACCTCAATCAGAATCCAAACGATAAAGTTATGATCAAAATGGTGACGTCGCGGTAGCTGTTCCGAACAGAACGGCTGTGCCAATTATCATGGCTGTTTATACATTCAACTATTGGATTTTTTATGATTTCTTTATAAAGATAGAAAGACAAAGAACAGAGGATCATGTGAGTATAATAATCACTCAAATCGGAGCTCGTATGTGGAAGTTATAAGCGAAATGGTGAGACTGCGCAAGCTAGAGCAAGCTGGTTCGACCACGACCAGTGGTCGAACCATAAGCCTGAAAATGGTTCGAACACGCTGATTTAGTTGAACCAAATGCCTTTTTACAACCGAATGCATGTATATTTGTGTTTCCAAGAAAAAGTTCATCCTAGGTCCATAAGGAGAGTTTACAAGTATAAAAGGGGATGTAGATCACTCCAAGGGAAGACGAAACAACAACACAATCATCCTACACCTCACTGTTGGCGTTCGATCATTTGGTTAACATGAACCGTTAGGGTTCCATACGTATCTAATTCAGTAAAATCAAGAAATCAAAGAAACGTATTACCTTTCACCAAGGTATGTCGAAGAAGATGAATTCTCGTCGGCAGCCTGCGCAGCCTCACCATTTTAGGCATAACTCTCTCATCTGATATCCGATTCAAGTGATCTATACGCCAAAACGATCCTCTTTTCAGTGGCTTTCTGTTGGTTTATAATTATAACATTTTGGAGAAATACATGATTTTATAAAGATCGTGGAAGTTGACAGACAGCAGCAGCAAACAACCTTTCGATCTTCTGCTGTATTCCCAAGTCCAATCTCGGCGTCGTGTGGGCGACGATCCTCGAGATCTTCTCAATCTGATGTTCCTTCACCCTCCTCACAGTGTTAGGAGTGATTAATCAGTTTATTAGGATTTCCGGACAGCTGAGATGACTTATACATATGGGCTACAGCACGGACCAGGAGGAGAAATTAGAGTTGGGCCTCCATAGGGCTTAAGTATCCAAGCTTAGCCCAAAGCTTATACTTAAGTCCTATAATAATAATATATACCACTAAAATATTATTACTGCACTACCGTTCTAATCTCATAATTACGTTATGGGCTCCTTCTTATTATGAGCCCGTTAGTCTCCCCATGTTTAAGATATACAATGCACATTAATTAATTTAGTTACTGACAACTCCATTAAGTAATTTGTCATCCGAGAGTAGTACCACTCAACCTTATTATCATGCCGGAATAAATCCACCTACAGGATTTACATGATAATCCCAATGAGCTACTCAAGGGGACATCATCAACCTAGGTCGGACACGAATTCCTTCTACAATCAACAGCACACCATAGAGATAACACTATCTCCCAATTCACCGAGTTTATTGATTTAATTACATATAAATCTCACCCATTGATGAATCAAAGAAATACATATTGCCCTACGTGTTGAGGTTATTGCATAGGGATTAAGAGCATAAACATCCATAATAACTGAGATGAAGTTCTCCTATATAGTCAGTATCAGTCGAAAGATCTCAAGCGGTCCTGCTCAATACACACGAAATGCACTAATGTGATTCTATAGTTATGACAAACTAATACCAAATCACACTACAACCATCCCGATAGAGAGTCCCCGTCTATTTCGGTTGTGAGCATCTGTTTATACTTTATAAGAAAACCGATAATATGATCTTTCGCGTGTTGTCGCACAACATATTATCTATAGTATAAAGTAATTGGACTATTGCATCAGACATACAAATAAATTGAAAGTAGCAATCATTTGATCATATGATTCTCATTTCAAATAAATTGTTATAGCAATGTTCATATGAAAAGCTAGACTTTTAGTATAAAATCCAACAATCTCCCACTTATACTAAAAGACTATGCTGCCTTGTCTTCCGTCATACATCTGTTTGCCACTCTCACTACACGACCATCAAAAGCTCTCGCCTTAAGGTCCTTGTAAATGGATTTACTAGGTCATCATCTAATGCAATCTTGGTGACAACAACCTTTTCCTAATCATACGATTTCTCGTAACAGGTGGTACTCGCGCTCCATGTGTTTAGTTGCTTATGGACTCGTGATTCCTTCAAGTTTGCAACTGCACCATTATTATCACAATAAATTGTGATAACCTTGGACAAACTTAGAAAGCACATCCAAGTTCATCATGAAGTTTCTAGAGTCATAGAAATATATTGGCTGCCTTAGAGACTCTAATTTATCATCTTTCCATGTTGGAGTCTGAAATATATTCCTATATAACACTCCTTCATATTATGGCTCTACTTACGAAATAAACACATAACCTTGAGGTGGATTTACTGTCGTCCCTATCCGATTTGAAAAATCTGAATCTATGTAACTCATAAGAAACACTGAAGCTGTCTGGTAAGTTCAAATATAATTTATAGTCCTTTTTCAGGTACATAAACACATGTCTTACCATAGTTCAACATTCTTATTTCAAGTCACCTTGATACCCTACTGGCCATGCATTTAGTAAAACAGATATTCAATCTCGTGCATAACATTCCTTAGATTAAACTTCCTTATTCGCCGAAGCATAAGGAACCACTTTCTTATACTTTATCTTCTTTTGTGTCTCAAGACACATTTCCTTAGAGAAAGTCACATGCTAAAACGAGTAAGGATTGTATTATTTCATGAAGCTTGAGATAAGCACAACATCCTATCTTGTGATCACCATGAACGCAAGGATATATTTTGCTTCTTCTTAAGTCCTTCAATTCATACTGCTTTATCAACCATACCCATACTCCTGACAATACTTTTTCATTATCTCCAATGAGCAATATATCATATACGTACAGTACAAGAAATAACACCACATTTTCGTCACTCTTTTCAATACACAAGACACATCTGCAAATTGAATAAATCCATATAATTGGATTTCCTTATCAAAATAGATGTAATTTGAGTTTAAAACTTGCTTTAGTCCATCGAAGGACAATTTTAATCTTACACTCAAAATGCTCTTGCCCTTTGCAATGAATCACTCTGGTTGCTTCACATAGATGTTTTCCCTCAAGACTTCCATTCAGGGAAAGTGTCTTGACATCTATTTGCTATTCCTCATAATCAATATGATTAGCAACAGATAAAAGAATCCGGATGAACATGGGTATAGCTACTGCCGAAAAGGTTCCCTTATAATCGAACCCTTTCTTTCTGAGTATACCTTTTCGCTACAAGCTTTGCTTCCAAGGTTTCACCTTACCGTATTATCTTTTATTTTGTATGACAACTTCCAATGGCTTTTACACCATTTAATGGTCCTACAAGCTCCCAGAACAAATTTAGAATCCATAGATTCTATTTTAGAATTTATTTCACTTGCTATGATATCACATTTTTTATCTTGTAGTGTTTCATCGTATCCGTGGATCAATTCCATGTTTACTAGGGACCAAGTCTCATGACTCTCCCATAACATATATCTTATCAGGTTGTAGAACAACCCTCCCACTACGACAAGGTGCTACACGCAATTGTGTATCGGACGTGTTATGCGATGCAATTTCCTTGTGGTATATCCTTATGTATAATTGGTACTATACTTTATGTTTTCCTCTCACATCTTTTAGAACAATTTATACATGGCTTTGTGATTTATTATATAGTCCTTTTTAAAATCTAGTGTCCGTGTTATCAATCACTCTTCGATCTTTTGGACTAAATAAATCATCACCCTCCATTTTTTAGGATATCCCACAAACAGACAAACGTTATACGACATGCTGTTTCTAGGGCATACCCATAAAATGTTTAATAATTTCAAATAACTCATCATCCATCGTTTTCATAAGAGTCTTATTCATTCTTTCCGCCACACCATTCAGCTGGGGTATGCCCGGTGTAGACAACTTGAGATTATAATCTCATCCTCTAATAAATAGCTCCTAAACTATCCTAAGAGGTACTCGCCACCACGATTAAATCATAATGGCCACCTTTCGTCGGATAGTCTTAGGACCACTTAAATCAGTATGAACTTCCAACATATCTTTGCATGGCTACATACCCCTTTGCCTTGAAAGACATTTAATCATTTTGCTTCCAAGAAAGACTCGCAAGTCTGATAGTTTCCACTTCACATAAACCCAATGGTCTATCGGATCAACCTTTGAATCATACTCAAGTAAAATTGATCTTGTCTTAGATGCCAAAAGTATGTTTAGTTCATCTCCGAAGGTTCCTTTCTCTTGCTAAGAATTAGAAGACGCATTATTAATTACTATTTGTTGCATCCGTGGTATAAACATGATTTAAGAGTGTACAAATTGTCCCCCAACGTACCACAATAGATTATAACCCCATCCTTCATTACTATGACCATGTCATTTAAATGAAATGGAGTATCTATCCGCAAATGTATAGAAATTGAAATGAAATTCTTTCTATGAAAACGTACGTTAAGATAATTTCTCAAAATTAAATGTTTATTCATATCGTAAGATAAATAAACAACTCCCACTGCAACAGCCACTACTTTCGTAGCATTGCCCATGCCCATAATAATCTCATCATCACTTAGTTATACGCTTTTAGTCATTCCGGTATCTACACACAGTGTGTCTGTAGATGCCATTACTAATCATGTTTCAACGACTAGTGAATGAGATACTAATCTTGTTCACTTCTTGATGAAATTGGCTTTCCTTCGCCACATGTTTTGTTAGAAGTTCCCCACCATATACAACTTCTCGTATTTCAGGTAGAACTTGCTCAAAACGTCTAGGCAAACTATGGAGAATAAATTGACCTAGGTTTCCCCTTCAATTTTTATTCCAAATATTTCCCATTCATTCATCAAATTAACCATGACTTTTGCCTTTCTAACTTACTCAAGTATTCGAAGAGTCGCATGAGACCATCATATTTCTATGAACATCTCATTTCTTCACTAGAGACTTAAATAGGCATCATGGGACATATTTAGTGAGAACACATATGTTTTCCTAAGCATTAAAAATAGAAATCAAGATTCTTTTCTAATCATCTAATTTTGGACCAGTAAATATAATTTCTTTTAGTAAACAATAAGCGAGATAAACCATATGAAAATTCTGATAATCATAAATTAATACACCGATAAAATCTTCGAATTTATCCATTTATATTGATTCTCTCAAAACAATATAAAAATAAAATTCACTGACATCTCAAGCACAGTGAGTTCGCAAGCCATGTTAGGGTGGACGTATACAAACCTAAATATTTATAAGAGAAGGTTTTACCCATTAATTTCATTCATCAACCTAACTTTATGATAAAATAATCAATAGTCAGTTCTTCTTTAGCCATGCAAATAATATTAGTGACTCCATTGGGGAGGATACTTATTATTTGCACCTAAGTGTACACCATTATTTGATCCCAAGTCCATTGCGCAAGCTTATGTGCCTTACAGTTGGAGAAGTTCACACGAGCTCAGATAACTTCCTACAATCATCAATTATAAGTTTGTACTAGTTAACCACATATAAACTCATCCGTTAGGGAGGAAGGTCTAAGCCAACACGCAGGTTCATGTGCATCACATCACTTACAAACCAATAATGGAGGCCTTGGGAATTATTTACTAATCCCCTCTCCCACTTAGTTATTTAACACCGAGGGTTTTTGCATGCATATAATATTCAACAATAAAATACGCAACCTAGAATGCTTCTATTACGGCACATAAGGCAGTAAATCATAGAGTATCATGCATACATATATAATAATAATCAGATAATTAAATCATATTATGAACAGTTATATATCAGCGAATTCGATTGTTCGCCACCAAGCATAAAATTGAGCAGTTGCGACTATGCGGTGTTCGACCGTTTTCGTAGCCTAGTCCACCATCCGACTGTCCACCCGTCAACACACACGGCATCCCAGTATATCGTTCGCCAGTATGCAATACATGCCATCCAGCACGACGACCCACATGGCAAGCAGTTCGGCTATGGCACGCCATCGGGTGCACTTGGCCCGACAGCAACCTTGAAGTCGTGCGTCTGCCTTCATGCTTCCGTGTGTGCCTCAGTATGACCTTGCTACACATCTGTGCGTCCAGCACATGGAAACCGTACGTCAGAAGCTTCTTGCACGCCAGCAACCGTGCGCCACATATCAATCGCATGGCAATGAACATGCGCCCACTCCCTGCCTTCTGCGCGCCAACCTGCAGCAGCATGCTAGTGTGCTTTTACACGCATGCCCAAGGGTTCTCTTGCCAAGCAACAGGTGGCATCCTACACGCTCCGTCCATGCCAGTGTGCTCCTATTGATCACAACTGTGCACCCCATGCCAGTTACACGACAGTCAAGCCAACTCACATGCCAACATGCTGCTTCCCGTGCGCCAAACAGCCTTCACTAGGCGCTCAGCGTGTGGCAACGCACGACAGTCTCCGTGCATGCATTCTACTCATCTGTTAACGAACGAGCGTGCCTGCTCGCTATCCAGCTGGCAATGAGCGCCATCCACACCAACGCCCGACAATCGACAAGCATCATATCTCCTCACACGGTGGCTATCGTGCGTACCAGATATCGCCATTGGCATGATGCCGTGCGCGTCCAGTAGCCCTCCGTGTGCCTGACACCGGGGAGTCCACACGACCCTGTGCTCGACAATGCACACGGTTCTGCAAGTCCATGCCCGACATCAGCATGCCACCGGGCGCCACATACCTGCAATCGACCTGCCAGGCCCGATTCCTCTCCAGGCGCACATCATCTCCAGCGTGTATTTTCGATCAGGTTCTTTCACCAGATACTCACAGACGACCAACGATATAGATATAAGATTTAACATAGGGATATTCATGGATTATACAATAAAATCAAACCCTAATTCTCACATGTGATTCTATTCCGAATAAAAACACATAAACATCATAAACCCTAGCATAACGTGTCACGCTTCACCATGAAACCGAAGCTCTAATACCAATTGTTAGCATACGATCATTTGGTTAATATGAACCATTAGGGTTCCATATGTTTCTAATTCAGCGGAAGAAGAAATCAAAGAAACGTATTACCTTTCACCAGGGTATGTCGAAGAAGATGAATTCTCGCAGGCAGCATGCGCACCCTCACCGTTTTGGACATAATTCTCTGATCTGATATTCGATTCAAGTGATCTACACGCCAAAACGATCCCCTCTTCATTGGCTTTCCGTTAGTATACCACAAAAACAGTTTGGAGAAGTACACAATTTTATAAAAATCGTAGAAGTTGATGGACAATAGCAGCAAACAATATTCCGATCTTCTGCTGTATTCCCAAGCCCAATCTCGATGTCGTGTGGGCGACGATCCTCGAGATCTTCTCAATTTGCTGTTCCCTCACCCTCCTCACAGTGTTAGGCGTGATTAATAAGTTGATTAGGATTTTTGGACAGTTGAGATGACTTATATATATGGTCTACAGCAGAGACCAGGAGGAGAAATTAGAATTGGGCCTCCATTAGACTTAAGTATCTATGCTTAGCCCAAAGCTTGTACTTAAGCCCAACAATAATAATATATACCACTAAAATATTATTACTGCACTACCGTTCTAATCTCATAATTACGTTATGGGCTCCTTCTTATTATGAGCCCGTTAGTCTCCCCATGTTTAACATATACAATGCACATTAATTAATTTAGTTATTGACAACTCCATTAAGTAATTTGTCATCCGAGAGTAGTACCACTCAACCTCATTATCATGCTGGAATAAATCCACCTGCAGGGTTTACATGATAATCCCTATAAGCTACTCAAGGGGACATCGTCAACCTAGGTCGGACACGGATTCCTTCTAAATCAACAACACACCATAGAGATAACACTATCTCCCAACTCACTGAGTTTATTGACTTAATTACATGTAAATCTCACCCATTGATGAATCAAAAAAATACATACTGCCCTACGTGTCGAGGTTTAGGGATTAAGAGCACGAACATCCATAATAACTGAGATCAAGTTCTGATATATAATCAGTATAAGTCGAACGATCTCATGCAATCCTGCTAAATACACTTGAAGTGCACTAATATGATTCTATAGTCAAGATAAACTAATACCAAATCACACTACAACCATCCCGATAGAGAGTCCCTGTCTATCTCGGTTGTGAGCACTGTGTATACTTTATTAGAAATTAGATAATATTATCTTCCGCATGTTGTCGCACAACATATTATCTACAGTATAAAGTAAGTGGGCTATTGCATATAAATAAATTATAAGATGCAATCACTTGATCATATGATTCTCATTTCAAATAAATTGTTATAGCATTGTTCATACGAAAAGCTGGACTTTAAGTACACAATCTAACACCTACAAGAGGGGATCACCCCCCAACCATCATTCACGTCCTTTCCTCCATCCATCCATCACTTTGAAGATTCGTCTGTGGAAACAAGAGGATTTTAATCAAAAAGAGGATTCAAGACGGAGAAGGATGCGATGACGCCACATCTAGGGTTTATTCGTTTCCTAATTTATCTTGTATTTTCCAGACATATAGGTAAGATCTATCTAATACCCATGATTGTTCTTCGCAACATCATGGGCTAGAACCATTTTGGTAGATCTAGGGTTTTGAAAGTTTTTATGAATTAATTAAACTTTCATGTGTATACTCCGTACAACACTACTTGTGGATTTATTTTATATAAGACTATGCGTTTATAATTCATACTTAGAGTTATTTTGAGCATCATTAATTGTTATGTAGAGTCTGAATACATATCTTGGTTATTGATTGAGTGCGTTCACTGCTGAGCAGAATTCCATGTTATGATTCTAAGTGAGGGGACTCCAAAATTTCATTAGAACTATCTTATATAAATACTTGTTAATTGAATTGAATTCGAGTTAATAAGTAGGATAAAGAGGATAATTTTATAGTACCTATAAAGGGAGATCATATCGTGTTAGAGTACCGATGCTAGGGGGAAATAATTGATACTGATAGTACCTAAAAAGGGGGGTGAATTATATCTATTGCTCCGAAGTTATTCACACGTGTTACACGCATATTTACTTGTGTCTATAGAGTAGATTTGCATGGTTTAGTGATGCGTCCATATTCCACAAGGCAGAGTCGGACATTGATACACGAAAGGGAGATTAATGAGTGAAACTGGATTACCTAGGGCTGCCTATTCTCCACACTTGATTCACTTTCGTATTCTTTTAGTGTTTATTTTATTTTGTTTGTTATTTTAATTAATTGTTAGTAGATGAATAATTAAATCTTCAATCTTATTGCCGTTGTCTTAAATAATTTAGTAAATAACTAAATTGATAATACACCTTCCTTTGGGTTTGATATTTAACTTGGTCGCTTGCTTAAGCTGCAACTGATATCCTTCATACTTGAGAATTAATTTTGCGTGCAAAGAAAACACGCATCAAGTTCTTGGCGCTGTTGCCAGGGATGGCTATTATTATTGATTTTATTATTTTTAGTTGATTAAGACTTCTATTTGTGATTATTTATTTCTATCTAACCTTGAATTTTTTTAGGTACTTGTGCACTTGAAAAAGGAGAGGAAGGAAAAGAAGGAATAACACATTGAGCTAGATATGGCCGGAGCAAGGTAGAATCTGGATAATGTTGCCATACGTGAAATTTTCACGTACAATGGGATTTGTAACATGGGATAGATAGGAGCAAGGGGGGAAGATGATGATTTTGCGATGCACCCCCTCTTATTAGCATGGTAGAGAAGAATCTTTTTTCTGGAGGTTGCTTTGAAGATCCATATCAGCATCTCAGAATATTCCTTGGTTATGCAAACACTCAAAAAGGTGCTAGAGCTAATGATAATGTTAGGCGGATCACCCTATTCAAGTTTTCTTTGATTGATAGGGCGGAAGCTTGGTATGAGACTCTTGATGCCACAGACTGCACTACATGGGACCAACATGCCACCCTCAAATGTTTTTTAGAATGATGCAAGAGATCACTCAATTTGTTATGAATCAGGTTGGGAAATTTCATGAGGCGTTGGATAGGTTCAAAGAGATGCTCAGGAGGTGCCCACAACATGGGATGTCTAAGGCTCAATACATAAGCGTGTTCTACTATGGATTGGATTGTGAGTCGCATATTCTTATTGATGCATCATCAGGTGGAGCGTTGTTATCTAAGACAGCACTTGAAGTAGAAAAGTTGTTTAAAAACATCTCTATGAATTCACGTGATTGTCTTACAGAAAGAATAAGAGGAACTTATGTACTAAGTAAGGTGGCACAGGTTGAACATCAAGTGGTGAAGCCGAATAGGGATGATGACATCGTCTTTAGTTTAGCTAACATCAACAAGCTACTACAGTCCCAACAAAGGTAGATTAGAGAGTTGACATAAAGGGGGACTAGTATCTGGGAGCAAGAATTGAAAAGTGTTGAAGATACATTCAATCGATACATGGCTGAGAATAATGCAAGGGTTGATCATTTTGAGGCAACTATGAATACTAATCATGCAGATTTATCTAAGCAATTGAAGGACCTTGTTTTGATGATGGGGCAAATGGCTGGGAACGTGAATCAATTGACACTAATGTTAGAGAAGGAAAAGTTCTCGCCTCAAAGCATAAACTAACCTGAAAGAGTGCAACGCTATCATGTTAAGGTCTGGAATGCCGTATGAGGGACCGATGATGCCAAAAACAAATTCTGAAGCTCTAGGAGCTCGATTCGACCATGGTTCGACCAAGCCAGCAGATCGAACAACATTCTGGAGGTCGAACCAAGCACCTAGCTAACCTTCGGAGCATCCAAAAGGCCGTTCGACCAACACCACAGTGGTTCGACCAACCCTAAAGGTCGAACCATGGCCAAACCAACCTATCCATGACCCTCTATTTTTCTGAAGTCGGATTCGACCACGACCACTATGGTTCGACCAACCCTGTTGGTCGAACTGTTGGTCGAACCGAGGTCTAACCATTCTGTCCGTAACACCCTATTTCCTCTAAAGCACGGTTCGACCACAACCACTATGGTTTGACCATCCCTGTTGGTCGAACCGTGGACTAACAAGCCTGCACTAGGTAGTTTAAACTTTCTAATGGTTGGTTCGATCAATACATACTTGTTCGACCAAGACCTTAGTCGAACCATCTCCTAAGATAGGTTAACAGAAAGTCACGGAAGAGAGGATCATTTTCATGTAAGAATCACCTCAATCGGAGATCGGATGCGAAAGTTATGCTCAAAACTGTGAGACAACGCAGTCACGTCCAGGTGTTCTGTTAGACCCGCTGTTCGAATCGAACCTTCAAGCAGTGAAGATGCCCATGGAGACTCAATCATGAAAGAGCATAGATGTGATTTCTAATTTGTTTAATCTTGATTTTAATAGGACAAATGATTCTGAATTTGAGTGGAAGATTGAAAAGGAGGTATCTAGACAGCCGTGGGAGGAAGGTAATTCCAAGGATCATATTTTGTGACCTAGAAAGGTGAGGTATTGTGTGTAGACAAAAAGAGGGAAAGAAAATACTTGAAAGTGAGGATGCGAGAAGACCACCCTCTGATCAAGTAGTCTACAAAGCGGTATACCGTCGTGATTCTCCGATGTTAAATATGAGCGCCTGTTGGGGGCTTGTCCTTTTATGAGCGTTTTCTCAACACACAAAATTAATCCTCATGTATAAGGATATCAATTGTAGTTTCGAAAGGTGACCAAGTATTTATCGTACCCTAGGGACGATTATTATCAATTCAATTATATTCTAATTAACTAAGATTATGTTGGTAAATTGGATTTGGTTTAATTGTGAAACTAAATAACATATAATTAAAATAACATAATAAATAAGCAAGCAATAGAGAAATTTCGGTTGTGATCAAGTAAGTAATAGAGTAGTTCTTTAGGTAATCTAGTTTTACTCGTTAATTTATGTGTTGATGTCCGACGCTACCTTGTAGTTTATGGACGCATCACTAAACCATGCAAGCATACTCTATAGACACAAGTAAGCAAACGTATGACACGTGTGAATATCCTTGGAGCAAGACGTATACTTCACCTTCTTTCAAGGTACTATCATAATCAATTATTTCCCGTGCACTTAGTACTCTAACCCGAATACGGTAAAGTTACTTTAAAGTTATATAAGTTACTATAAAGTTACTATAAAGTTATACTCTTTATCCTACTTGTTAACCCGAATACGATTCAATTAACAAGTATCTATATAAGATAGTTCTAATAAGACTTCGGAATCCCTTCACTTAGAATTATAACATGCAATCCTGCTCAGCGGTGAACACACTCCATCAATAACCAAGAGATTTATTCAGACTCTACATAACAGTTAAAGATGCACAAAACAACAATGAGTATGAATTAATAAAACACAATCTTATATAGAATAAACAACATGTAGTGTTGTAAGGACTTTACACATGGAAATTCAACTAACTCATAAAACTTTCATAACCCTAGAACTACCAAGGTGGTTCTGGTGCATGATTGATCTAGGAAAAATCATGGCTAGTTGGTATGATCTTATTGGACTCGCTAGACGAATCACTCTCATGACCCCTTCGGATGACGGTAGGGTTTGGTGGATGAAGGAAGATGTGTGTTGTCTCTTTTTCACCTACGGAAGCTCTTCTTTTATACTCATAGGACCTCCTTATGGGCTTAGGATGGGCCTTTGATTGGAGCACACGTCAAATTTGGTAAAAGACATCCAGAATTACCATAAATAGCATCAGCAACACGCTGTTTGACCAAGCTATACTGGTCGAACAAGGCCTCCAACTCGAGCAACTGGTAGAGCAAACTCTCTGGACGATTTTGGCATTCTGCATGACCAACCTTCTCATGCTCGACCACATTGATGTTGGTCGAGCAAGCCCTTCAAGTCGAATAAGCTCACTGGACGATTTTGGCATTCTGTTAGACCTCATCCCATCTGCTCGGCCAAGCCGATGTTGGTCGAGCAACCTCTCCAAGTTGAGCTACCTCTCTGGACGGGTCTGAGTAATCTGCTCGACTTGTCCTCCTCTATTCGGCCAAACTGATGTTGGTCGAACAAGCTCTCTGAATCAAACAACACTCGACTTTTGCCTCTAAAATCGTGTCTTCCAATTCTGAGCCTTTTACACCTATTTTTCTATCCAAACATGCTCTAAAAAAACTTGTACCCTCTGATTCGTGACTTTCCCATAAATGTGCCGATTCGTCTCAATAAAAGACTAAATCATATTCCATTTTCACGCAAATTAGAGCCCAAAATATGTGAATTTATACTCTCATCAAACACCCAAACTTACATGTTGCTCGTCCGAGGCAACGAAAATAACAAATCCCCAAAGTGTAATCACAAGGTAAAACATATCCAAACACATGCAATTATATTAACTTAAAACATGCAACCATCATACCTTTCATTCACATAAAAACATCAATTAATCACAATACTTCTATGAGTGCTAAGTCATCTAGCTCACAGGTAAGTATTTACTCTCTCACTCAAGTGTAAAAAATATACACCTTATGGTTAATATCAACACTCAATTTCAATTCATATACTCGCGTAACCATAAGCTTGACTAGGGTCTCAAAACTCCATCCATAATCAACTCAATACTAGGATCACAAAGGACTTGCTTCAAGGTTATAATATTTGCTCTTTGGTAAAGGTGGAAGAATTTAGATAAGTGACTAACTAATCTAGTGAAGAATTACCTTGGTATATCTTTTTCAGTTGCTCCTTTCTTTACATCGTTGTGTTAACAATCTTGTACGCACACCATTCCTCCATTTTTACTTGGATCAACTTCTTTCCGTAGTAACATGCCAATTCCAGTGCTCTTCAACTATAAAGGTACCAGTTTCGGGCACTAACCTCTCTAATATTTAGGATACCGGTTTCAGGCACTATCCCTCACAAGATTTAACTCGTGCTCTCGATTTACTTTCACCAAATCCCTTCTTCTATTCCTATTCAAAGCTTCCTCGAGCATTAGTCTACCTCCACTCTTTACTAGTAATTGGTATTTTAAGGCTCAAAAGGTAAAAGGCTCATTATCAAGGTTTGCCAAAGAGAAAGCTTAAAGGCTCAAAAGGGCTTACAATGATAATCATAATAGAGTAAGATAAATTTGGCTAAGTAACTCGATTAACAATAATGGCTTAAGATAATTTCCTAGTATCTATCAATTATAGATGTCACACAACACTCCAAGTCAAGTTCTAGAATATGAGTATACAAACGACTCTCAAGAATGAACAATCATGTATATAACACGATCAAAAGGCTCAAATCCTCACAAGGTTAATAGAATCCTTAGCACTCTTCAAAGCATTCAATCAACATCAATTTTCTATGAATTTCAAGTACAATAGAACATGCTTGCCATTAACAAATTATCATGCATCAAATACGAACCCATTCATATCATGTTCATCCCAAGCACATAACATCCCTCATTCAATCATCATCATTATCAAATACAGACCACTCACGCATGAATCACCACTAGACCCAAACACTCAAGCCTGCACCTGTGAAGTGAAAAAGAGAAAGGAGATGAGAAGAATCAGAAAAGAATAAAAAACCTGACGCTCATAACTCCTCCAGAGCATCATCATCATCTAAACCTCCCTCATCATCATTATCTCCCATCTCCAGCCACCACGGGTCCATATCTCTATGAAGAGTGGTGATATTTCTATCCATCGTGCGCCCATGATCCTGCAACTACCTCAATCGTCCATCCATCTCAATATAACACGTGTTGAGCACAGTATAATTAGCATTCCCAAGCACCAACTGTCTATTCATTTCCTACTGGTTCGCATTGAGCGTGGCGAAATGCTCATGCATCAATCAGAATTGCTCCTGATAGAACTAATCTTGGGCCACCAAATAGTCCTGCTGCGGCTGTGGCTGTGGTAGTGGTGGTTGTTCGAAGAATTCTTGCTCAAACGGCTGCTGAGGTTGCATCCGAGGCAGTCCTCCTAATAATCAAAAGCTTGTGGTGGTTGTGGCTCTTCCTCCTCAAAATCAGCTGGATCTCCAATAAGAATCATGTCCTCATCCAAGCCAATTCCTTGCTCCCGCAAATCAGCTAGCACTCTCCAATTCCCTCTTCCCAAACACATCTCAGAGATCACTGTGTGTGCCCTCGTGTTCATCAACCAATTATTGTTGTCCCTCACAGTGGTAAGGTCGGCTATCACCAATGGAAACTGAAGTGTTCGAGGCTCCTTCCCTTGGATGAACATCCTAGCATCATCCACTAGCTCAATAAGCCCCATCCTGACACATGAGGTCAAGATCAAGTCCGGATCCCCTCGAACAGGCTCATACCTACTCAAATCAATTCTGTAATACTCTGCTATAATGGTGATTAGCCCTCCAATGTTTACCTCTGAAAACCGTGCGTGGTAAACTTGTAAAGTTGATGAAAGAAGTAGGCTGCTACGTTGAAACGAACTCCATTAAGCATGCACCATAGGACATAGAGCTCCTTAGAATACAGCTCCCTTCAGACCTTGCAAACAATGTATTTTCCAAAATCCGATCCATATAAGGAATAACGGGGTTGTGAATGAAGGCAACCTTAGAAATGTTAAAATTGTAGTTCTCTTGCCTCCCCGTTATAGCTCTCCAAAAATCATTTACCTTGATGCCATCACTCTCGTTTCCAACCACGTTCTCATAGCCGATGATCTCGTTGAACTCAGGAGCCCACATAGTCCGCTCATGACTACCTATTTGCATATGAATGCCATGGGGAAGATATCCATCACCACGCTCCACTCTCAGTGTGCACAAAACTTCTTTAGTGATGTGAAATTATGTCTCCTTCTTCATATCGATCGTCTTGATACCTCGTCCTTCTTATCTTTAGCAAGATTGCATTCCACAGCTCCTGTTTCTCTTCCCAATAACCAATCTTGATTCCAAAATCCCTTGGTGTTTTTCTTTTGTCCATCTTAATCTTTTTGACTATCTCCACCAACGGGGGTGACTTGTTCCCTTCCTCTTTGAAGAAGAAGCAATCTCTTTTCCTTCAAAAGTTGTACTTCAATACGCAACAAAAAGAGATGAACAATAACGAGCCTAAGTCTAGCATGAATCCTACTCAAGACTTTAAATTCATGTATCCAATTCAACTCAATTTCAAGTGTTCCTCAATCACAAACGAACTCTAAACCAACAATATCAATCAAGAATATCAAGATTCAAGTAATCCAACACTACTCCACATTAACAAACTAGCAAATCAACTCCAAATTTCACCAAGTCCACACTTGAAATATGCTCAAACTCCATCATCAATTGCATCTCATCAATAACCAATTTCAATGAGCCCATATGTATTATTCGAAATTAAACACAAGCCCATGCTTCATACAACATCAATTTCACAAAATTTCCACAATTTAACAAAGCACATTTCAAGGAATTTCAAATGCAATCTTGGATAACAACTCAAGCAATTAAACACTCAATCCAAACCAAATCTAGCATGAATCCACTCACCCATTCTTCAGTAATCATCATCAACACAATCCACGAGTAAGAAGTGAGGAGAAAATATACCTTAGCTTGACATGGCGTGTGTGTGGTGAACAAGAGCGAAAATTCCCCAAAAGTCGAGTGAAAATCCAAGATTGGATCTTTCAAACCCTCAAAATTGGATGTGGAGTGTGTGGAAGGGAGAATTCAAGTGTAGGAAGGAGGTTGGGAAGAAGATCTTACGATTATAGTGGTGCTCGAGAAAGGGTGATGGAAGTGGGTATGTCGAATGAAATGAAATACCTCCTTTTGAAACTGCTCCCAGACCAGTTCGACCTCAACTCGACTTGTTAGGTATGGTTGAACAACGTCTCTAAGTCAAATGACCCAGATCTAGCCTTAAAAATCACCTAGCTCGACCTCCGTTCGACCTCTAAATCCTAGTCGAACAATATGAGGAAGTCGAGCAACACGTGCAATCGGGTCCCTATTTTGCCCTAACTTGTCTGACCTCCGTTCGACCTCTAAATCCTGGTCGAACAACTCATGCTAAATCGAACGAAGTCTCTAGACAATTTCAACATTTTACTGGACCTCCGTTCGACCTAATGTTCTTGTTCGAATAGGTGCTGGAAGTCAAGTAACTTGCCTTGTCATGCCCCCTGTTCTTCTTTGCCTTGCTCGACCAGTGTTCGACTTGAATTTCTTGGTCGAGCAACCACTAATTGGTCCAACAAACTCAATGTAAGGTTTGCTCACTTCGTTCGACCGTTGCTCAACTTCAGCTTCATGGTCGAGCAACAAGAGTTTAGTCGAACAAACTCCTTGGAGGATTTTTGCCATTTGCTCGACCATTGCTCGACCAAATAGCCCTGTCGAACAGCCCATGAAGGTCGAACAAACCCACAATCTTCCTAAATTTCGTACCCTTCTCATATCTCCCTGCAATATTCAACTCTAGGACAACTACAAGTATCAAGATATCCAAAAATTAAGCTAGAGAAACCATATAACATCAAGTGTAACTCCGCAATCACAAAAAAAAACACAACAACTCTCCACTAAACACTAGGCAAATTGCAAAAAAATCGATGCATCAAAACCGACTAAAGTTTAAATACACCGCAAAAAATCATCTCCCCTAGAAAACGTTACAAAGAAAAGATTATATCCTTCGTGCTATAATGAGGTAAGTACTCACACTCCCCAAACTTAGTAGAAAATATAGTCGAAACTAAGTTTGTAAAGAGATGTAATTTTCGAAAGATAAGCACGTTAAATAAAAAATTTCTTACTCACACTAATGAAATTAAAGCAATAAAACGGGAGGGAAAGCCCCCAATAGACGCTCATATTTAACGTCGGAGAGTCACGACGCTACCAATCTAGTGCAAGGTATCCTCAAAGACGACATAAGCATCATCCGGCGACTTGTAATACTTCAATCGATGCCCATTCGCCGCGATAATGTCCCCCATCTTTCTCCATAAGCTCAAAACTCCCCCCTCCGCAGGCTCTATGGATAATGAACGGCCCCGTCCACTTTGATTTTAATTTTCCAACGAAGAGTTTCACGCGAGAATTAAAAAGTAATACCTCATCACCTTGCTTAAACTCCTTGTACGAGATCTTTGAATCATTTCATTTCTTCATTCTTTCCTTAAAAATCTCTGAGTTCTTATATGCTCAATTCATAAACTCATCCAATTGATTAATATGAGTTATCCTCAACTCCATTTGATCTTTTAAGGACAAGTTCAAACTTCTCAAAGCCCAAAAAGTTTTGTGCTGAATCTCCACGGGTAAGTGACACGGCTTCCCATAGACGATTTGATACGGTGACTTATCCAACACCGTCTTATAAGCAATTCGGAACCCCCACAAAACATCATCGAGCTTCATAGCCCAATCTATCCTATTGGTTCCGACTACGTACTCCAAGATTTGTTTCACTTGGCGGTTAGAGACTTCAGCTTGCCCATTCGCTTTTGGGTGATAGGGTGTAGTGACACTATGCTTAACTCCATAATCCTTAAACACCTTTTCAAGAAGTTTGTTGATGAAGAGAGACCCTCCATCACTCACTAGTGCTCTAGGAACTCCGTAACGAGCAAAGATATGTTTCTTCAAGAAAGATAAAACAGTCCTTGAATCATTCACGCGAGTGGGAATCGCCTCCAACCACTTAGAAATATAGTCCACTGCTAAGAGAATGTAGAGAAATCCATTAGATGGGGGAAAAGGCCCCATGAAATTGGTCCCCCATACATCGAAGATCTCGACAACAATGCTCGGCTGAAGTGGCATCTCATCTCGTCGACTTATGTTCCCCATCTTTTGACATCTATCACACGACGCCACATAGGTTTCACAGTCTTTGAATAAGGTAGGCCAATAAAGAGCTGACTGAAGACCTTAGCTGTCGTCTTTTGAGCCACAAAGTGCCCCCATTAGGTTGTGCATGGCAAAACTCAAGAACGCTTTCCATCTCTATCTTCTGCACACACCTACGGACTAAGGAATCCGTACATATCTTATAGACAAACGGATCATACCATATAAAAGTCTCAACGTCTCGCTTGAACTTTGCAAGTTGATATCGATTGAGATCTCTTGGGATTTCTCCTACAACAATGTAATTTACATAATCCGCATACCATGGATCCATCCCTTGGGCAGCCACTACACATGCTTTTTCAGCTCCTTCAACAAGCACCGCCATGATCTTCTCATCAGGGAACATCTCTTCTATGTAATCAAACGAATCATCACAGTGTTCCTTTGTCTCCGTACCCTTCTTACCTTGGATCTCCATATCGAAACTTATTGAATGCGTACACCACAACAAGAAACTCATTTTCAGTCACCGTGTAGTTCTTTTGTGCCGCATCGAAAGTCTTACTCGCATAGTAAATAGCGCAAAACTTCTTTTTCCTCAACTGCCCATGCACCACTCCAAGTGCTAAATCACTCGTATCACACATAAGTATAAATGGTTGAGTCCAATCCAGTGTGATCAAGATAGGTGTAATAATAAGCGCCTCTTTCAAAACCTGAAAAGCTGTTAGACATTCTTCATCAAAAACAAAAGGAACATCCTTTTCAAGTAAATGAGATAAGGGCTTGGAGTATTTTGAGAAGTCTTTTATGAATCTTCTATAAAAACCGGCGTGTCCAAGGAAAGACCGCACTCCTTTCTCATTTGTAGGTAGTGGAAGCTTCTCGTTCGCCACCATCTACATGCAATCCTTTGGCCAAGATATGATGGCCAAGAACAACCCCATCTCTTACCATGAAGTGGCACTTCTCCACCAACACAAAAGTTCCATAGGGGCAAGTGAAAGTAGTCTTTTCATGATCCTCGGGTGCAATCATGATTTGATTATAACCCGAGTACCCATCCAAGAAACAATAATACTCATACCCAGCAAATCGATCAAGCATTTGATCCATGAAAGGAAGGGGGAAATGGTCTTTTCATGTATTCTCATTCAACTTCCTGTAATCCGTACACACATGCCATCCCGTAGGAATCCTAGTGGCTAAGGTCTCACTATCTTCGAATTTCACTATAGTCATGCCCCCTTTCTTAGCTACAACATGCAATGTACTCACATGGGGACTATCACTAATAGAATATATAATTCCAGCATCTAGCCACGTTAGGATTTGCTTCAAGGGAAGAAGATACAATTACCAGATATTTTTCATCGTCACCATGATAAGCGTACTTCGAGTGCTCTGGTAGCGGTTTCAACTCCTCTTTCTTCTCTTCTTGTGGTGCACTCTCTCTGTCTAAAGGCAAGTACTTCTTAGTCCACTTGACCTCTTCAATCTTTGTCTTTTGTGATTCATACCTGTCATCACCCAAAGCAAGCAAGTTTTCAAGAAATTCAATACATACCTCATTGGAGAGATCATCTAGCTCCGTAATGGGAAAAGTAAAAGACTCCATCAAACATGTCTCAAGAGGATCCTTCAACAGAATCAAAGACGTCTTCATTCACAATCTCCTCCACTACATCAATGATGTGACATTGCATCTCCATCGACATCTTCATTGCTTTGTCCAAGTTAAATAGGACTTCTTCTTTATCCATCCTCAACCGTAGCTCACCTTTTTGCACATCTATCATAGCTCCCGCAGTTGAAAGGAATGGTCTCCCTAAGATCAGGAGAGTATTATCCCTGTCGTCTTCCATCTCAAGCACCAGAAAATCCACAGGAAAGACTAGCTTTTCAACTTTGACTAGAACGTCTTCGATCACACCCTTCGGAAATGTCATAGACTTATCCACTAGCTGTAGAGCCACCGATGTGGGAGTTAACTCCCCCAAGCCAAGCCTTTTAAAAGTGGACAACGACATCAAATTGATGTTTGCCCCAAGATCACACAAGGCTCGACGTGCCGGCCCCTTTCCAATTTCACATAAGATTGTGAAGCTTCCCAGATCTTTTAACTTCGCTGGCAGCTTTTTTTTAATGACCGAGTTGCACTTCTCATATAGATTCACCATCTCAATTTCGTTCAAGCTTCTCTTCTTCAAAAGAATATCCTTCAGAAAGCGGGCATAGTACGGCATCTCCAAAATTGCTTCAGAGAAAGGAATGTTCAAGCTTATTTTGTTTATGATCTCAGAAAACTTCTTGAACTTTTCCTCTAATCCTTTCTTAACTAGCTTGAGAGGAAAGGACGGAGGTATCTTTATTTTAGGAATCTCCCATTCATCACGTTCAACCTTCTCCGCTTTATCCTTCTCGGCTCTCAACCTCTTGGCTCTTTTCCACTTCTTTTCTACTACTGTAAGCTCGGTATTCAGCTCTTGAGATGTAGCTGGAGTGTTTTGATCAACATGTGTCGCATTCGGTATCGAATTGAGATCTAAACTGTTCTGCTCGACCTCCGTCTGATAAAAATGGTTTGGTAGAACAACTTAGTTTTGGTCGAGCAGCCTGTCTGATCGCATACTTTGGTCCAGAACATTTTGCTCGATCTCTATTCAACCAGGGTAGTTTGGTCAAACAGATTGGTTCTAGTTGAACAAGTTCCCAGATTGCGAGCTCTCGTGGTACTGCTTCTACTCGACCTCCGTTCGACCAAAGTGGTTAGGTCGAATGGTATCATGTCGGTCGAACGATTGGTTAGAAAATAAAGTATCGTAATTCTATTTTTTCTGAAGTTGTTCGAAAGTCGGTCTGGTCGAGCAACTCCTCTGTTTCCTTTGGTTTGACTCGCAGGTAGCATCAGACCTTCATATTGCGTTTCCGACCTCAATGTGATGGCATGGAAAGACTTTAGATTCTCAATACTTTGAGATGGAAATTTCCCCTTCTCCATAGATTGAGTCAATATGTTTACATTCCCAGCCATCTCCCCCATGAACAATGTGAGGTCTTTCACTTGCGTAGAAAAATCCTTATGATTATCATCAATCTTCTTCTCTAACTTGGCCTCGAGACGGTCTACTCTTGCATCATTCCTCGCCATGTACCTATCCTCTAAACTCGGCTTCCCTTCTTCCACCTTTGCTCCCAGATCAACACCAATAGGAGGCTATATCGCGTTGTTCGGATTGGTCCATGAAAACTCCGGCCTCCTAGGTTGTTTGTAATTAACCGGGGGACCACGGTTGTTGTAATTCCACTGATAATTCTGGTTTCCTTGATTCGGATACCTAGTTCCTTGAATACTTTGTCCCATGGCATAGTTTGCCTCAGCGATCTCCTCTTGGCTTGCTCCTTCATAGCCACCATCCTACTGTATCATTGGTACTATCTGAGATAAATCAGTGACCTGAATTTGTTGAGACTCTATTAGCTTACTAATATTAGCCAAGCTAGAGACGATCTCATCATCTCTCCCCGACTTCACCATAGTGTGCTCAACATGTGCTACTTTACCAAGGACATAAGTGCCTCTCACTCTATCCATCGACCAATCCCTTGAGTTCATCGAAATATCCTCGAAAAGCTTCTCGGCCTCAATGGGTGACTTTGTAAGCAATGCTCCATTATAAAAAGCATCGAGTAAAACTCGACAGTCGCAATCCAACCCATTGTAGAATATACTGATATATTGAGCCTTAGATAGCCCATGTTGAGGACACTTCCGAAGTATGTCCTTGAACCTGTCCCATGCTTCATGAAACTTCTCATTGCCATGGATAGAAAATTGATTGATTTCTTGCTTCATCTTAAACACCTTTGAAGGCGGCATGTATCGCTCTTAGAATTTCACTTTCAACTTCTCCCATGTATCACATTCAGCAGCATCAAGATTATCGTACCAATCTCTCGCCCTTTCATTCAGCGAGAACTTGTACAATATGATCTTCCTCGCATCCTCATGAGCTCCTGCATCTTTTTGTGTACTTGCATACCCAAGGAACTTATTAAGATGTTGCTGAAGAACTTTGAATGTTCCCCCAGAGAAGGAACTCCTTTCAATCATGGTGATAAGAGCAAGGTGTAAATCGAATTCAGCTCCGGTACCTCTCGCTCCTAACAACCCAGCAGTGCCCCCTCTGTTGTTTCTAAAGACTTCACGGATGGCAAGTGTATCAGGATTCGCTGCCATGTTGACTGCCTCTACTTCCAAATTATCTTCGGTTGCAGCTTCAATCGTTTGCGAATTCAGCACGTCAACTTCAACTCCTAAATTAAGAGCTTCAGTTGGATCTACATTTTTGTTCTTACTCTTCTTCTTCTTATTCTTCCATGACGATACTCCGATCTCTGGATTATATGGCTCTAATTCACCTTTCTTTGATCTTGTGAGCATACACCTAAGAAGAATAAGTGTTAGAAATCGAAAATAAGAATAAAATAATATTAATTAAACTAGAAATAATCAAAAGATATTTAATGCCGTCCCCAGAAATGGTGCCAAGAACTTGATGAGCATTTTCTCAACACACAAAATTAATCCTCAAGTATACGGATATCAATTGTAGTTTCGAAAGGTGACCAAGTATTTATCGTACCCAAGGGACGGATTATTATTAATTCAATTATATTCTAATTAACTAAGATTGTGTTGGTAAATTGGATTTGGTTTAATTGTGAAACTAAATAACATATAATTAAAATAGCTGAATAAATAAGTAAGAAATAGAGAAATTTCGGTTGTGATCAAGTAAGTAATAAAGTAGTTCTTTAGGTAATCCAGTTTTACTCGTTAATTTCCTTTCCATGTGTTGATGTCCTACTCTACCTTGTAGTTTATGGACGCATCACTAAATCATGCAAGCATACTCTATAGACACAGTAAGCAAGCGTATGACACGTGTGAATATCCTTGGAGCAAGACGTATACTTCACCCCTCTTTCTATGTACTATCATAATCAATTATTTCCCGTGCACTTACTACTCTAACCCGATTTGATCTTCCTTTTTAGGCCTATAAAGTTATACTCTTTACCCTACTTGTTAACCCGAATATGATTCAATTAACAAGTATCTATATAAGATAGTTCTAATAAGACTTTGGAATCCCTTCACTTAGAATTATAACATGCAATCCTGTTCAGCGGTGAACGCACTCAATCAATAACCAAGAGATGTATTCAGACTCTACATAATAGTTAAAGATGCATAAAAATACCGTGAGTATGAATCAATAAAGCACAATCTTATATAGAATAAACCACAAGTAGTGTTGTACGGAGTTTACACATAGAAATTCAACTAACTCATAAAACTTTCATAACCCTAGAACTACCGAGGTGGTTCTAGCCCATGATTGATCTAGGAACAATCATGGCTAGTTGGTATGATCTTACTTGACTCGCCAGAAGAACCTCTCTCTCGACCCCTTCGGATGACGGTAGGGTTTGGTGGATGAAGGAAGATGTGTATTGTCTCTTTTTCTCCTACGGAAGCTCTTCTTTTATACTCATAGGACCTCCTTATGGGATTTGGATGGGCCTTTGATTGGAGCAAACATCAAATTTGGTAAAAGACATCCAGAATTACAATAAATAGCATCAGCGACACACCATTCGATCGAACAAGGCCTCCAACTCGAGCAACTGGTCGAGCAAACTCTCTGGACAATTTTGGCATTCTGCTCGACTACATTGATGTTGGTCGAGTAAGCCTTTCAAGTCGAACAAGCTCACTGGACGATTTCGGCATTCTGTTCGACCTCATCCCATCTGCTCGACCAAGCCGATATTGGTCGAGCAACCTCTCCAACTGGAGCTACCTCTCTGGATGCGTCTGTGCAATCTGCTCAACTTTTCCTCCTTTGTTCGACCAAACTGATGTTGGTCGAACAAGCTCTCTGAGTTGAACAACACTCGACTTTCGCCTCCAAAATCGTGTCTTCCAATTCTGAGCCTTTTACACCTATTTTTCTATCCAAACATGCTCAAACAACACTTGTACCCTCTAATTCATGACTTTCCCATAAATGTGCCGATTAGTCTCAATAAAAGACTAAATCGTACTCCATTTTTACGCAAATCAGAGCCAAAATATGTGAATTTACATTCTCATCACCCTTCCATTTTTATTGCTTTCTTTTGTGTGATTGAGGAGTTATTATATTTGAAGTGCTCACGTTTCGGCAATTTCATCTCTTTTCAAACATAGTTTCGACTTATGTTTTTACTAAGTTTGGGGGTGTGATATACTTACCTCATCTAATGAGCACTGGTATAATTATTTCTTTAGTTGGTTGTTTGTTTGTTAAGGGGTTGATTTTTTGCTGCATATTAATATTTTAACCGGTTTTGCTATGCTGATTTTTTGCAACTTATCTAATGTTTAGTGTGTTGTGTTAGTGTGTCTAGTGTGTGGAGTCGATTATATAGTCAATTGAGTCTTTCTCATAGGTCTCCTATTTTATTATTGATGAATCTGTGATGATGAGGTATGTTGAGCTTTGATGATAGAAAAGGTAAGAGAATGGCAAGATGAGTTCAACACCGAGACTTGACATGACCGAGTTGAACAACTCTAGGAGCTCGTAAATGTTTTGAAGGAGAAAAATCAGGTGCCCTCATTTCCTTATTCTAATTTTTATACGTGCTTATAATTCATGAGAGTGGAAAGATTGAGTTTTTGGTTTTGGTTATCCATCTGAGCTTATATTTTTAGAATTGTGCCTGAAATTCATATGCTCTTGAAATTGATGAAGGAAGTGTGCTTGATTTATATTGCAATATGAAGTTCTATGTGTACTTGTGGGATATTTCTTATCATGAAAAATGCTCTGTTACTTGTTAAAAACTCATGTGAGATTTTGAGCCTTATATCATGTACATAAACACATGATTTTTCTTTTCTAGCGAGTATCGTTCTTGTGTGTGTATTCTAAAACTTGCCTATTGTCTTACTTGAAACTACATGTGTGTTAGATTATGGGAAATGATCTAAGGTCATCCTTGAATTTATGAGTCACTTAGTTAAATAATTCCCCACCGAATAATGTTTATCCGTAGTTAGCCCCGTTGTGCCTAAAGATCTCATTCTTTGGCAGCCTATGAGGAATAACCACTTTGAGCATCTAAATTTTTTTAGCCTTGATTTCCCTTTATCTAGTGGAGAGTTAATGGCTTTTCAAAGTGTGTTGATGGAGTTTTGTAACAACTTAGGAGGAATGAAATTGGTGTTAAAATAGTGATTGAGCTTGAAAATGCATCTAAGGAATAGCATGGAGTAGTGCTTAAATCTAGTACTCTATTGAATCAAACACCCTAGGGTAGTACTTAAATCTAGTACCTATGGAGGATGCGCGAGGTAGTGCCCAAAACTGGTACCTGGAGAAAAAAAGAAGAAAAAGAAAAAAAGTGAAAGAGTTTAGGAGGATGTTGTGCTAATTAATTGAAGTGAATAAGAACAATGAAAGATCATGATGGAATGTGCACTTGATTGATCCGAATTTTGAGTCACTTACCCATATATTTCCTACCTTAACCAAAAAGTCAATATTACATCTAAAAGAAAAGTCCTTTTTGATCCTATTGTCGAATCATACTTTTAGTGGTGGAGAGTTTGAAATATTGGGCAAGCTTTTAGTTACGCATGCACTTGAATTGAATTTGAGCATAAACACCTTATCCCATAAGTGTACATCTTTTACACTTGAGTGTGAGTGATATATACTTCCTGTGAGAAGATATGAATGAGATTTGAATAGTGGTGATTGTCTTATCTTGTATGTTATGAATTGACTATTACATGTAATAAAAGTTGCATTACATAAGTTAGGGACAATTGTATTTTGAATGTGGTATTTGTCATAGTCCTTGTTTCCCTGCTAATTTTCTTACTCTCTCTCTCTTTATGTTAATTTTATTGCCTCTGGACGAGCAACGGGTAAGTTTTGGGGATTGATGAGAGTGAAAATAAGCGTGTTTTAGTGTCCAATCTAACACCTTTTTATGGGAATTATTGTCATATATTAGCACAAGTATCTTTTATTCAATATATGTGAGAAAAAGGTGTACTCAAGGTGTTTTATTTTGTTTTAGGTAGAAAAAGGATCAAAAGTGCAAAGTTGGAGAAATGGTGCATCTTGTGTGTGAATGCTGAAAACGCACGTCCAACTTGTGTAATTTTTTGTGTTCGTTTGGAAATCAAAACTATTATTGTAATACAAGGTTGGAAATACACTGAAAAGAGGATCATTTTGGCATAAAGAACACCTCAATCGGAATCCAAACGAGAAAGTTATGATCAAAATGGTAACGTCGCGCGAGCTATGCCGAACAGAATGGTTGTGCCACTTATCATAGCTGTTTATACATACAAATGTTAGATTTTTTGTGATTTCTTTATAGTGATAGAAAGATAAGGAAGAGAGGATCATGTGAGTGCAAGAATCACTCAAATCGGAGCTCGTATGTCGAAGTTATACGCAAAACGGTGAGACTGCGCAAGCTGGAGCAAGCTGGTTCAACCACGACCAGTGGTCAAACCAGAAGCCTGAAATTGGTTCGACCATGCAGATTTGGTCAAACCAAATGCCTTTTTACACCCCAATGCGTGTATTTTCATGTTTTCCAAGAAAAGAGTGAGGCTTCCGTGCGCCAGGGCACACTCCGTGCGCCTTTAGAATTTAGTATTATGGATAAGAGTACATTATTTTGTTCTAAAGGGTATACACTTTAATTAATAAGGGTACACCATTTTGTTTTAAAGGGTATACACTTTTCATTAATATTTTTTTTTCTTCAAAAAATAAAGGGTACACATCTTTATACTAAAGGGTATACAATTTAACACAAAATTCTAAAGCACACGGAGTGTGCTTTCGTGCACCCGAGTGCACACAAGTTTTTGCCTTGTAAAATAAAAAGTACACATCTTTATACTAAAAGGTATACAATTTAACACAAAATTCTAAAGGCACACGGAATGTGCTTCTGATATGAAGCAAAATAGGGTTCACGGTCGACGGGGGCGGGCTTGGGTCCACTTCCATGGGCTGATCTTATTTATTTTAAATATCTTTATGTTTAGGGCTTGAGCCCATTATTTATTATGTTTTTGTTTAGGTCCTTAGGGTTTTAGTTTTTTTCTTTTTGGTATTTGTGAGTAGTAGTATTTAAGGTATAATTAGGGTTTATGGATGAATATCAAATTATTATTGGATTAAGGAGCCTGGAGGCTTTTGGGCAAACGGAGTCTTCCGTTTGATTAGGCAAACAGTATTACTGTTTGATTTTCTTTTTCTTTTATTTTCCTGTTCTTATCAGCTTCTATGTGCCCTGGCGCACACAAGTTTTTGCCCCAAGAAAAAGCTCATCCTATGTCCATAAGGAGAACTAACAAGTATAAAAGTGGATGTAGATCACACCAAGGGAAGACGAAACAACAACACAATCACCCTATACCCCACAAGGGGGATTACCCCCCAATCTTCATTCACATCCTTTCCTCTATCCATCCATCACTTTGAAGATTCGTCTGTGGAATCAAGAGGAGAACCAAGAGGAGGATTTAAGACGGAGAAGGACGCGGCGACGCCCACATCTAGGGTTTATTCGTTTCTTAATTTATCTTGTATTTTCTGGACGCATTGGTAAGATCTATCCAACACCCATGATTGTTCTTCGCAACATCATGGGGTAGTACCATTTTTGTAGATCTATGGTTTTGAAAGTTTTTATGAATTAATTAAACTTTCGTGTGTATACTCCGTACAACACTACTTGTGGATTTATTTTATATAAGACTATGTGTTTTTAATTCATACTCAGAGTTATTTTGTGCATCATTAACTGTTATATAGAGTCTGAATACATATCTTGGTTATTGATTGAGTGCGTTCACTGCTGAGCAGGATTCCATGTTATGATTCTAAGTGAAGGGACTCCAAAACTTCATTAGAACTATCTTATATAAATACTTGTTAATTGAATCAATTTTGGGTTAATAAGTAGGATAAAGTGGACACTACGCCAAAATAGTGCATTAATAACGCTAGAATAACAACGGAGATTTCAATACCTGTTTTTAAAAGTGTAAAATATAGAATAAAAGCACTCCCCGTTGCAGTTTCTAAAAAATGCTCATTAACAACGAAGATTCTATTCCGTTGTCGTAGGTCCATTGTCAAAACACTCCTAACCATTTTTTATTTTATTTTTTAATTAATTTTAATACTAAAAATGTATTACATATAAATTTGACACTTAGAATATTTTTCTTCTTTTCTTTACAATGCCCTAGTTAGAGAGAGTATACCAAACTCCTTCCCGTCGCTCGTTTCCGGTGCCTATCTTGCCGTGAACATCTCCTTCTGTTCAATGCATCCAGTGAAACTCTCCTACCGTTCAATTCATCAGTTGAACCCCCGTTGCCCTAAACAAAATCACCGCGATGGGTTCCCTTCAAGCAACAGCGGTATTTGTGGCACTTCATTTCTCACCATTGATTCACCATCGGCACTCGGGTCAACTTCATGGAGCAGTATCTTCAGCCTCTCTATTGTTGTGGACAACATAGCGTCGTTACACCTCTGTAATGTTTTCCCTCTTGCCCTATTTTTATTTTGTTGAAGGCAATCCTTTCTCCTAAACTTCGTTGTAGTTATCGTAACATTTTGTATTTTCTGGGTATAGTGTTTAATTGTGCAATTAGTACTTATACTAATTTTAATGTCTTAGTTCCAAATTTAATCCGTCATCCCTCCACTAATCGCTAAATACAGCAGCCTTGCCGAAGCTGCTAATGCTCAGAAACAACAGACCCACCTTTCGTGGCTTGTATTGCAGAGAAGAGCACCTAAGGAACTATTGGTCTCTTTCTTTTTTTCCCAAATGGTCATATCCTAGGTATAGTTTCAAATATATGCACTTAAAAGAGAGGGCATCAAGTTTTGGGGTGGTAGTAAAGATTAATTATATATTTTATTATGCCTTTTGCGTTTGCTAATCTTGAATTAATTCTGGTGTACAACTGCTACGGGTATGAAACCTAAGTGAGCCAAATGTGTTCAATTAAATTTCTTAATAAATTTTTTAATTTTTTTCCATTGTTTTCATGAGATTATTCTTACATTATTTGTTAATTAGATGAATTTGTGCAAGTTGTTATTGTTAAATGATTGTGAAACATAGATATGTTTGTGGGAGTCAATTTAATAAAAAAATGTTATTGGTTGATTTCCTAACACCCGTGTTAGTGTATATACCAAACTTGAATGAAGGTTTATGGGATTATTATAACTAAAAGTAATTTACACCCATGTGCATGTTATTGAAGCTCATGATAAAATGCCTATTGTTGGAGTAGTAACTTTGTATGTGATGAGCATTTTCTCAACAGACAATATTAATCCCTAAGTGTGAAGGATGCTATTGTAGCTTTGATAAGTGACAATGTGCATGTTATTTTGCCATCCAATTTTACTTATGAATTTCCTTTACGTGTATCAATGTCCAACTCTGCCTTGTGGAGTATGGAAGTATCACTAAACCATGTGAATCTACTCTATAGACACAAGTAAACAAGCATGTGACACGTGTGAATATCCTTAGAGCAAGAGATATAATTCACCCCCATTTGTAGGTACTATCAGTATCAATTATTTCCCGTGCACTAAGTACTCTAACCCGATATGATCTCCCTTTATAGGGACTATGAAGTTATACTCTTTACCCTACTTATTAACCCGAATAAGATTCAATTAACAAGTATTTATGTAAGATAGTTCTAATAAGACTTCGGAGTCCCCTCACTTAGAATCATAACATAGAATCCTGCTCAGCAGTGAACACACTCAATCAATAACCTAGATATGTATTCAGACTCTATATAACAGTTAATGATGCACAAAACAACTCTGAGTATGAATTAAAAACGCATAGTCTTATATAAAATAAACCACAAGTAGTGTTGTACGGAGTATACACATGAAAGTTCAATTAACTCATAAAACCTTCATAAACCCTAGAACTCCGAAGCGGTTCTAGTCCATGATTGATCGAAGAACAATCATGGTGGTTGGATAGATCTTACCCATAGTCTTGAAAATTACAAGATAAATTGAGATGTGAAATAAACCCTAGATACGGGAGCCGTCGCGTCTCTCTCCATCTTGAATATTTACTTGATTCTCACTTGATTCGACAGACGAATCTCTCTCCACAGCTCCATGGATGGTGGTAGGGTTTCGGATGTTGTGTAGAATGAAGATGGTAGTGAACCCTCTTCCCTTCCGCAGGGTTTTCCTTTTATACTTGTGAGCTCTCCTTATGGACTTAGGTTGGGCTTTTTGAGCAAAAACACACACTAAAGTGTAAAAATTCAAATATGGAAAGTTTCTCGGCATTGGTTCGACCAACAGGCTCAGTCGAACCACTCACAGGCTAGTCAAACCGGCCTGTTACAAATCGGCAGGATGACAATTTGACTCGAACCATGGCCGAATTAGAATATCATGGTCGAACCACGCTCAGCCCATCTTCACGCACTTGGTTCGACCAACATGCCTGGTCGAACCAAACTGTCATGCTCGAACTGCATCCCTGGCAACTTCCAACGCCTGGTTCGGCCATGAAGATGGTCGAACTCTCTTCCAGCTTGGTCGAAACGGCTTCCCAATTCACCCGTTCTCCGATTTCGATCACTTCAATCCCGTTTTCCTTCGAAATCTGCTCAAGTAGCCTCAAACACACCTGATTCGTAACTTTTCACAATATATCCGATTCACATCGAATTAAAACCATGTCACACATCATTATAACACGAATCAAGGCTCAAAACACGTGAATTTACACACTCATCAAATCCCCAAACTTACATGTTGCTCGTCCCGAGGCAACAAAATTAAAACCATAAGAGTAAGTGTAAAATTCACCACCAAGTCAAGTACAATACATATCCATACATGCAATTCTATCAATTTAAAACAAGTACCACTCGCATCATACATTTCATTAACAAAAAATATCACTCAATCAATTCGGAGTACTAAGTCACCTAGCTTACAGGAAGTGTTCTCTCACTTTCAAGTATAAATTACACTTAAACAAGTTATTGTATGCGCTCATATTCAATTCATATTTCTGCGCAACTATAAGCTTGGTGAAGGTCTCAAAAATCAACTTATAATCACTTCGTTACTAGGATCATAAAGGACTTGATTTTGGGATGTAATGTTGGCTCTTTGGTAAAGGTAGGAAAATATAGATAAAAGGACTAATTCACTAGTAGAGAATTACCTTGGAGTTTTGTTTTTCATCAAACAGTTTCTTCCTCTCCATCTTCTTCTCATGATCTTGCAATTCAACTTTTCCTTCTTCACTTGGCATCAACATCATCTTTCTTCAAAGTACAAGGGTACCAATTTCGGGCAATATCTTTCTAAGCAGTCGGGGTACCGGTTTCAGGCACTACCCCTAAATAAGATTTAACCATATTTTTCTTTCAATTCATACCACTTAACCAAATTTTTTACCTTTTCTTCTTTCTTCAAATTCAAGCTATCATATATTCACCTCAACTCTCTGCTAATAAATAGGGGTATTCAACAAGGATCAAGTAAAAGATAAATAAAGGCTTTTAAAATCACGGCTTGCCAAAAAAAAATTTTAAAGGCTCAACAGGGCTTCCAAAGATTTATAAAATATATGGGAAGGTAAACTTAGCTAAGTGACTCAAATAAACAACTATGGCCTAAGATCATGTCCTAATAACTAATCAACCATAAGTCTCACACAAGACTCCAAGCCAAGTTCTAAAATACGGTCATATGAACGATTCTCACAAGAATAAACTATCATGCATGGATGTAGCATTATTTCATAAGGCTCAAATTCTCACTTGGGTAAATAGAATCCTAAGTACTCCTTATAGCATATAACCAAGATCAATTTCACAATAAACTCCACATATTTATCAAGTTATACATGCTTCTCATTAACAAAATAAACACATGCAAAATATGAATGGAACATGCTAATGAAGATCCCAATCATAACAATCCAAATCAAATAACACCAACCAATCCAATCATCAAGTATCACACATCCATCGTATCTCAAATCAATATACGTACATGCCACTCACACCACAAATACTAATCCTGTAAAGAGAAAAAGAGAAGGGGGATGAAATGAAACAGCTAAGATTAAAAACTTGGCGCCCTCTACTCCTCTGGAGCATCATCATCACTAGCATGCCGGTGCCAATTATCGAAGTCTCTCTGATGTGTATCCATCTTTCTATCTAAAGCTTCATAATTATCATTCAGCTCCCCCAACCTCTGATCCATGATGCGCGTTTTCTTTGCACACAAAATTAATCTCCAAGTATTAAGGATATCAATTGCAGCTTAAGCAAGCGACCAAGTAAATATCAAACCCAAAGGACGGCGTATTTTCAATTTAATTATTATCTAAATAAATTAAGAAAAGTGATAATAAAGATTGAGAATTTTATTATTAAACTAATAAACAATTAATTAAAATAACAAATAAAATAAATAACACTTGAAGAATACGAAAGTGGATCAAGTAGAAGAATAGGTAGCTCAAGGGTAATTCAGTTTTACTACTTAACTTCCCTTACGTGTGTTGATGTCCGACTCTGCCTTGTGGAATATGGACGCATCATTAAACCATGCATATCTACTCTATAGACACAAGTAAACATGTGTGTAACACGTGTGAATAACCTCGGAGCAAGAGATATAATTCTACCTCCCTTTCTAGGTACTATCAGTATCAATTATTTCTCTGGCCAATTGGTACTCTAACTCGATATGATCTCCCTTTATAGGTACTATGAAGTTATCCTCTTTATCCTACTTAATAACCCAAATTCAATTCAATTAATAAGTATACATATATGATAGTTCTAATGAAGCTTCGGAGTCCCCTCACTTAGAATCATAACATGGAATCCTATTCAGTGGTGAACGTACTTAATCTACAACCAAGATATATATTCAGACTCTATATACCAATTGAAGATGCACAAAACGACAGTGAATATGGATTAAGAAAGTACAATCATATATAAAATCAATCCACATGTAGTGTTGTGCGGAGTTTATACACGAAAGTTCAATTAATTCATAGAAACCTTCAAAACCCGAGATTTACCAAAATAGTTCTAGCCCATGATGTTGTGAAAAACAATCATGGTTGTTGGATAGATCTTACCCGTAGTCCAAAAAATACAAGATAAATTAGGAAATTAATAAACCCTAGATGTGGGCATCGTCGGGTCCTTCTCCGTCTGAAATCCTCCTCTTTGTTCTCCTCTTGATTCCACAAACGAATCTTCAAAGTGATGGATGGATGGAGGAAAGGATATGGATGATGGTTGGGGGGTGATCCCTCCTTGTGGGGTGTCGTATTGTGTTGTGTTGTATCCAATCAGTATCTCTATTGTGTTGTCTTCTTGGTGTGATCTACATCCCCTTTTATACTTGTAAGCTCTCCTTATGAACCTAGGATGGGCTTTTCCTTGAAAAACACGCAGAAACACGCACTTGAGGTGTAAAAATTGGATTCGGACGCGTCCCAGGCATGGAGTTCAACCTAGGATTGGACCTAGGGCTTGGTCGAACCCTGGTCGAATCGAAATCAATGATAATTCGCACTTCAGGCATTCGATTCGACCAAAATGGCTTTAGTTCGACCAAGGGGTCAGGTCGAACTGGACTGTCGTGGTCGAATCCCACTTGCACTGTCTCACTATTTCGCATATAACTCCCACATCCGAGCTCCAATTTGAGTTATTCTTGCACTCACGCGATTCCATCTTCAATGTCTTTCTATCCATATAAAGATTCACAAAAACTCCAATATTTGAATCTGTAAAAGGCAATAGAAAAAAGAACATCCGTTCTACTCGGCACTACTCGCGCGACGTCTCTATTTAACTCATAACTTCCTTGATTGGAACTCGATTGAGGTTTTCTTTATGCCAAAACGATCCTTTTTCAGTGGCTTTCCAACCACATATCAAAAACCAGTTTTGATATCCACAAAAATACAGAAAAATTGAACAAGTTGGACGTGCATTTTTTCAGCATTCATTGCACAAGTTGCACCTTTTCTCCAACTTTGCACTTTTGATCCTTTTTCCACCTAAAACACAATAAAACACCTCAAGTGCACCTTTTTCTCAGATATATTGAATATAAGACACTTGTGCTAATATACAACATCAATTCCCATCATAAAGAGATTGGACACTAAAACACGCTTATTTTCACTCTCATCAATCCCCTAAACTTACATGTTGCTCGTCCCGAGGCAACAAAATGAAAATAAAGAGTGAGAGAGTAAGAAAATTAGCAAGGAAACAAGGACTATAACACATACCCTATTCACAATACAATTGTCCTCAACTTAGGTCATGCAACTCTCATTACATGTAATAATCAATTCATAGCATACAAGATAAGATAATCACCACCAATTCAAATGCTCCATCCACATGTTCTCACGGGAAGTATATATCACTTGCACTCAAGTGTAAAATATGTACACTTATAGGTTAAGGTGTTTATGCTCAAATTCAATTCAAGTGCATACGTAACCATAAGTTTGCCAAACGTTTCAAACTCTCCACCACTTAAAGTATGATTCGACAATGGGATCAAAAAGGACTTTCATTAGGATGTAATGTTGGCTCTTTGGTAAGGGTAGGAAACATATGGATAAAGTAACTCAATTAGTAGGGAATTAAAATCGGAGATCTTTTGTACTGCAGATTTTACACTTCAAGGCTATCCAGCTTCTGATCTTCTAATTTTCTTTTCTCTCCTTTCCTTCAAGCTAAACATTTTTTCCTTCTTTTCTTTTTTCTCGAGGTACCAGTTTCGGGCACTACCTCTAACATCTCGGGATACCAGTTTTAGGCACTACCCCTCATCAACTTCTTTTTAAGCTCATAATCACTTGTACAACTCCAAATATTTTATTCCTTCCAAACTCCATCAAAATCAACTTCAAACACTTTGACAATATTTAATTCTCCACTAAATATAGGAATTTAAGGCTCAAATAGGATATCAAAGTGGCTATCTTCGTAGGTTGCCAAAGAAATAAGGCTTTTAGGCTCAAAAGGGCTAACTACAGATATATAATTATTTGGTAGGAAATTATTTGGCAAAGTAACTCATAAATTCAAGGATGGCCTAAAATCATCTCCCATCATCTAACACATGTAGTTTCAAGTAAGACAAGATGCAAGTTCTAGAATACACACACAAGAATGATACTCACCAGAAAAGAAATATCATGTGATTATGTACATGATCAACTAGACTCAAAATCTCACATGGGTTTTTAACAAGTAACAGAGCACTTTTCATGGTAAGCAATATCCCACAAGTACACATAGATCTTCATACTACAATATAACTCAAGTACACTTCCTTCATCAACTTCAAAAGCATATGAATTTCAAGTACAATTTAAAAAATAAGCTCACATGGATCACCGCCTTTAACTTAATCCTTTCACTCCTACGAATTAAAAGCACACATAAAAATTAGAATAAGAAAACGAGGGCACCTGATTTTTCTTCAACGTATGCACGAGCTACTCAAGTTGTTCAACTTGGTCAGGTCAAAGCCTCACTGTAAAACTCATCTTGCCACTCTTTTACCTTTTTCTATCATCAAAGCTCAAACATACTCATCATCACAGATTCATCAATAATAAAATAAGAGAACTATAAAAAAAGACTCAAATGACTATCTAATTGAATCCACACACTAGAAACACCACTGAACACTAGGCAAATTGCAAAAAATTGATACATCAAAACTGTTTAAAGTTTCAACATACCGCAAAAAATCAACTCCCCTAGCAAACATTACAAAGAAAATATTATACTCTTGGTGCTTCAATGAGGTAAGAACATCACACCCCCAAACTTAGTAAAAACGTAAGTTGAAACTAAGTTTGCAGTGAGATGTAATTGTCGATTAGTAAGCACCTTAAATATAAAAATTTCTTATTCACGCGAAAGAAATAAAACAATAAAATGGATGGGCAAGCCCCCAACAGGCGCTCATGTTTAACGTCGGAGAGTCACGATGGATATAACCTTTGTAGGCTACTGGATCGGAGGACGGTCTTCTTGCTCAATATTCTCTCCTTGGGATGGCATGGGAATAGAATTAACATCATGTAAAGCATTCAGCATGAAAAAATGGTGCAGAACAGAACGATTCGACCTGAGTTCGACCTAGGTAGGTGGTCGAACTCGGTGAATAATGGTCGAAATGAACACCTGAAAGTTCGTTCTCCCCCTTAAAGGTCAGTTCAACCATGTTCGACTAACTGGGTTGGTCGAATCGAAGTGATTGTGGTTGAATCGGGCTTCAGACAAAACACAATGCTCTGGACAGTGGCATTCGACCTGAGTTCGACCAGAGCTTCTGGTCGAATCGACTAATTTTTTGTCGAACTGACCCTCTTCTTCTTCCGGATGTCTCCCAGGTGCCTGGTTCGACCCCCCTGCTTAATTCGACCACCTATGTTGGTAGAATTGGGATCGAACTGGGCTTCTTTTGCTTTAGAATTTGATTCCGGCTTCATCGGTCCCTCATATTGTGTTCCAGACCTTAACGTGATGGCGTTATTCTCCAATTTTTGTGTCAATTGATTAACGTTCGCAGTCATCTACCTCATAATCAAAGTTAGGTCATTCAACTGCTTAGATAAATCTACACGATCAATATCCATTCTAGCTTCGATGGGGTCAACCTTTGCATCGTTCTCAGCCATGTATCGATTGAAGGTATCTTCAACACTCTCAGCCATGTATCGATTGAAGGTATCTTCAACACTCAACTTTGTAATCTGCTTCTGCTGAGACTCTAGTAGCTTATTGATGTTAGCTAGACTAGAGAGGATCTCATCATCCCTATTCGGCTTCTCCACTTGATGTTCAACCTGCGCTACCTTGCCAAGTACATATGATCCTCTTACTCTTTTCGTAGGCCAGTCACGTGAATTCATAGAGATGTCTTCAAATGACTTTTTTGCTTCAAGTGTTGTCTTAGATAACAGCGTTCCTCCAAATGATGCATCAATAAGAATACGTGACTCATAATCCAATCTGTAGTAGAAGATGCTTTTGTATTCAGCCTTAGACATTCCATGCTGTGGACACCTCCTGAGCATGTCTTTAAACCTATCCCACGCATCATGAAATTTTTCACCCTGATTCATAACAAATTGGGTGATCTCTTGCTTAATCCTTAAGATCCTCGAGGGTGGCATGTATCTCTCCAAGAACTTCTGCTGCAGTTGGTCCCATGTAGTGCAATCCATGGCATCAAGAGTCTCATACCAAGCTTCCGCTCTTTCAATTAAAGAGAACTTGAATAGGGTAATCCGCCTAACATTATCATTAGCTCCAGCTCCCTTTTGAGTGTTTGCATAACCAAGAAATCTTTTGAGGTGCTGATATGGATATTCAAAGCAACCTCCAAAAAAGGGATTCTTCTATACCATGTTAATAAGAGCGAGATGTATCTCAAAATCATCATCTTCCCCCCTTGCTCCTATCAACCCCATGTTACCAATACCATAGTTCAAGAAAATTTCACGTATGACAACATTATCCGGATTCTGTCTTTCTCCGGCCATGTTTAGTTTAGTGTGTTATTCGTCCTTTCCTTCCTATCCTTTTCTAGTGCACAAGTACCTCAGAAATATTTAAGGTTTGATAGAAATAAATAATCATAAATAGAAATCTTAATCAAACGAGAAATAAAAACTAATAATAACAGTCGTCCCCGGCAAAACGCCAAGAACTTGATGCGCGTTTTCTTTGCACACAAAATTAATCCCCAAGTATTAAAGATATCAACTGCAGCTTAAGCAAGCGACCAAGTGAATATCGAACCCAAAGGATGATGTATTATCAATTTAATTATTATCTAAATTAATTAAGACAAGTGATAATAAATATTGAGGATTTTATTATTAAACTATTAAACAATTAATTAAAATAACAAATAAAATAAATAACACTTGAAGAATACAAAGTGGATCAACTAGGAGAATAGGTAGCTCTAGGGTAATCCAGTTTTACTACTTAACTTCCCTTCCGTGTGTTGATGTCCGACTCTGCCTTATGGAATATGGACGCATCACTAAACCATGCATATCTACTCTATAGACACAAGTAAACATGCATGTAACACGTGTGAATAACCTCAGAGCAAGAGATATAATTTCACCCCCCTTTCTAGTTACTATCAGTATCAATTATTTCCCTGGCCAATTGGTACTCTTAACCCGATATGATCTCCCTTTATATGTACTATGAAGTTAACCTCTTTATCCTACTTAATAACCCGAATTCAATTGAATTAATAAGTATTCATATATGATAGTTCTAATGAAGCTTCGGAGTCCCCTCACTTAGAATCATAACATGGAATCCTATTCAGCGGTGAACGGACTTAATCTACAACCAAGATATATATTCAGACTATATATACCAATTGAAGATGCAAAAAAACGACCGTGAATATGGATTAAGAAAGCACAATCATATATAAAATCAATCCACAAGTAGTGTTGTAAGGAGTTTACACACGAAAGTTCAATTAATTCATAGAAACCTTCAAAACCCTATATTTACCAAAATAGTTCTAGCTCATGATGTTGCGAAGAACACTCATGGGTGTTGGATAAATCTTACTCGTAGTCTAGAAAATACAAGATAAATTAGGAAACGAATAAACCCTAGATGTGGGCATCGTCGCGTCCTTCTCCATCTTGAATCCTCCTCTTGGTTCTCCTCTTGATTCCAAAAATGAATCTTCAAAGTGATGGATGGATGGAGGAAAGGATATGGATGATGGTTGGGGGTGATCCCCCCCTTGTGGGGTGTCGTATTGTGTTGTGTTGTATCCAATCAGTATCTCTATTGTGTTGTCTTCTTGGTGTGATCTACATCCCCTTTTATACTTGTAAACTCTCCTTATGAACCTAGGATGAGCTTTTTCTTGAAAAACACGCAGAAACACGCACTTGAGGTGTAAAAATTGGATTCGGACGCGTTCCAGGCATGGAGTTCAACCTAGGATTAGACCTAGGGCTTGGTCAAACCCTGGTCGAATCGAAATCAGTGATAATTCGCACTTCAGGCATTCGATTCGACCAAAATGGCTTTAGTTCGACCGAGGGGTCTTGTCGAATTGGATTGTCGTGGTCGAATCCCACTTGCGCCGTCTCACTATTTCGCATATAACTCCCACATCTGAGCTCCAATTTGAGTGATTCTTGTGCTCACGCGATCCTCTCTTCCTTGTCTTTCTATATATATAAAGATCTCTCAAAAACTCTTAAGATTGGAATCTGTAAAAAGCCATAGAAAGAAGAACATCCGTTCTGTTAGGCACAGCTCGCGTGACGTGACTATTTTGCTCATAACTTCCTTGTTTGGAACTCGATTGATGTTTTCTTTATGCCAAAATGATCCTCTTTTCTGTGCTTTCCAACCATGTATCACAACATCAGTTTTAATCTCCACATAAACATAGAAATATTGCACAAATTGGACGTGCGTTTTTCAGCATTCATTGCACAAATTGCACCTTTTCTCCAACTTTGCACTTTTGATCCTTTTTCCACCTAAAACACAATAAAAACACCTCAAGTGCACCTTTTTCTCACATATATTGAATATAAAACACTTGTGCTAATATATAACAACAATTCTCATCAAACAAGTGTTAGATTAGACACTAAAACACGCTTATTTTCACTCTTATCAATCCATCACCACGTAGTTAGCGTGAAGCCCATTATACCTCATATCGAGCGCGGCAAAACTAGTGGTCAGCACGCCCAGTTGGCGGTTCATCTCTCTCTGGTTGTTGTTCAAGTTGACAAACTGCTCATTAATCAAATGAAACTGCTCCCGATAATATGCATTAGGACCAGCCTACTACTGTTGCGGCTGTGCTGGGTATGGTGGTGGTATCGCATGCTCCTGCAGTGGCTGCTCTCCCGGCATCTAGACATTCTCCAGCTCGTGCTCTCCTGGCTCTACATGCTCTCCTGCCTGATGTTGTATCTGTGGCTCCATCTACTGTTGTGCATCATCAACAATCCTCTGCAGCTCCTGATTCATTCCTGCAGCATATAACTAAGCCACAAACCTCCAATCGCCTCTCCTCAGGCATGTAACTGATATGGCCTTGTGCGTTATAGTGTTCATCAGCATATTCTCCTCATTCCTGAGCGTAGTCAGAGCACCTACATCGTATGGGAGCATGAAAGAATAGGGTCTAGATCCCCGAACATACAACCAATCTCCATCATGATGATAAACAAATCCTGCCTTAACACAGACACTCATGACTAAGTCGGGATCCTCAAGAATGGGCGTAATGCCGGTGAAGTTTTTGTTGTATGACTCAGCAATGGGAGTGATCAATCCTCCAATATTCATTCATTGAAACGAGGAATTCCTGAATCTATAAAATTGCTAAATCAAATAGGAACCTACATTGAACTGCACGCCATTTAACATGCACCACAAAGCATACAACTCCCCTAGATACGCATCCTCTCTCCGATCGAGCAAACAACATATTGCTCAAGATTCTTTCCATATACCTAAGGACGGGGTTACGAATCAAAGTAGCACGAGCCTCCTTAGTCTTAAAGTTCATATCCTCTCCAGAAATCTCCCTCCAAAACTCATTTGCCCTAAAGTGTCCATCCAAATACCTAGAAATTTCTCTCGGAGTTCCTAGCAATGAATTTAACTCCTCAACTGTTAAAGTTTTCTTCTCACCTCCCCGCTGAAACGAACACTCATAAGGAAGAGCACTCTCACCCTTCTTGATAGTAATTGAGTACAAGAACTCCGCACTAACATCAAAGTGTGTCGGACTCTTCATTTCCATAAACTGTAGGATCCCTACTTGGTCGAACATCCACATGATGTCGTCCCTGATATTCATCATCCTCATGGCCTCATCATCCTGGTACCTCGTTCTATCGATTTTATAAAACATATCACCCCATCGATCCTTTATCTCCTCTCAATTCTCCATTTGAATGTCGAAGTTCCTAGGCAACCTCTCCTTAAGGCGTAGCTTTTTAGTAACTTCATCCTCACGAGACGACCTATCTTATCTCTTCTTGGAGTGTACTTATATCTCCTTTTCTTTTCCTACAAGAACAATACTTCAATACCCAATAGATACAAGAAAAGAAAATAAGCTTATTGTAATCCTTGTTCAAAACCAACTACACATGAAACTCTACTCAAGACTTCAAGTTATACATGCATAATCAATTTCAAATACTTATGCTTCCAATTTGCATGTGTTCATAAAATTCCACAATCAATCATACAAATGTCAATACACTTTTACTTCAAATTCAACTCCTCAACAAGAATTTCAACGTTTTCAACATCCTCTTCACTTTCCTAAGCATGCATCTATCAATTTTCCACAATTCAACTCAATATTCTAACATGCCTCACTTCATCCCTCAAATAACTCAATAATTTCACATAAACATCAAGGTCTATCAACGAATAAACATTTAAAATCGAACCTATCACATGTTCATATGAAAATTCAAACAAAAATTCAAATTACAACATGAATTCACATACAAACTAGTTCAATCGACTTATCCACTCCAAATCAAGCAATAGAACTTCAATCCTAGGGTAATAGAATAAAAAAAACATACCTTTCGATCCGGCCATGGTGAATCATGAACAATGTATGCAAAATCCCCAAATTAGATAAAGAACCCTAGTTTTTCAACTAAAATACTCCAAATCCGTGAAAATTTGAGAAATGGAAGGATGGAAAGTGGTTTAATCAGAGTAGAATGAAGCAAAACAAAGTTTAGAAGAAGGGATGTTTGGTTCGGAAGGGATTCGGGTGAGGGTGGTGTGAAGAATGTACAGAATGGGGTTGAAAATCGAACTTAAAATGACTTACCTGTGCGCAGGTTCGAGTCGAACAAGGTAGTCAAACCACGCTTCTGGCGCTCTTCTTCACTTGGTTCGACTACCAATCCTGGTCAAACCAGGGCATCGAAGTTGAACCAACTTGTAATCAAATTGGCAGGTATGCAGTTCGAGTCGAACCCTTGTAGATCACAGAATTCTTGTATGCTTGATTGCTGAACACGTTTAGTTGATTTATTTGAGTCAACCTCAACTCCTTTAGATTCTTAAGATACAAGTTCAAACTTCTCAATGCCCAAAAAGCTTTATGCTAAATCTCTACGGGTAAATGGCACGACTTCTCATAGACGATTTGATACGGTAACATGTCATGCACCGTCTTGTACGCAGTTCGGAACCCCCACAACACATCATCGAGCTTCATAGCCCAATCCTTCCTATTAGTCCTGACTACTTTCTCCAGGATTTGCTTCAGTTGTCGGTTGGAAAATTCCGCTTGCCCATTCGCTTGAGGATGATAGGGTATGCTTCACACCATAATCCTTGAGCACTCTCTCAAGAAGCTTATTGACGAAGTGGGAACCTTCATCACTTACAAGTGCTCTAGGGACTCCATAGCGGGCAAAGATATGTTTCTTCAAGAAAGACAACATGGTCTTTGAAACATTCATGTGGGTAGGAATGTCCTCCACCCACTTAGAAACATAATTCACAGCTAGAAGGATGTATAGAAATCCATTAGATGGGGGAAAAAGGCCCCATAAGATCGATTCCCCATACATCAAAGATCTCAACAACAATGCTCGGCTGAAGTGGCATTTCATCTCTTCTACTTATGTTTCTCATCCTTTGACATCTATTGCATGTCGCCACATAGGATTCATAGTCTTTAAACAAAGTAGACCAATAAAGAGCAGATTGAAGTACATTAGCTGCTGTTTTTTTAGCTCCGAAGTGCCCCCTTTAGGTTGTGCATGGCAAAAATCTAGAACACTCTCCATCTCCATCTTGTAAACGAACGAATCATACCATATGAAAGTCTCAACATCCCTCTTAAACTTTGCAAGTTGATACATGTTGAGATCTCTTAGAATTTCTCCTACGGCTATGTAATTGACATAATCCGCATACTATGGATCGACTCCTTGAGCAGCTACTACACAAGCTCTTTCCACTCCTTCAACAAACACCGTCATAATCTTCTCATCGGGGAACATCTCCTTTGTGTATTCAAAAAGAATCATCACAATGCTCCCTTGTCTCCAACCTTGATAGGTGATGCGTCTACACATTCTCCATAACTTTCTTATCTCGGATCTCCATATCGAATTCCTGCAGAAGAAGGATCCATCTAATGATCCTTGGCTTCGCTTCCTTTTTCTCCATCTAGTAATGAATCACAGATTGATTCGTGTACACAAGGTCTTCATGACAACCAAATACTGCTAAAACTTGTTGAATGCATACACCACAGCTAAAAACTCCATTTCAGTAACAGTGTAGTTCTTTTTGCTACATCAAAAGTCTTACTTGCATAATAAATGGCGCAGAACTTCTTCTCTCTCAACTGCCCAAGCACCACTCCAAGTGCTTGATCACTTGCATCACACATAAGTAAAAACGGTTGAGTCTAATCTGGTGTGATCAAGATAGGTGCAGTGATAAGTGCCTCCTTCAAAACTTGAAAAGCTGTTAAGCATTCATCATCAAAAACAAAAGGAACATCCTTTTCAAGTATGTGAGACAACGGTTTGGAGTATTTTGAGAAGTCTTTAATGAATCTTCTATAAAAGCCTGCGTGTCCAAGGAAGGATCACACTCCCTTCTCATTAGTAGGTGGTGGAAGCTTCTCAATCGCCACCACCTTTGCTCTATCCACCTGTAATCCCTTAGCCAAAATATGATGCCTAAGCACAATCCCATCTCTCACCATGAAGTGACACTTCTCCCAATTCAAGACAAGATTAGTTTCTTGACATCTCCTCAAAATTGTAGACAAGTTAGATAAACAAATATCGAAGGAGGAACCAAACATAGAGAAATCATCCATAAACACCTCCATGATTTTTTAATCAACCCATCAAATATGGTCATCATGCAGCGCTGAAATGTAGCAGATGCATTGCACAATCCAAAAGGCATCTTTCTATAGGCAAAAGTTCCATAAGGGCAAGGGAAAGTAGTCTTTTCCTGGTCCTCAGGTGCAATCGTGATTTTATTATAACCCGAGTACCCATCCAAGAAATAATAAATATCATATCCTACAAGACAATCAAGCATTTGATCCATGAAAGGAAGGAGAAAATGGTCTTTGCATGTGTTTTTATTTAGTTTCCTATAATCCGTACACACACGTCATCCCGTCGGAATCCTAGTGGCTAATGTCTCATCATCTTCGGCTTTCACAATAGTCATGCCCCCTTTTTAACTACAATATGCAATGGACTCACATGGGGACTATCACTAATTTGATATGTAATTCCTGCATCTAGCCATGTTAGGATTTGCTTCTTAATCACTTCTTGAAAGCGAGATGTACTCTCCGCTGTTTCTGAATGCTACTCTCAGCCTCATCTAACAATCTTATCCTATGCATGCAATATGATGGACTAATTCCTTTCAAATCATCAAGAGACCAACCAATCGCAGACTTATACTTCCTAAGCACATCTAATAATTCATGGAGTTAATCATCAGTAAGGGAAGAAGATACAATTATCGGATATGTTTCATTGTCACCTAAATAGGCATACTTCAGGTGTTCCGGTAGCGGTTTCAACTCCTCTTTTTTTCTTCTTTATTTGTGTTTTCTCTATCCAATGGTAAGTACTTCCTAATCCACTTAACCTCTTCAGTTTTCGTCCTTTGTGACTCATACCTGTCATCACCCAAAGCAAGTAGGTTTTCAAGAAATTCAATACATACCTCATTAGAGAGCTCATCTAGCTCTATGGTGGGAAAAGTAAGAGACTCCATCAAACATGTCTCCAAGGGATCCTTAGAAAGGATCAAGGACATATTTTCCTTCACGATCTCCTCCACCACATCGATACTGTGACACTGCATCTCCATCGGCATCTTCATTACTTTATCAAGGTTGAATAGAACCTCTTCCTTATCCATTCGCAGCCTTAACTCACCCTTCTGAACATCAATCATTCACTGTTTCAATTCCATTTTAGCTACTCTTCTTTAAAAGTATATCCTTTAGGAAGCGGGCATAATATGGCATCTTTAAGAGTGTATCAGAGAAAGGAATGCTCAAGCTTATCTTGTTTATGATATTTGAAAACTTCTTGAACTTCTTTTTCAAACCATTCTTGACTAGCTTGAAAGGTAACAGAGGAGGTTTCTTTATTTTGGGAATCCCCCATTCATCACATTCAACCTTCTCCGCTTTATCCTTCTAGGCTCTCAATCTCTTTGCTCTTTCCCATTTCATTTCTGCTATAAGCTCAGTATTTTGCTCTTTGGATGGTACGGGAGAAGCTTCAACATCATGTAAAGCATTTGGCACAAAAAATGATGACGAAATAAAGTGGTTCGACCATGGTTCGATTAGGGGTGCTGGTCGAACCGTGCATCAGAAAGTGCTTTCTCTCCAGGACAGGCCGGTTTGACGATGGTTCGACCAACAGGGTTGGTCAAACCATGATGATCGTGGTCAAACGATGCTTCAACAAAAATAGGGTGCTCTTGTAGTGTGGTTCAACCATGGATCGACTAACAGGGTTGGTCGAACCATCTTGAACGTGGTCGAACCAAGCTTCAGCAAAAACAGAGTGCTTATTACAGTGTGGTTCAACTATGGTTCGACCAACAAGGTTGGTCGAACCATCCTGAACTTGGTTAAACCGCATGACTGTGATCTCCGGAGGCTGCCCAGGTGCCTGGTTTGACTTCCACACTATGGTTCGACCAGTTAGGTTGGTTGAACAATCCTCGAATTGAGCTCCTGGAGCTTCAGAATTCATTTTCGACATCATTGGTCCCTCATATTGCGTTCCAAACCTTAACGTGATGGCATTGCACTTCTTCGGATTCGCTATACTTTGCAATGGGAACTTACCTTTCTCTATGGTTTGTGTCAATTGGTTAACATTCCCGGCCATCTGCCCCATCAACAACGTCAAGTCCTTCATTTGCTTAGATATATATGTTGGATTGTATACTAAAAGTCTAGCTTTAGTATGAACAATGTTATAACAATTTATTTGTAATGAGAATCATATGATCAAATGATTGTATCTTATAATTTATTTATATGTTTGATGCAATAGTCCATTTACTTTATACTGTAGATAATATGTTGTGCGACAATACGTGGAAGATCATATTATCGGTTTCCTTATAAAGTATAAATAGATGCTCACAACTGAGATAAGCGGGGACTCTCTATCGGGATGGTTGTAGTGTGGTTTGGTATTAGTTTGTCTTGGCTATAAAATCACATTAGTGCACTTGTGTGTATTGAGCAGGACCGCTTGAGATAGTTTGACTTGTACTGTCTATATAGGAGAACTTGATCTCAGTTATTATGGATGTTCATACTCTTAATCCCTATACAATAACCTTGATACGTAAGGCAGTATATATTCTTTGATTCAGCAATGAGTGAGATTTACAATGTATTAAATCAACAAACTCGGTGAGTTAGGAAGTAGCGTTGTCTCTATGGTATGCTGTTGATTGTAGAAGGAATCGATGTCCGACATAAGTTGATAATGTCCCCTTGAGGAGCTCAAAAAGTTTATCATGTAAATCTTGCAAGTGAATTAATTCCGGCATGATAATAAAGTTGAGTGGTACTACTCTCGGATGAGATATTAATTAATTTGAGTTGTCAGTAACTTAATTAATTAATGGACATTGTATATCTTAAACATGGGAAGATTTTCGGGCTCATAATAAGGAGCCCAAAACATAATTTTGGGATTGTATGGGTAGTGCAGTAATAATATTTTAGTGGACTATATTATTATTATTGGATTTAATTATAAGCTTTGGGCTAAGCTTGGTTAATTAAATCCAATTGAGGCCCAATCCAATTTCTCTTTCTGGTCCTTGTTGTAACCCAATATATAAGTCTTCTCAGCTTCCTGGAACTCTAACAGAGCACCACTTTTGACGTGTTGAGAGGGTAGGAGCAGATTGAGTGGATTCTGGAGATTGTTGCCCAAACAACACCAGAATTGACTTGGGACATATAGCAGAAGATCAGAGGTGGTTTACTGTTGTTCATCATCTACATCAACTCAGAAGGAAGGTAAACTTTTATTTTGCTTCCGCTGTAATAGTTTACTTGGTTTCCTAACGGATCACGCTGAGCCAAACGATCCAATAGTCAACAATTGGTATCAAAGCGTTAGTTTTGTGGTGAAACGTGAGACGTTAGGTAAGGGTTTATTGTCGATAAGAAAGCATGTTTATTAGGTTTTGTATATGTGTGAATTATCCTAAGTGCTTTTTCGGCGGGTTAAGCATGAATTAGGGTTGGTAAATTAGTATTACACGTGATTGCCCTAATTGTGGATGAAAGAGGCAAGTGTTTGCTGCTGTTCTATCACACGTTGAACACACACGGCTGATCAAAGCGGCTGGTGAGATACACGTTACGTTGCGCAAGGTGCTGGGCCTTGGTCGCTTGGTTGTAAAACGTCGCCATTGGCGTGGGCTGCTGGAAGCGATGTCCGTACGCTGCTGGAAGCAAACGGCGCTCATCGCTGGATCTTCACCACTGACTGGGCTGAACTACACTGCTGGATCATTGCCAACGACGATGGCTAGACACGGCGGCGATTGTGCATGGCTGCACGACTGCTGGCTGTTGTATGAAGAAAGAGTGACGACTACACAGCGCTGGACAACATGAATATGATTGCAGGCCAGTGGGATAAGAGCTGGATGAATGACGGCAATGGCTGGTGAGTCACGAATCAGGACGAGGATCGCCTGTGTTACTCATCACGTGACCTGGAAGCAGTGGCGGGCGTTCAGGTGACAACGGCAGGTAGCTAGCGAGACAATGCTGGGTTCTGAGTAGGTCACAGGCTGCTCTCGGTTGAGCCAACAGAGGGTTGTGGTTGAGACAGAGACAGAGGCAGGTTAGGGCTGAGTCAGAAGCTATTTCTATCGGGTCTGAGGCGCTTTTCGATGGGGTTAGTCTACAAGATGCGACTGATGATCAGAGAAGGCATTGCATCGACTGGAAGTGACTCTCGGTGGTGATCAAAAGCAAGTTCTGGACGGCGATGGAATCCAGACGTTGGTTGTCGCTGCAACTGAAACTTCTGGTCCTTCCGAGCGGTTCGTGGTTATTTTAGATCGGGTCCTGCCGGCGGCAGGTGGCATGGCATCACGGCGATGCAATACATGACATCACCAGGCGGACCGCGACAGCTTCCGAGCGACGCAGTGGTTTTTTGGGCAAGGCAACAGCTTCCCGACGTGATGCCTAGTGGAAGGCTTGGCGGCCTGTCCGGTGGTGTGCACGGCAAGATTTCTGACTTCCGAGCATCTTGTGGATGGGAATAAGGGACAGATCGTGTGTATGCATGTGGCGGCTGGCAAAATTAGGGCAGTTTAATGGGCTCCCTCACTTATTTTTTGATTGGGCTGCTCAGTTTGTGATTGTGGGCTTATTGGGCTCATTTAATTAATTGTGGGATTTGTTTTGGGTCAACCTTCCTTGTTGGGCCAAGTTTAATTATTGGGCAGAATTTATTTTATTTTATTTGGGATGAGTATATGGGCCATGGACAATGGGCTTGATCAATTGTTTAGTCTACTGCTCATTTTGTGCTTATTTGTTGCTCTTGGGCCCATTTCATTTATCCACTAATTATGCTATTAATTCATAATATATAATTGATTTAATTGTTTTTTTTTTACAATTAATTGTTATATATGTGGCATGTTCTATGTGATTTATATTTTAAATTAATTAAAATAGAAGCATGCTAAAATGTATATTTTATTTCTAAATATTATATGCATGGTAAAAACCCTCGGTGTTAAATAACTAAGTGGGAGAGGGGATTGAATTTCCATGGCCTCCATTATTGGTTTGTTAGCGATGTGAATAAACTTGGGCGTCGGCATTAGAGCCTTCCTTCCCATCGGATGAGTTTATTCATGGATTGCTGGAACAGACTTCATTAAATAATTATGTTTATAATGTGATGCATATGAACTTGCGCGTTGGCATAGGCCTTCCTCCCTATCGGATGAGTTTATATGCGGTTCACTGGTACAAACTTATAATTGATGATTGTAGGAAGTTATTCGAGCGTGTCTGTACTTATCTATCTGTAAGGCACATAAGCTTGCGCAATGGACTTGGGATCAAATAATGGTGTATACTTAGGTGCAAGTCACTGCTATTATTTGCATGGCTAAAGAGGAACCGACTATTAATTATTTTGTCATGAGGTTAGGTTGATAAATGAAATTAATGGATAAAACCTTCTCTTGTAAATGTTCGGATTTGTAAACGTCCACACTATCGTGGTTTGCAGACTCAAGGTGCTTGAGATGTCGATGAATTTATATTATATATTGTTTTGAGGGAATCAATATAAATGGATAAATTCAAAGATTTGATTGGTATATTTATTTGTGATTCTCTGAATTTCAAATGGTTTTATCTCACTTATTGTTACTGGAAGTAATTATATTTACTGGTCCAAAATTAGTTGATTAGAAAAGAAACTTTATTTTGAATTTTACTGCTTAAGAAAATAAAAATGTGTTCTCACAAAGGACGTCTCATGATGCCTATTAAAGTCTCTAGTGAAGAGATGAGAGGTTCATAAAAATATGATGGTCTCATGTAACTCTTTGGATACTTGAGTAATTTAAAAGGCGCTAGGTCATGATAGAATTTGATGAATGAATTGGAAATACATGGAATAGAAGTTGAAGGGGAAACCTAAGTCAATTTTATTCTCCATAATTGCCTAGATGTTTTGAGTAAGTTCCATCAAAATTACGAGTGGTTGTATATGGTGGGAAACTTCTAACAAAACATGTGGCAAAAGAAAGCCATTTTCATCATAATGTGAACAAGTTTAATATCTTATTCACTAGTTGTTTAAACATGATTAGTGATGACATCTATTGAAACGAAGTGTGTAGATACTAGAATCACTAAATGTTTATCACCAAGTAAGGATAAGATTGTTATGACATGGGTAAAACTACGAAGGTAGTGGCTATTGCAGTGGGAGTTGTTTATTTATTTTATGATAGGAATAAACGTTTGATTATGAGAAATTGTCTTTACGTACATTTTCATAGAAAGAATTTGATTTCGGTTTCTATGCACTAACGGATGCATACTTCATTTCAATTAAATGACATGGTCATAATGATGAGGAACGGGGCTATAATCTGTTATAGTACGTTGGTGGATAATATGTAAATTCTTAAATCATTTAAATCCCACAGATGCAACAAATAGTAATTAATAATGCATCTTCTAATATTAGTAAGAGAAAGGAACCTTCGGAGATGAAGTAAACATACATTTGGCGTCTAAGACTAGTTCATTTTACTTGAGTAGGATTCAAAAGTTGATAGCCGATAGACCGTTAGGTTTATCTGAAGTGGAAACTATCAGACTTGCGAGTCTTGCTTGGAAGTAAAAATGATTAACTGCCTTTTCAAGGCAAAGGGGTATAGAGCCAACGATATATATGTTGGAATTGGTTCATTCTGATTCAAGCAGTCCTAATATTATCCAGGCAAGAGGTGGTTACTAATATTCGTCAATCGATGATTATTCTTGAAATGAATATATTTGTTTGATACACTGCATGTCTATGTTCTTTGATTAATTCAAGAATTGCAAGGCTAGTACAGTGAAGCATCATGGAAAATATATCAAATTATTACGATTTAATCGTGATGGTGAATACCTCTTAGGATAGTTAGGAGCTATTAATCAGAAGTTGAGATTAAATCTCAAGTTATCTACACCGGGCATTAAATCTCAAGTTGTCTACACCGGGCATGCCCCAGCTGAATGGTGTGGTAGATAGAAGGTGTAAGACTCTTATAATAATGATTAGATAGATGAAGAATTATTTGGAATAATTAAATTCATTTTATGGATATGCCCTAGATACAGTAATTTGTAAAACATTTGTCTGTTTGTGGGACATCCTAGAAAAATTGAGGGTGATTTATTTAGTCCAAAAGACCGAAGGGTGATTGTTAACACAAACACTAGATTTTTGGAATAGGACTATGTAATAAATCACAAACTCATGTATAATTTGTTCTAAAGGAAGTGAGAGGGAAAACACTAAGTATTAGTACTAAGTGTATAAGAGGATATACAACAAGGTAAACTGCATCGCATGTCACGTCTGATACAAAATTGCGTGTAGTACTTTATCGTAGTGGGAGGGTTGTTTGACAACCCGTAAAATATGTATTTTGGGAGAGTTGTGAGACTTGGTCCCTAGTAAACATGGTATTGTCCCACGGATACGACGTAGCACTACAAGATGGAAATGTGGAATCTTAGTAAGTTGCAATAAATGTTGAAATAGGATCTATGGATTCTAAATTATATCTGGGAGCTTGTAAGACCACTAAATAGTGTAAAAGCCATTGGAAGTGGTCATAAAAAATAAAAAAGGATCATACGGTAAGGTAAAAACCTTGGAAGCAAAGCTTGTTGCGAAAAGGTGTACTCAGAAAGAAATGGTTCGATTATGAGGAAAGCGGTAGAGATGAAGGACTTGAGAAAAGCAAAATATATCCTTTTGATCACAGTAATACGGATCACAAGAAAGGATGTTATGCTTATCTCAATCTTCATGAAAAGATACGATTCCTACTTGTTTTAGCATGTTACTTTATCTAAGAAATGTGTCTTGAGACACAAAAGAAGATAAAGGAGATGAAAGCGGTTCCTTATGCTTCGGCGAATAAGGAAGCTTAATCTAAGGAATGCTATGAATGAGGTTGGACATATGTTTTGCTGAACGCATGAACAGAGGGTATCAATGTAACCCTAAACAAGAATGATGAACTGTGGTAAGACATATATGAAGTGCCTGAGAAGGACTGGAAATTATATGTACACTTACCGAATAGATTCACTGCTTCTTGTGGGTTATATAGATTCAGACTTTTCAAATCAAATATGGACGGCAGAAAATCCACCTCAAAGATTGTGTTTAATCTTAGCAAGTAGAGTCATAATGTGGAGGAGTGTTATATAGAAATATATTTCAAACTCCGAACTCCATCATGGAAAGATGATAAATTGGAGCCTATGAGGCAGCCAAAGTATCTATATGACTCTACTTCATGATGGACTTTGAAGTGTTTCTAAGTTTGCCCAAGGTAATCACAATTTATATTAATGATATTGGTGCAGTTGCAAACTTGAAGAAATCACAAGTCTATAAGGCAATTAAACACATGGGGAACGAGTACTACCTGTTACGAGAAATCTTATGATGAGGAGAAGGTTGTTGTCACCTAGGTTGTATCGGATGATGACCTAGTAAATCTATTTACAAGGACCTTAAGGCGAGAGCTTTTAATGATCGTGTAGTGGGAGTGGGAATCAGATGTATGGCAGAATACATGACAGCATAGTCTTTTACTATAAGTGGGAGATTGTTGGATTGTATACTAAAAGTCTAGCTTTAGTATGAAAAATGTTATAACAATTTATTTGTAATGAAAATCATATGATCAAATGATTGCATCTTATAATTTATTTATATTTTTGATGCAATAGTCCATTTACTTTATACTGTAGATAATATGTTGTGCGACAACACGCGGAAGATCATATTATCAGTTTCCTTATAAAGTATAAACAGATGCTCACAACCGAGATAGACGGGGACTCTCTATCAGGATGGTTGTAGTGTTGTTTGGTATTAGCTTGTCTTGGCTATAGAATCACATTAGTGTACTTGTGTGTATTGAGCAGGACCACTTGAGATCGTTCAACTTGTACTGTCTATATAGGAGAACTTGATCTCAGTTATTATGGATGTTCGTACTCTTAATCCCTATACAATAACCTCGACACATAAGGCAGTATATATTTCTTTGATTCATCAATGGGTGAGATTTACAAAGAATTAAATCAACAAACTCGGTGAGTTGGGAAGTAGTGCTGTCTCTATTGTGTGCTGTTAATTGTAGAAGGAATCCATGTCCGACATAGGTTAATAATGTCCCCTTGAGGAGCTCATAAAGTTTATCATGTAAATCTTGCAAGTGGATTAATTCCGGCATGATAATAAGATTAAGTGGTACTACTCTTGGATGAGATATTAATTAATTTGAGTTGTTAGTAACTTAATTAATTAATAGGCATTGTATATCTTAAACATGGGGAGATTTTCGGGCTCATAATAAGAAGGAGCCCAAAACATAATTTTGAGATTGGATGGATAGTGCAGTAATAATATTTTAGTGGACTGTATTATTATTATTGGATTTAATTATAAGCTTTGGGCTAAGCTTGGTTAATTAATCCAATTGAGGCACAATCCAATTTCTCCTCCTGATCCCTATTGTAGTCCAATATATAAGTCTTCTTAGCTTCCTGGAACCCTAACAGAGTGCCACTTTTGACGTGTTGAGAGGGTAGGAGCAGATTGAGTGGATTTTGGAGATTGTTGCCCACACAACACCAGACTTGGGACATACAACAGAAGATCAGAGGTGGTTTACTGCTGTTCATCCTCTACATCAACCCAGAAGAAAGGTAAACTTTTATTTTACTTCCGCTATAATTGTTTACTAGGTTTCCTAACAAATCAAGCTGAGCCAAACGATCCTATAGCCAACAATATCCTCATGATTTGCATTAATTTTCGCCTCTAGTTTGGCCTTCAGGTGATCCACTCTTGCATCATTCCTTGCTATGTACCTGTTCACCGTATCCTCAAAATAAGGTTTCCTTCTTCGACCTTAGCACCCAGATAAACACCAACAGGAGCTTGTACTGTTGTATTAGGATTACTCCATGAAAACTCCGGCCTCCTTGGTTTTTGATAATTACCCGGGGGATCACGATTATTGTAGTTCCCTTAATAATTCTGGTTTCCTTGATTTTGGAATCTCATTCCTTGAATACTTTGACCCATGCCGTAGTTTGCTTCTTTCAATTCCTCTTGATTAGCTCCGTCATAACCAACATCCTGCTGCATCATTGGTACTCGATGTGCTATATCAGTGATCTGCTTTTGCTGAGACCTAAGTAACATGTTGATGCTAGCCAAACTAGAAACGATCTCATATTCTCTACTTGACTTAACCATAGTATGCTCAACCTGCACTAATTTTCCAAGAACATAAGTATCTCACACTCTATCAGTTGGCCAATCTCTTGAATTCATCGAAATATCCTCAAAGAGCTTTTCGGCCTCAACAGATGACTTTTTAAGCAGTGCTCCATTAGATGAAGCATCTAATAAAATTCGAGAATCACAGTCCAATCCGTTGTAGAAAATACTAATGTATTGAGCTTTAGATAGCCCATGTTGTGGACACTTTCGAAGCATGTCTTTGAATAGGTCCCAAGCCTCATGAAACTTCTCATTACCATTGATAGCAAATTGATTGATTTCTTGTTTCATCTTAAACACATTTGAAGATGGCATGTATCGCTCCAAGAACTTCAATTTCAATTGTTCCCAGGTAGTGCATTCAACAGCATCAAGAGTATCGTACCAATCTCTCGCTCTTTCAGTAAGTGAGAACTTAAATAAGATGATCCTCCTCGCATCTTCATGAGTTCATGCATCCTTTTATGCACTTGCATAACCAAGGAACTTGTTTAGATGTTGCTGATGATCTTCAAAGGTTCCCTCAGAGAAGGGACTCCTTTCAATCATGCTGATCGGAGCAGGGTGAAGATCAAAATCAGCTCTGGCCCCTCTTGCTCCTAACAACCCCGCATTGCCTCCTCCATTTTTCTTAAAGACTTCACGGATGGCAAGATTATCTGGATTCGCCGCCATGTTGTCTGCTTCTGCTTCCGAGTTATCTCCGGTTGCAGCTTCAATTGCTTGCTAGTTCAGCTCGTCAACTTCAACTCCTAAATTAAGAGCTATAGTTGGTTCTACATTCTTATTCTTCTTCTTATTTTCCTTCTTCTTCCTCGACGATGCTCCAATCTCAGGATTATAAGGTACTAACTCTAATACCTTTGATCTGGTGAGCATACACCTAAGAAAAATAAGCATTAGAAAATAAAGACAAGAATAATATAGTCTCAGTTAAACTAGAAATAATAAACTAATAATTAATATCGTCCCCAGCAGCGGTGCCAAGAACTTGATGAGCATTTTCTTAACACACAATATTAATCTCCAAGTGTGAAGGATGCTATTGTGGCTTTGATATGTGACCAAGTATTTATCGAACCCAAAGAAAGTATTATTATAAATTTAATTAAAATCTAACTTATTACGATTAGTATGACAATATATTTGTAATGATTAAGTAACCAATAAACATATAATTAAAAGAACAATCAAAATAAACAAACAATCAAGATTAAACGAAAGTGAATAAGTGAGAAGATAGGTAGTTCTTCGGGCCATCCAGTTTTATTTAATAATTTCCCTTCCGTATATCAATGTTTGACTCTGCCTTATGGAGTATGGACGCATCACTAAGCAATGCAAATCTACTCTATAGACACAAGTAAATAAGCGTGTGACACGTGTGAATATCCTTAGAGCAAGAGATATAATCCTTTCTATGTATTATCAGTATTAATTAATTCCCGTACACTTAGTATTCTAACCCAGTATGATCTCCCTTTATAGGTACTATGAAATTATTCTCTTCATCCTACTTATTAACCCGAATCATATTCAATAAACAAGATTTATATAAGATAGTTCTAATGAGACTTCGGAGTCCCCTCACGTAGAATCATAACATATAATCCTACTCAGTAGTAAACGCAATCAATCAATAATCAAGATATGTATTCAGACTCTACATAACAATTAATTATGCACAAAATAACTTTAAGTATGAATTATAAATGCATAGTCTTATATAAAATAAACCACAAGTAGTGTAGTACGGAGTATACACATAGAAGTTCAATTAACTTATAAAACCTTCATAAACCTTAGAACTACCGAAGCGGTTCCAGCCCATGATTGATTGAAGAACAGTCATGGTGGTTGGATAGATCTTACCCATAATCTTAAAAATTACAAGATAAATTAAGATGTGAAGTAAACCCTAGATGCGAACGTCGTCGTGTCTCTCTCCATCTTGAATCTTCACTTGGTTATCACTTGATTCGACAGACGAATCTCTCTCCACAGCTCCATGGATGATGGTAGGGTTTTAGATGTTATGTAGAATGAAGGTGATAAATGGCTCTCTTTTTGAGTGAAAACACGTATTGAAGGTGTAAAAATATAGATCCGAGAGTTTCTCGCGTATCGATTCAACCAAGGCCCCTGGTCGAATCAACCAAGGCCTGGTCGTACTGGCCTCTAACAAATTGGAAGGCTCCTGGTTCGACTCAAACAGCTGGTCAAACCAAAAGCTTCATGGTCAAACCACACATTCGAATCTTTATGCTTTTAGTTCGACCACAGTTCGACCAACACGATTGGTCGAACCACAATGTCGTGGTCGAACCAAACTTCTGCTATCTTCTTATACCTGGTTCGACCATGGGTGTTGGTCGAACCACCCGCTATTTGGTCAAACCGGGTGCCTACAACACCCCTTCTTTGGTTCTGATCACTTCTACCCATTTCCTTCAAAAATCTGCTCAAACAGTCTTACACGTACCTGATTCGTGACTTTCTAATATATATCTCGATTTATCTTGACTTAAGACCAAATCATACATCATTATCACACGAATCAGAGCTCAAATTACATGAATATACACACTCATCAAGCTTATGGTTGCGCATACACTTGAATTGACTTTGAGTATAAACACCATACCCCATAAGTGTACATCTTTTACACTAGAGTGCGAGTGATATACTTCCTGTGAGAATAAGTTGATGGAGCATTTTAATTGGTAGTAATTATCTTAACTTATATATTATGAATGGATTATTATTGCATGTGATGAGAATTGCATGACCGGAGTTAATGACAATTGTGTGATGAATGGTCTAGTTGTCATATCCTTTGTTTTCCCTTAGATTTACACACTACCTTTCTTCTTCTTTGTTCGGAGACGAACAACATCTTAAGTTTGGGGGTTTGATTAGTGTGAAAACCTGCGTGTCTTATGATCTAATTTAGCATCTTGTTGTGATATTTATATCTGTATTTGAGCATCTTTTGGTTTAATTGTATATAATTGTGTTAAGGATTCATGTGAGGTGTTATTTCATATTTTTAGGTGGAAAATGAGGTAAAAAGAGAAAAAATGGAAGTAAAAAATGAAGTCGGGAGCAAGCCGAAAAGAACTAACCGGCACGACTCGTGCCGACTAGGGAAGAGCAGTCATGCCGACCATATGCGCCCAGTCGTGATGCAAGATGTCGCGCAAGACCTCCGAAGGCCGCCAAGAGATGTTGCGCACAAGATGCAGAGAGCGCTAAGATGTGCCGTCAAGAGCTACCGAGTAAACCCGCAAGCTTCTGCCCGGCACGACTCGTGCCACCTATGGCATGACTCGTGCCACTTCCTAGCGAGGCCCAACTTCGTCATTTCATCATTTTTCCTGCCCGTTTGTATTTTAACGTGAAAAAGCCACTTTTGAGTCAGAATTCGGGAATTATCAATACTCAACTAAAAAAGGAGCCCTTGGGGTGTCCTAACACTTTAACTCTCCACAACCCTACATACTTTTCCATACCCTTTCCATGTCACAATATCGAAATCAAGATTCACCATCCCATTCACCCATCCCGGAGAGTTCATCAATGTTGCTTACTTGAGAAGGAAAATGAGAAGGTTTAGAATCACAGAAGAGAGAACGGAGAATCTCGCCACATCTAGGGTTTTTCTTATTCTTTCTTTCTTTATTTTGAATAATAGACCTATGGGTTTGCTTTCATATCTAACCATGGGTGTTTCTTGTAACATAATGGGCTAGTACTTTTTGGATAGTTCTAGGTTTTGAAGGATTAATTGGATTTGACTTAATGACCTAGACTAGGTTGGATTTCTGCAGTATACTTATTCCCTATTAGGAATTTAGCATGAAGTGCCTATAAAGGGAGTAGGAATTATTCTTCTGCATCTGATGGTTTAAACCAAGTTTATGTGTTAAGTTACTTTAAAATAGGGATTTAACATAATTAAGTGATTGCTTTCATAAGATCTACAGGAATTTTAACTAAATGTCTAGTGATTTAGGTTGACCAATTTAATCTGGATTGCCTAGAGCTATCTATCTTCTCTCTAGAACACTTCCATATTTATTTTGTCTGCTATTTTATATTTTTAGTAATTATTTTCTGCATCTTAGGTTTAATTAATTCTCTTAAAATACCCAAAATTATCTTAAATTAGAATAGTCATAATTAGATTAAATAATTAGTCTAGAATTATCATGTGGTTCGATACTTGGTCATACATTTGTCTACAATTGATTCCCTACACTTGGAGACACATGCAAAAAGGTGAACAAGCAATGGGTAAACATGAAAGTTGCAAAGCCTTATGTGACTTGAGGGCAAGCATTAACTTGATGTCTTTGCCGATGTTTAGGAAATTGGGCTTAGGAGAGGTCAAACCTACCTCGGTCACACTCCAATTAGCCGATAGGTCAATGACTTATCCTAAGGGAATTGCTGAAGACGTGTTGGTTGATGAGAGTGGAAATTCATGTATTTTTTTTGTCTGATTTGATACCTCTTTGGGTGTTTAATTGCTATTATTTGCATAAATCATAATACTTTGGATGATTATTGACTAAGAGATCGATTGTAGTGCGCGTGTGACCAAGTCAAATGTCGAACCTACGGGATAGAGTCAGAGTGACAAATAAATCTAATTATGACTATTTCTATTTAAGACAAACTCAAGTTTTATTAACCAAGAAAAGTGAAATTAATAAATAAATAAAATAAGATATGTTGGCGAGAAAACAATCAAGTATTCCAAGATAAGACACTGATAATGCTAAGGACAATCTAGCTTAAACATGTGACAAATTATTTTAAACCCAAATTAATTACCTATAGATATTTATAATAGGATCGCTAAGCCTAGTTAAATCACCTTGATTGAGTATGATCTAACACTTATAATGAGCTGCAAATCCTAGGATCAATAAGGAATTAACTTTCACTTCCTCTATACGTACTTCATGCTAAATTCCATTAAAGGTTAGAATACTAGACTTCCCTTTCTATGTACCGAATTATTAACCTCTTTTGTCTCCTTATCAATTACCTAATAATGATATTTTATCAAGTAATTAATATTCCAAATTGATTGTCTAACTATCTTAGGAATTATAGGCCAATCCCCTAAAACTGCCACAGGAAACAATAATTATTATGCAGAAATAAAGAATCTTATTAAGTATCAATCAGTGATACCATCAAGAATAACAAAAGGAATCAAAACTCAAAAACACAATAATATGAAGTCTCAAAAATTTCATCTTCAAGAAATAAACATTCTGCAGTATAATAAATCCAAGTTTAGGGCAATCAAATCACATAATCAAAACTATCTAAAGCCCTAACATTACCCAAAAGATACTTAGCCCATGGTGTTACATTAGTAAAGGTGGGCAAATTCGTATTTTTGGTAGATTTTGTAGTATTAGATATGGATGAAGATGCTAACGTTCCTTTAATTCTTGGACGCCCATTTCTAGCCACGGGGAAGGCCTTATTTAATGTGGAGAAGGAGGAGTTGACCCTAAGAGTTAATGATGAAGAAGTAGTGTTCTCATTGAAAGATGCTATGAGGTATCCTAGGGGGAACGAGGAATATAGACGAGTAGAAGTGTTGAAGGATCTTGTTGAAGAGCATCTACACTGCTTCCATTCCAAGGATCCTTTGGAATCCATAATAAGCCACTCTTACTCTTTTGATTTGACATCTTATAACTCTTTTTGTTGCTTTAAAGATGATGAAATAATTGATGAGTTACATTGCTTAAATTCTTGTAGGGAGCACACATTGGAAGAAGCAAGAGAAGTGTTATAAAAGAAGCTTGATGAGTAGCCTAAAGAAGATGAAAAAGTTGAGAAAAAGGAGGAGCTAAAGCCTTTACCGGAGAACTTGAAGTATGCATACTTGGGAGAAAATGACACTTATCCGACAATTGTATCTTCATCCTTAAGTTATTTAACATTGGAGAAGTTGTTGAGAGTCTTAAAAGAGCACAAATCCACTGTTGGTTGATCCATTAAGGACTTGAAAGGTATAAGTCCCTCTCTATGCATGCATAATACTCATTTACTTGATGAAGATAAGTTTTTTGTGCAAAATTAACATCATCTTAATCCTATAATGCAAGAGGTTGTGAGAAAGGAAGTGTTAAAATGGCTTGATGTGAGTATCATTTTCCCGATCAGTAATAGTCCCTACGTGAGTCCTTTACACATAGTGGCTAAAAAGGGTGGCATGACAATTGTTAGATAGGATAAAAATGAAACAATTGCCACGAGGACTATCACTGGTTGGAGAGTTTGTGTGGATTATAGCAAACTCAATGACAACACCCGAAAAGACCATTTCCCACTCTCATTCATTGATCAGATGCTTGATAGACTAGCAGGGCATAAGTTTTATTATTTTCTCAATGACTACTCGGGGTACAATCAAATTTTGATAGCCCCGAAAGACCAAAAGAAAACAAAATTTACTTGGCCCTATGGCACCTTTGCATTTAGGATGACGCTGTTTGGTTTGTGTAATGCTCCAACCACGTTTCCATGATGTATGATGGCCATTTTTGGTGGGTTAATTAAGAATATCATGGAGGTTTTCATGGATGATTTCTCGGTTTATGGTTCTTCATATGATGTGTGCTTAACTAATCTAGCTACTGTTTTGCAGCACTGTGAGGATACAAAACTTGTGCTTAATTGGGAGAAATGTCATTTTATGGTCACCGATGGAATTGTGCTAGGACACCATATTTCGGAGCATGGCTTGAAAGTTGATAGAGCAAAAGTCATAGCCATAGAACGTCTTCCTCCTCCTACTAGTGAGAAGGGGTTTAGATCTTTCTTAGGCCATGTGGGCTTCTATCGACGCATTATTAAAGATTTTTGGAAAATTGCTAGGCCACATTGTAAGCAGATTAGCCATTTTTTATAGTAGTGATGACAATTAAAATAATTTATCGAACCACAGGGAGGTCGGCGCTAGAGCTTAAGCGAAATCACGTTTATCGTAATTTTATAGAGACGAATCATCAATGGGATTGGTTGATCAAACAAAAAAATAATTAAAGCAAGCAAGCAATGATTAGCAAACAAGATAGATGGATGAAATGAGTGGTTTTCCAAGTTGAGTAAAAGTGAGATTAACAACAATTAAGAAGTGGAAATTCTAGGATAAATGCATCAAATTCATATGATCATGGGTATAAGACTAAGGGCCAATACTAGGTTCACCTAAACTCCTTCTCAAGATGAATAGGATATGGAATAAAGCTCAATGTATTGGTTCTCACTCAAATAATTCCAACTAGGTACTAAGCATGAAATGAGAGTCCCTTCACACGATTAATCAGCCTCTCGATCAAACCAATCGGATGCCCTATCAAAAAATTCTAAATAATAAAGGACTTCTCAATCTCTTTACAATTTATAATGCACATGCAGTGTTTGATGAAATGATTCAATTAATTATCCTAAATATGTAATTGACTTCTCTTCTAATCACATGTTTAAAACAATAAATCACACAAATCATCATAAACCTCAAGATCTAAAGCATCAATGATAGAAAATCAGTTAACCCAATCAACATATGAATTTAAATACATAAATCCCAAAATTATCCAACAACTCTCATATTACTAATCTCATAAGGGAGATTAGTCTATCATCTTCATAAAGAAATTAACATAGACAATTAAATCCTTACAAATCATGATAAAACTATAAGGTTTAATACAAAGATTGAATGAAAACTCCCTTGATCTATCTTCAATGGTGATCTCCTTCCCTTCTTTGCAATTTTCTCTCTTCCTTGATCCTTTTCCTTCACGTGCGTTTTTCAACATTTTGCTTAATTTGACTCATTCTCCCCGTTTCAACTCCGAATTAAGCTCCGTTTTTTCCCAAATCTTCCTTATCGCGTCTAGAATCCATTTTTACCTAAAAATTATAGGTTTAAGCTCATTTACACATATTTCCATAGAAATACAAAACACAACCAAATAACACATAAATACGGATAAACAAATATGAAAACACATATAAAAAGATACTAAAATCTAGGTGAAAATATCACTCATCACATCCCCAAACTTAAAGTGTTGTGAGTCCCCGAACAACGAAAATGATAAACCAAGGGGTGAGATTTTCACCTAGAAAAAGACTAAACGAACATAAATAATAACACATCAATAGCAATAAGAATTACAACTTATGCTAAGTCATCCTACAACATTAAATTCGTAACATGCAAAAATATTAACAAGTTCAATTCAAAGAGAATAAAAGTGTAATATAGTCTCTTTTAGTCCAAGCCTCACAATGGGATATAAATGTCACTCAACACTCTATAATGTGGTAAAACAACACTCATCAATCTATTGGTTCGACTCGCTATAAGCTTGCTCGTGGACTACATTCACAAACCACCAAAGTTTCTATTAGTGATCAACAAGGTCTTTCATTAAGGTTGTAATGATAGGCTCTTTGGTAGGGTAGGAAGAATATAGGTAAGAGTGACTAATCAAGTGTAAGTAATCGAAGAGATGATCAACTTTCTCAACTTCTCCACTTTTCTTTCTTCCTTTCTCAACTTTGGTAATCACAAGCACTAATCATCAACTTTCATTAGATTGATCTTCTTTTGATTCATGCTTCCTTCTTGGAACTTTGAAATAGTTGAGCATCTTGTTGTTGCTTTGCTCATTTTCTTATTATGAGGTTGCATGTTCATTCTTTCTTATGCTCTTTTCATCCTTTTTCTTGCTTATTTACCATTTCCTTTTCTCCTTTTTCTTCTTCATCAAACCTTTCTAGTTACCATCTCCCCAATCACCCACTCAAAGGATATATATCTAAGGTTTAAGTGGGTATTCATGGCTTGTAATGTGCTCAATTCACAATAAATAGGTTTAAAGGCTCAAAATGGTTGACTAGGGGTGATGTTCATGGTAGGAAAATATATGGCAATGACAATTAAATAACAAGGATGTCCTTAGATCATTTCACTAATCTCCACAAATCGGGCTCATTCCTATAGTCCTTGAGCAAGTTCTAGCTTACCAAACACAATCAATCCATTCATGAAAAAAATACCATGTATACACGGTTGAGGCTCAAATGCTCACAAGATTATGCTCGGACCTTAAGAAACTTATTACACCACATTCATCTCAAAATTGAACAAGTTATGTAAAACATGTCACAATTTGAAAGTGTGGAGATTCTTAATCATAACTTGTCATCACTTATCACTACAACATATCATCACTCATACTCAAAAATGACTCACAACCTCCCTAAACTAACCACCAAACATACCAAGACAAAAATAAGAAAACACACAAAACATAAAATAAAGACTCAACAAACAAGAAATAAAACAAAAACACATAACATGCAAGAATAAAAATCACCATCATTAACAATAAAGCACACATTCTATATCATCCATGACAATTAAGCTCACAATCATTCCAACCTTTGATTGGAAAGGAAACCCTAAATTACGAAAATAAACCTCCCAAAAACATAACACATGAAGAAACATGTCAATCCATCAATCCAAACCCACATAAATTACGCTAAGCACATAGAAGTAGTAAGGTGTAGAGTGAACTCCCTCAATAGGCTTTTGGTAGTAGACGTTGTTAGCTCCAAACTCCATACATGCTTCCAATACCCTTCATACATGCTCAACAAAACCATTAGCTCAACAATTTCTTTAGAAATATCGATTATCATGTACTTCAATCACCACCAATCATACCAAAATCCAACCAATACTCATGAGAAAAATTTTAAAATTGAGTCAATTTTACAAGAATCACACACTCAAGTGGTGAGTCACACCACCCACTCTCCCCCCAAACTTAAATCGAAACAAGTTGAGACTTAAGTTTGCAAAAAGTGGTGGGACTTACCCTTGTAGTTTCCATTAAAATCTTCTTGTTGAGAAGTAAACGCATCCACACGAGTTAAGAATTAAGTTTGCACAAGTGGTGACATACTTCCTCAAATCCATGAAGCACTTCTCTTTTCTTCAATAAGCCTTCTTCTCACGAGCACAATCCACCTACGAAACCAAAATAAACAAAACAAGCATCAAAATATAAAAAAGAATGGGTTGTCTCCCATTTAGCGTTAAGTTTAACGTCTTCAAGCCGAACGGAATTTTAAGATCATTGGACCAAAGGATGATCCATCCCATTCTCTCCTCGCATCCTCACTTTGAACATTTGTTTGGCTCTCTTCTTGTCTACAAGCTCAACTTCAACATTCTTGCTTACAAGCTCAATTTCAAGATCTTTGAACGTGACATGAGACATCACGTTGACGCTTGCTCCCAAGTAAGATAATGCATCAAGGGTACCCTTCCCCTCAAAATCACAAGGAATTATGAAATTCCCCGGATCACCAACTTTTGTAGGTCCCCCTTTTTGCATTGATCCACTTGCTTCGGGTTGCTCTTCTTTCCTTTTCTCCTAATACTTTTTCTTGAGATATTTGACATGCTCCTCAAACTCTTTTTTCTTCTCCTCATTTACAAACATTTATGGGTAGGGAATAAGGAATGGAGTGATCGAAATACCCCAATAATCGCGTTTGTACTTCTCTTATTTAGCCTTCTCCTCCCCTTTCTTTTCCTCTTGCACCCTTTTCCACTTAGGTATCCATTTAGGACCCTTCTCTTCATTCTTACTTACTTCTTCCATCTCTTCAACAACCTTGCTTTCCACCAACCCTTGTTCAACCTTTTGTTCCTCTTTCATATCAACCAACAAATATTGAGCCTTCGGATTAACCTCGGTTGTGGCCAAAAAATTTCCTTTTTGTTGAGCACTCAAAGAACTTGACATTTGTCCAAAATTATACTCCAAAGTCTTGACCTCTTGTCATTTGCTTCTTCCGCCTTTTTTTATGCTTCATCTCTAGCTTTGTTTGATGCGATCAATTGTTCAAGTAGCTCATCGATTGATGCTCTTCCCTCATTGTTCGGTGCCTTGGCTTCTGGTTGATATCCCGGAGGATAAGCAACCACATTGCTCAGATTAGAGTAGGAAAAGTTACATTGCCTTTGTTGTTGTTGGTATGAGCTTCCACTACTTTGACCATTAATACCCCCTTGCCTTGGTGGATAGTTTCCTTGGTTGTGGTTGAAATTACCTTAGTAATTGTTTTGATAATTCCCTTGGTAATTTCTTCCTTGCATGTATTGCACATCTTCCACTCGTGGCATTGACATAGGCCATTGTTCTCCATTCACAACATTCAGAGGAAGCACACCTTGCTCACTTTGTGGCCCTTCAACCATGTTAGGTCCTTGATTATTCACACATTGGTTCAAGCTCACTTGTTTCATAACCTCCGCCACTATCTTTTCCATGCTTGGTGTACTTTGCTCCACATTAGCACTCTTTATACTAAATTGTTGCCCTTGATCAAAACTCTCAAAACCATAGCATCCACTCACCCTCTCCAATGGCCATTGATATACGTTTGTAGCAATCTCGTCAAATATCCTTATTGCCCTTTCCGGAGTTACTCCAATTACGGATCGACCCGCAGAAGCATCAACATACATTCTTTGACTATTTACTAAATCTTGGTAGAAAAATCCAACTTGTTAATTCTCCGGGAATCCATGTTGTGGACACTTACGTAGCATATCCTTAAACCTTTCCCACGCTTCATAAAAACTCTCTTGAGGTATTTGCTTGAATTGAGTTATCAAGCTCTTCATTTGAAGCATCTTAGAAGGTGCAAAATACTTGTTCAAGAACATTTGAGCAAGCTCATCATATGTGTTACACGTACCGGGAGTAATGGTGGATAACCACGTTCTAGCACGATCCCTCAATGAAAATAGAAACAACTTCATCTGGATACATTCTTCACTCACCCCAGTCATCTTCACGGTGTTGGCAATCTCAATAAATTGAGCTAGATAAGCATTAGAATCTTCATTCAGGGTTCCACTAAACTATTGTTCTCTCACCATAGAAATCAAGCCCATTTTAAATTCAAAGTTGTTGGCATTGATTAGTAGTCCCCTCATTTGTGGCATTGCCCTTGGTATGAATAAATCCCAGATCACTCTTTGATCATTGTGAATTCCATGTTGCACCGGAGGTGGTGGTGGCATATATGCTTGTTGTGGAGGTGCATAAGCTTGTGGAAAGCCTTGTTGCATTAGAGCTTGTTACACCATTTGTTGAAGCAAAGCTTGATTGTTGAAAGCTCCATGATTTTGATAAGCATGTTGAGGAGGGTTGGCATTAAATTGAGGTGCTTTGTCTTGCACATTTTGTCCGCCTTCCCCATCATTTTCAATTTCCACACGATTATCTCCTTGAAAATTCTCCATTAACTCACTATTTTTGGTTTTGTTCTCCTTTCTTCTCCTTCTCAACATATGCTCAATCTCCCAATCAATAGGTTCTATTTGTTTCCCCTTGGATCTTGTTGCATACACCTTCAAAGTAAAAGAAGTTAGAATAAGATTTTCAAAAGCAAATAACAAGTAAACAAACAAGAAAAAAATGTCTCTAGTAAGATTACACTAAACGATCCTTCTTCAAGCTACTAGCAACTGTTGCGTCCCCGGCAATGGCGCTATTTTGATTAGCCATTTTTTATAGTAGGGATGACCAATTAAAACAATTTATCGAACCACAGAGAGGTCGGTGCTAGAGCTTAAGCGAGATCACGTTTATCGCAATTTTATAGAGACGAATCATCAATGGGATTGGTTGATCAAACAAGAAAATAATCAAAGCAAGCAAGCAATGATTAGCAAACAAGATAGATGGATGAAATGAGTGGTTTTCCAAGTTGAGTAAAAGTGAGATTAACAACAATTAAGAAGTATAAATCCTAGGATAAATGCTTCAACTTCATATGATCATGGGTATAAGACTAAGGGTCAACACTAGGTTCACCTAAACTCCTTCTCAAGATGAATAGGATATGGAATAAAGCTCAATGGATTGGTTCTCACTCAAAAAATTTCAACTAGGTACTAAGCTTGAAATGAGAGTCCCTTCACACGATTAATCAACCTCTCGATCAAACCAATCAGATGTTCTATCAAAGAGTTCTAAATAATAAAGGACTTCTCAATCTCTTTACAATTTATAATGCACATTAAGTGTTTGATGAAATGATTCAATTAATTATCCTAAATATGCAATTGACTTCTCAATCTAATCACATGTTTAAAACAACAAACCACACAAATCATCATAAACCTCAAGATCTAAAGCATCAATGATAAAAAATTAATTAATCCAATCAACATATGAATTTAAATACATAAATCCCAAAATTATCCAACAACTCTCATGTTGCTAATCTCACAAGGGAGATTAGCCTATCATCTTCATAAAGAAATTAGCATAGACAATTAAATCCTTACAAATCATGATAAAACTATAAGGTTTAGTACAAAGATTGAATGGAAACTCCCTTGATCTATCTTCAATGGTGATCTCCTTCCCTTCTTTGCACTTTCCTCTCTTCCGTGATCCTTTTCCTTCACTTGGATGTAGAAATTAATGTTAGGATGATGGTAGATCCAAAGGATGAAGATGATGGTGTGGAATGGAAGAAATGGTGTGTGAGGTGTGTGGGCAGCTGTGAATTTCGGATCTAGATGATCAAAATGTTGAATGGAGTGGTATTTTTACCCTTGTGGGCCTTCTAGAAGGAATCTGGAAATTTCATAAATTTTAGCACCAACACAGCTCCTGTGCAGTAACACGGCCCGAGTCGTGTCTAGGGCAAACGGTCAACGCGAGCTTCAAACAGCGCACGGCTCGTGCATAGCACATGACCACAGGGGTGGCCGTGTTGTATCTTTTGATGCTTGCACACGACAATTCTTGATAGGACCGTGTTTGGTACACGGCCCGTGTTCTGCACTCGGCCACAGGGGTGGCCAAGTTGGTGTTTCAGGCGACAGCATACGGCTTTCGCTTACTGGCCCGTGTGTGGAACTTGGGTCGTGTATGCGACACGGCTCTTGTTCCTACACACGGCCGGCCGTGTTCTTGCTGCCCTATTTCCTCTTTCACTGTTTTGGCTCGTTCTCCCTCGTTTCAACTCCGAATTGCGATCCACTTTTTCCTATGTCTTCCTTATCATTTCTAGATTTAAGTTTCTTGATGCACAAAACACAACAAAAAAAATACATAAATACGGATAAACAAATATTAAAACACATATAAAAAGATACTAAAATTTAGGTGAAAATATCACTCATCATAAGCTTCTTGAAAATGATAGTCCATTTAAATCTGATGAAGATTGTCTTATTTAGTTTTAGGTACTAAAGGAGGCCTTGATTTCATCTCCAATACTCGTGACTCTGGATTAGAGTGAACCCTTTGAGTTGCATTATGATGCAAGTGATCAAGCTATTGGAGTAGTGCTTGGGTAAACAAAGGACAAGAAGTTTAGAGCCATCTACTATGCCTCTAAGACTTTAAACTCGTTCCAAGTGAACTACACAACCACCGATGAGTTTTTAGCGGTGGTATATGCATTCGAGAAGTTCTGTTCTTACTTGGTTGGTACTCAAATGGTGGTGTACACGGATTATGCGGCTATTAAGTATCTCATGAACAAGAAGGATGCAAAGCCAATATTGATTAGGTGGGTGTTACTATGACAAGAGTTTGATGTTGAAATCAAGGATAAGAAGGGAGTTGAGAACGTGATAGTGGATCACTTGTCAAGGCTGGAAAAAGAAGAGGGGGATGATGATAAAAAGCCTACTAGTGATGTATTTCTGGATGAAGAAATTCTCAAGGTTGAGGTGGATCAAGTGTTTGCTCTTATGGTTAGCTTGTCTCCTTGGTACACCAAATTTGTTAATTATCTTACTTGTGGCATTCGACCCACACTTCCTAATGATTATAAGTTGAAGAAATTCTATATTGAAGTGAAGAAGTACTTGTGGGACGAGCCATTCTAGTTCAAAACTTGTGTGGATGGAGTTATTCGGAGATGTGTTGCCAATGAAGAGATCGATGGGATTTTAGAGTTGTGTCATTCGTCTCCATGTGGTGGACATTTTGGTCACCAAAAGATGGGGGCCAAGGTTTTTCAATCGGGGTTTATTTTGGCCTACATTATTTGATTATGCTAAGAGGTTTGTGGCTAGTTGTGGTAGATTTGTTGTATTGTATACTAAAAGTTAAGCTTTTTTATGAACAATGTTAAATAATTAATTTGAAATGAGAATCATATGATCAAATGATTGCGTCTTATAATTTATTTATATGTCCAATGCAATAGTCCATTTACTTTATATTGTAGATAGTATGTTGTGCGACAACAAGCGAAATATCATATTATCGGTTTCCTTATAAAGTACAAACAGATGTTCACAACCGAAATAGACGGGGACTCTCTATCAGGATGGTTGTCGTGTGATTTGGTATTAGTTTGTCTTGACTATAAAATCACATTAGTGCACTTTGTGTATTAACCAGGACCGCTTGAGATCGTTCGACTTATACTGACTATATAGGAGAACTTGATCTCAGATATTATGGATGTTCGTGCTCTTAATCCCTTTACAATAATCTCAACACGTAAGGCGGTATGTATTTCTTTGATTCATCAATGGGTGAGATTTACATATTAAATAAACAAACTTGGTGAGTTGGGAAATAGTGTTGTCTCTATGGTGTGTTGTTGATTGTAGAAGGAATCTCTGTTCTATTAAATAGGTTGACGATGTCCCCTTATGGAGCTCATAAGGATTATCATGTAAACCCTACAGGTTGATTTATTCTGGCATGAAAATGAGGTTGAGTGTACTACTCTCGGATGAGATATTAATTAATGGAGTTGTCAGTAACTTAATTAATTAATGGGCATTGTATATCTTAAACATGGGGAGACTAACGGACTCATAATAAGAAGGAGCCCATAACGTAATTATGGGATTAGAACGGTAGTGCAGTAATAATATTTTAGTGGAATATATTATTATTATTGGACTTAAGCATAAGTTTTCGCTAAACTTGGATACTTAAGCCCATTGGTGGCCCAACTCTAATTTCTCCTCCTGGTCCCTGCTTTAACCCATATATAAGTCATCTCGGCTGTCCATAAACCCTAAATCAATTCACGCCTAACACTGTGAGAAGGGAAAGGGAACAGAAAAATGAGAAGATCTTGAAGATCATCGCCCACACGACGTCAAGATTGGACTTGGGAATACAGCAGAAGATCAAGAGGTTGTTTGTTGTTGTTGTTCGTCAATTTCCACAATTTTCCTAAAATCGTGTGGAACTCCAATTGAATGTGTGATACACCATTGGAAATCCACTAAAGAGAGGATCATTTTGGTGCATAGATCACTCAAATCGAAGATCAGACGAGAGAGTTATGCCCAAAACGGTGATCCTGCCCAGGCTGCCGGCGAGAATCTTTCTTGTTCAACATACCCTGGTGAAAGGTAATACATTTATATATTTCTTACTTCAGCTGATTTAGAAATGCATGGAACCCTAACGGTTCACGTTAACCAAATGATCGAATGCCAATAGCCAATGAGTTAGAGGAATAGGTAAAAAGGATGAGATGCCTATGGCTTTGAGGATTGAAGTTGCAATTTTTTATGTATGGGGCATTGACTTTATTTGTCCATTTTCCTCTTCTCAAGGGTATTTTTATATCTTGTTAGCCGTGGACTATGTATCCAAGTGGGTGGAGGCGATCCCCACTAAGACGAATAATGAATTGGTTGTTCAAAGGTTCTTGAAAAGGAACATATTTGGTCGTTGGAGTCTCACGAGCCTTAGTGAGTGAAGGTGGTTCACATTTTGTGAACAAGTTGATGGAAGGGCTTTTGAAGAAGTATGGAGTGAAATACCGGATTGCTACACCTTATCATCCCCAAGAAAATGGATTGGTGGACGTTTCAAACTGCCAAATCAAGTTAGTTCTAGAGAAGACAATTAATGTGGGAGAAGAAAGGATTGGCGGAGAAGCTCGATGATGCCTTATGCATATCGAACATCATTCAAGACTATCCTAGGTCTTTCTCCATTCCAATCGGTGTATGGAAAAGCTTGTCACCTTCCCGTTGAGTTAGAGCATCGCACTTTATGAGCAATCAAATGACTCAATATGGATGAGGGGGAAGCCGAACAAGAAAGGTTATTGAAGATGGTGGAGTTAGAGGAGTTTCATGAGAAGGTATATGAGAACTCCACCATTTACAAGGAAAAAGTGAAGAAGTGGCATGATGCCAAGTTGAAAGAAAATTCGTTTGCTCTTAGGGATAGAGTACTTTTATTCAATTCTAGACTCAAGCTATTTCTCGGGAAGCTTAAGTCAAAGTTGATGGGTCCATTTGAGGTGTTGGAAGTCCTTGGAGGAAACATGTTGAATCTCAAGAGGGCCAATGATGAGTTCATTGTTAATGGTCATTGGGTTAAGCATTACCTATCTCCTTCTTAAAATGAGATAGTGTATGTGGACGCCCTCTCTTCTTAAAACTCATCTTGATATCTAGTAGAGTATGTTTTTCTTTTATTTTATTTTCATGTGTTGTTTTTATTTTTGGGAGGTGTAGGTTGATCATGCTAGTTGAGGGAGATTAAATAATTGGATTACGAGAAGCACTACGTTGGATGCTTCGAGGGTAAGTCTCACCACTTTTTACAAACTTAAATGTTCACTTACGTTTAGATTTAAGTTTGGGGGGAGAGTACGTGGTATGACTCACCACTTGAGTGTGTTTCATAATTTGTGGTTGCTCGTTGTGCATTTGATAGCTTTCTCGTTATTTGTGGTTAATTTAAAAATTTTCTTGATAAGCATGATTGTGTTTTTGGAGTGTTTTTGTGTTTATTTTGGTATTTGGCTTGAGTTTTTAGGATGCATTTGATCATATATAATGTTATGTTGGAAAAGTGTTGATAAAACAGAGGAAGATCAATTTTTGGAGGGGCTGTCAGAAAATTCGACGTGTGTGGGTCGATTTTTTCCTCCAGCGTGTTTTGCAAATTTGGGCACAAATTCACGAAAATTCGAGGGTGCTCGAATTTTTCTACAGTTTTAGCGTGTGGAAAAGTTAACATTTGCACAAAAATTCGATCCCCTTTAGAGAAATTCGGTCGAATTTTTGTGCATGTGGGCCAGGTAAGTCAAACGTCGGCTTTTCACAAAAATTCGACCTATAGAACAAAAATTCAGTCAAATTTTTATGTATTTTTAACTATTTTTAATTCGTAACCCCTGTTCACTTCACACACCATCACACACTCGATTTCTTCTTCTCACACACTGTACCCACACTGCACAAGCCCTAATTGGCCGATCTCAATTGGGGATTCAAGAAATTTCACCCATCTACCCTCATTTTCATCATCTTAGGAAGCAATTATGGTAAGTCCTCCTCTCAAATTTATAATGAGTAAATATTTGTATTGATTTTGGGTGAATCGTTAAGTTAACCTGTATGAGTAGGATTAGGGGTTAATTGATTTCAAAATGATGATTGATGCTTGGGAATATTGAAGTTAGATAAGATGATTGAGATGTAAAATAATTGAATTTATAAATTTAAGGGAAAACATGAAATGCTTATAGTGCTTGTTTAATATATGATTTTCTTTGAAGATTGAGTAAGAAGCATGATGTTCTTGATTTGCATATGAACTGTGTGGGAAGATTGGCAGATTGGGTGATGTTTATGTGTGTTAGAATTAATACTTGAAACTCATGCTCACTATGTGTTTGTTAAAATGCCTTAGTGAGAATTTTTGTTCTTTTGAGCCTAACTTTGTGATGAATATACTTGTTTGAGTTGAGAATGAGTTTAGGTGCAAAATGTGCAATAAAATTCTTGAGATTTGAAGTGATGTTTATGAGTGGGAAGTTTTCAAGAATGCTTAATTGTTGAGAAGTGAAGCATGTGTAAGAGTGAATGTGTGCTTATTTGTTTAGAATGGATCTTGTGTAGAGAGAGCTGTATGATTTACGCTTGGAGAGTTTAATTGTTAGACATATATGAAGCATGAATTATATATACTTGTCTTGGTATGATTACTAAAATTGCTTGGCACTTGAATTATGTGTAATGACCATGTACTCCACGCTTATTGATAGTCTTCAAAGTGATGCACTTGTTTTGATTTGAAATGAAGTATTGATGATAGCATATGAAGCTAGATGCCTCTTGATTGTTTTATTTAGAAATGAATCGAATTATTTTTGCATATTTGTAGGTGAGACAACAAGATTGGCAAGGAGACCTAACTCCGGCCAAATTTGCAAGAATCAACAACTATCTTTTGAGAAAAATGTGGAATCCGAACGATTATGGGTGGTCTTCACGGAAGAGGAGTGGTCAAATAAGTGACAAACGTGGAGGATGTTGCCCCTAATATAGAGAAGTCAAGAGGGCTAGATCCGCAGTGCATGGAAGTGATAGGCATTCAGCAAGAGGTGCTAGGAATGTTTGAAAGAATAGGCTTGGATTGGTTTGCAATGAGATGGCCGAAGACTTACAGGAGGATCACCTTAGAGTTCTTGGCAACTCTAGAGGTTACAAATCACTCAAGGAAATTCTTTCTAAGGACGAAGAAGTTTAGACACTGGAATATGGCGGACACGTATGAGTCCAAGGACATCAACGCATTCTTCCATTGCTCTAGGATAGAGCTACTGAGAGACTGGGAATAAGGGATAAGTTTGTAGAGTAAGACTTCTGGCACTCAATCACTCATCAAGCATTGCACAAGAGGCCATTGAAGTATAACTCATCTGCATCCATAGAAGCACACATAAGGAACCCAGCTGTGAGATACATCGAGAAATTCCTAGCACATACCATGTTTGCTAGGTTGGAGGGTTAATGTGTTGGCAAGAGAGAGCTGTACACCCTTGGATGCATCATAGATGAAGTGTGCTTCAGTTCAGGAGCATGTTGGATGGCTACAGCTACAGTGATGATGCATGTCAACCTCAAAAGCCCACAAAGAATTAAAATAGGAGGCATGGTAAGATCATTGCAGAAAGGATCGGGTTGGACTTAACAGATTAAGGGGTCGTAAATGGAGCCAATCCATATGTGGAAAATATGAAGCGGGCTCGAGTGATTGAGAGAGTTGGAAGAGAGTATGTGATAGTGTTCCTATGGCCGAGTTCTTTCCACTTAGGCCTAAGAGTCTTACTACGATCTTTCCTACATGCCCGACAGGAAATCTCGCTCTACTAGGCCTAGATCATGATAAAGCCCTCTAGAAGTTCATCAAAGATAATGCACGGCATCTAGCAAGGAGAGTGGTTTCAGATAAAGAAATGGTTTAGGATGATAAGTTGATTCCAGAAGGAGAGAGAGAAGCACCTCCTGCGAACTTTGAGCATGGAGAGAGCTCACAAGCAGTAGCTCAGTGAGAAGTCGGAGGAGATGATTAGGGTGATTGGAGGAGAGAGATCACTCAGCTCAAGAGGCATCAACATAGGATAGATTACAGAATGGATAACATGGAGTGGAGCATGCAGAATATGGAGGATATGATGGTGTGGATGTACAAACAGAATAACCCTCCAGATCCCCGTGTATACTAGCCTTGGCCTCTGTATGTTCCACCTCAGGATGATGAATATGTACCCGAAGAAGGAGGTGATGATGAGGACACCGTGGAGATCGATAAGGATGATGATGACGCTAGCGATGCTAGTGGAGATGAAGAGTCCTAGGAGCCATAGCCACTACATGTCTGATCCCCTACTCTCTATCCTTTACTCTCTCTTTCTTTCTCTATCTTTTATATGTGATTTGAATTGAATTTGGTTGGATTGTATTTCCTTAAACTCATGTTTTGGTTGTTTGTTTTGGTTTGTTTTTTGATTGTGGTAGACATTTGATTCGATCGGGTTGTATTAGATATTTCAGACCTTGGATTGTTATGGATGTTTTATTTTCTTTTTATTGTGATGTTCTTTTATTTTATTTTCTTTCTTTCTTATTTCTTGCGATTGTGTTGCTTGTTATTTGTTATTTTTGTTTGTTGTGTTGTGGGATAGATTTTCTTCTTTAATTTTTCTTTGGATTGGAAATATGGGTGATGATATAATACTTTTGAATGCTTTATGACTAATGTGATTAAATGGTTGAACTCTGTGATGTGAAACATGCAAGGAATAACTCGTTCAAAAGGAAAATGGAAAAAGGGTAATGTACCCTTAGTTCTCGAGCAAAACCAAGTAAGGTTTGAGCCTCAACCGTGCACACACACATACGGTATATAACTTCCATTGGAGTGAGTCAATCATATTCAAGAAAAACTAGAATTTGCTTGTGGACTTTCAGAACAAGCCCGATGAATGGAAACACTTAGAAATGATTCTAGGCCATTTTTGAAAAAAATCAAGCTACTAGCCAAATCATATCTTGCCCTACAATGATCCATTAAAAATCACTTTGAGCCTTAAAGCCTTGTTCTTTGATTAAAAAGCTCATTACAAGCCTAATAAATCCCACTTTTGGCCTTATAAAAAATAACCTTGAGTGTGGGTGATTAGAGAGTTGGTTTTAAGTGGAAGAAAATTTATAAAATCAAAAGAAAAAAAGTAGGAAAATGGTAAAGATGAAAAGAAATCAAGAAGAAAGCTAGTGATTTGATAAACGATGGAAAGAAGTGGTGTTTTTGTTTTTAAATGCATGCTCATTATTTAGAAAAAGCAAGAGCTAAAGAGCCACTTCCAAGGCAATAGCAAACGAGTGGATCTATGAAAAGAATCAAAAGTTCTATGTTGATAAAAATGAAAAAGGTAATTGAGGAGCTAACATGATCACTCAAGTTTGAAAGTGAAAAAAAAGGGAAGGAAGTTGGAGTTGAAGCAAGAAACATGGCAAGAATGATCAAGGATCATCTCTTCGATCACCTACACGAAATTGAGTCACTTCTACCATATGTACCCTACCCAACCAAAGAGCCTTCCGTTACATCCAAATAAAAGACCTTTTTTTATCTGTGTTGAAGTTTTGGTGGCTTAAGAAGAGTAGTCCGTTTGCATGCTTATGATAAGTCGAGTATGGTTGATTGATGAGTGCATTGTCCTTACATACTTTAAAGAGCGTTAAATGTTCTTCATATCCTCGTGAGGTTTGACATCGAGGGGTATAATTACTTTGTTCCTTTGACCTTTGAACTTGTTAAATTTTCATGTGATTAACATCGTTTATGTTGAGCTATTTGATTAAGTTAGTTAAAGAGGATTGATTGTAGTGTATTGTTATTTGTGTTTTCATTAAATCTTTCCTATGTGAATTCTCCTCCTAGATCTTTTCTTTCGTTTTATTATTCAGGGACGAACAACACTCTAAGTTTGGGGAGTTTGATCGTTGTTGAATTCACATAGATTTTAGGTTGTTTTCAAGTTCATTTTGTGCGTGTTCCTATCGTATTACATGTCTTATTTGGTAGAAAAGGTGAAAAATGTGTATCTAATGTCAAAATATGCATATACAGGTATTACGATGGAGAAAATAAGCAAAAATGGAGAAAATGGTACAAAAATAGTGAAGAAATAGAGACTGACACAAAAATTCGACCATCATCACAAAAATTCGGTTGAATTTTTGTACAGAAACAGGGGAAAACAGGGCAATGGAGGCTGAGTGCGCTAATAGAAAAATTCGACCAGCAGCATAAAAATTAGGTCGAATTTTCGAGAATTTTACCACTTGTCCAGAAAATCAGTTTTAATTTTCCATTTTGGCTGCTTTTTCTCCAAGTTTGGATTGGAGAGCTCACAATCATCCCCAATTCGGTGAAACCCATCTATTACACACAATTTTCCAGACACACTATCTTCTCTGTCCAAACTTCATCCCATTTTCCACCATTTTCACACCTTCATCCATGGATCTTCACATCTCACATCTACCCATCACAAACCTATGGAGGATAGAGGATTGAGGAATGAGAATCGCAACTTGAAGGGAAGATTCAACTCAAATCCAAATAGGGGAGATATTTTCCTTTTCTTTGTATTTTCTTTCATTTAATTTTAATAATGGATATTTGTAAGCATTGTAATAATGTTTTCATGATGTTTGTTGTTGGCTAGACCTCTTGTGAACCTAGCTAGCCACATTATAGATTAGGGATCTATGGATTGGTTGGATTTTTAATGGTTTAATTGATGTGATTTTTGAATTTCTTACATGATCTATGATTTACTTGATTTGTAGTATGATGTGTGTGGTTAAATTCTCCATTTATGATATTAAGATGGCCATTCCAATATTGTGATTAGGGTTTTGATTGAATCATGTTATAATATGGATTTTATATGTTAGTATGTGGTAGCATCTTTGTATACTTAGAACATTCATGTTGGGATACTTAATTGATTTATTATATTTTGATGTTGATTGAGTGAGGAGACCATTCTTATAATTATAGTACCTTTTAAGGGAATTGAGAGTGAGATACAATCTTATGTGTTTGAAACTTGTAATGAGTTGAGAAGTTAATCACCTTGGCCAAAGGGATTAGGGAAATATATGTGATTGCTTCTATTCCAGTAATCATTGATGTTTTCCATTTGAATTTAACAAGTCCATGTTGTGTCTGTTGGCGCTTGGATCGTTTGGTTAACGTGATCCGTTATAGATCCATACGTTTCTAACATAGCAGCGGAAGCAATAAATCATAGAAACGATTACCGTTCACCAGGGTATGTAGAAGATGAAGGTTTCTCGCTGACAGATTGTGCAGTCCCACGAGAATGGCCATAACTTACTCGTCTAATGTTAGAATTGAATGATCATTGTGCTCAGACGATCCTCTCTTCAACGGCTTTCCGACAGTATATTGATCATTGAATTCTGATCACTGTGAAATTTTATATAAATTTCGCAAGCTGGCGGACAGCAGCAGCAAACTACCTTCTGATCTTCTGCCGTATGTCCCAAGTCCGATCTCGACATCGTGTGGGCGACGATCTACGAGACCTCCTAAATCTGCTCTCAACCCTCATCACACGTGAATAATGAATTAGATTAGGATTCCAGATAAGTTGAGGTGACTTATATACATGAGTTACAGCAGGGACCAATAGGAGAAATTGGGTTGGGCCTCCATTGGGCTTAAGTATCCAAGCTTAGCCCAAAGCTTATACTTAAGTCCAATAATAATAATATATTCCACTAAAATATTATTACTGCACGGCCTTTCCAATCCCAAAATTACGTTTTGGGCTCCTTCTTATTATGAGCCCGTCAGTCTCCCCATGTTTAAGATATACAATGTCCATTAATTAATTTAAGTTACTGACAACTTAATTAATTAATATCTCATCCAAGAGTAGTATCACTCAACCTCATTATCATGCCGGAATAAATTCCACCTGCAGGGTTTACATGATAATCCTTATAAGCTCCTCAAGGGGACATCATCAACCTATGACGAACACGGATTCCTTCTACAATCAACAGCACACCATAGAGACAGCATTACTTCCTAACTCACCGAGTTTGTTGATTTAATTACATGTAAATCTCACTCATTGATGAATCAAAGAAATACATATTGCCCTATGTGTCGAGGTTATTGTATAGGGATTAAGAGCACGAACTTCTATAATAACTAAGATCAAGTTCTCCTATAAGTCAGTATAAGTCGAACGATCTCAAGCGGTCCTGCTCAATACACACAAGTGCACTAATGTGATTCTATAGTCAAGACAAGCTAATACCAAACCACACTAAAACCATCCCAATAGAGAGTCCTCGTCTATCTCGGTTGTGAGCATCTGTTTATACTTTATAAGGAATCCGATAATATGATCTTCAGCGTGTTGTCGCACAATATATTATCTACAGTATAAAGTAAGTGGACTATTGCATCGTGCATATAAATAAATTATAAGACGCAATCATTTGATCATATGATTCTCATTTCAAATTAATTGTTATAACATTGTTCATACAAAAAACTAGACTTTTAGTATATAATCCAACAATCTCCCACTTATACTAAAAGACTATGTTGTCATGTCTACCGCCATACATCTGATTCTCACTCCTACTACACGACCATCACAAGCTTTCGCTTTAAGGTCTTTGTAAATGGATTTACTAGGTTATCATCCGATGCAATCTAGGCGACAACAACCTTCTCCTCATCATACAATTTCTCGTAACAGGTGGTACTCGCTCTCCATATGTTTAATTGTCTTATGGACTCGTGATTCCTTCAAGTTTGTAACTGCACCAATATCATTAATTTAAATTGTGATAATCTTGGGCAAACTTAGAAATTCTTCAAAGTCCATCATGAAGTTTCTAGAGTCATATAGATACTTTGGCTGCCTTATAGGCTCCAATTTATCATCTTTCCATGATGGAGTCCGGAGTTCGAAATATATTTCTATATAACACTCCTCCATATTATGGCTCTACTTCTTAAAATTAAACACATAACCTTGAGGTGGATTTACTGTCGTCCCTATCTGATTTGAAAAATCTAAATCTATATAACCCATAAGAAGCAATGATTCTGTTCGGTAAGTCCATATATAATTTCTGATCCTTTTCAGGTACATAAGTATATATCTTACCACAATTCATCATTCTTCTTTCGGGTTACCTTGATACCCACTGTTCATGTCTTCGACAAAACAGATATCTATTCTCGTGCATAGCATTCCTTAGATTAAGCTTCCTTATTCGCCGAAGCATAAGGAACCGCTTTCATCACCTTTATATTCTTTTTGTGTCTTAAGACACATTTCCTTAGACAAAGTTACATGCTAAACGAGTAGGAATTGTATCTATTCATGAAGCTTGAGATAAGCATAACATCCTTTCTTGTGATCCGTTTTACCGTGATCAAAAGGATATATTTTGCTTTTCTTAAGTCCTTCATTTCATACTGCTTTATCAACCACGCCCATACGCCTGACAATACTTTTTCATTGTCTCCAATGAGCAATATATCATCTACGTACAGTACAAGAAATACCACTACGTTTTCGTCACTCTTTTCAATACACAAGACACATCCGCGCATTGAATAAATCTATATGCCTGGATTCCTCATCAAAATGGATGTTTCATGATCTTGAAACTTGCTTTAGTCCATCAATGGACACTTTTAAGCTTACTATTAAATGCTCTTAGCCCTTTGCAATGAATCACTATGGTTGCTTCTCATAGATGTTTTCCTCAAGACTTCCAATTAGGAAAGCTATTTTGACATCTATTTGCTATCCCTCATATTCCATATGAGTAGCAATAGGTAAAAGAGTCTGGATCGACTTCGGCATAGCTACCGACGAACAGGTTATCTCATAATCGAACCCTTTCTTTCTGAGTATACCTTTTTCGCAACAAGCTTTGCTTCCAAGGTTTTCACCTTACCATATGATCCTCTTTTATTTTGTATGACCACTTCCAATGGCTTTTACACCATTTAGTGGTCTTACAAGCTCCCAGATTTAATTTAGAATTCATCAATTCTATTTCAACATCATTGCACCAGCTAAGATATCACATTTCGATCTTGTAGTGCTTCGTCGTATCCGTGGGTTCAATCCATGTTTACTAGGGACTAAGTCTCACGACTCTCCCAAAATATATATCTTACAAGTTATCGAACAACCCTCCCATTACGACAAGGCACTACACGCAATTGTGTATCAGACGTGACACGTGTTGCAGTTTAACTTGTGGTATATCCTCTTATACAATTGGTATTAATACTTTGTGTTTTCTTCTCACATCCTTTAGGACAACTTATAAATGGGTATGTGATTTATTACATAGTCTCTTTCCAAAATCTAGTGTTTGTGTTAACAATCACCCTTCGATCTTTTAGACTAAATAAATCACCTTCATTTTTATAGCATATCCCACAAACAGACAAACATTCAAATGAATTACTGTTTCTAGGGCTTATCCATAAAATGAATTAAGTAATTTCAAATAATTCATCATCTATCTAATCATTTGCATAAGAGTCTTTCTCTTATTAGGATTAAAAGACGCATTATTAATTACTATTTGTTTCATCTGTGGAATATACATGATTTAAGAGTATACAAATTGTTCACCAACGTACCATAACAGATTACAACTCTATCCTTCATTATAATGACCATGTCATTTAAATGAAATGGAGTATCCATCTATTAATGCATAGAAACCAAATCAAATTCTTTCTATGAAAACGTACGTAAAGACAATTTTACAAAATCAAATGTTTATTCATATCGTAAGATAAATAAACAACTCCCACTGCAACAGCCATTACTCTCGTAGTATTACCCATGTATAAAATAATCTTATCCTCACTTAGTAATAAACATTTAGTGATTCTGGTATCTACACAACGTATCAGTAGGTGCCATCACTAATCATGCTTCAACGACTAGCAAGTAAGATTCTATCCTAGTTCAACATCTTGATGAAATTGGATTTTCTTCGCCATATGTTTTGTCAGAAGTTCCCCACCATATACAACCTCTTTGTAATTCATGTGGAACTTGCTCAAAACATTTAGGTAAGCAATGAAGAATAAAACTGACTTAGGTTTCCCCTTCAACTTCTATTCCATGTATTTCCAATTCATTCATCAAATGCAATCATGACCTACCGCCTTTTAACTTACTCAAGTATCCGAAGAGTTACATGAGACCATCATATTTCTATGAATCTCTTATCTCTTCACCAGAGACTTTAATATGCATCATGATAAGTCTTTTGTGAGAACACACATGTATTTCTTAAGCAGTAAAATTCGAATCCAAGATTCTTTTCTAATCATATAATTTTGGACCAGTAAATATAATTTCTTTTAGTCAACCATAAGTGAAATAAAACTATTTGAAATTCAGAGAATCATAAAAAAATACACCGATCAAATCTTCGAATTTATCCATTTATATTGATTCCCTCAAAACAATATAAAATATAAATCCACCGACATCTCAAGCACCGTGAGTTTGCAAGCCACGATAGTGTGGACGTTTACAAACCCGAACATTTACAAGAAAAGGTTTTACCCATTAATTTCATTTGTCAACCTTACTTTATGACAAAATAATTAATAGTCGGTTCCTCTTTAGCCATGTAAATAAAAGCAGTGACTCCGATGGGGAGGATACTTATTATTTACACCTAAGTGTACACCATTATTTGACCCCAAGTCCATTGCGCGAGCTTATGTGCCTTACAGATGGAGAAGTACACACGCGCTCGGATAACTTCCTACAGTCATTAATTATAAGTCTGTACAGTGATCCGCATATAAGCTTATCCGATAGGAAGGAAGGTCTATGCCAACGCGCAAGTTCATATGCATCACATTACAAACATAATTATTTAATGAAGTATGTTCCAGCGATCTATGAATAAACTCATCCGATGGGGAGGAAGGTTCTAATGCCGACGCGCAAGTTTATTCACATTACTAACAAACCAATAATGGAGGCCGCGGGAATTAATTACCAATCCCCTCTCCCACTTAGTTATTTAAAACCAAGGGTTTTTACATGCATATAATATTCAGAATAATATACGCAACCTCGCATGCTCATACTTCCAAATATATAACAATAATCGACCAATAAAACAATTATAGAAGTTATATATAAGGAAATAAATTGCCAAAAATAAGTTGACTTCATCAACACTCCAACATACATGCATATAATATACCAAATATAATACGCAATCTAGCATGCTTCTATTTAAGGCAATAAATCATAGATAATCATGCATACATATATAACAATAATCAATTAATAAATAAATTATAACAGTTATATAACAGCGAATTCGATTGTTCGCCACCAATCACGAATGCGGACAACTGCGACGGGGATCGACCTCCCCGCAGCCTGCTCCACCACTCCGGCACCCTGCCTGATCATATTGTGAAGACTCACGCCGAACCTGATGCAGACCAGTCGAACTTGATGCAGACCAGTCGAACCTGATGCAAATCCGCTCAAACCTGGTGCAGAGTCGATCGAACCTGATGCAAACTAATCGAACCTGATGTGAATCCGCTCGAACCTGGTGCATCATCGATCGAACCTGATGCAGACCAATCGAACCTGATGTGAATCAGCTCGAACCTAGTGCAGCATCGATCGAACCTGATGCAGACCAATTGAACCTGATGTTAATCCGCTCGAGCCTGATGCAGCATCGATCGAACCTGATGCAGACCAATCGAACCTGATGCAAATCAATCGAACCTGATGTGAATCCGCTCGAACCTAGTGCAGCATCGATCGAACCTGATGCAGACCAATCGAATCTGATGTGAATCCGCTCGAACCTGGTGCAGCATCGATCGAACCTGATGCAGACTAAGCGAACCTGATGTGAATCCGCTCGAACCTAGTGCAGCATCGATCGAACTTGATGCAGACCAATCGAACCTGATTTGTGAATCCGCTCGAACCTGATGCAGCATCAATCGAACTTGATGCAGACCAATCGAACCTGATGTGAATCCGCTCGAACCTGGTGCATCATCGATCGAACCTTCATCCGCGCAGCCTCACACAGTGTTCCGCGCGCCACATGGCACGCCACCATGCACGCCATCCCAGCGTCCAGCAAGCCAACGTGTGCGACTCCTCTCCAACGTGCAAGATTTACACGTCACGCCCCGAGCTCCCAACAAGCACCAATGCCCATCAGGCCGCCACGCTGCTCCGCACGCCAACGAGCAGCACACGCCCAGCAGTTGATCGCTCCTTGCCCGGTTCAAAACACGCCCCAGCCGTGCCATTCGCTTGATGCTGTGCACAACACCATGTTCCTTGACGAGCGCTCCTCGCTCGGGCTGTCGCTCGTCCAAGGGCCTACTTTCACGAAACCAAGTTCAGCGTTGCCAACTGTCGTTCAGGGTTCGCAACTTTAGACACCTTAGAATCCAATCTTCACCGTTCAGAATCTACTCCTATGAGATTTGAACATGTTGTCAAAATTACAGGTCGATCCAACGGTTAGTTTGTGAGAACGGCTCTTTCCCTCGACTGAGCAGAATAGAATCGCCCAAAAACCTGCTTCTATTTTTGGCGTATTCCCGACAACACAAAGTTTTAAATACGATCTTCACCGTTCGGAATGTACTCCTGTGAGTTCTGAACATGCTATCCAAATTACAGGTCGATCCAACGGTTGAAACTCCGGTTATTGCCTCTGCAATATCACTGCGCTGGTTTTTCTCTCAAAAACGTGAATCTGTTTTTGCCCACTTTTTCTTCCTTCCATGTGAAATTGACGAACATTTTTCGTCAAATCCTCTCACACTCAACCATCGAAAAAATAGGTATGATACAGGGTATATATCACATAGGGATATTCATGGTTTAGCAGTAAAACCAAAACCCTAAATATGTGATCCTAATTTCAAAAAACTAACCACATAAATCCTAGCCTAACGTGTCACGCTTCACCACGAAACTGAAGCTCTGATACCAATTGTTGGCGCTTGGATCGTTTGGTTAACGTGATCCGTTAGGGATCCATACGTTTCTAACATAGCAGCGGAAGCAATAAATCATAGAAACGATTACCGTTCACCAAGGTATGTAGAAGATGAAGGATTCTCGCTGATAGATTGTGCAGTCCCACGAGAATGGCCATAACTTCCTCGTCTGATGTTGGAATTGAATGATCGTTGTGCTCAGACGATCCTCTCTTCAACGGCTTTTCGACAATATATTGATCATTGAATTCTGATCACTATGAGATTTTATATAAATTTCACAAGGTGGCAGAAAGCAGCAGCAAACTACCTTCTGATCTTCTGCCGTATGTCCCAAGTCCGATCTCGACGTCGTGTGGGCGACGATCTACGAGACCTCCTCAATCTGCTCTCAACCCTCATCACACGTGAATAATGAATTAGATTAGGGTTCCAGATAAGCTGAGGTGACTTATATACATGAGCAACAGTAGGGACCAAGAGGAGAAATTGGGTTGGGCCTCCATTGGGCTTAAGTATCCAAGCTTAACCCAAAGCTTATACTTAAGTCCAATAATAATAATATATTCCACTAAAATATTATTACTGCACTGTCTTTCCAATCCCAAAATTACGTTTTGGGCTCCTTCTTATTATGAGTCCGTTAGTCTACCCATGTTTAAGATATACAATGTCCATTAATTAATTTAAGTTACTGACAACTCAATTAATTAATGTCTCATCCAAGAGTAGTACCACTCAACCTCATTATCATGCCGGAATAAATTCCACCTGCAGGGTTTACATGATAATCCTTATGAGCTCCTCAATGGGACATCATCAACCTATGATGGACACAGATTCCTTCTACAATCAACAGCACACCATAGAGACAGCATTACTTCCCAACTCACCGATTTTGTTGATTTAATTACATGTAAATCTCACTCATTGATGAATCAAAGAAATACATACTACCCTACGTGTCGAGGTTATTGTATGAGGATTAAGAGCACGAACTTCCATAATAACTGAGATTAAGTTCTCCTATAAGTCAGTATAAGTCGAACGATTTCAAGCGGTCCTGCTCAATACACACAAGTGCACTAATGTGATTCTATAGCCAAGACAAGCTAATACCAAACCACACTACAACCATCCCAATAGAGAGTCCCCGTCTATCTCGGTTGTGAGCATCTGTTTATACTTTATAAGGAAACCGATAATATGATCTTCCGCGTGTTGTCGCACAACATATTATCTACAGTATAAAGTAAGTGGACTATTGCATCGTGCATATAAATAAATTATAAGACGCAATCATTTGATCATATGATTCTCATTTCAAATTAATTGTTATAACATTGCTCATACAAAAAACTAGACTTTTAGTATATAATCCAACAGTGTCCTTAATCTTGATTGTGGTTAACCATGCTCCTCTTTATATTGTTTCTACATCCATTTCACTTTCATTTCGATTACGTGATATTCTCTTTGATCATTTTTAGTTGTTAATTGTCTTTACTTGTTACTTTCTTAGATAATTGATAATTAAATTACTCTTTTAATTCTCAAAACTCAAAATCCGATCACTTCTATAAAGTATGATTAAAAATGAATTCGGATACACTCTCGATTTTGATCTCCCATGGATCGATATTTAAACTTGGTCAACCACTACTTCGTTAGAGTACAATTGCTCTAATAGCACATATAAAGAAAATAGAGATCAAAACCCAACCAAAACAGCTCATTCTAATCCTTTTATACTTTCAATGAGCTCTTCGAAGCCAGCCATTTCATTCTTCGAGATAAGATAATCAATACTTTCCTCTATCAAATTATGTTCCACCTCTAGATCAGTTGGAAGATTTCTAGCTCTTAATAATGCTTCATTTCCCATGTGAAGTGTCTTGTAATAATTATTTGATCCCTTACTAGCTAGGGTTTCCCTTAAACAACCTTGTAGGCTTAGAAAAACTGCATTGAGTTTGGTGTGACTCAAATCTTCATATGATTTGTTCACTGCCTTTAAAAAAATCCTCAATTGTTTCTGCTGTAGTCCGCACTTGTAATAATTGCAAAGTCCTAAACTATCCCAAATCATTCACATTAGTGTTTTGACTCTGAGGGGGTTGAAAGACTAGATGGAATTTGAATCCATCTGAGCTTGCAGCCTCTCTCCATTCTAGGTCATTGTCCTCTATATGAGGCTTTGCATTATCTTGTTGAATAAATATTTCCTTACTTGCTCCAAATGGCCATTTAGCTTTTATAGGTGGTAACACCTATGTGTACAGTTTGTGTCATGCTCTTAAACTTGATAATTTTGTCCTCTCTAAAAACCTCTAATGCATCTAGACAGAATTTCATCCGACTTATCTTGTTCTTCTCAGGCACAACTGGCTTGATTGCATTAGTATGTGTTCTCATATGCCCTTTTTTAACCCAATGACCAACTGTATTCTTAGAGATTTTCATTTCTTTTGTTATGCCTCTATAGGTTCCTCCTTTCTTCAATTCAATGCTTTCTAACTTGTCCTTATCATACTTCATTCAATGACCACATTCTCTCTCTCTCTCTCTCTCTCTCTCTCTCTCTCTGTTTTTTTTATTAACTAAATAAATAGTCATACCTGCTGTCATTTGTTGCTTTGCTCTTGCCCATACACTTCGAACAATTTATTTTTATACACCAAATGTAGAAGTGGCTTGAGTGAGTTGGCCATGTGAAGCATTGCCATTTGATGAACCTACCAATATGAATTGAGCAATAGCATTAAACTCATTGGTACATATTTTTTTTTCTCATTTTGTTGGTTCGAAGAAAATGAATTTTTTTTCAGGTGTTAATGTATTTATGGTGTAAGTTATGAGGGAATTAGAACTTGTGTTGGAGGAAATTTGAAATTTATATGGAGGGAAATGTAGATTAACATGTTAGAGGGAATTCAAAATGTAATTTAACCAAACATATGTACTTTTAGTTTTATTATTGGACATGTGATATAACTTTACCATTTGTACAATTTTTTTTAAATGTATGCCACAAAATTTTTTGCTTTTGTACGAAATTGGGGAAGGCATGGTAAAGTGTAATGTTGGATTTGATGTTAGGTGTACAGGTTTGAGAATAATCACTTGTTTGAGTGTTTAATCAATTTAAAAATAGGTTTTAAAGGAAGGGTAAATAAGTAAAAGTACACACTCCAACTAACTACTACACATTTAATAATAATACTTCTTAATAAACGCGTAAAAAGCAATAGTTACCTTTGAATTGGCCTGAGGGAATATATATAAATTAATAATATTTATTAAATTGAATATAAATATATATATATATATATATAATAATATTAAATATTACTCCCTCCATCCCAGAGGATCATTCACCATTTCCTCATTTGTTCGTCCCACATCATCGTTCACCCCCCAAAAATGGTAAAAGAATTTCCTAAAATAACCCCATCTTATCCCTTATTTTTTAAAGTGCCACAATACTTTATTACAATTTACAATCAAACTAACACACTATTAATTTAATTCAATTTAATTAAATCTTGTAATCTTAAATTCCATTACCTAATTAGGACAGGATACCCAACTGCCTTCAACACATCAATTTTCTAAGATTAACTATCGGATCTCTCCCACTTCTCTCTCTCTCATGTATGAACCCAAAATTTCCATTTCTTCCACTTTGAAACTAAAATCGTAACATCAGCTCTTCCCCGTAATCTTCTTAGTGGCAACAACCTTTCGATGTCAGATTCTTTCTCCCCCTCTCAAAATTTCTTTGATTCTAAATTCGATTCCAAAATCGAATCTGAGCTTAATCTCGATGTTTCATGTGAAGAACTCGAGATCTACGGGGGTTCTTTGGGGGGTGGATCGGATTCTTTCTCCCCGTCTTCAAATTTCTTCGATTCTCAGCTCGACACTCAACAAGAGTTTGAACATAATCTAAATCTTTTTTCTGAAATATCCAAGATGTATGGGAGTTCTGTGGGGATGGATATGGCGACAAAGGCTACTGTGATTTTGACCACGTTTCTGTTGTCATGGAATCCGATATGGCAGATTTCGTACAGCTCGATTCGCATATGGTAGATTTTGTTAATCTTTCATCAATGTTTATCGATTCCAACTTGGAGTTGGCAATTACAAAATTTGAGCCAGATGAGATTGTTTCCGAGACTGAGTTTGACGAATCCATTTACAAGGTTGTGGTTCCTAATTCGCTCTCGCCAGATTAATTGGGATGTTGTGGTTCCTGATTCACTCTCGCCAGATTCAGTTGGAGAACCTTCATACGCTTCCGTGGATACAACAAAGGTTGATCGCAGTGGGGATATGGTAGATTTCTTCTACGACCTTGTTTTTATGTTTCTTCCAGCGTACAAGTACTTTCTATGTTAGAAGTATTGACGCATTCTTGGTATGCCCTGTGAGGCTTAATTATATGCAATGTTGATTATGCTGTATGAGACTTTAGATCTAAAGTATTGTGATGGCTCTGTGAGCATATTATGCATGTTTATGTTCTAGAATAAACTCTGTTGAGTTTGATATTGCCCTCGTTATGATATTATTATGCTGAAGGGTAGAAGTGATTCATAGATGTTACTTGATGGAAATTGTTGTTCTTTTGGGCTTGGAAACACTATTGGTTGTTAAAAGATGAGATTTATTGCATATGTTCAGTAATGAATTTCAAAACATAGCATGAATGTTTATGAGTCATTTATTTGCTTTTACTGAGCCCTTTGATGATTTTTTTTCCTTGAGAGGATATGGAATTCAGTTATATTACTTGAGTAGAATTGGGATTCTTTATGGCATTGAGAATCATCTTGTTGATTAAGAACAAAATAGATTCATCATTTGAGGCTTTGCATATGTTTTGTAATAATAAAAAACCTCTATTTTTGCATTAGAGGAACCTTTGTTGAACTTAAACTTCAATTTAAAACAAGTTTGTTTACAACTTAAACAACATTTAAACAACAAAATGACACCCTAAAGTTCATTTTTTTTAGACACCTAGATATAGAAAAGATGTTTGTTTACAACTTAAATAACAAAATGGTAGCCTAAAGTCCATGTTCATATTGTAAACATCAAAAAGACTTGGACCTTAGTCATTTTTTAGACACCTAGATATATAAAACAAGTTCGTTTACAACTTAAACAATAAACCCTAAAGTCCATGTTTATGTTGTAAATGTTAAAAAGACTTAAGTCTCTAGCTATTTCTCAGATACCTAGATACCCTATCAAATTTGAAATGTTATAAATAAGCTCGTAAGTAAGGCCATTCTCAATCACTTTCCTGATGCAGTCCTTTGCCAACCCTTCATCAATCTCAAGTTTGATTGTCAAAACATTCTCTTTGGTAAGTCTTCCCTTGCTCATGTGTGGCACTTTATAGTTGTTCCCTCCATTTACCTTCATTATTTCAATTAGACAACTCTGCAACACATGGTTAAGTGTTGTAGCTTCCAAGTTTTCATAAGAAGCCTTCACATTCTTGATCAAATCATCCACATTGTAGCTTGAAGTTTCCACTTGTAGGGACTGAATAGCTCTAAACCACCCTAAATCATTGATATTTGTATCCGATGAATTTGGAGGTTGGAAAACAAGTCTGATATTGAATCCATCAGAACTTGCAGCCCTCCTAAACTCTTCATCATTATCAAGGAAATTGGGTTTAGCATTATCTTGTTGATAATGTCTTTGCTCATTGTAGGAGGTCATTTGGCTTTTATTGCTGGTATTATCTGTGCAAATACATAGATATACTTATAAAGATCATCAATTTAGAAGTAATAAAGGAACTGCAATTTTTTATATGCTGTAAATTGAATGATAACTTTATAAATACACATGACTATTTACCTGATTCACAACACAGTCTTTGATAACCTCTTGTTGATTGTTTCTAATGATTTCATAATCATTGTTCCCCTAGGTCTATTCTAAGAATTCCTTTTAGCTTGCTCAATCTTTGTGAATGGAAAAACACCTATATTGCCATCAAATAGCACATGCCCATTACTATCAAATAGAGGTCTTGACACTGCACACATAAACATGACTTTTGTTATGAACCTCTTAGATTTGCATGCTCTGTATGGATCCTCTTCTTCTGAAATTGTGTAATACCTTTCACATGTTCTACTCATGTAGAACCATTTTTTATTAATATGCACTATATTTTGCATTTCATTAAATTCAAGCTTGTTTGAGAATCTGTTAGACTTGATGGGCATTCAAACAAAAATTGAACCTTTGAAGCTTGTTCTTCAGAGTTAGCTCTGGCTTGATTGTATTTGTATGTGGTCTGAGTTTTCCTAATTTTATCCATCTACTCAGTTGATTTGTTGACCCCTATTGCCTTTGCAAGTCTTCTAATAGTTGATCTTTTTTCAAAGGCAATTTTGTGAACAGCATCAGCATCAAACTTTATAAGGTGACTTTCATTTAGAACACCTATGTTGTTGGATTTGAAATGAAGAGGCAGACCTACATATATAATCTTTTGAGCTGCCACCCAAATTTTGAAAATGGTTCTTTTGGATACTCTAAAAGTGTCTGCTGCTTCCTTAGCCTTTCAATAATTAATCTTTCCTTCAGTATTGTTCTGTAAAAGAAATTGCCCTATCAGATTGTTTTTGTCAAAAGAAAGGTGTGGATTTGAAGTGGCCATAATTTAAGTGTATTAATAGTTAATCTCTTACATCACTCTTATTTATTGTGACGATTTTGGGGAGAAAAGAAAGCTGAAAAGGGCTCCAAAAAAGCAATGAGAGGGAAAAGTTCAATTTTTTTATTCCATTAAAAGTTGATTGGACAGCTAACATGGAGGGAAAGAAAGTGGAGGGAAGAAAAGCTTATGAAAGTTTCATTTTGAGAAGAAGACATTAGATGGATCAAAGACCTTTTTCAAAATTATAACTTCTGTAAGTATTAACAAGTGTAATGTTTAATTTGATTCCCAAGTGTAATTAAATTTCTGAAACTTTTGGAAGTAATAAATTATGTATACGGTAGCTTGCTGTTCTATTTCCTTTTTGTAATTATTTATGTAATTTTTTAAAGATACTTGATTTATAAAGTTAATCCCAAAAAATCACTTAAGCAATGGACAATTTTTCCCTCTATAATTTGGCTTGAGAAAGTCAAAAAGTTAATTTTCTTAATATCTGTGGTACAGTAAAGGTGAACCATCCTCTGGGACGAAGGGAGTAATTTTAATTTTAATTTTATATATAATTTAATAACTTTTTAATTATATATAATTTTTATTTAAATTTTACATCATATAAATTTTAGATTAATTTTTTATTTAATAAATTTTTTATTTGTATAATTATGAAATTATAGGAAATCTTCAATAGATTTTAATTAATTTAATTATTTATATAATTTATAATTTAATTTGACATTATAAAAATAAATGAAATTGTAATTAATTAAAGAAAGAATTCAATTTTTTGAGTTAAACCTAAATCATACCAATCATAATAATTATTATTTTTAATCATTCATTTTCTATCTTTATTTCATTCATGAGTTCATAATTTCATCCTATTATAATTCCATTTAATAATATCAATCTAGTCGTAAATGTATTTATGGCGTAGTTTAGGAGGGAGTAATATTAGATTTGGATGGAATTTTTTGTTTCTAAAGGCTATATGACAGCTTGTACTATTAGATTATTTTGGAAGGATTATTTTAGTTTAAACGGTGCAATGGAGGAAAATTGTCTCCTTATGTATATAAGAATTCCGTATTTTGTATTTGGACTTGAGTTGTGATTTGATATGGATTTTCACTATTATGTAATTGGATAAGTCACTGATCTTTTAGATTATTTACAAATTTGTATTTGTTTGGTACATTAATGTGTTAATTAAACTTTTTAGTTAACAAAAGGTGTATTAATATGTGTATTTAAATTTTAAGTGAACAACATGTTTGTTAATGATTAATGTGTCAATCAAGTTTTTAGTTTCATAAATATTCTAACAAAAAGATTGTGGTTAGATTTATATATTTTTTAATTGATTAGGGTAGTAAGGGTATAATTAATGGTAAAAGATAATAAAATTACACACTACATATAAAATATAGTTTTCGTGAAAATTAAATTGATACATTGATAATGAACGAAGGGAGTAACTTAAAAGGATACAGAATTAAATTGACAAAAATAACTTATTTTGAACTAATTTTAAAGTTCGAAGAAGTTGTGTGAAAAACTATGTTTTTAACTCACATATTTGAAGCAACATTGAATCCATTTTTTATAGTCATAAACCGCTAATCACTTTTATAAAAGAAAAAAAGAGATTAAGAGCCTTCCTTGGTGTTGATTCATTGGTGATTCCTGTTTCTACTCCAAAATATAATTCCATTGCTAACTAGCTGTCAACAACACTTGCAGAGAAATTTGAAGTGAATTTGTTTCATCCACCCAATATGATAATATGTAGAAAAAAACATAATTACTTCATATTTAAAAGTTAATACTGTGTGATACAATTTTAGTTTTTTCTTGATTCGTTACATTTTTATTAAAGACATTATCCCTTTTGATCTATCATATCAATTATTTATGAAATAATCCTAACTGTGTTTGAATGGAAGGATTTGAGGGGAATTTCCTTCATGTTTGGGGTGCAATTTGAAATTAATGGATTTATAAATTCAAAATTTTAAATCAATGGATTTCAAATTAAGAATTTGATTTTGAATTTTTTTAGCTGTTTTAGATGGATTTTCAAATCGTTACTCAAACCGTGTCATTTGAAATCCTTCCGTTGTGTAATTGATATATTAATATATAAAATTAATAAAGGAAATATTACTGATAGGTACACACTTTGTACCAATAATTGATGTGAGATACATTGATTTAAAAAAAAATTACTCTCACATAAAAAAATATAAAAGTAAAATACCAAATATAACCTTAATTCATTATAATCTCATACACTTTTAAACCACCAACCCTAAACCCCTCATCCACCCACTGCCGCCGCCGGCAGCCGGACCATCATCGTCGGCTGCCAGACCAACGGCCGCCAGAATATTGACGGACCGCCTGAACACCGCCTGACCACCACCGAAGAGTAATTTTTTTGCTGCACATGACACTTACGATTCACATTTTTATTGTTGCGCACACTTGTTTTACTGCACACACTTTTTTTACAGCACATAACTTTTGCTACACATGAATTTTTATGCTGCACACAAATATTTACGTGCAACACATTGTAAGTGTAATATTGGAATATCACTATATATTTATATAGCTAGTAGTAATTTTTTGTATATTTGTATTCATATTAATAAAGGAGTTTTTAATGTACCTTATAGTAAATACCTATTGAGAGTGGAATTTCACGCATTATAGGTTTCACTTTACACTGTTTTTGATAGAATATGGCCATGATTTTGTGTAGAATTGCATAATTTTTATATCTTGCATAATTAAGATGCTACTAAGGTGTTTTGTTGAGTTTTAAAGGGTAAAACATGATCAAAAGTTCAAAGTTGGAATGAAAAGTGAAAGTGTGAAGGAATGCTGAAAAACACACGTCTACATTACATAATTTTTCTGTATTAGTGTAGAAGTCCAAATTGATTATGTGATATATTTTTAGAAAGCTACGGAAGAGAGGATCATTTGGCGTAAAATTCACTCAAATAGGAGTCTATATGAGGAAGTTATGCTTATAAAGGTGAGGTCGCGCAGCTGCCGACGGAAATTTCCAAAAATTTCTGAAAATTAGCCCATCTTTCCTATTTCTTGGAGCACAAGTAATTTCCTTATCTCATTCCCGTCTCAGACCTATATATATTTCACATCATTATTCATAAGAGACATCACCCTCCACAAGGGGATCAACCCCTACCATCCATCATCTACCATCATCCACATCCATTCCATCATCTATCCACACCGAAGGAGATTCAAGGGCTATTCAAGAGGGAGATCAGTCAATCAAAGAGACGGAGAATGAATCTGAGACAATGCCAACACTAGGGTTTTTCTATTCCTTTCTTTTCTTTTCGTTTGTCAAGACTTCTGGTATGAATTTGATAGCTATGGGAGTTGCTTGTAACTACATGGGCTAATTTCGTTTACAATTTTAAGGTTTGAAGGATAGATTTAATTGATTTGGAGACCTAGACCAATTTTGTGAATTCATGTAGTTGTTATTCTAATTTTACTTAATTTATTCAGACTTTGTTTTTCTGCTTCGTAACGTCTTCATATTAAATTAGTGACATTGCTCGAGATGCTTGATTTATTATGTTAGCTTGTGTGCGTTCATGAATTGAATTGTCTATCTGTTAGGAATTAGAGTAGTCTGTCCATAAATACTTTAATTCCAAGAACTAGTAAATTAGATACTTGAATTGTTTAGTGAAACAATGCAATTAGACTTTCAAGTAGGAAGTGAATAGAGCCTTTTAGTACTTTTAGAAAATATCTTGTTAGTCAAACTTAACATCCGGAGGTATTGTTGTTTGCATTGATTAGTATCTAGGAAGGGGGCTTGGTAATATTCACGCACCTTATGGTTTAAACCAGATTATACTGTTAGCTTTGAATCGGATTATATCCGATGGGAAAACAGGATTATGTGGTGTATTTTCATAGAATCTGCATGAATGAATAATTGAAAGTCTGGGAATTCAAATTAATTGGTCTATACCGGATTACCTTAGAACTGTTGATCGTCTCTTGAGTCAAACTTAAATTCTTCCTTCTTTGATTTTATTTTATTAGTTATTTGTTATTTTTGTCTCTTAGATAATTATCAAAACACTTGGAAATTGATTACCCTATTCTAATTAAGCTAGTAATATGTAGAAGATAAGTAATTAACTGTCCTTTTGGGATCAATAATTTAACTTGGTTGTTTGCCGCTACAATTGATATCCTTCACTTGGGGATTTTATTGGAGTGCGCAAAATACGTCTATCAAGTTTTTGGCGATGTTGTACCGGGGACAATTTAATTGTTTATTTTTCTTTTATTGCTAATTTAATTAGGATATATATTTAATTGTTGAGATTTATTTAAACACGTTTTTTTCTTTGAATAAAAAGATGCAGTGGCCTACAGATCAGCAGCAATGCAAGTTTGTAGAAATAGTAGAGGATTCGCCTTGTCTGACGCAGAGATTCAGGGTTTATCTAATGATGCATGTATTGATTATCTTGAGAAATTACTTGCGTTGAATGATGCTAAAGACAAACAAAGAAGAAAGACCACTGTTGAAATGGTGAATCGGACTAAGAAGGCCACTATTGAAGAGGCGATGAAACCTGCTGCCAAGGAAGAGAAGTATGAGGGCAAAAGAGTTGAGGTGGTAAAGGAGATCGCAAAAACATGCGTATCTCTTACTTTTCCTACTACTAACTCTGATGTAATGTTTAATAATCTTTTGGGTGCAGGAAAAATTGATGATCCATATCTGAAGCCTCCATACTTACCTCCTGATATGCTTGATTATATAGGTAATGAAACTTCTAGTAAAAGCTATTATAAAGAAGCCAAACACACTACTTTAAAAGGAACCTAAACAGTTGTCCTTACATAATAACTTAACCAAATTCTTTTTGATCTTTTCCTAAACCCATGGCGACTGGTAAGTTTATGGCGTCAACCGGCTTTAACTCTGAGTTGATTTTTGCTTGAAGGTGCGTGCTAGGCTTGAAAGTTTGTTGAAAGAAGTTTTTGTTGCGCCCCTTCTTTGTCTTGGCCTTACTAGTTTGAAGAGTTGGAAACTCCTTAACAGAGGAAAGAGCAGAGATGTCTTGCAGGCTCAACATAAGTATACGCTGCTTTACCCAGATCCATGGCCCGTTCTTTTGTTTTTGAAGTAAAAAAGCTTTTTTGGCAGCATCAGCAGTAAGCTTAGAAGGAGAATCAACTTGGCTAGAAGTATTATCCATGACGATCCTGTCTAAGGTCGGATTAACTGGAGCATCTTGCAAGGGAACCCCCCGGAGTAACCTCCTCCGGGAAAGCATCATCTAAATCATCATCATCCAACGTGCCAAAACAGTTCAAAAGAATAATGGAAGGGGATTTCAGAGAATATTGCAAATACGGGCGCTCCCATGCCTCAACACCAGAAGACTGCTGCAAGGCTGCCATATCGTGAACATCATGAATCAGAAAAGCTATATCAGGTTGTGAAGCGCCCCTACTCTTGGATTGATCAATATCACACTCACCAGAGGCACTAGCAAAAGTCGGAAGCCCGACTAGCACATCATCAACCAGAGTCTCCAAAGCACCAAAAGAGTTCATCAGTTTTACCTTATTGCTTATCTGAAAAACATCAGCCTGTTCATGCTCCACTTCCGGACAGAAAGGAGCAGACTGGTTACGACTAACAGCCGGCTGTGATACTGGTTGAGAAGGACATGGTTGATCCTTATCAGCAGGGGCAGTAGGCAGCACCTAAAAAACATCAGCTGTTCGTGCTCCCAGGAAGGATCTGCCTAGTTACGAAAGGGGCTAATAGTCGGCTGTGATAATGGTTAAGAAGGACAGCCTAGTTTGATTGGTAATGAAACTTCTAAATTGTTTAATTCTCGTTTTTTCTACGCAGGTTGACTCTACAATTAAGTGGAGGATTGACAAGGAGGAATCAACACAGTCATGGGAGGAAAGGAAATCAAAGGTTCCTGTTTCGGTGCCAAGAAAATGTTAAGTGGTTGGTGCGAACAAAAGAGGATGGAATTACTTGAAAGTAAGAATGCGAGAAGACTGTCCTCTAATCAAATAGTTCAAAAAGAGGTATTCAATCGTGACTCTCCAACGTTGAACATGAGCACTTGTTGGGGGCTGTTCCTTCCATTTTAATTGCTTTTATGTGTGGTGTAGGAATTTTATTAGGTGTTGTTCGACTACGGTATATACTTCTTTACAAACTTAGCCTCTCACCTTATTTGATCTATGTTTGGGGGGTTACGTACATACCTTGTCTTGCTACACTGAAATAAATTTTCTGCATTATTTTGTGTGCTTGAAAGGTTGATTTTTTGCGATTAGTTGATGTTTTTAATTTATTCGTGAATGTTGATTTTTTTATTTTTTGCTATTTTCCAGGTGTTTTTGTTAGTATTTATGTGTTATGTGTTGATCCTAGTATCGGTCTAGTTGATTTTTGGTTCTCTAGGATAATTTTCTGATTTTTCTTACACTTGATGGTATTATATGATTGTGTTTGAGAAGCGATTTGATATTGTGCTTTGATATTAAGATGCTTGAAATTTAATCAGCTATGTGGCTTTATTAGGATTGCTCGTACATTCCTATAGTCATGTGAGATTTGAGCCTTTTGAAATCATGACAAGTGGCATGATTCAGTTTATTCTTGTGGGTGTCGTTCATACACACGTATTTTAGAACTTGGCTTTATATCTTGCTTGAAACTACGTGATTGATTAGACAATAGGAAATGATCTTAGGCCATATTTATTGTTTATTAGTCACTAGCCATATTATAATCCTACCTAATGAAATTATCCTTAGTCAACCCTTTTGTGCCTAAAAGCCTTATTTGTTGGAAGCCTAAGATATTAGCCGTTTGATCCCTTTGCTAGCCTTAAAAATCCCTACCTAGTAGAGGGTTGAAGGAATCAAGTTGGAGCCTTATGAAGAAGAGTATAAGGAGAAGTAATTTGGAAGTGATAAAAATTGTTAAAGAGAGTAGTTAAAACTTGTATGAAGGGGTAGTGCCTGAAACTGGTACCCCACGAAAAGGGTAATGCCTGAAACTGGTTCCCTTATTTAAAAGAAAAAGAAGGGAAAAAAAGAGATTCAAGTAGGGAAGTTGTGTTCAAAAGTGAAGGAGGAAACCGAATTGCTAGAAGAGTTGAAGAGCATTGAAGGAGAAAGAAGAAAGTGAAGCTGTTTGTTGAAAAGGTGCAAGTTTTCTTTGATTCTCTACTAGTGAATAAGTCACTTAATCTATATATTTTCTAGCTTTACCAAAGAGCCAACGTTACATCCTAATGTAAGACCTTTGTGATTCTATTGTCGAAGTTATACCTTTAGTCAAGAGTTTAGATGATTGTCAAGCTTATGGTTACCTGTGCGTTTGAATTGATTCTGAGTGAAAACACCTTACCCTAAAGTGTATATCTCACACTTGAGTGATGAGCGTAAATATTACCCATGAGAATGGGTGGATGAGCATTCCGAAAAAGTGAAGTAGTTGATTTGAATGGTATGTTCTTAGATGGATGATTATCTTAATATTTGAGGTATGATTTTCGAATTGTTATATTATCTTGGATGTGTTAAGTTGTGAAATTTCCTCTCAATTACTCTATTGATTTTCTATGTCGTTGCCTCAGGACGAGCAACAGGTAAGTTTGGGGGTTTGTTAAGAGTAGAATTTCACGCATTATAGTTCTCACTTTACACTGTTGTTGATAGAATGTGGCCATGATTTTGTATAGAATTGCATGGTTTTCATATCTTGCATAATTAAGATGCTAATAAGGTGTTTTGTTTTATTTTGAAGAGTAAAACATGATCAAAATTTCAAAGTCGGAATGAAAAGTGAAAGTGTAAAGGAATGCTGAAAAATACACGTTCATATTATATAATTTTTCTGTATTCGTGTTTAAGTCCAAATTGATCATGTCATATATGGATGGAAATTTACGGAAGAGAGGATCGTTTTGACGCAAAAATCACTTAAATCGAAGTTCTTATGAGGAAGTTATGCTCAAAACGGTGAGGTCGCGCAGCTGCCGATGGGAATTTTTGAAAATTTCCGAAAATTAGCCCATCTTTCCTATTTCTTGAAGCACAAGTAATTTCCTTATCTCATTTCCTTCTCATACCTATATATATTTCACATCATTATTCAAAAGAGACACCATCCTCCATAAGGGGATCACCGCCTACATCCATCTACACCTAAGGAGATTCAAGGGCTATTCAAGAGAGAGATCAGTCAATCGAAGAGACGTAGAAGGAATTTGAGACAACGCCAACACTAGGGTTTTTCTATTTCTTTCTTTTCTTTTTGTTTGTCAAGACTTCTGGTATGAATTTGATAGCCATGGGAGTTGTTTGTAACCCCATGGGCTAATTTCGTTTACAGTTTTAAGATTTGAAGGATAGATTTAATTGATTTGGAGACCTAGACCAATTTTGTGAATTCATGTAGTTGTTATTCTGATTTTACTTAATTTATTCAGACTTTGTTTTTTCTGCTTCGTAACGTCTTCATATTAAATTCGTGACATTGCTCGTGATGTTTGATTTATTATGTTAGCTTGTGTGCGTTCATGAATTGAATTGTCTATCTGTTAGGAATTAGAGTAGTCTGTCCATAAATACTTTAATTCTAAGAACTAGTAAATTAGATACTTGAATTGTTTAGTGGAACAATGCAATTAGACTTTCAAGTAGGAAGTGAATAGAGCCTTGTAGTACTTTTAGAAAATATCTTGTTAGTCAAACTTACCATCCGGAGGTATTGTTGTTTGCGTTGATTAGTATCTAGGAAGGGGGCTTGGTAATATTCACGCATCTTATGATTTAAACCAGATTATACTGTTAGCTTTGAATCGGATCATATCCAGTGGGAAAACAGAGTTATGTGGTGTATTTTCATAGAATCTGCATGAATGAATAATTGGAAGTCTGGGAATTCAAATTAATTGGTCTATACCGGATTACCTTAGAACTGTTGATCGTCTCTTGAGTCAAACTTAAATTATTTCTTCTTTGATTTTATTAGTTATGTATTATTTTTGTCTCTTAGATAATTAATTCAAAACACTTGAAAATTGATTATCCTATTCTGATTAAGCTAGTAATATTTAGAAGATAAGTAATTAACTGTCCTTTTTTTGATCGATAATTTAACTTGGTTGTTTGCCGCTACAATTGATATCCTTCACTTGTTGATTTTATTGGAGTGCGTAAAATACGTCTATCACTACCCTTTAATAAAATAATTATAAATATATATATATATATATATATATATATATATATATATATATATTTTAATTTTAATCCCTACCACCCAACCTACCTACCCAACCTACCTCCTGCTCACCCTACCCTACGGCACCACCCCCATCCCCCCCTTCCCCCCAAAATAAAAATTAATAAAATTTAAAATTTTAATATTTAAATAATAAAAATATTATCATCCAACCTACTTCCAACCCACCACTCTACCACCACCACCACCCACAAAACACCCCCTACCCAAATATTTTTTTTATAAAATTTTAGATTTTAATATTTAATATTACCATCCACCCACCCCACATCCACCCCTAAAAAAATTAATTAAATTTTAGATTTTAATATAATAAAATTTCATTATTTTTATTTATCATATTAAAATCTATTTTAAAAATTGAAAAATAATTGTTAAATCATTTCACAAATTCATAATTTATCAAAATAATAAAATTCAAATGAATTGATTTAAAATTTATTAAATTTAAAATCCACTTACATTCAAATCTATTGAATTTGATGGATTTGAAATGACTCAATTCAAACTCAACTAATAGAACACTTCATACTTTCATGGATCAGATATAAATTCATGGAACCCGCCGTCTCCTTCTCGAAGATTGTTCGTGATGGCACCAGCTCGCCAGAGGCCCCTGCTTCCGGCAGCAAACCGCAAAATCGGACTGGCTCGCCTGCGGCTGGTTCTTCTTCCGGTCTGTCAATTCTTGACATACTCCGTGAAAAATCGGATGCTCTTGATACTTTTCCGATCCGCCGCTGCGGTGAGTCTATTTCTATCTCAGTAGACGATATCTACTACAAGGATAGAGTCGAGGTTTGCGCTCCATTTCTTACCATTAGATTACTGATAAATCGGGGTACAAAGCCCCTATCTCACCCCGATCTGGTTCTTACTTTGAAAGCCCTTTGGAATATCTACAATCTATCTTTGATATCTCTTGGGAATGGCTTTTTCAATCTCCTCATTCCTATTGAAGAGCAATGTGTTCTCAAGGGCCGCCACTTTGAGATGAAAGGGGGTAGGATTAGAGTTCAGAAATGGACTCTTGGGTTTAATCCATATGCTTCTCAGCCTACCACGGCTACTATTTGGATTCGAATTTTTGAAATACCATTAGAATTATGGACTAGAAGAGTACTCTTGTCAATTGCTTCAGCTATTGGAGTCCCTGTTCGCATCGATGAAAGAGCCTTAAATGGTTCTCTTGGTCGATTTGCTCGTGTTCTGATTGAAATTGATATGTTGGAGTTTAATTTTCCTTCGTTGATTAGTTTGGCTGCAGTGGGGAATTCTTTTGATGTCTCTATTGGGTATGAATCCATCCCTACTTTCTGTTCGATATGTCATATCTTGGGTCACACAGAGACTGATTGCAAGAAGACAAAGCCACCTCCTATAGTAGGTGATCAATGGCAGAAATCTGATGCCTCTGTTCCAGCAAACGTTTCTGTTTCTGGACAGAAGATGGGGACTAAGGTGGTGGCGTCTGAGAGCCCCGACGCTTCGTTGCGGGATGCTGCAACACCACAACAAGCTGAAGATATAACTGATTTGGCTACATCACCTGCTGTTTTGGACTTGGCTATGCGCACAATCATAGCCTACTCTCCTGTTCACTCCCCTTTGAACGGAATTCTGCAAAGTCCGATGGGGAGTTTTTTAGGCCCAAACTAACAGCTCCAGCTGTGGATACTACGTCATCCCTGCTGGTATCGACCTCGAACTCATTTGGGGTGCTTGAGACTGAGGAGATTCAGAATGTTGGGCCGACTGAGCGTGATGTTAATGCACAAAACGAGCATGATGCACAAAAGCAGTATGGTTCTAATACTCAAACTGATGTTGTTGCCACTCAGTTTGACGCTCCTGCCTTTGATGATCATGAACAGGATTTGGTGGCGATTGTTGATAAACTTGGGCAGGATTTGATTAATCCCAACCCTCCCCCTTTGCAATCATATATGGATAATACTTCTGCTTCGTATCATGTGGACATGGCTTACTCTGATATTGATCATTCATTTATGGATAAGAGCTCCGTGGGACATAACCAGCCCGATTCGGATGCCACTCAACCTCCTATAAAGGAGCCTATAATTGAGGAAAAATCTGATTTGTTTAAGGCTTGTTCTGTGGATGGTTTTCCTACTCTCCAAACTGCCAAAAAATTAACCGGAGGAAAATCAAGAAGAAAAGACATTACTTATACTCCGGCCTCTAAACCGATTACCCGTTCCGACATGACAAAACAAACTGAACCTCCAGATATTTGGGATGTCACAAGTAAATAAGGTTGGAGCAGACTTCCAAAAAAAAAACAATACTTATTTTTAGTTTAGCTCTATTTCTGTTAAGGCTCTTTTAAAGAATTTCTTTTTTGGGCCGTCTGTTTGGCTCTTTTTGGCTTTGTCATTCCCATAACATCTTTATCCTTTGTTCTCTTCTCTTTATTTTCGTTTCCCTTTAATAATATTATGTAGTTTGATATAATTTTTTTTATTTTAAATGTTATAACTTCTTATTCGTTTCACAAAACTCATTTGTTGCTCACCTATATTATTGAACTCATTTAAATATAACTCATTGTAAAATTGACTGTAAACAAAACATTTGAGGCAGTTAAACATTAAATTCTCATTGTTTTCAAACATGGGCTAACAGAGAGAATTATCAGAAGTTGATGCCATTGAGAAAATTCACTGCCCAAGTGCTCTATAGAGACTTTGGCCTTTTTCATTGCCAAGTGCTCCCTCATCATCAGCCCTTCACTTATTCACCACCATCCCTTTACCGCGTACTAGATAGTTTTACGGGAATTTATTTCAGTGTCTTTTAGCATTATAATTTTTTCATACTCTTTTTATTTAATAGATTGGATGCACTCGGTAATCTCTCAACACTGCCGTCCTTTATTATATAGATAGCCTAACTTTATGAGGAAAACTATAAGAAGAAATCGTTTCACGGATCTCTTTATATAAAATGGACTATCCTTAAATTCAATTAAATCATTTTTAAGGGTTTTAGTTGATTGTTATAAATTAGAAAATTGAAAAAATAGTATAGAGTAAAATTAATTAGGCCTAAATAAATCTAAAGGGCTTTGGTTGATATCAAATTTAAAATTTTAAAAATTAATTATAAAGGGAAAATTATATATATATTACTTTTTTCTTATTTAATTTATATTTGTTACTCCCTCCGTCCATTATTAACGTATCCATTTTGTCATTTTGGGTTGTCCACTCTTAAAGTATCCATTTTTCCTTTTTAGTAAAAGGGTCCACATATGGCCCACCACTCTCAGCCACTCACTACTAATACAACTACCCACTTTATATAAAATAATAATACTTCTTTATCCACGTGAAAAAAGCAAACAGATACGTTTGCGGTGGAGGATGTATTATTTAAAAAATGTAATAATTTAAAAGTTATTATTACATTTAATTTATTTTTTAATTTAAATATTATAAATTTATAATAAAATGTGATAGTATTTTTAAAAAAAGTAGTAACATTTTTTTATTATAAAAAAAATATTGATCAAATAAAAGTGATAACTTATCATTTGAATAATATTATGAATAATTCATAATGTTAAAGATTTATGTGAATCTGTCTTACAAATGAAATCCGTGAGAAAGATAAGAAGTGATAATTTTTATAAAGAAAAGTGATAAGGTGATGTGAATTATTTCAGTTTATACTATAAATGAAAAGTGATAACATTTAAAAAAAAATGATAACATCTATAATAATAAATTATAAATCATTGCGAAAGTAAATTTCACAAACAATTTATAGAATTCATAAAACATGATAATATTTTTAATAAAAGTGATACTAAGGAAAAATAATATCTGACCAATTAAACTATTTCATGAGTAATTTGTAAGAAGGATAAAAAGTGATATAATTTTTTTATAAAAATAATACTCCCTCCGTCCAGTTCTAAGGTGTCCATTTTACTTTTTTCACGTTTATTAAATAGTATTATTATTATTTGTAAAGTGGGTAGTTGCATTAGAGGGAAGTGATAGGCCCTATTGTGTACTTTTTTACTAAATAGGGGAAATTGATACCTTTGAACCAGACGTCAAAAATAATAAAATGGATACCTTAGAAGCAGACGGAGGGAGTATTAGATTAAAAAAAAGTGGTGACCGTCCAATTGTTATTTTATAAACTATTTGTGAGATGAATAAAAAATTATAATAATTTTAATAAAAAATGATATCTTATGAAGAAAAAGTGATAATAGAACAGTTTAACTATCTAATGATCATACGATGATAATGAAAATTAAATTATAATTAAAAAATAGGTTAATTGCATAAAAAACCTTGACCTTTACTTCTATTGTAAATAAATCTCAACCTTTGAGAATTGGCCAAAAAAACCTCGACTTTTAAGTTTCGTGCAAGACTCACCCAACGGACAAGAAAGGGTTGTCCGACGTCCAACGTGGCATTGACCTTTGTCACGTCATCTTCCACTTTGAGTTTATTACAAAAAAAACCATAACCTTTACTTAAATTGTGATTTAATCCCAACCTTTGAAATTTTGACAAAAAAGACCATCAGATTTTTTTTTCAAATAGCACCTGTTATACTCCATCCGTCCCGCCCAAAGAGTTGTTTTTGCTTTTTGGCACGTGGATTAAGGAGTATTATTATTTAATGTGTAGTGGGTAGTTGTATTAGTGGAAGAGTGGGCTCCATATTTTAATTGTGTTAGAGGAGGTGTGTGGGTCTCATGTGTGTAAAAAAAGGAAAGATGATCCTTTGGGTGGGACTACTAAAATGGCAAAAGGAACCCTTTAGGTGGGACGGAGGGAGTATTTTATATTTAAATTTAAATTCTCAAAAATTGTTAATTAAAATAATAACGTTTATTTTAGTTTATAAAATATTTCATACATTATAAATTTTTTATAATTTATAAAATCAAAGTATTCATGAGCATGTCTCAGTATTTTTTTTGTAATTTTATGTTATATTTAATACTCCCTCCGTCCCTATGTAAAGTTTCATTTTACCATTTTGATTATTTCACCCAAAGGGTCTTATTTCCTTTTTTGGCATATGGGACTCACCCACACACACTAATACAATTAAAACATGAGGCACACACACTCACTAATACAACTACCCACTACATATTAAATAATAATATCTTTAATCCATGTGCCCAAAAGCAAATGAGACTCTTACCAAGGGACGGGGAGTATAAAAAGTTATATATATTTTGATGATAAAAAAACTATACAAAAAATAATTTATAATTCATTTAGACTTAATTTATAAACTCACAGTTTTATACTGACAAAAAATAGTATTAGTTAAGTTTTAATTTATACAAATCAAATTTTCATGTACTCCATCCTCCCATTTCAATCTTTACATATTTCTATTTTGGACATCACATTCCAATCTTCACTTATATATAATACTCCCCCCGTCCTCTTGATAAGTGTCAATTTTACCATTTTTGTCTGTTCCAATACAAAGTGTACATTTCCTTTTTGGGTTGATGTGACATACACAATAATATTATCATACTCAATCCACTATACATGGGGTCCACACTCAACACTAATACAACTAATCACTACATATTAAAATATTATTCTCTCACCTCATTACACTATAAAATTTTATACTCCTTAATTCACGTGCAAAATGCAAATGGACACTTATCTAGGGGACAGAGGGAGTATTATATATCCATTAAAATAATATTTCCTTCGTCTCATACTTATCTGTACCGGTACTGTAGATATGGAGTTTAAGAAAAGTTGTTTTTTGACCAACTTTATTGACTTTTTAGGGATATTATGGTATTTTTAGGTAATAAAAAAATTATAAAGTATGTATGTTATGTGTGTTAGGTGGGAGTGATATTTTTGACATTATGATAACTTTTGAGGTTGTTGGTTAATGTGAAGTTTTCTTTTTTGGGTGGTGAAGATAAGTGTGGGACGGACGAAAATAGAAAATGTGAAGATAAGAGTGGGACGGAGGGAGTATATTCCTTAATCAACGAGCAAAAAATAAACGTAAACATTGAAACAAGAAGGATGTAGTACTTATCTTCACATTTTTCGTTTCCATATGTCCTACACTTATCTTTACCACTCAAAAATTAAACATCACATCAATCAATAATCTAAAAAAGTTATCTTAATTTCAAAAATATCACTCCCACATAACACATAATATACATTATACTTAATTTATTACCTAAAAACTACAATGTCCTTAAAAAGTCAATAAAATTTGTCAAAAATAAATTTTCTTAAACTATTTATCTACAATGTCGATGAAGATAGCTAAGGACGGAACGATTAATAAAAAATTAATAAATAAAAGCTTAAAAAACTTTGTAATTTTTTTAATAATATAACCTTTAAAAATTTTATAATGTATAAAATATTTTATCCTACCCATTAATGTAAAATAAAAATATATAATATGAAAGAATTAAAGAAAAACAAGGGCTTTATTTGGTTTGTTTAATTAAAATTACTTAAAGTATGAGATTAGCGGCTTAATGGGCCGGCTACGGTTATCTCATCTACACGCACAAACAGGTATTTCAAATCATGAAGTATTTTTCAAATTTAATAAAGATTATTATAATATTATATTATTGTTATTAATTATAATAATATTATTAGTAATTAATTATTAGATGGTTGAACTATTCTATTATCACTTTATCTTGATCGGATAGGATATCACTTTATATTAAAAATGTTATCACTTTTTATTCATTTTATAAATTTATATAATATTTAGATTAAAAAATAAATTAAATGAATAACAAAATTTAAATTAATAAAAATTTTAGTAATAAAAATATAATTTAAAAAATAACATTATATATTTACAAATAGGGGCGGCTATTCGCACCCCCAAAATTACTAAACATACCCCAATTACTTATTATACCCCTATATATTTAATTAATATATGTATATATTACTAAACATACCCCAAACAAGACAATTCTACCCTTTCAATATAACAAAGAATTTACAATATCTCTGGTAAAGTAAATCTTTCTGATCGGTGAAAGCTAATCCCTTGCAAAAGTTAATGCCTATCAATTTTATTCAAAAAAGAGATGGTAAAACAAGAACCATAGAAAAGCAGAGTTCTTAATTGATCTCTTCGCCGTCGAATGGAGATTTGCGCAGAAAGTTACACCAATCAAAACACTAGAAAAGATGAAATAAGTACAAGTATGCTGATATTCAATTGAATTTGTATGTATAAGTTATTAATTCATTCCAAAATAACCTCCAGGGACAGATGAATCTGCAATAGGAGAGGGGGGCCAGGCGACTTTCAATTCCCTTCTTTTCTAGACCAAAAATAAACGTTTGTTTCGTCTTCACGATTACGACAATTAGAGAACTGATATCGAATAGATGGTAAAAAAAGAAAAACTATTATGCCTCTGATGCGGCGGCTTCATCAAATTGATGGCTTCAAGGAATTGTTTAGCAATGAGTATTTTACAACGTTCTACCTCTGATTATTCGAAATCCATGATGATGCTTCACGATGATGTTTCACATTGGAAGAGTTTTCTTTGAAGGTGATAGGTAAATTAAAATTTTGATGAATGAATAATTATATAATTTTATAAGGGTATTAATGTCATAATAATTAAAGATATTTTAATTTATATTTTTATGTGGTACGTTTAGTGATTTCGGGGGTGCGAATAGTCGCCCCCTTACAAATATATATATATATATATATATATATATATATATATATATATATATAACACCTAATTAATTTACTTTTATAATTAAAATTTTCAATTTTCTAATTTGACTACAACCAAACAGGGTCCTTAAAAATATAATTAATGGGTTAATGGGTGATCTGTCTCACATAAGGGGATTCATGAGACGGTCTCACCCAAATTTTTTCCTTATATTTTATATTTAAATTTAAATTCTCAAAAATTATTAAATAAAATAATAAAGTTATTTTAGTTTTTAAAATATTTTATACTTTATAAATTTAGGTGAGTCTTGTACGAGATCGTTCTACGGATCTTCTTCCGTGAGACGGATTATCCATTGATATAGTATAATAAAAAAAATAAGAAATAAAGGAAAAGGCGGCTTTTGTCGATTACCTGTGCCAACTCCACGGAAATGGCACAATAGTCATAATATGCAATTACTTATTAATTAACTGTAATACCTTTTTATTTTTTTATACATTTTAACACTAATGATTTTATTAATTATAAAAATTACAAATAATACTTAAAAATATAATGTGATCATTAAAAAAATTAAATGTGATAATTGAGATTTCAAAAGTGATACTTAAAAAAAGTGGCACTTATGAACTATTTCATGAAAATTTTATAAATAAAAAAGTTATAATAATTTTAACAAAAAGTAATATATGAACATAGAAAAGTGATACTCGACTAATTAAATTATTTCACAAATAATTTATAAAAACATAAAAAGTGATAATTTTTTCAATCAAAAGTGATACTTTGATAAAGAAAAAGTGATACACATCCAATTAAACTATTTAATGAAAATTTTATAAAACGAATAAAAAGTGATAACATTTGTAATAAAAAGTGATATCTGATCCAAGAAAAGTGATAATGTCCAATTACATTATTTAATTTTTTTTATATAATAAAAGTGATTACATTTTTAATAAAAATGATACTTAATAAAGGAAAAGTGACAATCTTTAAATGAATTTTTTCATTAACTATTAATATAATAAATAAAAAAAGTGATAACTAATTAATAAAAATAAAATTATTATACATTCTTTTTGTTAATTATATACTGTTTTGACACTAATTACATCAATTGTGTTCCTAATAAATTATAATAAAATAAAACAAAGCCTAGTTAAAATTTTTATAAAAAAAAAGTTAAAAAATTGTCAATTATATACTCCTTCCGTCTCATAAAGAAGTTCACAGTATTGTAGATATGGAGTTTAAGAAAAAGTTATTTTTTGGGGGTAGTTTGGTATTTTTAGGTAATAAATAAATTATAAAGTAAGTTTTATGAATTGTAAAGGGGTGATAATTTTGAAATTAAAGTGTATTGTAGGGTTATTGATTTGTGTGTGTTTCCTTATTTTGGGGTGTGAACTTGTTTATGTGATGGACAAAAATAGAAAGTGTGAATTTATTTATGGGACGGAGGGAGTACTGTTTTGACACTAATCACATCAATTGTGTTCCTAATAAATTATAATAAAATAAAACAAAGCCTAGTTAAAATTTAAAAAAAAAAGGTTAAAAAATCAAATGGCAGAAGAAAAATGCATTGGTTAAATTGAGTGGAGCTTATGTGTATTTAGCAGATAATCAAGGTAACAAATTTTTTGTAGATCCGCGGCTATTTAATCGGTTTAAATTTGACCCGTCCCACGGAATGTGATTCGTGAGACGGTTTCGCACAAGTCTTTTTCTATAAATTTTTTATAATTTATAAACTTAAAGTATTCTTGAATGGGTAGGTCTTGCATGAGACCGTCTCACGTGAGACCATTTTTCACTTTTTAAAATAGTTATCACTTTCGCAATAAATCATTATCACTTTCGCTATAAAATGTTATCACTTTTTATTTATACTATAAATTGTTCATGAAAGAACATTATCAGTTTTCATTAATTTATTATCATTTTTCTTCATAAAAGTTATCACTTTCTGGTCGTCTCGCTTAAAGGTTTACGTGAGACGGTCTCACACAAGTTTTTGCCTTCTTGAATATGTTTCAGTATTTTTTTTCATAATTTTATGTTATATTAAATATGAAAAATTAAACTCCATATATTTAGATGAAAAAAAATTATAGAAAAAATAGTTTATAATTCATTTAGAATTTTATAGTTTATAATTTTAAAATTATATATTTTATTATGTGAGCAAAATTTATTATCTCTAATACTTAAGTTGTAAAAAATTTTATAAGATATCTAAATATCCCTTTTTTAGGTACTATCAATATCAATTATTTCTCTGGCCAATTGGTACTCTAACCCGATATGATCTCCCTTTATAAGTACTATAAAATTATCCTCTTCACTTCAATTAAGCACAAATCCTCCTCAACTCCTTCACTTCTTTTTCAAGCACAACATTCTTTCCTTCCTTTTTTTTCTTTTCTCTCGAGGTACCAGTTTCGGGCACTACCTCGCGCATTCTCTATAAGGTACTATATTTAAGCACTACCGTAGGGTGTTTAGTTCAATGGAGTACTAAATTTAAGCACTACTTCATGTTTTTCCTTAGATGCATTTTCAAGCTCATTCACTATATTCAACACCATGTTATTCCTTCCCAAGTTGTTATCAAGCTCCATCAACACACTTTGAAAAACCATTAATTCTTCATTAGATAATGGCAATCAAGGCTCAAAAAATTCTGATGCTCAAAGTGATTATTTTCTCATATGCTGCCAAAGAATGAGGTTTTTAGACTCAACGGGCCTAACTACGGATAAACATAATTTGGTAGGAAATTATTTGGCTAAGTGACTCATAAATTCAAGGATGGTCTAAAATCAGCTCCCATCATCTAACACACATGTAGTTTCAAGTAAGACAAGAGGCAAGTTCTAGAATACACACACAAGAACGATACTCACCAGAAAAGAAATATCATGTGATTATGTACATAAATAAGGCTCAAAATCCCACATGAGTTTTTAACAAGTAATAGAGAACTATTCATGGTAAGAAATATCCCTCATGCACAGATAGAAGTTCATATCAAATCGCAATTTAAGTAAAAGTTGTGGATTTTTCTGCAATAAATTCAAAGTTGATGTGTAAATTGACGTGGCAAAGGTCAACGCCACTTCGGACTCGAGCAACCTTCTCTTGCCCGTTGAGTGCGTTTTGTATAAAACTTAAATGTCGAGATTTTTTTTTGCCAATTCTCCAAGGTTTAGATTTATTCACAATAGAAGTAAATGTCGAGATTTTTTATGCAATTATCCCTTAAAAATATTATTTGAATTCTATTTTAATTAATATTGGGCCGCATAGATGTTGGCGGAAATTAAGTGATGTTTACTCAAATCCGAAAACCAAACTCGGCCCTTTCTTCTTATTATTTGTATTCCATTTGATTCTATTAATGTATATACTCTGTCTCACGTAAAAGAATCCGTGAGACGGTTTAACTCAATACCTTTCATTTTAGTATTTTCTTTTACATGAAGTATATAAAGCAAAATATTGATATGGTATTCCAAGTGAATATAATGAATTAAGAATGAAAAAAAAAATTCAGGAGTGAGTGAATGAGTGTGGAAAGGCTATTCTTGTAGAGAAGAAGCTGTATCCCAGGCGGGAGGTGTGATATCCGGCCAATCACCCCGGCATGCCAGTCTTATGTAAAGGCTTTTTCGACCTTCAACAACAACACGACTCAACAGCAAACACAGTATTATACCTACATACTAAAATGTTTGTGATGTAAAGGAAATGCACCTGGAAGATCTTGATCCGACAAAAGCAAGCGTTTGAGAGCGGAGAGTGAAGCCTGGGCCACCGTTTTGGGATCCCAACCTCCAAACTTCACTACTACCTCTGCATTTCCGTAACCTTCTTCTTCCTCTACATCATCAATACAACATCTCATTTCTCTCTAAACAAAACTAATACTACACACCTACACCATCATATGCTTAACTAGAAGAAACATTCATACACAATATCTCTCTCTCTCTTTATCAAGAATGTCTAGTTCAAAACAATCATCCCTCAACTTTTTCACCTCAAGATTCATACTGGTTTGGCCACCACTTAACTTTAACAATTCTAAATCAAATTAACCACAGCTGAAATCAATAACTCGCATAAAAGATGGCAGAAAGATGATGTGAATCTAGATCACAAGTCTTTTATAGTTAAATTGGTAAATATTTAACTCAGAATTGTATTGTGTATCAATTTTTTTTTTCTTTTCCCCAAAGTGTACTCCACAACAGCTACTCACATTTTCTTTTGTTATAACCTAAGAATACATCTCCAGCAGTTCCCTTTTAAAAAAAAGGAAAAAAACAAAAGAAAAGATTGAAAGAACTCTTTCAATTCCTATTCCTTCCCTAAATTGCCATCCTCTTTATGAACCTATAACCATTAAGCCTGTTGTAGGAAGAAATTAATAATACAACTAAAAGTACTTTAATAAAATCAAGCAATGGTTGTTAAAATAAGCTTGCCCAGAGGCCAGAAGAGAGTAAGAAAATCTGGTGGAGAACCCTTCAAAAGTCCAACGACATTCAATGAAGGTTTTGAAAGTGAAGTTAGTTAGGTTCAATATTCAGTTAATGGTTTAAATCCGTAGCTTGAAGCATTGCACAGTAAAGTAGCTCAATCTGATCAATTCTCAATTTTAAATGCAGGAAGAACAAGATGAATTTATTTTATTGTGAATGTCTAAGAAGAAAAAAAGAGAGAGACATTTTTAGAAGTTGATTCAAGGTCGCAGAACTTGGACATTTGCAATAGTCTTCGCCTAACGATGATAGAATTTTTATGATGCCATTTTTGAAGATTACCTGGAAGCATATCGTGAGATAGTTGAAAGAATCCTTATGACGTGATTATTATTAACGAGCATAAATAAATTCCGATTTGGCAGGAATTATCAGTTACTAGAGAAGCACATTAGGCAATGTGATAATTTTTTCAGAAAATTGCATAGGAGTTAAGTTAGGACAATGGCAAAATAAAAATTAAAACATGTGTTGATGTTAAAGGTTTTGGGGGCTCCTGATTTTCAAAGTTTATATCCATGTGACCGAACTATTCCAGTTGAAGTCAAATGAGATTTTATCTAGGAGAAAATCGAAAGGGATAGTTTTGTTCATAGGAATAAGAATGTATCTTACGGAGAGTCTTGAAAATGTAATGCTAGAAAATCTCATTTACTAAATGTAATGTAAGAAAATCTAATTTACTTATATACCAATGCTTATTTGCTGTCCAGCTAAATGTCTAGATATTGATAACTTAAGCTATGAAGATGCTTTTCATAAAGTTTTCACAAATTAGTCCTGCTCTAAGAAACTATTTAGTATGCCAAGTAATCAGTCATATGTCTTTTCACACTCTTTTACCAATTACTGGAATATGTGATAAGTGTACATCTCAAAGATACTGACTAAACAAAACAAAATCCAAGCTTTGTCTCTGAAGTATCTATTATAGATTTCTAAGAAATTCAGGAGAATAATTATCACCTGTGGCTTCAGATTGAGACAGCCAAACTGAAAATCCAGCAAAAAGGCGTTGCCATTTATTGGGACTCCTTGCTGCACCATGTGGCCCTCCTAATGTTGCAACAACCGCTCTGGCTTGACTGCAAACTCCCATCACTCACAAAACAATCAGGCTTGTGACATTGCCAACACCACATGAATATTTTACAGTAGAGATATGCAGTGCACCACACATAAATGTACATGTGAAATTCATTAAAGTTGTACCTACTAAGACTTTCTAATAGCCCCTTCTGCTTCTGCAACAGCATCATAGCCCTCTTTAGATGCCCCTGGAATTGAGTAAAAGTTGTTTACATGTACATAGAAAATATATGGTTCTTTAGTGAAACTTTAGATGGCTTATTATAGATCAAATAAGAAAACTTTAGTCTTTTACCAGTTATGTATGAAGTTTAATGATGTGAAAATCATTTGCTAGTAATATGTGCGTCATGAGAAGTAGGTTCAGACATTTTTATTTTTTGAATAAATATAACAAGGTGAAAGGAGATAGACAAACAAACAAAATATTATATTATGTTGAAACTTGAAAGCATAAAATGACTTTGAACCTTGAAAGGCTACTGATGATGGAGGAAATTGCCCTTCCATTCAACAAGTTAAACCTCTTATTCTCCTCAGAAAACACTAACAAATGTAGCCTTATTGAGATCATGCATAGTATCATATACATAGTTATCAAAATATCAAATCTTATTACGAACTCATTCCTAATATCATAATAGACAGACAAAGAGAAAGTAAGAAACCCCAAATATTACTCTGAACGCTATAGCCACCAGGCAGTCTTTGTCGCAACTCCAAAAAAAGTGATACCTCGCAGCCTGACTGACCCAAGTATTCAAGGATCAAAATGAAACTACATTATCTGTTTCAAAATCTTGGTATTATTATCCACCGAAGCACATGAAATTAGAATTTTCATGATTCTTTAGAAACATCAGATAAACAAATCATAACCATCAAAGAAGTACATCAGCTTTGGTGGCCAATCAACTAATTTCTTTATTAGTTAAGAAAGGTTCAACATCGCAGCAGCAGAAATAGAGAAAGGCACTTTGAAAAACACTGGTCCTCAATAATCAGTTGGTTTCCATTTCCCCCTAACTCATGCCATGGTCACTTATATTTATTCATCTAAAAAAAAAAAATTATATAAGAGTGCCCATTTCCATTTACATCTTAATTTACTAGTCAATTTACAACTTCAACATAAATGAATTTGACAGTAAGAGTTAACACCATATATGCAGTGCGCGTGTGCATAAAGAGTGAGAGGGAGGGACAGAGAATTCCACATCTCTTACACTGACATGATTCGATGGATTGCTTGATATATGTCTCCAGAAGCTCCTTTGTACTGAGTGGAGTATATCTATCAATGAAGCATGGCAATCTTAGAAGAGCACATGGAAATTCAACCAACGAACTAAGCCCAGCTAATTATGATAGTTTTATCACACAAAATTAGTATGTTGATCATGCAGATGAATTGACACAAGGAGAAAACAGCTGCAGTTGGAACCATACTTCGCCTTCAATTTATAATTTTTTAAGTTCCTCGACATGCAATAAATTATCATATTTCCTAATTTTGTCCAGTTAAGATGGGAGAGTGCGGTCATATTATGGACTTCATTTCATTTAATTCAATTTGTGCAAAAAATGATGGAGAATGAGTATTGAGCACAGGTAACTATTGTTAAAATCAGAACGTACAGAAAGGACAAAGATTGATCTTCCAAACAAACATGAAAGTTTATCTCCAATCTACCACATCTTAAGACGAATTACATACCTAAGACCAACTGCAAGTTCTTGAGCAATGTTGTAGTTTATCTCTGTAGATTCTCCAACCAAAAATATTGAAGTTCATTTTAATAGTTGGATAACTCCTGTTGTCAAGGACTCCCACGACTTCATGAGGTCTGGCCATTTTAATCCTGGGTCTTGCTTTTTCAAGTTAACTACCAATTGAGCATTATCTATGTACCTGTTCAAGAAGACAATTTCCAATTCACTGAATATATGCTTGAAAGATTATTGACGGTTCAATACTCAACTTCAGATACCATATTGTTTCAGAAGGCTTTATCCTTCCATATAGACTATTGGTATCCAAGAGAGTTTTCATATATCCGGAATGCTGCACTGTAATCAGCAAAGAGTTCTCACTGGCATCTACACAGACCTGCCCAGGACTTATAGTTTCATTCCCATGTTCCAATCTCAACTCTGACTCAGATGAATCATCATAAAACTGCATAAGAATCATTCATGTATCGGATCAATCATTTCCAAATTTCAAGCTATATTTTTTATTTAAATGTTATACAGAACCCTGAGTTAATTAGGAATAACAGAACTTGATAGCTTACGCATATATAAAGAATTCAATTTATTGCTTTGGAATTGGGTAAGGTTACATGTAACTACTCCCTCCATCCACCAAAATCAGTTATCCTTTCCATCTTCGTTCGACCAATGTTAGTTGTATACCCTTTATGGAAACCCCTCAATCACAGAGCACTTTAATGAAAACTGAGTTTACTCACATATAATACTTTTTGAATTACAATAAGCACTTTTCCTAAAATCAATGCAGTCGTGCAAAAACTTCCAAAACCAAATTTGATAGGTATAAAATTTAATATGGTTTAAAAAGACAGTATATTTTCTTCTTCACTTACCTTAAAATTAAGTTAAACAATCACAGATGATCCAAACCATGATACAAAGACAATCAAAATTGCTTCAGTTATTTCTCTTTGAATTATAGCAAGCAATATTTACTTGACAAATGACTTTTCTGCATTTTTATTAGTAGGAGTAGAAGCAGCCAAAATAGATGAGTGAGGAATTATTTCAAAAGTGGCAACAACATTTATATCTGATTAAGAATTGTATGGCAAAGTGCACTTAATTGAGAAATAGCATAGCGAACCAAGATCAGTGATGTTGAAGACACAATAGGAATAATTTAGGTCCTAGACAAGTAGTAATATTTATCAAGGTTATCTCTCACTACTTTGACATATTAATTAGATTTATATATGATTGTAGTACACAGTTTCCATTGGATGCCTACATACACGACATATGTTCCTCTGAAACTCAGGTCAGAAGGAGTTACAGAGAAACCCTGTCCCGGGTGAAGAAATAAAATCTAATTTTAGTGTAATAAAAGTGGAAACAGAAGAAGAGCAATAGTAGCAAGGTCGGAAATAGAAGACCAACACAGAGAATAAAATTGGAAATTGAAAAAGAGATTACCTCATAGTGGGTTGCATCGGTGGTTGTGAATATGGAAGTGGTAGTGCAGAAGGTTTGGTATCTGTATCTGTTGTTGTTAGGTTTTAGAGAGAGGGAGAGAGAAGTAGGGAAGAGAGAGAAGCAACAAGGGTTGGAGTTGGAGTGAGGAGAGAGAAGTTGAAGTTGCAGGGGAAATGAAGACAACACCAGGCTGAAGCTGAGCCTGCTCACGCTCATCTTCGATGCTCCCTTACCTTTACCCTTTCTTTCTTTGCCAACATCACTTTGTTGTTGGGGTATGGATAAACTCCCTCCGTCGCAAGCTAAGAGGATCATTTTATCATTTTGGTCGTTCCACCCAAAGAGTTCTATTTTATTTTTTGGACACATGGGATCCGTCCACACCCACTGATACAATTAAAACATGAGGCCCCCACACCCACTAATACAACTACTCACTACACATTAAATAATAATACTTCTTATTCCACGTGCCCAAAAACAAATGAGACTCTTAGCTTGGAACAGAGGGAGTATTTAAGTGCTGAATATATATCTTGCAATATGATATTTACGTTTCTAATTTTTCTGCTTATCATTTCAATGGCCGATTACATCAATTTATTGTAAGAGAATTTAATGCAAGATTTAATTAGTACATTCATCTAGCAAAGTTCTTGAATCTTCCATGGTCTTGAATCTTGACTACCTCCTCGTATGCTTCCCATGGAGTTGGATCAACAATACAAATTACTTTCAACACCCTCTCTTAATTTGTAATGTTAACATGTCCTCTGAATTGCTCAAGCTTCTTTGAGGTAAATGCTTTCGTAAACCCATCTGCAAGTTGCTCCTTAGTGTTCACAAACTCCAGCTGAATTTCTTGCTCACTTACGAGATCTCTAATGAAGTGATGCCACAATTCGATGTGCTTGGACCTTGCATGGAAAACTGGATTTTTTGTCATTGCTATAGTCGACATATTGTCACAAAAAATAGTCGTTGGAGTGTCTTGAACTTGCTGAATATCAGCAAGCACTCTCCTTAGCCATACAACTTCACAAGTTGCATCACATGCTGCAATATACTCCGCTTCCGCCGACGAGAGCGAAATCGTCTTCTGATTCTTAGATGCCCAAGAAATTATCTTTGATACCAAGCAAAATATGTATCATGACGTGCTCTTGCGGTCATCAATTGAACCAGCCCAATCAGTATCAGTGAAGCCAATAAGCTTATGATCCATTTCCTTGATATAGTTGATGCCAAACTTCTTTGTTCCTTGAAGATATCGCATGATTCTTTTTGCTGCAGCAAGGTGTAATTTTCTTGGATTATGCATGAACCTTGAGATTAAACTTACTGGATAGACAATATCCGGCCTTGTATTTGTCAAGCAGATTAAAGAACCTACTAAGCTCCTGTACAATCTCTCATCAATCTTTTCTACTCCATCATCCAGCAGCAACTTTTCATTTGATGCCAATGGAGTTGCAATAGGCTTGCAACTACTCATATTGAATTTTTTCTAGATACCATCAAGATACTTCTCTTGAGAAATGAAAATCTTACCCTTTGTTTGATGAACTTGAATGCCGAGAAAATATTTCATGAGACCCAAGTCAGTCATCTCATACTCCTTCATCATGGCTTCTTTGAATTATTCCACCATCACATGATCACTTCCCATGTAGATCAAATCATCCACATATAAACAAACAATGAGAAAATTATTTCCTTCCTTCTTCATGTATAAGGAAGCCTCGTTAGGGCTTCGAACAAATCTGATTCTCTAGAAATAGCCATCAATCTTGCTATTCCAAGCTTTGGGTGCTTACTTCAACCCGTATAAGGCTTTCTTCAATTTGCAAACTTTCTTTTCTTCTCCTTTAACAACGTAACCTTCAGGTAATTGTACGTAGACTTCATCCTTTAAGTCACCATTGAGAAATGTTGACTTCACATCCAATTGATAGATTGGTAGCTCCAATTGTGCAGCCATGGCTAGAACGATCCGAATTGTTTTCATTCGAGCCACTGGTGCAAACGTCTCCGTAAAATCAATTCCGGGCTGCTGAGAATATCCTTTTGCCACCAAACGGGCTTTGTGCTTGAGAATCGAACCATCTTCTTTGAATTTTGTTTTGTAGATCCATTTCACTCTAATCACATTTTTCCCATCAAGTGGATCCACAAGTTCCCAAGTTTGATTTTTTTGAATGCTTGCAATCTCATCATCCATTGCTTCTTGCCAACAAATTTCTTTTGCTGCTTCATCATAAGATTGTGGTTCACAAGAAAATAGTGCCACATTACAAGCAACATAGATATCTGCCAAGTTTCGAAATTTCGAAATCAGACTTTCGGAGTCGGCATGCAACTCTCCACGTGAACCTGATGAACTTGGACCAGGAGTACATGGGCTGCAAGTTCCATTTGAGCTAAGATGATCATTCTCCTTTGATGAAATAGGCATGATAATTGCTTTCCCTCTCTAATTTTCATTCTCCCAATTCCAAGAACCCATTTTCATCAAAAATTATATCACGTGAAGTAACAAACTTGTTTGTCTTTGGATCAAGTAGAAGATAGCCTTTCGACTCATCACTATACCCAACAAATATAAGATTTTCTCCTTTTTCATCAAAATTTTCCCTTTGCTGTGAAGGAATATGAGAATAAGCAATGCAACCAAACACTTTAAAATGATGTACCTGAGGTTTTTCCAATGCCATGCTTCATACGAAGTCATGTTTGGTACTGCCTTTGTAGGTGATCTATTGAGGATATACACGACTGCATTTACAGCCTCAGTCCAAAAAGATTTCGGAAGACCTTTGCCCGTCATCATGCTTCGAGCCATTTCAACGATCGTTCTTGTTTTCCGCTCCGCAACTCCATTTTGCTGTGGGTTGTATCGCACTGTTAGTTGCCTTTGAATTCCTTTGGTTTTACAATAATTCATGAAGGCGTTTCCAATGAACTCGCCACCTCGATCAGTACGGAGACACTTGATCGTTTTGCCACTTTGATTCTCCACAAATGTTTTGAATTCCATGAACTTGGCAAATGCTTCAGATTTTTGCTTGAGAATATACACCCACATCATTCTCGTATAATCATCAATGAACAACAGAAAGTACCTGTTATCATTGAGTGAAGCCATCTGTGTCGAGCCACAAATGTCGGCATGTACAAGCTCAAGAGCATCTTTAGCTCTATAAGATATTTTCGGGAAAGGAAGACGATGCATTTTGCCGTAAATACATCCTTCACAAGGGCCACATTTCTCCTTAATGTTAGGAAGACCCTGCACCATATTTTTGCTCCACAACAAATTTAAACCTTTGAAACTCAAATGTCCATACCTTAAATGCCATAGCTTGTGTTCTTCTTCAGTTGTGCTTTGGAGCACAAGTTTCTCTGAATATGGCAAGTTGAGAGGAAAGACCTTATTCATGCTCATCTTCACTTTTGCCATCGTAAGATTTTTGTGTGTGTCAATAATGATGCAAAGATCATTATTGAAAACCACCTGGTATCCTTTTGCATAAGCTGACCAACACTCAACAAATTTTGAGTCAAATGAGGCACAAAGAATACATCTTTAATTATGTTTGTATTCCCCTCCTTGGTTCGAACAGCAATGGAGCCTTTGCCATCAATTTTAAGAGCTTTTCCATCACCAAGCTTCACTTCTGATGAATACGATTCATCCAAATCCACAAAGATTTTCTTATTTCCGGACATATGATTGCTACAACCACTATCGACATACCAAACATTCTCAAGAGGTTGTTGAGAATTTAAGCAAGAGTAGAATACATGTTCATCTTTCTTTTTAGTAAAATTTGCCTCCTTTGATCCAGCATTAGTTTGTTACCAGCAATCTTTTTTAGAGTGATTTGGATTTTTGCATTTCTTGCATTTGCTCCAGCAACTTTCGGTGTCATGCCCATTTTTTTGACAAATGCAACAATAAGAGTTTTGATCATTGTTATTATACCTCGAGTTGTTGGAATCTCCCCGTCCTCGGCCTCTTCCTCGACCTCGGCCTCGGAAGGTATTGCTGCCTTTGCCACGACCTTTTCCTCTACCAGGTTGTGATGAAGGTTTGTTTCTATCAGATGATGATGTACCATCCTTTGATGTATCTGAAATATTTACCTTTCCTTGAAAAGCTTTCTCCATGTTTTGATTTGAAAACCTGTTCATCCTTTTCTCTTGGGCTTCCAATGAACCCATTAGTTCATCCAAAGTTAATTTGGATAAATCTTTTGATTCCTCTATTGCTCCACTACGTGTTCGAACTTTGCCGGCAAACAACATAGAATTTTTTCAATGATCTTCTTATCTTCTAGTTTGTCCCCGTAGCCTCTAACTTGGTTGACGACAGTAGAGACTCGAGACAAAAATTCTTGTATGCTTTCATTTTCTTTCATCATTAAGTTGTCGAAATCTCGCCATGAGTTTTGTAGCTTGATAGAGATGACTTTCTCATAGCCTCCCAACTGATTTTTCAGAGTCTCCCAAGCTTCTTTTGATGATTTTGCACTTGTAATGCGCGGAAGGACTGATCGACTTACCCTTTGATACAAGAAGGACAAAGCTTTTGCATCTTTTGTCTTGTTCTCCTTATACTCTCTCTTCAATGCTGCTGTCAAGATTGCCTCCTCTGCAGCAGTGAGAATTTTGAATCCATCGTTAATAATATCCCATAATTCATGAGATATAAATAACGTCTTCATCAATATGCTCCATAGCTCATAATCTTGTCCCACAAAAATTGGAACACCTTGTTGAGAGTATGTGAATGCGAGATCGCTGTTGCTCACCATGCTTGAATATTTGAAGGAAGAACAGATTTATGGTTGGCTTTTGATACCAAAAATATGTTGGGGTATGGATATATTTAAGTGCAGAATAGATATCTTGCAATCTGATATTTGCGCTTATCATTTCAATGGCAGATTACATCAATTTATAGTAAGAGAATTTAATGCAAGATTTAACTAGTACATTCATCTAGCAAAGTTCTTGAATCTTCCATGGTCTTGAATCTTGACTGCCTCCCCGTATGCTTCCCATGGAGTTGGACCAACCATACAAATTACCTTCAACATTTGTTAGTAAAACAAATACTTGTACCAAAATAAACACATCATCCCAAAACCCACAATCATTCACATCTCATCACCACACTTATAACATACTCTGAATATAGATGTTAATATTCAGAAAAAGGCCGAAGCCAGATACAATGTACAAAAACAAACCTCAACGACTAAGGTCGAAAACTAGGCCCCAACGATACAAACATCGAGAGGGTCTGAACACAATCATCTAGCTAGGATAAACTGAAACCTAGCTATATGTATTAAAATGTTATTTACAACACCAGTAACAGTCGGTCTAGTATTATCAAAAATGGCATCATTCCTCGCTTTCCAAATAAAGTAAACCGTAGCAAAAAAAAGCAAGCTCCCTCCGTCTACGATCTGCTTTCCGAGTATCACGATCCTTAGAAATCCACTTGACGCCTGCAAAGATGGTAGAAATACGTCTTTGCCACCCAATGAAAGAGCGCACTTGGTTCCAAACAGTACTTGAAAAAGAACACTGAAAGAACAAATGATCCCTTGATTCAAGAAAACCCACACAAAAACAGCACTCCGTGCAATCTCCCTCAACATGCCAACGATCCAAAGTAGCTAAGCGATTCTTAGCTACTATCCACATACGAAACACATGCTTCCTAGAGACACACGAAGACCAAATCTTCGCAAAGAAGAATCTCCTTGGGGCTGATGGGGCAACCATATTATAAAGCTTATGTCATACTCCTTTAAAACTACTAAGCCATTTTAAAATAATTTACATTGTGTGGATCTTTTTTATAAAACTACTTAAACTTCAACTTTTCTTCTATTTACGCATCTTTCACATGCACACCAGAATTTAATACCAGAACAAACACTTGTATTTTTCATCATAATTTCCGTATTTTTAGTTATTCTCATGAATAAACAATCTAATATTATCAAGAATTCAGATACACACGTGTCAAGGCGTGAGCTTGTGATGCATTCAGTATAAATTGGAAACAAAATATCTTAAATTAATGGAAAGAAGTTTAAAGACAACACAGTTGTAATGAAAAGCCTAAATAATATCTGAAAAAAGGCAAGGAAAGTGGATGTGGTGAGGTAGACAGAGTTTATCTAAGCATCAACCAGTTCAACGTCATAGACAAGCCATGAATTTGGAGGAATGTTATTATGTTCTCCAAGGCTGCACCACAAAAAATATCACAATTAAACTATGGGAGAGAAAGAGGGAGGGAGAGAGAGAAAGAGAGCACCCACCCCATTGCAGGTGGAACGATTATCCTTCTCTTATCACCAACATGCATGCCTGAGATTTATGCATTAGTAGATTCAAGTTATTAAGAAAAAAATGAGGCAGTAGAAAGTAATACTAATATATACCACAGATGCCAACTTTGAGTCCATCAACTACCCGCTGATCACCTGATCAATGCAGATACAATAGTGATATAAATAAGTAGGATGAACATCAAAGTTAAAAAGGAGGCCATAGTTGATACCTAAGACAAACTTAATGGGAGGTTTTCCCACATTAGTGTCTATAACTTCACCCCCCTTCTTTAACATGGCAGTGTAATATATTGACACCTGATTCATATACTCACTCATCAATACAAATACGAAATCAAACAAATGAACTAATTTATCCGTAGAACAAACCTCTTTGTCAAGAGTAGCTACTTCTCCGTCTCGTGCTCCAATTTCCAGCTCTTCAATAATCACACCACTCTCTTCATTATTCACACAATCAATCAACTCTTTCTTGGATCGGGTTTTCTTCTTTTTCTTCTTCTTTCCCGTCGTTTTCTCATCAGCATCGGCTAATAAATCACATGCTACTCCGCAACTAAAGTCATGGGATAAGTGGATATCAGGGGAAGGGAGGAAAACTTAAGCTAGATATAAAAGGCACAAGAGAAATACTAAGCCTCAATCTCTTGCTCCTCTGTTGGGATTTGTTCAGTTTTCCCCTTCTTCGTAGACCGCGCTGTTCTTTTCCTTTTTGGTTTCACGCTGCATACAGCCCCAGTAATGATTACATGGCACAATGTAGCTAGTTGAGGTCAAATTGATAGATAGATAGATAGATAGATTGAGCTCACAGATAAGAGGGTTGCATCAGTCCATTCCCATTGGCCAAGGACAAATTCTGGTTGTCATACCTCTTTTCTTCATCGAATTCATGCTTAGTCTCCCTTAAGAGGTTGAAAAATAAATTAAGATATTAATACAAAGTTGATAGAATCATATTTAACTATGCATGTCACCCAAAATTAAACAATTTTTTTACTCAAGCAGTCTCTAAAAGTAATGTGGTTACCTTTCTATATGACAATTAATTTGCTTTACCATTAAACAGTTAAATAACGTAAGAAAAAATATAACAAGATTTATTGAATTCTTACGTGGATTGCAAATGATCTTTCAAAAGAAGCATTTCCTGGCCACAAACGTTGATTTTCTCAGACGAATATTCGTTCTTTTCACCATCCTCCACTCTCTTTTCATTGTTCGCCTCACTCTTTTGTCCATCCTGTGGTTCCCTAAAACCATAACATTTGATACTCATATTGTAGACATAGTAAAGCCAATGCATGTTGACAAAAACTGGACTATTTATAGTCAGATCACAAACAAAATCTAGTCTAGTATAATGCAAAATGAAGTATTATAAAGATCATGCCAAGTATCAAAAGATATACCTACTACATCTTGGGGATCATTGTCGTTAAAATAAAAAGTTAAAAACTAGTGTAAGATGCAATGTGATCAAACTCACAGATCAGGGGATTGCTCCTGATTTTGATCTTTCCCATTGCCCACAAGCGAACTCCAGACCACAATTGCATACTCCAAGTTATTTCCTTGAATCATGGACTCACTTTTCTCTTCTTTTCCCGCCTCCCTGAAAGGAAATAATGTATTTACGTAATAGCTAATATAAAAGTTAATCTAAAGATAGGCAACAAGCAATAATTTTGTGATTAACTTATAACAAGATAGTTGTAGCAAATTTGGTAGAGTTGGTATTAGTAGATTGCTTTCATTCAGCCAAATCAATTAAAAATACTCTGTTTCTTTGGGTTCTTAAAGACAAAAATTCCTGAGAGCCGGATATTTGATATTCCGAGAAAACGACTGAGGAAAAGTAGAACAACAAATACTATGAGCAACAATGAATTCATATTTCAAATTCCAATCATCAATAATATATTAAAGAAATAAATCCAAATGTACAGAACATGTTATTCATCTTAATTCAAGAAAACTGGAACTCTTTCATATGCACATTATAATATACAAATCAACGTATTGAATTCTGCATTACAATGCAGAATGTTGTGGCTTAGACAAACATATGAGAGAAGAGATGAGTATGGTGCTTTTGAAGTTAAAAGAATGCATGTAAATAATTGATTGATGATGCTCACATGTGAAGAGACATTGGATCCACGTTCTTCTTCTCAACCCTGACCATTATAAAGTTGATCCATCTTAAGCAAAAGAAAATCCAACTTTTGACAAAGAAAACAATTTAAAGACGTAAAAATTTAGTCTTTACTTGATTTCCCTCCTACAAATAAAATCATAACCTTTCAAGTTCGACACTTAGATCAACATTTTGGGAATCATCCATTTTAGATAAGGTCTTCTTCTTCATTGTAAGTTGAGATAAGGTGCAATCAGTGTCACTGGACTCAACAATTTGAGTTTTCTTCCTCAGCTTGCGCTTATCATTTCTAAGAGTGCCTTCATCCATTAATTAAAAAGTGAAAAATACATAGGGATTAAAAATCAATGAGGAATGAAGTAAAGATGTGACATTTACCGTGGTCACTCGACTGTAGAGAATCTTGTACCACATCATCATCGTTAATGAAGCTGTCATCATAGGCATCATCCCAATCACTGGAGGAGTCATCAGTTTGTTGAATATCCTCGCCACATGGTTCCCCATCGAGTGCGGGCTTATAGTAGCCGGTGAGATAGACAGTGGAGCCGCCAACTACGGAAAAGACGACGTCGTCCGCCTCCTCGAACTCAAGATCCAAGAAGCAGGACTCGGTGACATTGGGGAGCAGCACACACATAGGAAAGGGGCATCTGTTGCCCACTCTGCATTGCACGGTCGTCCTGGTGGGATAACCCTTCAAACCCAGAGTAGCCTGATGCACGTATTAATCCATCAATCAACTGATGCACTAGTTAAAAGAAAGTTAGTAATTAACAGTACACATACATACATGTGAAACGCGAAGCCTTCTCCCATTTTCACTTGAATGAGTTGCCGGCTTCTCCGTGGTTATTTCCACACCTAAACAAACGCAACCAAGCATTTTGTTATTAATATTTTTAATGAAATCATCATAAGTTTAAACATACTCCTTACTACACTGAAAATTCATGAGTGCTCCTTACCCCAGAACGCCATATACCTCCTTATGATTTTATCAAACCCTCCCCACGTCTATGATAACGTACCATTAAACATAAATTTTATTATTAATGGTAATGTTTTGTAAAAAGAAAGTGCTCATCTTATTTTTAACAGGTGTCTATTATCAAGCTTAATTATATGATTATGATTATATCATCAATGAAAGGATTTTTTTAACTCATCACTCAAAGGATTTAGAAAGGAAAGAGAAATAATATTTCATATTTTTGAGGGAGTAAGAATATCGAATCGAATATCCATCAATCAAATATTTAAGAAGATTTGGTGATAATAGTTATATACACACACACAAAATTCCCAATTATGTAGATTAATTTTTTGTAAATTAGTATACTGTATTCTTATTTTCAAAAACTTATATATTTATAAATAAGAACATGGAGTATACATTAAGGAAAAGACTTGGGTGAGACCGTTTCACGGATCCTCTTATATGAGACGGATCACTCATTAACCCATTAAGCGGGTTTTGGTGGTTGTTAAATTTAAAAAAATTAAAAATTAGGTATAATAATAATTAAGCATTCAATATAACTGACACGAATTTCCAGCTCCAAAACTGAGTGGAATAAGTTTCGAAATAGAATTCAAACCATTCACTAATTTTATTCAAAATTTTTTTTTTACGTTTTTTTTTCCTTTTTTTTATTATTTAAAATTTTAATAATTAAAATTTTCAATTCATTTAATTATTTTATAATTAATTATTATAAATTTACAAAATGTAATATTCAATCGATGAAAAACAATAAAGATGCTGTGAATTACTCAATTTGATAAACAGTTTAAAGTATAAATAAAAAGTTATTCCACCTTAAACAAAAGTGATAACATCTTTAATAAAAAGTGATAACTAATTAAGAAAGTGTATTTTATGTACAATTTATTGGAATAATAAAAAGTGACAGTATCTCTAATAAAAAGTGATAACTAATTTAGAAAGTATATTTCACAAACAATTTACTGGAATAATAAAAAGTAAATAAAAAGTGATTCATAATAAAAGATAATTGATATTCGTTTAATTAAATTATTTCACGAACAATTCATTAAAATAATAAAAAAGTGATAACATTTTAGTTAAAAAGTGAAACATAATAAAAGATACACCATTTTGTTCTAAAGGGTATACACTTTTCATTAATATTTTTTTCTTTAGAAAATAAAGGGTACACATTTTTATACTAAATGGTATACGATTTAACACAAAATTCTAAAGGCGCACGGAGTGTTGTTCATGCGCCCAGATACACACAATAATTTTCTTTAGAAAATAAAGGGTACACATCTGTATTCTAAAGGGTATACAATTTAATACAAAATTCTAAAGGCGCACGGAATGTGATCTGTGCGCCCGTGTGCACAGGAATTTTTGTCAATTTTTAAATAGGCAAAGACTTGTGTGAGATCGTCTCACGTATGGGCTTATGTGAGACAGTCAGAAAGTGATAACGCTTATGAAGGAAAGTGATAATAAATTAATAAAAAGGATAATGCTCTTCCATGAACAATTTATAGTATAAATAAAAAGTGATAACATTTTATAGCGAAAGTGATAATTATTTTAAAAAGTGAAAAATGATCTCACGTGAGACGGTCTCACGCAAGACTTACCCTTTTAAATATCACAGTTAAATAAAAACAATTAAAGAATCCCGACGGGGTGGACGAGATCAATCCGGCGTGGACGAGCAGTCAATATATCTTGCTTAGTTTTTTTTTTCAAAGAAAATTTATTTATTGATAGAGTACAAGGGGTACTCAAACCTAAACAAATGATGCATATCTCCTATTACATAAAATAATTCATAGCAAAATAGAAGTAGGAGAAGAACACCAATCTAAAAAAGTATTATCTTTACGAATTTTCTTGTTCACCATTAGCCACGACCACACCTTTGGTTTTATACCTTGTATATCTTCTTGGGTTGGGTGCCTCTCCATTAAATATAAAATTGTTTCTTGATGCCCAGATCACCAAACAATGCATGCCCATAGAGTAGTAACAACATTAAATTTTGACCTAATTCCAAACAAATCCATGTGTTGTAACATACGGGAGATTGACTCAGAATAGGGTGTCATAGATTGCCCCAACCAATTACAACCAATTATAGAAACAGTTCCAAATCAAACAAACAATCTTACAACGAAAGACTTGTGTGAGACTGTCTCACATAAGGGCTTACGTGAGACGGTCAGAAAGTGATAATTTTATACTGAAAAGTGATGTGCTTTCTTCTTTCTTAAGGCAGGTTCTCTTCCGACTTTCGGAAAGATGAGGCCGATCGATTGGAATATTTAAAAGCGGGAGTTCGTCCTGCACCTCCTGGTGAAACTGCTAGCTCCTTCTCATCCATCTCAAAATGTCATAAGCAATAAATGGGTCCGTTCCCCCCGTAAGATCAATATCACAACCAATAAGGTCTATAAGTTTCACATCTAAGTAATACCCGATCCGATAGTTTACGATATAGATAGATGTATTTAACAACAATATTCTGCAGCAGATGAAAAGTAAGACCTTATTCGTACGTAAAGGGAAATCGAGTTCTAAAACTCAATATATGACTCACATTAATATTCAAAGTTTTCAAGTTACATTCTTTCATACTAAACAGCCTATTTATAGAGGAGAAAAGAAGTTTGAAGAGGCATTCAAACTTAGAAATCAACATAAATAATTATAGACCTTAACTTTCAAGATTGGAAGTTGGAAGGTCTTGTTTCTCTTTATTCTTGTCCACATCAGACCCCTCCACTTGAAAAGAACTCGTCCTCGAGTTACGTGATATGATGGAGGCTCCTCCAAGAAATAACGATACAAATCAACCACATTAAAACTCTTTGAAATCCCCATCGTATCCGGAAGGTTTACCCGGCCATAAGCATTCTTCTTGGGCTGTAGCTTGAGACGCTTTTACTCTTGATAACGTTCTTGCCAAAGATAAACTATTACCTCATCTTCAGTATTGAACACTTGCACACATTGAAGCTCGTCGGCTGCCTTTTTGAACTCCATTAATTTCTTCCAAGTTTTTGCTTGCACACTGACAAACTTTTGTAACTTGACTAGGATTACAACATAGCATGGAATTTTTAAGTAAATCACAACAAAAGGTGCCTTCCCTATGTAACTATGATTTACATTGTCGAAGTCATAATCCCACGGCGTTGCTCGACCCCCACAAATAATGCGGATTATATTTCCATGAGTTCGGTTGACAACTTCCGTCGAACCATCGATTTCCAAATATATCGTGCTGCTGAAATTTAGTGAAGCCTCAAACATCTTCATAGCCTCAATTTTTTCATCAGGCAATGTGCCTTCACCACCAAGTATTTGATTTTCATTGTAATTATTAGTGGCTCTTGCTAAATCATAGAAAATAAACTGCTGCATGATCTTCTCGAGGCCACTTGCAAATAAGTCCTGCTCCAGCAACATCCCTCTATTTTGCTTGTAAAACTTGCTCTTGCGGCTAGACTCCATGAGTGTTGCAATAGTATCTCTAGACTCCCATCCAATGAGAAATATGAGGCCGTCGTCGCCAATAATGGTGAGCACCATTATTATTATTCGACAATGATCAACATGATGCAGCCACAATGACCAAAAATGTTGTCGAAGATCTCGACTCTTACAAACAAATAAACCAATTTTGTTGACCCAAGTTGTCAATCCAAGCGGACAGACATTCAATGTTAAATTACCACATTCAGCAATATCTCTACATCCTTCTGCAGTTAAAATCATCTGGACTTTTTTAGCAAAATTCCTCTTGCAATCTTTTATATTAATTATCGCATGAATGATAATGGATACCATAATAATCATAACTTTTTCTTTCACATTCAACCCACCCTAAAGCTTTAATCAATCTCTGAGAATTAATATTCTCGCCGCTGTCAATTATTAATTCAAAGATTTGATTAGAAATTGAGTACCTATTTTGGAATAAAGCTTTTGGCTCGGAATCATCTGTTTGAGGTGGTAAGAGCGATTTACGAACCACCATTACTGACTGCTCGTTATTCTCTTTAACGTCAGGTTCATCGACTCCATCCTTATCCTCCTATGTATCATTGCCTTCTTCTTGTTTGATCGTGTTGACCGACTATTGTAGAGGATAATTGTTTGAGCAATTCTCGATTGGCTTAACACTTTCCTTAGCAGGTTCCTTTTCTCCTCCAAGCTTCATAGAGCTAGAGGCAACTTCAACGATGGTTGTAGGGAAGATGTTGGGTACGACATGCTGATTTTTTGGGATGCCACAAAATTTCTCCACTCGTTCCACTTGAGTATTTAACGCTTGTACTGCTGAACTCAAATGTTTCATTTCTTTAAATAAATCAGCAAGCGTAGGTTCGGTGTTGTTAAATATTGTCGAAGGAGAAACTCTGGCTTTGAATGTGTTGTTAGCCATTGTCGAAGGAGAAACCTTGGCTCTGAATACCAACCGACACGGAAAGATAATCGTAGAAGACAAACACTCTTCGTACGTAAAGGGAAATCGAGTTCTAAAACTCAATATAAGACTCAAATTAATATTCAAAGTTTTCAAGTTACATTCTTTCATACTAAACAGCCTATTTATAGAGGAGAAAAGAAGTTTGAAGAGGCATTCAAACTTAGAAATCAACATAAATAATTATGGACCTCAACTTTCAAGATTGGAAGTTGGAAGGTCTTGTTTCTCTTGATTCTTGTCCACATCACCAACGACAACGTTCGACGGGGCTAAAAGCCTACCGGCGAAAACTTCTGGATAGGTATCCTACATCTGCACCGAAGAAAGATCTACAGAGAATAAATTCAAATATCGATTTAGAAAGGACATATGAACGTATGATAAGATCTGCACAAATGTGGTAAATTTACCAAAGATGAAAATGATTTATTTGATATTATGGATGACTGGTTACGGAGGGACCGGACCATGGGTGTAGAGTGTAATAGGGCCATTTTCTCGCTAAATTAATGAAAAGTAATAATGTTATTTCATTAACAATTTATAGTATAAATAAAAGGGTTAATTCTTAAAAAATTCACCACTCTATTGGGGGTTATTGTTATATATTATTATTATTATTATTATAATTATTATTATACTGGTAATTAAAATTATTTGGATTTGGGATTTAATTTTTTTTAATAATAGCTAATACACTATATTATTATTATTTTTTTTTTTTTTTCGTTCTTTGTATAACTTTACTTTTTTTAAAAAAAATAAGGGTGTATATACTGAATTTATAAAGTTATAATGGACGAAAATTTTTAGTTCATATATCGTGTATATCATTTTTTTATTAAGAATATAATTTTTTAAAACCAGTACAACTATCATTTTTTAATATAATAATAATTATTATTATTATATATTTAAAAAACTCATAATTAAATAATAATAATAATAATAATGAATTGAATTGAATTGAAAATATAAAATAAGTGGGTATTAAATTGCAAAAAAAAAGTTGTGATATAATTGAAAATATTAAATAGATCGCGTATTGAATTGATAAAAATAAAAGGTGATGATATAATTGAAAATATTAAACAAATCATGTATTGAATTGACAAAAATAAAAGATTGTGATAGATTTTGAAAATCCCCAATAAGGTGGTGAATTTTTTAGAATTAACCCTAAATAAAAAGTGATAACATTTTATAGCGAAAGTGATAACTATTTAAAAAAGTGTAAAATGGTCTCACATGAGATGGTTTAACGCAAGACCTACCCAATTATAAAAATTATAATAATATAATGGAAAAGACTTGGGTGAGACCGTCTCACGGATCCTAGTTCGTGAGATGTATCATCCACTAACCCAATTAAATTTTTTGTAAGGGCTCTGTTTGGTGCAACTAATTTAGAAAATTGAATAATTAGTTATGGAAAGAAATTAATTATGCCTTAAAATTGAATAATTTAGAAATCATATTTTTTTATTTAATCTATATAATTTTATTATCTTAAAATGTAATAATTTTTTTAAAAAAATATTTTTAATTTAAATATTAAATTTATAAAATGTGATAACGAAAAGTGATAACATTTTTAATAAAAAGTGATAACGTTATTGTGAACTATTTCTTAAATAAATAATAAGTGATAATAATATTTAAAAAAAAGTAATAACATTTTTAATAAAAAGTGATAACTAATTACAAAAATTATTTTACAAATAATGTATTAAATGAATAAAATGTGATAATTTGTTTAAAAAAGTGATTATAATCAAAGTAAATTAATATTCGTCTAATTTAATTATTTCACTAATAATTCACTGAAATAATAAAAAATGATAATATTATTAATAAAAAGTGATACCGATAAATTAAAAGTGACAAGTATTTATTTTAAAATTGTATGAATAATTCTTAAAATAAATAAAAAGTGATAACATATTTAATATAAAGTGATAATATAAGGTGATATTCAATCAAGATAAAGTGATAATAAAATAGTTAAATAAAAATATTAATTTAAATAAAATAAAATGAACTGTGCAGTGTGCACAATTAGTTTAATTTGAATAGTCGCTTGTTCTAGGTCGTATCAAGAATAAGGCTAACCTTCTTTTATTTGCGTTTACCAAGCAGGGCCCGACTTTCTTATTTTAAAATTTTAAGTATAATTTAAAATAGAGTGTACATTGGGTGCACCCGTTGCAAGGGTGTACCCATATATGTATGACTTTTTATTCTATTTTGTATACATATTACTCTATTTTGTATACGTATTTTGTAATAATTGTATAATTTTTTTACACTAAGTTTTTTTATTAAAAAACTAACATCCATATGTGTATAACTTTTTATTCAATAATGTATACATGTTTTTTAATAATTGTATATTTTTTACACTCAAATTTTTATTAAAAAAACTAACAATTAAATTGTATACATTTTTGCTCATAATTGTATATGTTTTTGTTTATATTTGTATATGGGTGCACCCTATCTTAGGGTGCACCCGGGTGCATACTATAATTAGCCTTTAATATATATTTAAATTGGGTAAAATATAACCCGCCTCATATAAGGGGATCCGTGAGACGATTTCACCCAAGACCTAGCATAATATAATAATAATAAACAAAAATCTGGATTTAATTTCAAGCACACATTTTCCTGAGTTGGTTTGATGTTTGGGGGCTTCTTAATTAACGACAATCCAAACGCGGCCTTTATCTATTTTCTAATTAAATTAAAAATATACTTTTTTTATCCTTGGATGATTCGTCTCACATAAAGAGATCCGTGAGACGGTCTCACCCATGGCTTACCTATACATGAATGAACAAAAATGTGTACACTTTGTTTGCGAATTTTCTATTACTATTTTCAATTTCAATGAAAAATTGAATTTAAAAAACCTATACAATTATTAAATAGCATATTTGAATAAAAATTTATACTTATGAATACACGTGTGCACCTGAGTACACATGATATCAATTCAAAAAATTTATAAATTAGATTCTAGCATGTAACCCGCCTAACACGCGGAATCATTGAGTTTTTTTTATTTTTAAAATAATAATATTATTAAATATTACTCCATACGTCCCAGGAATATATTCATGTATTTGGTAGCACGGAATTTAAGAAAAATAACCTTTTGTTGTAGTGATGTAAGAAAGAGAGGGGATATTTTGGGTAATTGAATATAATAAAATGTATGATATAGTTGACTTTGACTAGATTGTGGGTAGAAAGAAGTGATATTTTTGTAATATTGTAAGGTTATTGATATTGTGTACTATTTCTATTTTTAGGCTGTGAAAGTATTCTTGGACACTGATCAGGATGGAAAGTGTGAATGTATTATTGGGACGGTTGAAGTAAAAAAGAATTGATATTTCGTGCATTTATATCTCTATTAGTTTTATTCAATAATAATGTACATATAATTCTTAATAAATGCATTTTTTTTATATTAACATTTTATTAAAAAATAACAGAAATTAATTTTGTCAAGAAATAGCTAACAAATTGTACAAGTTTAAAAGCATATATTTTTATTAATAAATGTATATATTTTAAATGTGGGTGTATTGGAGAATTTATATGTTATAAATGTAACTGTCAATTAATTTATTTTATTATGTATAATTGAAAAGATAAAAAGTTTATCCGTAGTTCTATAGCAATAAAAAAGGAGTGAAAATTTAAACTAAATATAGTTTTAATTTTCTTATAAAATTTAATATAATGAGAATAGTTATATAATATTATTGAAAATGTCTCTACATATAATTCTTCAAGGACAAAGTCTCTTGTGACACGGGTTATTTGTGAGATGGTCGACTCATCACTAAAGTATGCTTATTGTATAAATAAAGTATGTTTAATGATTGTTAAAGTATGTTTTGTAAAGTATGCTTGATTATGTATTGAAGTTTGATTTTAGCGTGTTAAAATATGATTCACTATTAACATACTTTAATTATTACAAATAAGCATACTTTTATCTATATAATAAACATACTTTAGTGATGGGTCGACTCATCTAACACCTGCCACAAATAACTTATCTCACAAGAGAGTGTCTCTTTTTCAAGTTAAGAATTGAATTTAACCATGACAATATCATTCGAAATAGTGAACCATATATTGCATACAAATTATATAATATTATGTAATTCACTATAAAATATTTGTAATTGATTAATATTAAATTTGTTATTACTGATTCTTATTTTAGAAATATTAAAAAGATGATTCATACGACATTAAATTGATAAAAGTTAAGTAATTGCATATTTAGTTTTTTTTAATAAATGTTATTAATTCAGATATTCTGAAAAGAGCCAAGGCCCAAGTCCACTTTACAACTCACACTAAACGAACAAACAACATCAAACTACGTCATAGCTAAGAAATGAGAAAATCTAGCTACATGCAATAAGATAGTGTAAACAACTCTATCAACAGTCGGACGAACACCTTCAATCAACGCATCATAGCATGCCTTCTAGATGAAGAACGCGCATCCATATAGTACCAACACACGTCGCACCTTTTCTCGCACATGAACTCGACAATCCTTGTGAATCCACTTGATACCTACCATCATCGTAGTCACCATCCTATTCCACCCCATATCAGTTCTCACACGATCACATACCGCTTTTACAAAAGGACATCGAAAGAAGAGATGGTCTCTCGATTCCATTCTGCCCACACACAAAACACACTCTAACGGCCCTTCAACCCTTCTCCATCTATCCATAGTGCTCAGCAGATTCCTCACGGCCAGCCACATATGAAAAGCATATTTCCTCGGAACCCATGAACACCACAATTTTTTATAAACATACCTCACTTGGCCGACATCAGCAACTCTAGAGTACAGTCTGCCCGTCAACAACCGTCCCATCACACAGTACACTGAGAAAGGGTGTCAACTAAATCCCTCTCTAGTCATTCACGAATTCTGTCTTTTGCCTGTAGTATTCCGTCCACACAATAGAGGAACTCGGTCTTGCCTCTATGTCCCAACACGACTCTTGAGTAAGATAGACTGAGCTGATCCACTTAACCCACAGAGTTATCTTCTCAAAGATTTGATTAGAAATTGAGTACCTATTTTGATTAGACTGAGCTGATCCACTTAATTCAAAGATTTGATTAGAAATTGAGTACCTATTTTGGAATAAAGCTTTTGGCTCGGAATCATCTGTTTGAGGTGGTAAGAGCGATTTACGAACCACCATTACCGACTGCTCGTTATTCTCTTTAACGTCAGGTTCATCGACTCCATCCTTATCCTCCTATGTATCATTGCCTTCTTCTTGTTTGATCGTGTTGACCGACTATTGTAGAGGATAATTGTTTGAGCAATGCTCGATTGGCTTAACACTTTCCTTAGCAGGTTCCTTTTCTCCTCCAAGCTTCGTAGAACTAGAGACAACTTCAACGATGGTTGTAGGGAAGATGTTGGGTACGACATGCTGGTTTTTTGGGATGCCACAAAATTTCTCCACTCGTTCCACTTGAGTATTTAACGCTTGTACTGCTGAACTCAAACGTTTCATTTCTTTAAATAAATCAGCAAGCGTAGGTTCGGTGTTGTTAAATATTGTCGAAGGAGAAACTCTGGCTTTGAATGTATTGTTAGCCATTGTCGAAGGAGAAACCTTGTCTCTGAATACCAACTGACACGGAAGGATAATCGTAGAAGACAAACACTCTTCGTACGTAAAAGGAAATCGAGTTCTAAAACTCAATATAAGACTCAAATTAATATTCAAAGTTTTCAAGTTACATTCTTTCATACTAAACAGCCTATTTATAGAGGAGAAAAGAAGTTTGAAGAGACATTCAAACTTAGAAATCAACATAAATAATTATGGACCTCAACTTTCAAGATTGGAAGTTGGAAGGTCTTGTTTCTCTTGATTCTTGTCCACATCACCAATGACAACGTCCGACGGGGCTAAAAGCCTACCGGCGAAAACTTCTGGATAGGTATCCTACATCTGCACCGAAGAAAGATCTACAGAGAATAAATTCAAATATCGATTTAGAAAGGACGTATGAACGTATGATAAGATCTGCACAAATGTGGTAAATTTACCAAAGATGAAAATGATTTATTTGATATTATGGATGACTGGTTACGGAGGGACCGGACCATGGGTGTAGAGTGTAATAGGGCCATTTTCTCACTAAATTAATGAAAAGTGATAATGTTATTTCATGAATAATTTATAGTATAAATAAAAGGATTAATTCCTAAAAAATTCACCACCTTATTGGGGGTTATTATTATATATATTTATTATTATTATTATTATAATAATTATTATTATTATACTGGTAATTAAAATTATTTGGATTTGGGATTTTTTTTTTTAATAATAGCTAATACACTATATTATTATTATTATTATCTTTGTTTCGTTCTTTGTATAACTTTACTTTTTTTTAAAAAAATAAGGGTGTATATACTGAATTTATAAAGTTATAATGGACGAAAATTTTTAGTTCATATATCGTGTATATCATTTTTTTATTAAGAATATAATTTTTTAAAACCAGTACAACTATCATTTTTTAATATAATAATAATAATTATTATTATATATTTAAAAAACTCATAATTAAATAATAATAATAATAATGAACTAAATTGAAAATATAAGATAAGTGGGTATTAAATTGCAAAATAAAAGTTGTGATATAATTAAAAATATTAAATAGATCGCGTATTGAATTGATAAAAATAAAAGATGATGATATAATTGAAAATATTAAACAAATCATGTATTGAATTGACAAAAATAAAAGATCGTGATAGATTTTGAAAATCCCCAATAAGGTGGTGAATTTTTTTAAGAATTAACTCTAAATAAAAAGTGATAACATTTTATATCGAAAGTGATAACTATTTAAAAAAGTGTAAAATGGTCTCACATGAGATAGTTTAACGCAAGACCTACCCAATTATAAAAATTATAATAATATAATGGAAAAGACTTGGGTGAGACCATCTCACGGATCCTATTTCGTGAGACGGATCATCCACTAACCCAATTAAATTTTTTGTAAGGGCCCTGTTTGGTGCAACTAATTTTAAAAATTGAATAATTAGTTATGGAAAGAAATTAATTATGCCTTAAAATTGAATAATTTAGAAATTATATTTTTTTATTTAATCTATATAATTTTATTATCTTAAAATGTAATAATTTTTTTAAAAAAATATTTTTAATTTAAATATTAAATTTATAAAATGTGATAACGAAAAATGATAACATCTTTAATAAAAAGTGATAACTTTATTGTGAACTATTTCTTAAATAAATAATAAGTGATAATAATATTTAAAAAAAAGTAATAACATTTTTAATAAAATGTGATAACTAATTACAAAAATTATTTTACAAACAATGTATTAAATGAATAAAATATGATAATTTGTTTAATAAAAAGTGATTATAATAAAAGTAAATTAATATTCGTCTAATTTAATCATTTCACTAATAATTCACTAAAATAATAAAAAATGATAATATTATTAATAAAAAGTGATACCGATAAATAAAAAGTGACAAGTATTTATTTTAAAATTGTATGAATAATTCTTAAAATAAATAAAAAGTGATAACATATTTAATATAAAGTGATAATATAAAGTGATATTCAATTAAGATAAAGTGATAATAAAATAGTTAAATAAAAATATTAATTTAAATAAAATAAAATGAACTGTGCAGTGTGCACAATTAGTTTAATTTGAATAGTCGCTTGTTCTAGGTCGTATCAAGAATAAGGCTAACCTTCTTTTATTTGCGTTTACCAAACAGGGCCCGCCTTTCTTATTTTAAAATTTTAAGTATAATTTAAAATAGAGTGTATATTGGGTGCACCCGATGTAAGGGTGCACCCATATATGTATGACTTTTTATTCTATTTTTTATACGTGTTTTGTAATAATTATATAATTTTTTTACACTAAATTTTTTTATTAAAAAAACTAACATCCATATGTGTATAACTTTTTATTCAATAATGTATACATGTTTCTTAATAATTGTATATCTTTTACACTCAAATTTTTATTAAAAAAACTAACAATTAAATTGTATATATTTTTGCTCATAATTGTATATGTTTTTGTTTATATGTGTATATGGGTGCACCATATCTTAGGGTGCACCCGGGTGCACACTATAATTAGCCTTTAAAATATATTTAATTTGGGTCAAATATAACCCGTCTCATATAAGGGGATCCGTGAGACGATTTCACCCAAGACCTAGCATAATATAATAATAATAAACAAAAATCCGGATTTAATTTCAAGCACACATTTCCTGAGTTGGTTAGATGTTTGGGGCTTCTTAATTAACGACAATCCAAACGCGGCCCTTATCTATTTTCTAATTAAATTAAAAATATACTCTTTTTATCCATGGATGATCCGTCTCACATAAAGAGATCCGTGAGACGGTCTCACCCATGACTTACCTATACATGAATGAACAAAAATGTGTACACTTTGTTTGCGAATTTTCTATTACTATTTTCAATTTCAATGAAAAATTGAATTTAAAAAACCTATACAATTATTAAATAGCATATTTGAATAAAAATTTATACTTATGAATACACGTGTGCACCTGAGTACACATGATATCAACTCAAAAAATTTATAAATTAGATAGTAGCATGTAACCCGCCTAACACGCGGAATCATTGAGTTTTTTTTTTTATTTTTAAAATAATAATATTATTAAATATTACTCCATCCGTCCCAGGAATATATTCATGTATTTGGTGGCACGAAATTTAAGAAAAATAACCTTTTGTTGTAGTGATGTAAGAAAGGGAGGGGATATTTTGGGTAATTGAATATAATAAAATGTATGATATAGTTGACTTTGACTAGATTTTGGGTAGAAAGAAGTGATATTTTTGTAATATTGTAGTATTGTAAGATTATTGATATTGTGTACTATTTATATTTTTAGGCTGTGAAAGTATTCTTGGACACTGATCAGGATGGAAAGTGTGAATGTATTTTTGGGACGGTTGAAGTAAAAAAGAATTGATATTTCGTGCATTTATATCTTTATTAGTTTTATTCAATAATAATGTACATATAATTTTTAATAAATGCATTTTTTTATATTAACATTTTATTAAAAAACTAACAGAAATTAATTTTGTCAAGAAATAGCTAACAAATTGTATAAGTTTAAAAGCATATATTTTTATTAATAAATGTATATATTTTAAATGTGGGTGTATTGGAGAATTTATATGTTATAAATGTAACTGTCAATTAATTTATTTTATTATGTATAATTGAAAAGATAAAAAGTTTATCCGTAGTTCTATAGCAATAAAAAAGGAGTGAAAATTTAAATTAAATATAGTTTTAATTTTCTTATAAAATTTAATATAATGAGAATAGTTATATAATATTATTGAAAATGTCTCTACATAAAATTCTTCAAGGACAAAGTCTCTTGTGACACGGGTTATTTGTGAGATGGTCGACTTATCACTAAAGTATGCTTATTGTATAAATAAAGTATGTTTAATGATTGTTAAAGTATGTTTTGTAAAGTATGCTTGATCATGCATTGAAGTTTGATTCTAGCGTGTTAAAATATGATTCACTATTAACATACTTTAATTATACAAATAAGCATACTTTTATCTATATAATAAGTATATTTTAGTGATGGTCGACCCATCTCACACCCGCCACAAATAACATATCTCACAAGAGAGTGTCTCTTTTTCAAGTTAAGAATTGAATTTAACCATGACAATATCATTCGAAATAGTAAACTATATATTGCATACAAATTATATAATATTATGTAATTCACTATAAAATATTTGTAATTGATTAATATTAAATTTGTTATTACTGATTCTTATTTTAGAAATATTAAAAAGATGATGATACGACATTAAATTGATAAAAGTTAAGTAATTGCATATTTAGTTTTTTTAATAAATGTTATTTATTCAGATATTCTAAAAAGGGCCAAGGCCCAAGTCCACTTTACAACTCACACTAAACGAACAAACAACATCAAACTACGCATAGCTAAGAAATGGGAAAATCTAGCTACATGCAATAAGATAGAGTAAACAACTCTATCAACAGTCGGACGAACACCTTCAATCAACGCATCATAGCATGCCATCTAGATGAAGAACGCGCATCCATATAGTACCAACACACGTCGCACCTTATCTCGCACATGAACTCGACAATCCTTGTGAATCCATTTGATACCCACCATCATCGTAGTCACCATCCTATTCCACCCCATATCAGTTCTCACACGATCACATACCGCTTTTACAAACGGACATCGAAAGAAGAGATGGTCTCTCGATTCCATTCTGTCCACACACTCTAACGGCCCTTCAACCCTTCTCCATCGATCCATAGTGCTCAGCAGATTGCTCACGGCCAGCCACATATGAAAAGCATATTTCCTCGGAACCCATGAACACCACAATTTTTTATAAACATACCTCACTTGGCTGACATCAGCAACTCTAGAGTAGAGTCTGCCCGTCAACAACCGTCCCATCACTGAGAAAGGGTGTCAACTAAATCCCTCTCTAGTCAAGCACGACTTCTGTCTCTTGCCTGTAGTATTTCCTTCCACACAATAGAGGAACTCGGTCTTGCCTCTATGTCCCAACACGACTCTTGAGTAAGATAGACTGAGCTGATCCACTTAACCCACAGAGTTATCTTCTCATAATGTACGTCCCAAAATACTCCTCATAAGGCTACATCATTGATAAGTTCCACACTTCTCAACCCGAGCCCACCTTGCTCTTTAGGTAGAATAACTTCACTCCATCGAATAACACCTCGAGCTGAGCCCCATAGAAAATTCCGGAACATCCTCTCCACCCTGTCAATCACACCCTTGGTAGTTTCACCATAGAGGCCTAAAAATTCATCACCCCATACACAATAGAACGAATGAGCTCAAGATGACCTGCATACGAGAGAGGTCGACTAGACCAACCTCGAATCAGGTCCGCCACCTTAGTGACGAGTGGCTCAAATGCTGAATCCCTCAGTTTTTTGTCAATCAGTGGGATGCTTAAATATTGAATAGGAAAGGTACCTTCCTGAAAAGGCAAGACTTCCCTGATCCTCTGTTCCTCCACCGGCAGTACCCCTGCCATAAACAAACTGGATTTCGCTTCACTAACCTCCAAACCTAAAACACCTGCAGAAGTTCTCAAAGCTTTGGCAACCACCTCGGCAGAAGAATGATCACCATAAGTAAAGAGAATCAGATCATCCGCAAATGCTAAGTGCGTGAGACCAATCCTGGCACTCTGTCTAGAGTGAAATTTATACTTATCACGAACGACAAGTCTCTTAAACATCCTGGAGAAATAATCCATACATAATACGAACAGAAGAGAAGAAAGGGGGTCCCCTTGTCGTAATATCCCCTCTTTCCCTCAAAGAAACCCTCCGGCAACCCCCGTCGATGAGGATAGTGTAGGAGGTGGTAGTAACACACTCCATGATCCACCCAATCATCTTCGGTGGAAACCGTAAGCCCACGAGGACATCCCAAAGTAAGTCACAGTTTACTAAGTCGTATGCTTTTTTTATATCCACTTTAACTGCCATACGTCTAGAAATACGACCCACCGCCCAACCATAATTTTTCACCATTTCCTGCACCAACATGATGCAATCCCTCATCTTCCTGCCCTTTACAAAACCAAATTGACTGTCTGAGACCAACCCATCCATCACGCCTGCAATACGCCCTACAATAATCCTAAAGATGATCTTGTAGAGTACATTACAACACTAGATGGGGTGGAAATACCTAACACCAGGGTCATGAGAACCCTTAGGTATTAGGGTGATGAACGTGGAGTTCAACTATCGTAAAAGCTGCCCAGAGTCAAAGAATTCCTGGACAGCTACAACCACGTCTCCTCCAACTACCTACCATGCATCTTTGAAAAAAGCCGGAGAATAACCATCGAGTCCAGTGCCTTACTAATATTCATACTCCAGATAATATTTTTAACTTCCTCTGTTGTGATAGGGGCAATCATCTCGGGTGCTCTGTTCTATTGGCGTTCGATCGTTTGGTTAACGTGAACCGTTAGGGTTCCACGCATTTTTAAATCAGTGGAAGTAAGAAACATAGAAACGTATTACCTTTCACCAGGGTATGTTGAAGAAGATGAAGAATTCTCGCCGGTAGCATGCGCAGTTTCACCGTTTTGGATATAACTCTATCATTCGATCTCTTATTTAAGTAATCTATACGCCAAAATGATCCTCATTTCAGTGGCTTTCCAACGATATATCACACGTCTAGTTTGAAGTTCCACACAATTTTAGAAAAATCATAGAAGTTGACAAACAGTAGCAAGAAACAACCTTCTGGTCTTCTGCTGTATTACCAAGTCCAATCTCGACGTCATGTGGGCGACGATCTTCAAGATCTTCTCAATCTACTGTTCCCTTACCCTCCTCATAATGTTAGGCATGAATTAATCAGTTAGGATTTCTGGACAGCTGAGATGACTTATATATGGGCTACAGCAGAGACCAAGAGGAGAAATTAGAGTTGGGCTTCCATTGGGCTTAAGTATCCAAGCTTATCTCAAAGCTTATACTTAAGTCCAATAATAATAATATATACCACTAAAATATTATTACTGTACTACCGTTCTAATCCCATAATTACGTTATGAGCTCCTTCTTATTATGAGCCCGTTAGTCTCCCCATGTTTAAGATATACAATGCCCATTAACAACTCCATTAATTACTATCTCATCCGAGAGTTATACCAATCAACCTCATTATCATGCCAGAATAAATCCACCTGCAGAGTTTACATGATAATCCTTATGAGCTCCTCAAGGGGACATCATCAACCTATATTGGACACGGATTCCTTCTACTATCAATAGCACACCATAGAGACAACACTATTTCCCAACTCACCGAGTTTGTTGATTTAATTACATGTAAATCTCATCCATTGATGAATCAAAAAAATACATACTACCTTACATGTTGAGGATATTGTATATGGATTAAGAGCACGAACATCCATAATAACTGAGATCAAGTTCTTCTATATAGACAGTACAAGTAGAACGATCTCAAGTGGTCCTGCTCAATACACACAAAGTATATTAATGTGATTCTATAGTCAAGACAAACTATTATTAAATAACACTACAACCATCCCGATTGAGAGTTCCGTCTATCTCGGTTGTGAGAATCTATTTATACTTTGTAAGGAAATCGATAATATGATCTTCCACGTGTTGTCGCACAACATATTACAATATAAAGTAAATGGATTATTGCATCGATATATAAATAAATTATAAGATACAATCATTTGATCATATGATTCTCATTTCAAATTCATTGTTTAAATATTGTTCATACAAAAAGCTAGACTTTTAATTTACAATCCTACAATCTCCCACTTATACTAAAAAACTATGCTGTCATGTCTTCTGCCATACATCTGATTCCTACTCCCATTACACGACCATCAAAAGCTCTCGCCTTAAAGTCCTTGTAAATAGATTTACTAGGTTATCATCCGATGCAATCTAGGTGACAACAACCATGTCTTTGGCAAAATAGATATCCGATCTCGTGCATAGCATTCCTTAGATTAAGCTTCCTTATTCGTCGAAGCATAAGGAACCACTTTCATCTCCTTTATCTTCTTTTGTGTCGAGACACATTTCCTTAGATAAAGTCACATGCTTAAACGAGTAAGGATTGTATCATTTCAAGAAATTTGAGATAAGCACAACATCCTATCTTGTGATCACTATGATCGTAAGGATATATTTTGCTTCTCTTATGTCCTTCATTTCATACTACTTTATCAACCATACTCATACGCCCGACAATACTTTTTTATTATCTCCAATGAGTAATATATCATCTACGTACAGTACAAGAAATACCACCAGGTTTTCGTCACTCTTTTCAATACACAAGACACATCCGCGCATTGAATAAATCAATATGCCTGTATTTTCTCATCAAAATGGATGATTCATGATCTTGAAGCTTGCTTTAGTCCATCGATGGACACCTTTAAACTTACAATTAAAATGCTCTTAGCACTATGCAATGAATCACTCTGGTTGCTTCACATAGACGTTTTCTTCAAGACTTCCAATCAGGAAAATTATCTTGACATCTATTTGATGTACCTCATATTCAATATGAACAATAACAAATAAAAGAGTCCAGATCTGAGTATACCTTTTCACAACAAGCTTTACTTCCAAGGTTTTCACCTTACCGTACGATCCTCTTTTATTTTGCATGACCACTTCTAACGGCTTTTACACCATATAGTGGTCCTACAAGCTCCCAGATCTAATTTAAAATACCTAGATTCTATTTCAGAAACCATTGCATCTTGCTAAGATATCGTAATTTTATTTTGTAGTGCTTCGTCGTATCCATGGGTCAATTCCATGTTTACTAGGGGAGAAGTCTCACGACTCTCCCAAAACATAAATATTTCGAGTTGTAAAATAACCCTCCCACTACGACAAGACACTACATGCAATTGTGTATCAGATATGACACGCGATGCAGTTTACCTTGTAGTATATCCTCTTGTACAATTGGTACTAATACTTTGTGGTTTTCCTCTCACTTCCTTTAGAACAACTTATACATGGGTATGTGATTTATTACATTGTCCTTTTTCGAAAATCTAGTATTTGTGTTAACAATCACCCTACGATATTTTGGACTAAATAAATCATCACCCTCCATTTTTCTAGAATATCCCACAAACAGACAAACGTTATACGACATGCTGTTTCTAGGGCATACCCATTAAATGAATTTAGTAATTCCAAATAATTTATCATCTATCTAATCATTTCCATAAGAGTCTTATTCCTTCTTTTGTCACACCATTCTGCTGGGGTTTGCCTTGTGTAGACTACTTGAGATTTAATCTCATCCTCTGGTAAATAGCTCCTAAACTATCCTAAGAGGTACTCGCCACCACGATTAAATCGTAATGACCACCTCTCGTAAAGATAGTCTTAAGATCGCATAAATAAGAATGAACCATTCTCAACATATCTTTGCATGAATCTATACCCCTTTGCCTTAAAAAGGCAATTAATCATTTTACTTCTAAGTAAGACTCGCAAGTCAGATAGTTTCCACTTCATATAAACCCAACGGTCCATCGGCTATCAACCTTCGAATCCTACTCAAGTAAAATTAATCTTGTCTTAGATGCCAAAAGTATGTTTAGTTCATCTCCGAAGGTTCCTTTCTCCTACTAAGAATTAGAAGACACGTTATTAATTACTATTTGTTGCATCCATGGAATAAACATGATTTAAGAGTGTACAAATTGTCACCAACGTACCATAATAGATTATAACACTATCCTTCATTATAATGACCATGTCATTTAAATGAAATAGAGTATCCATTCGAAAAACGTAGAAAATGAATTCAAATTCTTTTTATGAAAAACATACGTAAAGACAATTTCTCAAAACAAACGTTTATTTATATCGTAAGATAAATAAACAACTCCCATTGCAATAGCCACTACTCTCGTAGTATTACCCATGTACATAACAATCTCATCATCGCTAAGTTGCAGGCTTTTAGTGATTCTGATATCTACACACGACGTGTCAGTAGATGCCATCACTAAACATGCTTCAACGACTAGTGAATGAGATACTAACCTTGTTCACATCTTGATGAAAATTAATTTTCTTCGCCACATGTTTTGTCAGAAGTTCCCCAACATATACAACCTCTAGTTTTCAGGTAGAACTTGCTCAAAACATCCAGACAAATTATGAAGAATAAATTGATCTTGGTTTCCCCTTCAATTTCTACTCCAAGCATTCCCAATTCATTCATCACCTTATCCATGACCTCTTGCCTTTCTAACTTATTCAAGTATCCGAAGAGTCACATGAGACCATCATATTTCTATGAACCCCTCACCTTTCCACTAGATACTTTAATAGGCATCATGAGACATCCTTAGTGAGAACACATATGTTTTCCTAAGCAGTAAAAATTAAAACCAAGATTCTTTTCTTATCATCTAATTTTGACAAATAAATATGTTTCTTTTAGTAAACAATAAGCGAGATAAAACCATTTGAAAATACAGAGAATCAAATCTTTGAATTTATCTATTTATATTGATTCCCTCAAAACAATATTAAAATAAAATTCACCGACATCTCAAGCATCGTGAGTCTGCATGCCACGTTAGTGTGGACGTATACAAACCCAAATATTTACAAGAGAAGGTTTTACCCATTAACCTCATTCGTCAATCTAACCTCATGACAAAATAACTAATAGTCAGTTCCTCTTTAGCCATGCAAATAATAGTAGTGACTCCGTTGGGGAGGATACTTATTATTTACACTTAAGTGTACAACATTATTTGATCCCAAGTCCATTGCGCAAGCTTATGTGCCTTACAGTTGGAGAAGTACACACGCGCTCGGATAACTTCCTACAATCATCAATTATAAGTTTGTACCAGTGAACCACATATAAACTCATCTGTTAGGGAGGAAGGTCTATGCCAACACGCAAGTTCATGTGCATCACATTACAAACAATAATTATTTAATGAAGTCTGTACTAGTGATCCGTGAATAAACTCATCCTTTGTGAAGGATGGCCTATTGCCAACATGCAAGTTTACTCACATCACTTACAAACCAATAATGGAGGCAGCGGGAAATATTTACAAATCCCCTCTCCCACTTAGTTTTTTAATACCGAGAGTTTTTACATGTATATAATATTCCACAATAAAATACACAACCTAGCATGCTCCTACTGAAAAGGTAAATTTGTATTTCAGTACCAACTGTTACAATATACAAAAGTATAGAGTGGAACGAGTCTATCCTATCCTTTCCTTGGCAACATGCACAAGGTATACAATATTAGTAATTCAAAAAAAGTTGAGCAATAATGCTTAAAATCTTGTCAGCTATGCATGATGTCGATAGCATTCTTGTTCCGATCATAAGTGCATTCCTTTCCAACCATATGGTGTAAATTATGGATGAGAAAGTGATGAAGAGCAGCTTTTTTTCTCTCTTGTTGCTCCGAGCATCAGCATATATCTTCCGTATTGCATCACCCACCGACGTGATTCTTCTTCTCCAACCAACTTCCCTATAAACCATGTTCCAGATCTGTTGTGTGTATGGGCATTGGAAAAATAGGTGGAGTTGTGTTTCTAATGCCCCTACACAAAATCCACAGAAAATGTCACCATTCAAATTCCATACTCTGTCCTTCGTGTACACTCTACCTCTATGAAGCAGCCATAATCTGAAACTGTGCTTCCTCGGTATCCATCTACCCCATATTTATTTATAGACGAAGGTTTCTTCTTCTAGATCATTCTTCCTGAACTTCCGATATAATAGAGATGGTAAGAATTTTTGCCGTGTGCATCCTTGCAAAATCTAGGTCACCGTATCTCCTTCCTCTTCTATTTCCTCAATTCTGCTTCTTAATTGGATCAATGTCTTCCAAGCAAATGTGGCAGTAGCTGCTATTCCAACAGTGGTCCAATCTTGCTGTCTCAAGTATACAGAATGTATCCATTAATCCAGAGTGAAGTTGATTCATTCTGTATGTCCCATAAAGAAGCCGCCATTAGAGCTCTATTCTAAGTAAGAATGTCCTTCAACCCTAAACCTCCATTTGGTTTTGGTTGAGTGACATTCTTCCAGTTTACAGCACTAGCTTTCGACTCCCAAAGGAACCTTCTGATCATGCCCTCCGCTCTCCTGATAACTGCTGATGGGATCTTGACTATTGCTCCCCAAAAGGTGATAATCTCATAAATACCTGAGGTGATTAATTCCAATCTACCTGTAAAACTGAGTAGCTTTGATGGGATCTTTGATTACCTAGCATGCTTCTATTACAGCACATAAGGCAGTAAATCACAGAGAACATGCATAACATATATAATAATAATCAAATAATTAAAGCAATTATAATAATTATATATCGGCAAATTCGATTGTTCGCCACTAAGCAAGAATGCGGGCAACGCCCCAAAACCTAATCCGAAAACTAGAACCACCAGCAATGACGTCTACGCCCGGCAAGACCCGTGCACCCTTAGTACACTGCCGTGCACAGCACACGGTGATCCGCGCACAACCTTGTACGCCACTGTGCGCGCCTGCCTGGTAATCCTCATGTGATCGAGCTCCTCACCATGCAAGCCCCCGTACGCGTCAATGGGCACTACACCCTCCAAGTAGGAACGTTCTCCCACCATGCTTGCACCGAGCGCCCAGCACGTTTCCCAACACCTCACACCTGGCATCACACTCGTTCTTGTGCCCGCCTGAAAAATTGCTCGCCAATATGCATTCATCGCTCAGTGTCCTATACAGTGCCATGCACGTCTGCCTGAAACGTGCGCGCTGACGTGCGCCTATGCCAGCCTTCCGCATGCCCATTCACTGTAAATGTGCGCCACGCCCTGTTACACACCTGGTCCAGTGCTCGGCCGCCACCGTGTGCCAAACAACCTTCACATGGCACTGAACGAGCGTCGTGTTCACTCACGCTAGGCATCACGCTGTTCACAAGGTAATCGGCGTGCCAACGTGCAGCTTCTTTGCACGCCTATGAGCTCCAATCGTGTGGCCCCATTCGATGATATGCCCGTTGCCGTGCACCCATTATCTCGCAAACACGCGCCCACAGCCCCACCTAATCTGCTACAGCGTCCGATTCCATACGCTCGTCAGACTCCGTGCGTACTCAGCACATCATGGGGCACACCACCGTGTGTTCTATCCATCCTGCCGTGCGAGCAACGTGTCTCAGTCGTGCAGTTTCTCCCATGCCCGGCTATACCCGTGCGCCATTGGCACGATGCCATGAGCGTCCAGCAACCCTCCGTGCGCCTGACACCCGGGAGTCCACACAACCCTGTGCTTGGCCCAAAGCTGTTCTGCCCTCCAACGTGTATCCAACAGGCTTCCTCGCCCGATTCCTCTCCAGGCACTCATCATTGTCGTTCACCATGAATTTAACTAACAGGTACAGTTTGAATTGTTCACCATCATTGACAATACATGGATTATACATGCACAATCAAATCATACCAAAATCCTAATCATACATGTGATTCTATTTCGAACAAGAAACACATATTCCACATAAACCCTAGCCTAACGTGTCACGCTTCACCACAAAACTGAAGCTCTGATACCAATTGTTAGCATTTGATCGTTTGGTTAACATGAACCATTAGGGTTCCATGCGTTTCTAAATCAGCGGACGCAATAAACATAGAAACGTAATACCTTTTACCTGGGTATGTTGAAGAAGATGAAGAAATCTCGCCAGCAGCACACGCAGCCTCACTTTTTTGGGTATAACTCTCTCATCCAATCTCGTATTTGAATGATCTATGCGCCAAAAAGATCACCTCTTCAGTGGCTTTCCAGCAGTATATGACACGTCCAGTTTGAAGTTCCACACGATTTTTGAAAAATTATAGAATTTGATGGACTGCAACAGCAAACAACCTTCCGATCTTCTACTGTATTCCCAAGTCCAATCTCGACGTCGTGTGGGTGACGATTTTTGAGACATTCTCAATATACTGTTCCCTTACCCTTCTCACAATGTTAGGCATAAATTAATCAGTTAGGGTTTCTGGACAGCTGAGATGACTTATATATGTGCTACAGCAAGGACCAGAAGGAGAAATTAGAGTTGGGCCTCCATTGGGCTTAAGTATCCAAGCTTAGCCCAAAGCTTATACTTAAGTCCAATAATAATAATATATACCACTAAAATGTTATTACTGCACAACCGTTCTAATCCCATAATTACGTTATGGGCTCCTTCTTATTATGAGCCCGTTAGTCTTCCAATGTTTAAGATATACAATGCCCATTAATTAATTAAGTTACTGACAACTCCGTTAATTAATATCTCATTCGAGAGTAGTACCACTCAACCTCATTATCATGCTGGAATAAATCTACCTGCAGGGTTTACATGATAATCCTTATGAGCTCCTCAAGATGACATCATCAACCTATATTGGACAAGGATTCCTTCTACAATCAACAGCACACCATAGAGACATCGCTATTTCCCAATTCATCGAGTTTGTTGATTTATTTACATGTAAATCTCACTCATTGATGAATCAAAAAAATACATACTGCCTTACGTGTTGATGTTATTGTATAGGGATTAAGAGCATGAACATCTATAATAACTGAGATCAAGTTCTTCTATATAGATAGTACAAGTCGAACGATCTCAAGTGGTCCTGCACAATACACATAAAGCATACTAATGTGATTCTATAGTCAAGACAAACTAATACCAAATCACACTACAACCATCCCGATAGAGAGTCCCCGTCTATCTTTGTTGTGAGCATCTATTTATACTTTATAAGAAAATCGATAATATGATCTTCCGCATGTTGTCGCACAACATATTTTCTAAAGTATAAAGTAAATGGACTATTGCATCGATATATAAATAAATTATAAGACGCAATCATTTGTTTATATGATTCTCATTTCAAGTTCATTGTTTAAATATTGTTCATACAAAAAGCTAGACTTTTAGTATACAATCCTATATGTTCATCTATCAACACAGTACCCCACTCAAAAATAGAGGGATCACACTCCTCTCTCTGACTAGAAGAGCCCAATAAGCTTCTGTAGAAAGTAAGAAACTGCTCCTTGATGAGAGTGAAAATAAGCGTGTTTGAGTGTCCAATTTAACACTTTTTTTTATAGAAATTGTTGTTATATATTAGCACAAATGTCTTATATTCAATATATGTGAGAAAAAGGTGCGTTTGAGGTGCTTTATTGTGTTTTAGGTGGAAAAAGGATCAAAAGTGAAAAGTTGGAGAAAATGTGCAACTTGTGCAAGAATGCTGAAAAATACACGTTCAACTTGTGTAATTTTTTTATGTTTGTGTGGAGCTCAAAACTGGAAGTATTATATATGGCTAGAAAGACACAGAAGAGAGGATCATTTTGGCGTAAGAAAAACCTCAATTGGACTCCAAACGAGAATGTTGTGATCAAAACGGTTAAGTCGTGCAAGCTGTTTCTACTCAGCATGACTGTGCCACTTTGCATGACTTATTACACCTACAAATGTTGGACTTCTTGTATGTTCTTTTATGGATAGAAAGCCAAGGAAGAGAGGATCGCGTGAGCATAAAATAACTCAAATAGGAGTTTGGATGTGGAAGTTATACGCGAAACGGTGAGACTGCACAATGCTGCTTGACCAGCCGCTCGACCAAGACCATCTGGTCAAGCGGGGACACGCAAATCTATTTTTGTTGGGTTTTACACCCCAGTGCATGTATTTGCGTATTTTCCAAGAAAAAGCCCATCCAAGGTTCATAAGGAGAGCTTACAAGTATAAAAGGGGATGCAGATCACACTAAGGAAGGACTATAACACAATCATCCTACACCCCACAAGGGGGGATCAACCCCCAACCATCATTCACATCCTTTCCTCCATCCATGCGCGTTCATTGCTAAATATGATTCCATGATATGATTCTGCGTGAGGGGACTCTGAAGCTTCATTAGAACTGTTATATGTGAATGTTTATTAATTAAATTGAATTCGTGTTAGTAAGCAGGATAAAGAGGTTAATTTTATAGTACCTATAAAGGGAGATCATATTGGGTTAGAGTACCAATTGACTAAGGAAATAATTGATACTGATAATACTTAGAAAGGGGGCTAAAATTATCTCTCTTACTCTTTACTTGTGTCTATAGAATAGATTTTCATGGCTTAGTGATGCATCCATATTCCATAAGGCAGAGTCAGACATTGATACACGAAAGGAAAATTAATGAGTGAAATCGAATTATCCTAGGGCTACCTATTCTCCATACTTGATTCACTTTCATATTCTTTTAGTGTTTAATTTATTTTATTTGTTATTTTAATTATTTATTTAGTAGTTGATAATTAAATCCAAAGTTTTATTGCCTTCGTCTTAATTAATTTAGTTAATAATTAAATTGATAATACGCCATCCATTGTGTTCGATATTTAATTTGGTCGCTTGCTTAAGCTGCAACTAATATCCTTAATACATGGGGATTAATTTTGCGTGCAAAGAAAATGCGCATCACTCCACAACGAGGTGTGCCCGGATTCGGTGTGGATGGAGGTAATGAAATTTCGGCTTCTTTAGGACTTAACCATCCTGTGAAAGAGTCTAGTTGCCTTATCCTGATTCTTCAAATACTCACCACGAGCAAGCTGATTGAGGAACAAGTGCTCTGCATTCGTGAGGAAATCCGCATATATTGCAGCTTCACCCACCCTTCCCCACAACTCAGCATTGCCCTGGTCTTTATGACTCTCCACCTGAAGTCTAGCAACCTCATCTCAAGCCTTTTCCTTCCTCTCCGCAATATGACCAAAGTCCCTCTTACCTAACAGTTTAAGTTTAGGCTTGAGGATCTTCAGCTTTTGGCACACAATAAACTGTTGGGTCCCACAACTTCAGAATTCCACAAGCTTTGCACCACCTCAAGAAAACCATCGCTCGTACTCCACATGTTTAAGTAGCGAAATGGGCGAATCCTCTCCACTTCACATTGGAAGACAGACGCCAGCATGAGACTATGATCAGATATAGTACCCATCTCCAGGAACTCCGCCTCTACATTCCCTGAATCTACCGTCCAGAGTCCATTGACAAGCGCCCTGTCGATGAGACTCCAATATGTGCTATTAGTCCAAGTAAAGAACAACCCCTTGGACCTAGCATCCTCCAACCCCAACTACACACAACACTCTTCAAAATCAACCATGTGCTAGTTTATGTTAGAAGGGGCCACTATTGAACGTTCATCCGGCTGCCTGACGCTGTTGAAGTCCCCCAAAAGAAGCCAAATGATGTCAACCCTCATGCCAGTCTTAACAAGCTGATCCCACAACCTCCGACGATCCACCACACCATAACGACCATACATAACACCGATATAAAATTCCCTGCAAGAAACCAAGCAACGAACCATACCAGAAATACACTAACCACAGACTCAAACACCACATGTGAAGGATCCCACGCAACAATTATACGAACACCAACAACAATATCAAAATTATGAGCAATATTCCAGCCAGGCACAATACGACTCATAACATCACCAATATTATCAACATTCAATTTAGTCTCAACCAACCCCACCATACACATATCCTGACTTCCTGCTAACTTGCGTACAACACATTGTGACGGAGCATTCGCCAGTGCTCGCACATTCCAGGTAATGATCTTTATCTACGGGATGGGTCTAAAAGTTTACCTCCAGAGTGAATATTCTTCTTTCCAGAAGCAAGAGGCTCCTGTATAACGATTCTAGATGTACGCTTTATAGTTCCACCACCTAGATGATGATGAGGAGGTGGAGAATGATCACTCTCCTCTTCCTCTTCGTACTCCTCATCCGACGAAGAACTCACCACTGAAGGCTCACGAATCTTATAAGGTCCTTTACTCTTATCAATTTGCATCGAAGTCTTGCCTTCACGTCTACATCGAGAAGGGCCCTCCGGTTCTTTGAACACCTGATAACATCCTGAAGATGGGACAATACCTTGTTGATGAGAGTGGAAATTTATGTCTTTTACACTATTTTTATTAGAATTAGGCCATATATTCTTGTGGGATTGCGTTGTTTACATATTTTGCATGATTATAGTGCTACTAAGGTGTTTTTTTAGTTTTGAAGGTTAAAACAGGATAAAATAAAGCAGAACTGAAGATGAGCAATAAACGAGTGAAAATTGGCCTTACTCGAGTTGCAAGACTCAACACGACTTGCTTACTCGAGTCGTGTTGAGTGCCGTAGGAGGTTAGAATGCAAAAAGGATTAACATGACTTGTCATGTGGCTACACGACTTGCAACACGAGTAGTGCTGCGTTTGATAAAAGTCGTGTTGCATGTCATGTGAGGCAGAGCAGCATCGGATTTTGTCCAGAGAGCCAACACGAGTTTACAGGCGATAGCTCGACTTGGAGAGAAGACCGATCACACACCAATAGAACACTCCTACTCCATCACCCTTCACGATACCATCACACGACTTCATTAGCCACTTCACACATTCCACCCACTCACATCAGATCATTCATCCATCCATTCTATCAGTCCGGAGGAAGATTCAAGTGCAGTTGAAAGAGGTAATCCTATTGGAGAGACGGGGAAAGAACGTAAACCATGTGACACTAGCGTTTTATATCTTTTCTTTATTTCTACGTTTGTCGATTTTGTTATGAAATTGTCAGCCATGAGGGTTGTGTGTAACCTCATGGGCTATAAATCCTTATACAATTCTAAGGATTAAAGGTTAGGGTAGTTGAATTGGAGACTTAGACAACTCTTGTGAATTTATGCTGTTGATATTCTTGTCTATTTGATTAATTAAGGCTTGTTTATATGTGTGTAACATCGTCACAATATATTATTGATGTTGCCCGTGATGCTTGGCATGTTGTGTTAGCTTGTGTGCATACATAATTTATATTGTCTATTTGCTAGGGATTATAGTAGTTTATCCGTGAACACAATAATTCCAAGGGCTGGTAAACTAGATACTTGATTTTCTTAGTGGAACAATGCAATTAAGAATTCAAGTAGGAAGCGAATATGATTGAGTAGTACTTTCAGAGAATATTTGTTAGTCAAACAGACCATCCGGAGGTTCTTTAAGTTTGTATTATTACTATCTAGGAAGGAGGTTCAAAAGTGCTCGCACATCTTTTGACATAAATTGAATAATACTATTAACTTGAAATCGAATCCTATTTTGGTGGGTTTTATAGTCATTAGTAATGTATTTCCATTAAAATAGCATGAATGAACAATAGGACGTCTAGGAAACCAAATCAATTGTACTATACCTGATACCTTAGAGCTCTTATTTCTCTCTTAATTAACTCTCGAATAATTCTTCTTTGCTTCTATTAAATTCGTTATTTTTTATTTAAGCGTTTTAAATAATAATTAAATTCAAATCTTGGAAATTGGTTACATTAATTCTAGTTGAATAGTTATTTATAGTAAAATAGATAATTAACTATCTCAGTGGGAGCGATATTTAACTGGGGTACTTGCCTCTACAATTGACATCCTTATAGTTGAGATTTTAATTGGAGTGCGCTGTTGAGAGTGAAAATTAGCGTGTTTTAGTGTCCAATTGAACACCTTTTTGATGAAAATTCTTGTTATATATTAGCACAAGTGTTTTATATTTATTATATGTGAGAAAAAGGTGCACTTGAGGTGTTTTATTGTGTTTTAGGTGGAAAAAGGATGAAAAGTCCAAAGTTGGAGAAAAGGTGCAATTTGTGCAAGAATGCTGAAAACGCACATCCAACTTTTATAATTTTTCTGTATTCTTGTGGAGATCTGAATGGGAAGTGTGATATATGGTTGGAAATCCACTGAAAATAGGATCGTTTTGGCGTCAAGAACACCCCAATCAAAATCAAAACGAGAGAGATATGATCAAAGTGGTAACGTCACGCGAGCTGTGCTGAACAGAACAGCTGTGTTACTTTGCATGGTTTGTTAAACCAACAAATCTTAGAGTTTCTGTGAGTTCTTTATATTTTGAGAACGCCATAGAAGAGAGGATCACGTGAGCACAAGAATCACTCAAATCAGAGATGGGACGAGGAAGTTATGCTTAAAATTGTGAAGTCGCGCAGCTGCCAGCGAGAATTTCTGAGAATTTCCGAAAATTTCCGAAAATTACCTAATTTATCTCCTTTATCACATAATCCTCCATGATTCACCCATATATATATATTTCTTTCCTTATTTAATTTTATTTTCACACCTATATATATTTCACATCATTATTCATAGATTGGAACAAGAAATTGAATAGAGGAGAGGCCACAACAATACAACACCCCACAAGGGGGATCACCCCAAACCATCATCCACATCCTTTCTTCCATCCATCCATCACTTTGAAGATTCGTCTGTGGAATCATGAGGAGAACCAAGAGGAGGATTCAAGATGGAGAAGGACGTGACGACTCCCGCATATAGGGTTTTATTCATTTTCTAATTTATCATGTATTTTCCGGACATCCTAGTAAGATCTATCCAACACCCATGATTGTTCTTCACAACATCATAGGCTAGAGCCCTTTTGGTAGAACTAGGGTTGTGAAGATTTATACGAATTAATTGAACTTTCGTGTGTAAACTCCGTACAACACTACTTGTGGGTTTATTTTATATATGATTGTGCCTTTTTAATTCATACTCACAGTCGTTTTGTGCATCATTAACTGTTATGTAGAGTCAGAATACATATCTTGGTTATTGATTGAGTGCGTTCACTGCTGAGCAGGATTCCATATTATGATTCTAAGTGAGGGGACTCCGAAGCTTCATTAGAACTATCATATATGAATACTTATTAATTGAATTGAATTAAGGTTATTAAGTAGGATAAAGAGGATAATTTTATAGTACCTATAAAGGGAGATCATATCGGGTTAGAGTACAAATTGGCCAGAGAAATAATTGATACTGATAGTACCTAGAAAGGGGGTGGAATTATATCTCTTGCTCCGAGGTTATTCACACGTGTTACATGCATATTTACTTGCGTCTATAGAGTAGATATGCATCGTTTAGTGATGCGTCCATATTCCACAAGGCAGAGTCGGACATCAACACACGAAAGAAAAATTAATGAGTGAAACTGGATTATCCTAGAGCTACCTATTCTCCTACTTGATCCATTTTCGTATTCTTCGAGTGATCTTTTATTTTATTTGTTATTTAATTTAATTATTAGTATATTAATAATTCAAACCTCCAACTTAATTGCCAACTTGTCTTAATTAATTTAGTAAATAATTAATTTGATAATACGCCGTCCCTTGGGGTTCAATATTCACTTGGTCGCTTGATAAGCTGCAATTGATATCCTTAATACTTGGGAATTAATTTTGCGTGCAAAGAAAATGCGCATCATGCGCAAAATACGCCTAACAAGTTTATGACGCAGTTGTCGGGGAAAATTTTAATTATTTATTTGCTTTTATTACTTATTTAATTAGAATATTTCTGTTGAGATTTAATTTTCTTTTCCTTGAATTTTTCTTGAAGTTGCATGCACGCCAGGTCAAAGAAGGGAACACAAGATCTCGAATTTGATCCGGAAGTTGAAGTGTCTGCGAGGAAAAGAAGAGGAGTAGCGAAGAATCTCAAAGCACCTCCTAAGGCTGCTAAGGTACCTATTCCGAAGAAGAAAACAAACACACCGGAACCTAAAGCAGTCGTAGATGAGGAAGAAGAGCAGATAGAAAATCCAGTTATCCAAGGAAAGGCTGAATTAGAAACTGAATCAAAAACAACAATAATGGGAGATAGAACTCATTAGGATGACATCGTCATCCAAGAAACTTTCAAGTTCCCCAACTTAGGAGGATTAGGCGTAGTTGGGGCCATTCAAGCTAATGAAGCGAATCACATAAGGCCAGACCTGATTAACATGGTGGAGAAAAACTCCTTTGTCGGAGGCATTTTTGATGAACCATATGGACATCTGAAGCGCTTTAATAGCTACATGGACATAGTGAAAGCCACTGATGCTACTAATGACATATGGAAAATGAGGCTTTTTTAGTTTTCTTTGGTTGACAAGGTGAGGGAGTGGTATGACAAACTGACAGGAAATAGTTGCTCAAATTAGACTGAGCTGCACCAGTTGTTTGTTGATCATTTTATGCCACCGGGTAAGATTCTTGCACTGAAGCAAGAAATTAATCAGTTCAAGCAACAGAGAGAAGAATCATTTGGAGAGGCTTGGGAAAGGTTTATAGATGCGTTGAGGAGATGCCCACAACATGGTTTCAAAAAGTCTCAGCTCATCAGTGTATTCTACAATGGCCTCGACAATGAGTTAAGAGTGTTAGTTGATGCTTCAGTGGGAGGAACAATTTTTGGCAAAACGTCAAATGTCTTAGAGAAGTTGTTCGAAGATATCTCTATGAACTCTAGAGATTGGCCATCTGAAAGAGTCCATGGAGGTTATGTACTTGGAAGAGTTGCTCAGATTGAAGGAAAGTTTTCTAAATCTGATAAGAATGATAAGGTTGTCTCTTAGTTGGAACAAATGAACAAACACCTGGTTACTTTGATATCGGGTAAAAATGAGAGAGGCAACCAAGGGCCTACAAGTGATGATGTGGTGATGAACATTCAATGGGTTGAGGATACAAATTGGGTTATGGGACAGAGTCTCCAAGGTTCAAGAGCACCTTAAAATTGGCAAGGAAACATGTACCCTCAAGGAAATTCCAACCAAAGGAATAACCAAGAGAGAGGTCCTAGAAATCAAAGGGGAGGACCTAGTAATCAAGGAGGAAACTGGCAGAACCAGAGGCATGAGAACTTCACTTATTCAAATTCGAATAATGCGGTTCCATACCCTCCCAATTTTGATCATGGAGCTAAGACCAAAGAAGGGAAGACCGGTATTGATGAAGTGTTGGCAAGGTACAGGGCGAAGAATGATGCCGACATTAACAAGATCAATAACTGCATTGTACTCATGGACTCAAACATGACTAAGCAGAATGTGAAAGTTAACAAGCAGTCACAGAATCTGACATACACCATGGGCCAGATTTCCACCACAGTGAATCAACAGCAGCAACAATTTCAGAAAGGAAAGTTTCCGTCAGATATAGAAATCAACCCGAAGAAGTGTGCAAATGCGATCACTTTGAGATTCGGGAAGCAATGTAAAGGTCTAAAATTGATGCAGGACGTAACAGAACTGATGCAGAATGGAACTAGAGAAGACAAGGTCACTCAGCCACTAGCTCAACACTTGTTCAAGCTAAGCCAGGATTGGGGGGTGAACAAGTCAAGCCGAGCAGCGTTCCTACATATCAGGCAGAGCTTCAGGGTGCAGTTCAACCCCAGCTCGATACAAGTTCACCTCCGGGGTTCCCTGCGCGTCCAAATTCTATAGTGACCCAGTCTGATCAAGCTATTGCTGATATAAAATGGTAGCGAGCGAAGAAGTTGAGAGAAATGAAAGAAGTGTTCGAGAAAGATAGTTTGGTTTTCCCAAAAACAAAATTACCAATTCCGTTTCCTCAGAAATTCTTGACAAAAAGCTTGGATGAGAAGTTCAGAAAGTTTGCTGAGATTATGAGGGATGTCCAAGTCACTATTCCCTTTTCAGAGGCCTTGGATAAGATGCCATATTACGCAAGGTTCATCAAGGAACTCATCTCGAGGAAGAGAAAGCTAAACAGTGTGGAGACAGTGAATTTGACAGAGAACTACAGCTCTATTATCCAGAGAAAGCTACCAGAAAAATTGAAGGATCCAGGCAGTTTTATCATTCCCTGTGAAATTGGAAAAGGAACATCTAGAAGAGCACTATGTGATCTAGGAGCCAACATGATTTGAAGTCTTTCTCAGTATTCAAGAAGCTTGGTTTGGGGGAGTTGAAACCCTCATCTGTAGCCTTACAATTAGCAGATCGGTCATTGACATAACCCGGGGGAGTTATTGAAGATGTGCTAGTGAAGGTGTCAGATTTGACTTTTCCTGTGGACTTTCTAGTACTTGACATGGAAGATGACAAGGATGGAGCGCTTCTTATCTTAGGGCGCCCATTCCTTGCTACTGGAAGATCTCTCATAGATGTGTTCAAAGGAGAGTTGAGGCTAAGGGTCAATGATAAAGAAATTATCTTTTCGTTGAATAAGGAGATGCATTGGCCTACAGATCAACAACAATGCAAGTCTGTGGATGTAGTGGAAGATTTCGCCTTGTCTGATGCTGAGTTTGAGAGTTTATCTAACGATGCATGTATTGACTATCTCGAGAATTTACTTGCATTAAGTGATGCCAGGGATGAACAGGGAAGGAAGACCACTGTTGACATGGTGAATCAGAATAGGAAGGCCACTGTCAAAGAGGCAATGAAGCCTGCTGCCAAGGAGGTGAAGGATGAGGGGAAGAGAGTTGAAGTAGTAGAGGAGATAAAAAAAACAAGCGGATCTCTTACTTTTCCTATTACTAACTTTGATGTTATATGTAATAATCTTTTGTTTGCAGGAAAAACTGAAGATCAATATCTGAAGCCTCCGAACTTACCTCCAGATTTTCATTCGTATATTGGTATTGAAAATTCTAACTTGGTTAATCATTTTTTTGATACGCAGGTTGATTCTTCATTTGAGAGGAGGATGGACAAGGAGGAATCACGACAGTCAAGGGAGAGAAGAGATTCTAAGGTTCTTGTTTCTGTAACAAAAGAAGGTGAGATGATAGGTGCAGAAAACAAGAGAGGGAAGAAGTATTTGAAGGTAAGAATGAGAGAAGACTTCCCTCCGATCCAATAGTTCGAAAAGAGGTATCCGTCGTGACTCCGATGTTAAACTTGAACACCTGTTGGGGGCTGACCCTCCCGTTTTATTTATTTTCTTGAGTCTTCGTGTTTGAGGAAGTTTATTAGGTGTAGCTCGACTACGGTATATACTTCTTTACAAACTTAGTCTAATACTTTGTTTGGCCTAAGTTTGGGGAGGATACGTGCATACCTTGTCTTGCCTCACCGAAGTAAATTCTCTTCATTATGTGGTGTGCTTGGATAATTAATTTTTTGTGATTTTTCAGTATTTTCGATTCATTTTATTATATTGAGTTGTCGATTTTTTGTGATTGTCCAGGAGTGTTAGTTTTTTTTTGTTGTGTGTTTATCCTAGTTTCAGTTTGGTTAATTTTTTCTTGAGGATGATTGGTTGATTTGTCTAAGCACTTGATTGAGTTTCACTATTGGTGTTTTGAGTACTGATGTATGAATTAATTGATAATGTGGTGTAGTGATATTTTGTAATGGATAATCCAGCTAGAGATGTACTTGGATGTTGGAATACTGAAGATTCTCACATGTGTTAAAATTGGTTAATAAGCCTACGTAGGAGTGCTCATTATTCTTTTGAACCCATGTGAGATTTGAGCTTCTAAGAATCATGAAAATTATACATGATTGGTTTATTTCTTGAGAGCATCGTTTAAACGCATGTATTCTAGAACTTGACTCTTAATCTACTTGAGGCTAGATGATTGATTAGATGATGGAAAATGAACTTAGGCCATTTTGTTCTTTATTGAGTTACTAGCCAAAGTTTTATCCTAACTGGTAATATAATCCATAGTCTCCCGTTTGAGCCTTTAGCCTTATTCGTTGGAAACCTATGAAAATAGCCAACTCATTCCTTTAAAAGCCTTTGAACCCTTATTCTAGTAGAGAATTAAAGGAGTAAGATTGGTGCACAGTTATGAAACTTTGAATGATAGACGTTGGTGGAAAGTGATTGAAGAGGAAGGATGGTGAAAACTTGCAAAAGAGGGTAGTGCCTGAAACTGGTACCCCAGTAATAGGGTAGCGCTTGAAACTGGTACCCTAGTATAGAAATGAAAAGAAGACATTGATCTTGTAGTTAAGGGAGGATTGAAATAAGAAAAGAAATTGAAAGAGAAAAAAAAGAGATTGATTTGTTGTGTATACGTGTTGAAGATATATCTCTACTAGTGATCAAGTCACTTATTCAATATTTACCTTCCCTTGTCCAAAGAGAAAACATTACAACTCTAAGCAAGTCCTTTGTGATCCCATCATTAAGTCTTTGAAATTAGTGGAGAGTCTAGATAATTGTTAAGCTTATGGTTATGAGTGCATGTGAATTGATTTGAGTGCATATATTTTAACCATGAAGTGTACATCTCACACTTGAGCAATGAGTGTAAACACTATTCGTGAGAGTGGATGATGAGCATTCTGAAATAGGAAGTGACTAATTTGACGTGCATGTTTCAATTGATAGAATTTTGGCATTTGACTATATTATCTTGGTTTGGATGTGTGTGATCCCATTTGCTGTATAATTTCAACTCTCATTTTTCTCTTGTTTTGAATTCGTTGTTCGGGGACGAACAACATGGTAGTTTGAGGGTTGATGAGAGTGGAAATTTATGTGTTTTTAGTTTCACAATTCACTGTTTTTATTAGAATTATGCCATATATTCGTGTGGGATTGCGTTGTTTACGTATTTTGCATGATTATGGTGCTACTAAGGTGTTTTGTTGAGTTTTGACGGTTAAAACAGGTTAAAATGAAGTAGAATCGAAGAGGAGCAAGAAACGAGTGAAAATTGGCCTTACTTGAATTGCAAGACTCAACATGACATGCTTACTAGAGTCGTGTTGAGTGCCGTAGGAGGTCATAATGCAAAAAGGATTAACACGACTTGTAATGTGGCTGCATGACTTGCAACACGAGTCGTGTTGCATTTGATAAAAGTCATGTTGCATATCGTATGAGGCAAAGCAGCGTCAAATTCTATCCAGAGAGCTAACACGATTTGACAGGTAATAGCTCGACTTGCCAACTCGACTCGTGTTGGTTTCCGTGGCCAATCTAGTTTCAGACCATCGCGATACGATTTGACAGGCGAGTGCACAGTTAGATAGCACGACTTGTGTTACGGTTACACGAGTTGCATTTCAGGGCAACACGAGTCGTTTTGGCAACTCGAGTTTAGGTATTCCAACAAGTCGTGTTGCATTTTCATCATTCAGTGCGTGAAAACGTGTGAAAATAGCCCAAGGGAGTCAGTTTCTTGGCCCAAGATATAAAAGGGGATTAAGACACTTGGAGAGAAGACCGATCACACACCAACAGAACATGCCTACTCTATCACCCTTCACGATACCATCACACGGCTTCATCAACCACTTCACACATTCCACTCACATTAGATCATTCATCCATCCATTCCATCAGTCCGGAGGAAGATTCAAGTGCAGTTGAGAGAGGCAATCCTATCAGAGAGACGGGGAAAGAATGTAAATCACGTGACACTAGTGTTTTGTATTTTTTCTCTATTTCTACGTTTGTTGATTTTATTATGAAATTGTCAGCCGTGAGGGTTGTGTGTAACCTCATGGGCTAAAAACCCTTATACAGTTCTAAGGATTGAATGTTAGGGTAGTTGAATTGGAGACTTAGACAACTCTTGTGAATTCATGCTGTTGATATTCTTGTTTTTTTGATTAATTAAGGCTTTGTTTATATGTGTGTAATGTCTTCACAATATATTATTGATGTTGCCCGTGATGCTTGGCATGTTGTGTTAGCTCGTGTGCATACATAATTTATATTGTCTATTTGCTAGGGATTATAGTTGTTTGTCCGTGAACACAATAATTCTAAGGGCTGGTAAACTAGATACTTGATTTTCTTAGTGGAACAATGCAATTAAGAATTCAAGTAGGAAGTGAATAGGATCTAGTTGTACTTTTAGAGAATATTTATTAGTCAAACTGACCATACGGATGTTATTTAAGTTTGCATTATTAGTATCTAGAAAGGAGGTTCAAAACTACTCCCGCTTCTTTTGATATAAATTGAATAATACTATTAACTTGAAATCAAATCATATTTGGTGGGTTAATAAGGATTAGTGATGTATTTCCATTAAAATAGCATGAATGAATAATATGACATCTAGGAAATCAAATCAATTGCACTATACCTGATACATTAGAACCGTTATTTCTCTCTTAATTCACTCTCGAATAATTCTTTATTTATTATTTCATCGTTTTAAATAATAATTAAATTAAAATCTTGGAAATTGGTTACATTAATTCTAGTTGAATAGTAATTTATAGTAAAATAGATAATTAACTGTCTCATTGGGAATAATATTTAACAGGGGTACTTGCCTCTACAATTGACATCCTTATACTTAAGGATTTTAATGAGAGTGCGGAAAATACGCTTAACACCTGTGTTCTTGCCTGGATAGTCGACCCACCCTCCGCCTTCTTCTTCTTATTTTTATTTTTCATTTTCTTTTGCTTCACAAATCCATTAGCATCTTTCCCACTCGTCTCACCTCCATCCGTAGTCACCTCCTTCACCCCTTCCTAAGATATAGCACACATACCCGCAAAATGGCCGAACTTCCTACATTCAACACAATACGAAGGAAGCTTCTCATATACAACTGGCTGGATAAAGCGACCCCCAGGAAAGAGAAGCACAATCTCATTCGGGAGATCCTGAGATACATCAACATCCACTCGTACCCTGGCAAAAGAATTCCTACCCTTCACGCCAGAAACCTCATCAATCATGATCGGACGACCAACCATGGAGGCTATCGTGCTTATGTGTTCCGTGCTCCAAAATTTAAGTTGAAAATTCGGGAACCGGACCCACACAGGCACATGAGAAATCTCCCTATCCTCAAATTGGAAGGCACGAGGTAACCTCTCGAGCATCAGGTACCTCATCCAGATGTAGTGGGGAGCCGTGTCCATCACATGATCAAGATCAGCTTCCGACTGAAATCGAAAGATGGTCCAGCACTCTGATGCATAGTAATTTCATAACGAACACCCCACATAGCATAGACCCATGAAGTGCTTGCATCCGTGGAACCTTCCCGAAACAATATTCAATCAACGTATGATCCAATTCCTTATTATCGAATTTAGGATCAAGAAACACAGACCTATCAGCCCTTGGTGGATTATACTTCAACTTATAGCTAGGATCAATATGGCGATTGTTCACAAACTTGGAGTAATCTATCGGCTCCTTTGTTTTGGAAGGAGTTTTCTTACCAGTCGATTGTGCACCCGAATTAGGAGGTCGTCCCGTGGAGATCCCATTGCCACCTACATCAGTGCCCTATTTATTGTTCACATCCAAAATAAGCTCGCCACGAGCACTGTCAATTGGAGAAGGTCGAGTCGTGCTGGGCGAACCCATAGTCGGGTCATCAGCTCTGGCTCCATGTATACAACCCCCACCTTGTTCGCCTCCAGTTTGGGAACCGTGCCCTCCATCAGAATCGGACATCCTAGGCAGGCTATAGACGACACCAGCCCCCTTGCTCCTCTCCATTTTCCAGCGCACCTCCACCACATGGCCTGCCTTGCACATCAAACCAAGATACAGAGATACCCAATACACCACTAACTCCACTCACCACAGCCTGCTGGTAGCTACACTCTCAGGAAAGGGTCGTCGTTTGACCCTCAAAATGCTGAATCAAGTTAGACAGACCCTTACCAGGAATTCTCTTACCTGCTGCAACATCGCCGTCCATCACTTCCTGCGCCACCTACACAGTTTCCATCTGTTGTCGTTCAGCAAGAATCGACTTCAAAACATTTGTCTCTCTCAGCGAAGGGACATTTTCGAGAATTAGGGCTTTCACTGATGCCCCCACTTCATGATTTTTTCCCTTTCCGATTAATTGCCTTTCATCAACCATAAGACTCCCTTCGTACCTTTAGGAGCAACAGGTTCCTTGGATTTCTTCCCCATCTGAAGAAGAACATAGGAGAAGAGCAATAAAATACCAACGCTATGAAACTCCAAACGCCCAGATTTGGCGGCGCCGGAACCCTAGCCGCGTGGAACAGACGGCCCCGTCACGTGACTTTAGTACCTGGAGGTAGCGACGAGCAATATACTAAGAGCGGGGTCCGTGGCTGGGAGTCAGATACCAATGACCGTAAAGAGCTTCAGCCGCCCAACGAACCACCGTAACCTCATCGCCGTGGAAATGTTGCTGTCGGGGTGAAGCAATAAGGAAATGACGAAGATCCAGTTCTATCCCTTCACAAATTTGGAAAGCAAAATTTTTAGAGAGAGAATTTTCTAAAATTTTTTTACCAACTCAAAACTTTCCAGAAATGCATATTTAGTTCTCCATCGCAACGTCTCTCAGTATGTATAGGCTTAGACTACCAATTAATGGTGAGAATAAAACAATATTAAACTTTCATTTTACCAAGTGTATTTCTGAGTATAGTTCTAGATAGGAGAAGAATTAAGTGAAATGATATTCTTGAATTACAACTCAAGTCTTAAGATTTATGAGTGGACTCTACTTGGTGATGACATTATATCTCATTCTTAATGAATTTACTATATCCTGCCAGTTACTAGAAATTTGTATTTGCATGGATTTATTATATGCAGGCAATGAGCCAATAAGTAAAAAATTATCAAACATTAAGAAAAAAATTTAGTAAAGAATTTATTTTCTAGGTATCCACCAGTGTACTTGCATTGAATGTATATAAATCAAGTAGCAAAAAGATGATATTATATTACATTATTATATGCTAGTTTAGAGTATCAATTCAACATACAAAAAATTACAATAATACAGTATGAGGTGTTAAGAAATGACAACACTATTTTATAATTCTATCTACATATCCACAGAAGCGTAACGCTTCAAAGAATTGCACATAATTAGATATATTTAGAGACATAATGAAATCATTCAAATTATTACAGGAATTAAGTTTCTGAATTTTGCATTCAACAGTCCTCAGATCTTGTCTTGCGTGACTCGTTTTATCACTTCGACCATCATTTCCTTACACTGTAACCCTCAAAGAGTTATGTACAGGGTGTACTTGCACCAATAGATAATTTTCATTGAATGACAACCCAATAACAAACTACAATTGAGAGATAATTTTCAACAAATGAAACACTTGCTTACTTTACAACCCAATAACAAACTACAACCAAGGGATAAATTTTAGTGAATGAAACTCACTTGAATCACAACCCAATAACAAACTACATCATAACAATTCATTTAGATGCATGACAACTTTTACATTATCAACTCAATTAACTGTCAATTTAAATACTCATTATCAATATTAAAAAGGTCTAGTAAAGCAATACTTGAATAAGTGTAACTTGTGAATTGTGGTGCCACAGTCTCTGAAGTATAGGTCGAAAAATGAGAGAAGCCAAAATGGCAAGTCTATATTGTTCTAAAATTGGCTCTACAGAATCTCTGATTATCAAGGTTGCTGCATATACACAATTTTACATAAATTAAACAGTATATTAAAACACATATAAATAATATAGCTAGCAGAAGTAATGTAGTGGAATGAACCTCATCAACATAAGGTCATGATTTACTTAATTTAGTGGTTTGGGCACAAAAAAACAGAAGGTGACGTAAATCATAACAAATGCTAACCTGGGACTTTAAGTATCAATGTACGAAGTTTTTGCGAAGAACTTCAGGCACTTGCTGTATTTGTATGATGTAGTGCGCATATATTATTTAATAAAGACTCAAGAAAGAGAAATAGAACACCGAAAATCAAAAAGAGAAAAACCTAGTTGTTTCATAAAGTTTGATGTAGGAATTTTCCCATATCTGTTGAATGAATTTTGAAAGATTACACCCTTTGCAGAACTCCAATACAATGTATATCTTCCACGGTTCCTACAGCCACACACAATATAATTCTTTCAAGTCCAGCAAAAATCATATAATTCTTTAAAGTCCAGCAAAAATCAACTACTCTGTAGTACTTGACAAAGAAAAACAATTATCATTCTTGCACACTTCAAAACCACAAAGTATAAATTTTTTGTCCATAAAATGCATTCAATGAACATGGAGAACATCACAGTCTTTTTCATTCCTTACTCATATTCTGCAATTTTTTAAGGAAGGTAGTAAGCAAAAATCACATTATCGTAAATGTAAAAAGAAAGCATCAATGTGAATTGAAAACTGATATGAGCAATACGCATCGAGGTTTGAAATTCTCATTTGTTAAAACGTTATTTAAGAAAATTAGAAAATCCTGTTTCTAGAACCAACTAAATAGATCTAATATAACGTATGAAAGAAATGGACTATTTTCCTAAAACCTTCTAGACCCCAACAAAGGGAAATATGACTCAATTCTGTCTATCTGAATCTCGAAAACAACTACGTGAATAAAAAAGACAACAATATAGAAAAGTAGTACCTTGTGTTATTGAAACTTTTAGCTAACGGTTCACAATTACATTACCAAACGGTGGACACATGCCTTGACAAAAAGGAATACCTTATCCCTTATAATTGACAATATTTGTTCATCAAAATCCCAGAAATTGTTCAAAATTGATAAATTAATCATTCAAAATTCTTACAAATAAGATAATAAGAAACCTGAACTTCAGTAGCTTTTTTTTTGAATAAATGTTAATTTTATTCAGATTTTCCAAAAAGGCCCAAGGCCCAAGTCCCCTTTACAACTCAACAGACAACTCAAAACTCAAAGTTCAAAATAAAATCAAACTAAGCCATAGCTAAAAAATGAAGAAATCTAGCTACATGTAATAAGAACTTCGGTAGCTTGTTGAGTAAACGTGAAAGGAAATTCATTTAAAGTACACGATATTGAATTCCTTAAAGTGGACATTGTGAAATCAAGTAGAATCATGAACAATGCACAGTGCAAAATTATGAGAGGAGATTCATTTTCTAAGTAAGCAATCAAATTACATGTGAGATCAAGTCGGCATTCATCACAAACGCCAAACAATTCATTGAACTGGAAATTTTCAAAATATAACTCTTCTATGCACACTCATTTTCTGGATAATTTTTTTTTCGATATCCCTCGATTCTAATAATGTTTGGTCTAATAAACAATTCATTGAACTGGAAAAAAATAATAATAACAATATAAGATCGACATAAATTTAACTTAGATAAGGAAGCCCACTGAGATTCAAAACTCATACGCAATTGTATTCTTTGTCTTTGTTGAAATCATTGAAGCATTGTGATCACTTTTTGGGCATGAGTTAGGGAGAAAGTACTTAAATTGAGATATGCTCCTGGTTGACACTAGAGATGCAGGCGTGTGAGTTCTCGCAAATGAGATTAGGATTTTAGCTTTTGATTAGATGATTTTGTAAAATTAAATTTAAGACGTTAAAATCTCTTGAAATTATACTAAAGGCCACCGATATAATCATAAAACAAAATGTCTAAGAATTCTACAATAAGAACTAAAAAGACACTGAGATCAATTCCACCAAGAAACATCTTAATTAAGATGAGGGTTTTACATTAGAAAAAGGTTAATTTGCAATTAAATATGGTAGAAAATTGATTAAGATGAGGGTTTTGCGTTAGAAAAAGGTTAATAAGCAATTAAATATGGTAGAAAATTGATTTTGAGTTAGAAAGTAATTAAAAGTAAAAGTATTGGAAAAATAGAGAGCTTGACACGTGGGATTCAAATGCCTGAGAACTTGCCACCTCACCAAGAAAGAAACCTTCGTATAGTATATAAAAGATTGAATAATTTAATAAACTAATATTTTTTATATGTGCGTTAAACATAGCTCATATTTTGTAATATGATTTTTAATTCAATTTGGTTGTGTTTGGATTGAATCATTTCAAATTCAATGGATTTGAAAATGAATGGATTTTAAATTTCTTTAATTTTAAATCAATTCATTTGAATAAACAGATAAATTATGAATTTATAAAAGGATTTCAAATCCATAATTCAACAATTATTTTTAAAATAGAATTTTATATATAATATATAAAAATAATAAAATCGCTCATTTTATTTGCACAACCCCTCTTATTGAATACACACCCTATTATTATAAAATTAAAATAAATATTTTTAAAAAGTCTAAATTACCCTTAATTCATTAAATACACACCATATATATTTAAATATGTAAATAAGTGATAGATTAAAACTGATCGAATTTAAGAAATTTTTTCGTCCCCAAACTCATTCAATAAAAACAATCGACGTTCCCCAAATATTCCTTATTCCAATCGCTGAAAACATATTCTTTGACGAACGGTGAAAATTATAAACTAATAAAAAATTCAATCTAAAAACGTAAATCAATTCAAGCATACAATTATGCATTAAAAACATCGAACATACATTTTAAATGTTTCAAACATCTACAATTTCATTTCTCACTGATTTAATACAATTTAAAATTAATTACAACTCACTAATTGAAACTTACAGTAATTTGAAATCGGTTTCATCGTGTTGGTACTACATAATAAAAAAACTAATTATCAATATTAAAATAATTTCCTCATAATGTTCTTGAATAAGAAAGATTTTTTTTCTTTTTCCTTATGCGAAAGATTTTCATAGGCAAGACTTTAGCCTGATGATCATGGCGTCACAAGGAGAAAAAGTGATTGTTGAATTTGAAGTTTTAAAAAAGATGAAGAAGATTTCTAATTTAGTAAGAGTGAAATTGGGAGTTTTACATGTGTGTATAATTTAATTTAAAAGGATAATTTTGTAATTTTAAGGGTGTGTATATTATAAAATTAAAAAATAAAAAATTAAGCAGAAAGTATATATTTATTAAGAAGGGTGTGCTCAATAAAAAGGAGTGTGCAAATAGCAACACTCTAATAAAATTTTATTATATTAAATATCAAAATCTAAAATAGTATTAAAAATAATTTTTTTTTGAACTCTACCACCCAGCCTACCAGCTACCCACCCTCACTCAACCCCCACTCCCCACCTCCCAATTTTTTTTATAAAACTTTAGATTTTAATATTTAAATAATAAAAATATTACCACCTGATACGCGTTTTCTTTGCACGCAAGATTAATCCCCAAGTATTAAGGATATCAGTTGCAACTTAAGCAAGCGACCAAGTGATTATCGAACCCAAAAGACGGCGTATTATCAATTTAATTATTTACTAATTAATTAAGACAAGTGTGGCAATATAGTTTTTGGAATTTAATTATAATCTACTAAACAATTAATTAAAATAACAAATAAAATAAAATATCACTAGAAGAATACGAAAGTGGATCAAATAGTAGAATAGGTAGCTCTATGACAATTCAATTTCACTCATTAATCTCCCTTTCGTGTGTTGATGTCTGACTATGCCTTGTGGAATATGGACACATCACTAAACCATGCATATCTACTCTATAAACATAAATAAATATGCGTGTAACACGTGTGAATAACTTTGGAGCAAGAGATATAACTTCACCCTCCTTTCTAGGTACTATCAGTATCAATTATTTTCCTGGCCAATTGGTACTCTAACCCGATATGATATCCCTTTATAGGTAATATAAAATTACCCTCTTTATCCTGCTTACTAACCCGAATTCAATTCAATTAATAAACATTCATATATGATAGTTCTAATGAAGTTTCGGAGTCCCCTCACTTAGAATCATAACATGAAATCCTATTCAGCGGTGAACGCACTCAATCTACAACCAAGATATATATTCAGACTCTATATACCAATTAAAGATGCATAAAACGACCGTGAACATGGATTAAAAAAGCACAATCATATATAAAATAAATCCACAACTTGTGTTGTACGGAGTTTACACACGAAAGTTCAATTAATTTGTAAAAACCTTCACAACCCTAGTTCTACCAAAAAGACTCTAGCCCATGATGTTACGAAGAACAATCATGGGTGTTGGATAGATCTTACCCGGATGTCTGAAAAATTACAAGATAAATTAGGAAACGAAATAAATCCTAGATGTGGCGTCGTCGCATCCTTCTCGATCTTGAATTCTCCTCTTGATTCCACAAACGAATCTTCAAAGTGATGGATGGATGGAGAAAAGGATGTGGATGATGGTTGGGGGGTGATTCCCCCCTTGTGGGTGTAGGATGGTTGTGTTGTGTTGTATCCAATCCGTATTCTCTATTGTGTCTTCTTGGTGTGATCTACATCCCCTTTTTATACTTGTAAGCTCTCCTTATGGACCTAGGATGGGCTTTTTCTTGAAAAATACGTAGAAACACGCACTTGGGATATAAAAATCGGATCCAGATGCGTCCCAGGCATGGAGTTCGACCTAGGGGCTTGAATACACTCACATCAAAAGAAAACATGAAAGTAAAGGGCTTCGATCCCCTCGTGAAGAACTAATCTCCATCCCTCAGATGGGCAAATCCACTCTTCACACACGTACTCATTACCAAATCGGGATCCTCCTGGATGGGTGAAATGCCGGTGAAGTTCATATGATAGTACTCAGCTACCGAAGTAAGCAACCCTCCTATATTCACTCTCTGAAACGGAGAGCACCTGAATCTCCATAGCTGATTAATTAAATAAGAGCCCATATTGAACCTCACTCCATTGAGCATTCACCAGAGAGCATACAACTCTCCCCTCGCCACACAACTTCCTTCAGAATGGGAGAACAAAGTATTGCTCAAAATTCTATCCATATACTGGATCACTGGATTCTGAATCAATGAAGCACGAGCACACTAGTCTTGTAATCCACATCCTCACCAGAAAACTCTCTCCAGTATCTGTTTGCATTGAAATACCCATTCTCATTCCTTGAAATCCCCCTAGGAGTCTGAAACAAGATATTCAAATCCTCCGCTGACCATGTCCTCTTCTCACCTCCGAGCTGGAACGAACACTCATACAGAAGATGGGTCGAACCCTTCTTCACAGTAATCGAACAAATGACTTCCGCAGTCACATGAAAATAAGTAGGCTTTTTCAACTCCATGATGTGACGAATACCAACTTGATCAAATATCTATTGAAAATCATCTTGAATGTGCATAGTAACCATTGCTCCATCATCTTGATACCTCGTTCGAGCAATCTTATCTGACACTTCTCCCTATTTTTCTTTGATCTCATCCCATTCATCCATCCGAATCTTAAAATACTAAAGCAACCGCTTTTGAAGCCTTAGCTTCTTTGTCACATCATCTTCATGAGACGACCTATCTTGCTTTTTCTTGGAACGAACCTCGGCTTCCTTCCCTTTTCCTGAAATCAATATTTCAATACCATAACAAGAAGGGAAAACCAAGTTAATTCATACTCAACTAGCATTCAATTCTACTAAAGACTTCAAGTTTTTCAATGCATAGTCACACCCTACAAGCATGTTCCATTCTCATGATCCAACAATTTAATTCTCATTCTTACTCAATCCAATTCCAACTTCATTCATGCAACAAGAACTACCCACAACGTAGTAAACTACAAGCACGCTTCAAAAATTCAAGAAAGTAACTCAAAATCCATCATGCTTCACTCACAATACTCAATTCCATTCAAATTTCACATACACATCAAGGTTTGACAATAATTAATCAATCAAATTCGAACCCATCAACTGTTCATACGAAATCATGCATAAAAGTTCAACTCCCACGCCATAATCCCTCAAGAAATCAGTTAATTCAACTTACCCAACTTCAATCCTAGGGCAAATGAACTAAGAAAACATACCTTTCGAGCTTGACATGGCTAGGTCGAACGATTGTGGGGAATTCCCAAAATTTGCCAAAAACACTAGATTTTGCTGACAAATCGACCCAAACTTGCAGTAAATTGAGTGTTTAATGTGTGGAATGTGATTTATTTGGTTCGAAATCGTGTGTAGTCGAAGATTGGAAAAGAGGATTTCCGATTCGGGAGGAATTTGGGTGAAGGTGGTGTGCAAAAGTGCTCGAATGAGGGTGAAAATAAGGTTTAAAATCAACTTACCTAGCCTGGATTCAACCTAACCACGTGGTCGAATCGGATTGTCGTGGTCGAATCCCTGGTCGAACTCCCATTCTGGATAATCCATCATCGCGATTCGACCACCGTTCGACCAAGTGCTTTGGTCGAACTCTATAGTCGTGGTTGAACTCGCCTATTCAGAACTATTAGGTTCACAATTTCACCTCAATTCGACCAAACTGTTTGGTCAAACCGATCCTATATTGGTCGAATCTGCCTGTACAAACTTCTCTGATTGCCAGTTCGACTTCCTTCTTGGTCGAACCCCTGGTCGAACTCTCCTCTGCTTGGTTGAATCGACCTGTACCGAATTTTTTGATCTCCAGTTCAACCAGGGCTTCCACATTCAACCTGCATGTCTGGTCGAACTGACCACCTGATGCTCCTAACTCGAATTTTCTTCATCCCCTGCACACTTTAAGCTCAAAAACGAACATTAGGTACTAAAATAGATACAAAGGCGACAAGAACTTGATGCGCATTTTCTTTGTACGTAAAATTAATTCCCTAGTATTAAGGATATCAATTGCAGCTTAAGCAAGCGACCAAGTGAATATCGAACCTAAAGAACGGCGTATTGTCAATTTTATTATTATCTAAATTAATTAAGACACGATGGCAATTAAGATTGAGGTTTGAATGATTAACTAATAACCAATTAATTATAATAATAAATTAAATAAAATATCACTCGAAGAATACGAAAGTGGTTCAAGTAGAAGAATATGTAGCTCTAGGATAATCCAGTTTCACTCATTAATCTCCCTTTCGTGTGTTGATGTCTGACTCTGCCTTGTGGAATATGGACGCATTACTAAATCATGCATAGACACAAGTAAACATGCGTGTAACACATGTGAATAACCTCGAAGCAAGAGATATAATTCCACCCCCTTTCTAGGTACTATCAGTATCAATTATTTTTCTGGCCAATTGGTACTCTAACCCGATATGATCTCCCTTTATAGGTACTATAAAATTATCCTCTTTATCCTACTTACTAATCTGAATTCAATTCAATTAATAAGTATTCATATATAATAGTTCTAAAGAAGCTTCGGAGTCCCCTCACTTAGAATCATAACATGGAATCCTATTAAGCGGTGAACGCACTCAATCTACAACCAATATATATATTCAGACTCTATATACCAATTGAAGATGTACAAAACGACCGTGAATATGGATTAAGAAACCACAATCATATATAAAATAAATCCACAAGTAGTGTTGTACGGAGGAAACACAAGAGAGTTTAATTAATTCATAAAACCTTCAAAACCCTAGATCTACTAAAACGGTTCTAGCCCATGATGTTGCGAAAAACAATCATGGGGGTTGAATAGATCTTACCCATATGTCTGGAAAAATACAAGATAAATTAGGAAATGAATAAAACCCTAGATGTGGGAGTTGTCGCGTCCTTCTCCGTCTTGAATCCTTCTCTTGGTTCTCCTCTTGATTTCACAGATGAATCTTCAAAGTGATGGATGGATGGGGGAAAAGATGTGGATTAAGTGTAGGGAATCAATTGTAGCTCAGCGTGTGACCAAGTAAAAATATCGAACCCAATGGATTAGAGTTAAGCAAGATACACACTAAATAACTGTCACCACTAATAATTAAGACCTAAAAACCTTTTGTGAATTGGAATTATTAACTAATATTGCAGAAAATAAATACTAAGTAGAATAAATTCGGACGCATCCCAGACATGGAGTTCGACCTAGGGTTCGACATAGGGGCTTGGTCGAACTCTGGTCGAATCGAAATCGGCTATAATTCACACTTCAGGCTTCTGATTCGACCAAAATGGCTTTAGTTCGACCAAGGGGTCTGGTCGAACTCCTTGGTCAAACTGGACTGTCGTGGTCGAATCACACTTGCGCCGTCTCACTGTTTCACGTATAACTTCCACATCCGAGCTCCAATTTGAGTGATTCTTATGCTCACGCGATCCTCTCTCCTTGGATTTCTATCCATATAAAGATCTCATAAAAACTCTAAGATTTGAATCTGTAAAAAGCCATGGAATCCAGAACATCCGTTTTGTTCGGCACAGCTCACGCGACGTCACCATTTTGCTCATAACTTCCTCATTTGGAACTCGATTGAGGTGTTCTTTATGTCAAAACGATCCTCTTTTCAGTGTCTTTTGAACCATTTATCACAACACCAGTTTTATCTCCACGCAAACACAGAAAAATTGCACAATTTGGATATGCATTTTTCAGCATTCATTGCACAAGTTGCACCTTTTCTCCGACTTTGTACTTTAGATCCTTTTTTACAATAAAACACCTCAAGTGCACCTTTTTCTCAAATATATTGAATATAAGACACTTTTGCTAATATACAACATCAATTCCCATCATAAAGAGATTGGACACTAAAACACGCTTATTTTCACTCTCAACAATCCCCCAAACTTACCAATTGCTCGTCCCGAGGCAACAAAATAAAAATAAAGAGAAAGAGAGTATGAAAATTAGCGGGGAAATAAGGACTATGACAAATACCCCATTCAAAATACATTTGTCCTCAACTTAGGTAATGCAACTCTTATTACATGCAATAATCAATTTATAACATACAAGATAAGACAATCACCACCAATTCAAATGCTCCATTCACATGTTCTCACAGGAAGTATATATCACTCGCACTCTAGTGTAAAACATTTACACTTATGGGTTAAGGTGTTTACACTCACATTCAATTCAAGTGCACGCGTAATCATAAGCTTGCCAAACGTCTCAAACTCTCCACCACCTAAAGTATGATTCGACAATGAGATCAAAAAGGACTTTTCTTTTGGATTTAATATTGGCTCTTTGGTAAGGGTAGGAAACATATGGATAAAGTGACTCAATTAGTAGAGAATTAAAACCGGAGATCTTTTGTACTACAGATTTTTACACTTCAAGGCTATCCAGCTTTATACTCTTCTAATTTTCTTTTCTCTCCTTTCCTTCAAGCTCAACATAATTTTCCTTCTTTTCTTTTTTTTTTCGTTTCTTGAGGTACCAGTTTTGGACACTACCTCTAACATCTCGGGGGTACCAGTTTCGGGCACTACCCCTCAGCAACTTATTTTTATGCTCATATTTTTAGCTCATAATCACTTGTACAGCTCCAAATATTTTATTCCTTTCAAACTCCATGAAAATCAATTCACACACTTTGACATAATTTAATTCTCCACTAAATATAGGAATTTAAGGTTCAAATAGGATATCAAAGTGCTATCTTCGTAGGCTGCCAAAGAAATAAGGCTTTTAGGCTCAAAATGGCTAACTATGGATATAAAATTATTTGTTAGGAAATTATTTGCAAAGTGACTCTTATAAATTCAAGGATGACCTTAAATCATCTCTCATCATCTAACACACATGCGGTCTCAAGTAAGACAAGACGCAAGTTCTAAAATACACACAAGAACAATACTCACCAGAAAAGATATATCATGTGATTATGTAACATGATCAATAAGCCACAAATGTCACATGGGTTTTTAACAAGTAACAGAACATTTTTCATGGTAAGTAATATCCCACAAGTACACATAGAACTTCATATCGCAATATAACTCAAGTACGCTTTCTTCATCAATTTCAAGAGCATATGAATTTCAAGCACAAAAAAAACAATATAAGCTCACATGGATCACCACCAAAAACTCAAATCCTTCCACTCCTACTAATTTAAAACACACATAAAAATTAGAATAAGGAGACGAGGGCATCCCGCACCTGATTTTTCTCCTTCAAAGCGTATGCACGAGCTCCTCGAGTTGTTCAACTCGGTCAGATCAAAGCCTCACTGTAAAACTCATCTTGCCACTCTTTTACCTTTTTCTATCATCAAAGCTCAAACATACTCATCATCACAGATTCATCAATAATAAAATAAGAGAACTATAAAAAAGACTCAAATGACTATCTAATTGACTCCACACACTAGAAACACCACTGAACACTATACAAGTTACAAAAAATTGACACATCAAAACCGATTAAAGTTTCAACATACTGCAAAAAATCAACCTCCCTCGCAAACATTACAAAGAAAAGATTATACTCTTGGTGCTTCAATGAGGTAATAACATCACACACCCCCAAACTTAGTTAAAACGTAAGTTGAAACTAAGTTTACAAAGAGATGTAATTGCCGATTAGTAAGCACCATAAATATAAAAATTTCTTACTCACACGAAATAAATAAAGCATTAAAACGGAAGGACAAGCCCTCAACAGGCACTCATGTTTAACGTTGGAGAGTCACGACGGATGTAACCTTTGTAGGCTACTAGATCAGAGGACAGTCTTCTCGCATCCTCACCTTCAAATACTTTCTTTCCCTCTTCTTATCCACACTCAGCACCTCACCTTTCTTGGTCACGATCTTCAGAATTTTCTTCATCCCATGGCTGTCTAGACTCCTCCTTGTCAATCTTCCACTTAAATTCAGAATCATCTGTCCTATTAAAATCAAGATTAAACAAGTTAGAAATCACATATATTCTCTTGCACGATTGAGTCTCCATAGGCATCTTCACTGCTTGATCAAGAGAGAAAACCACATCTTCATTATCCATCTGCAGTCTAAGCTTCGACTCTCAACCTCTTTGCTCTTTCCCACTTCTTCTCAACTATAAGCTCAATATTCTGCTCTTGTAATGGTACGTGAGTAGCATCAACATCATGTAAAGCATTCGGCGTGGAAAATGGTGCCGAACAGGAGGGTTCAACCTGAGTTCGACCTGGGTAGGTGGTCGAACTTGGTGAATAGTAGTCGAAGTGAACACCTGAAAGTTCGTTCTCCCCATTATAGGCCAGTTCGACCATGGTTCAACCAATAGGGTTGGTCGAATCCAAGTGATCGTGGTCGAATCGGGCTTCAGACAAAATAGAGTACGCGGGACGGTATCGTTCGACTTGGATTCGACCAGTAGGGTTGGACGAACCAGAGTGATCATGGTCAAATCGGGCATCAGAAAACTGAACAGTGGCTTTCGACCTGCGTTCGACTAGAGCTTCTGGTCGAATCGACATGTTTTTGGTCGAACTGACCCTCTGCTTCTTCAGAGTGTCGCCCAAGTACCTGGTTCGACCTCCCCTACTTAATTCGACCAACTATGCTGGTCGAATCAGGGTTGAATTGGGCTTCTTTTGCTTTAGATTTTGATTCTGGCTTCATCAGTCCCTCGTACTGCGTTCCAGACCTCAAAGTGATGGCTTTATTCTCCAATTTTTATGTCAGTTGATTCACGTTCGTTGTCATCTGCCCCATAATCCAAGTTAGGTCCTTCAACTGCTTAGATAAATCTGCATGATCAACATTCATTCTAGCTTCGATGTGGTCAACCCTTGCATCGTTCTCAGCCATTTATCGATTGAAGGTATCTTCAACACTCTTCACTTCGTGCTGCTTCATACTAGGCCCCCTTAGTGTCAACTATGTAATCTGCTTTTGTTGGTACTCTAGTAGCTTGTTGATGTTAGCTAGAATAGAGACGATCTGATCATCCCTATTCAACATCACATGATGTTCAACCTGCGCTACCTTGCCAAGTACATATGATCCTCTAATCCTCTTAGTAGGCCAGTCACGTAAATTCATAGAGATGTCTTCAAACAACTTTTCTGCTTCAAGTGCTGTCTTTGATAACAGCGCTCCTCCTGATGATGCATCAATAACAACACGCGACTCACAATTCAATCCATAGTAGAAGATACTTATGTATTGAGCCTTGGATATTCCATGCTGTGGACTCCTCCTGAGCATATCTTTAAACCTATCCCATGCCTCATGAAATTTCTCATCCTGATTCATAACAAATTGGGTGATCTCTTGCTTCATTCTTAAGATCCTTGAGGGTGGCATGTATCTCTCTAAAAACTTCTACTGCAGTTGGTCCCATGAAGTGCAATATGTAGCATCAAGAGTCTCATACCAAGCTTCCGCTCCATCAATCAAAGAGAACTTGAATAAGGCGATCCGCCTAGCATTATCATTAGCTCAAGCACCCTTTTGAGTGTGCATAACCAAGGAATCTTGTGAGATGCAGATATGGATCTTCAAAGCAACCTCCAGAAAAGGGATTCTTCTCCACCATGTTAATAAGAGCGGGATGTATCTCAAAATCATCATCTTCTCCCTTGCTCCTATCAACCCCATGTTAGCACTCCCATTGTATGTGAAAATTTCATGTATGGCAAAATTATTCGGATTCTGCCTTCCTCCGGTCATGTTTAATACTGCGTGTTATCTCTTCCTTTCCTTTTCCTAGTGCACAAGTACCTCAAAAATTTCAAGATCAGTTAGAAATAAATAATCACAAATAAAAGTCTTAATCAAACTAAAAATAATAAATTAATAATAATAGTTATCCCCGACAACGACGCCAAGAACTTGATGCACATTTTCTTTGCACACAAAATTAATCCCCAAGTATTAAGGGTATCAATTGCAGCTTAAGCAAGCGACCAAGTGAATATCGAACCCAAAGGACGGCGTATTATCAATTTAATTATTTACTAATTAATTAAGACAAGTGTGACAATTTTGTTTTTGGAATTTAATTATAATCTACTAAACAATTAATTAAAATAACAAATAAAATAAAATATCACTAGAAGAATACGAAAGTGGATCAAGTAGGAGAATATGTAGCTCTATGATAATCCAGTTTCACTCATTAATCTCTCTTTCGTGTGTTGATGTCCGACTCTGCCTTGTGGATTATGGACGCATCACTAAACCATGCATATATATTCTATAGACACAAGTAAACATGTGTGTAACACGTGTGAATAACCTTGGAGCAAGAGATATAACTTCACCCCCTTTCTAGGTACTACCAGTATCAATTATTTCCCTGGCCAATTGGTACTCTAACCCGATATGATCTCCCTTTATAGGTACTATAAAATTACCCTCTTTATCCTGCTTACTAACCCGAATTCAATTCAATTAATAAATATTCATATATGACAGTTCTAATGATTCTTCATAGTACCCTTACTTAGAATCATAACATGAAATCCTGTTCAGCGGTGAACGCACTCAATCTACAACCAAGATATATATTCAGACTCTATATACCAATTGAAGATGCACAAAACGACTGTGAATATGGATTAAGAAAGTACAATCATATATAAAATAAATCCACAAGTAGTGTTGTACTGAGTTTACACACGAAAGTTCAATTAATTCATATAAACCTTCACAACCCTAGTTCTACCAAAAATGGCTCTAGCTCATGATGTTACGAAGAACAATAATGGGTGTTGGATAGATATTACCCTGATGTCTGGAAAATTACAAGATAAATTAGAAAACAAAATAAACCCTAGATGTGGTGTCGTCGCGTCTTTCTTCATCTTGAATTCTCCTCTTGATTCCACAAACGAATCTTCAAAGTGATGGATGGATGGAGGAAAGGATGTGGATGATGGTTGGGGGGTGATCCCCCCTTAAAGGGTGTAGGATGGTTGTGTTTTATTGTATCCAATCCGTATTCTCTATTGTGTCTTCTTGGTGTGATCTACATCCCCTTTTTATACTTGTAAGCTCTCCTTATGGACCTAGGATGGGCTTTTTCTTGGAAAACACGCAGAAACACGCACTTGGGGTGTAAAAATCAGATCTGGACGCGTCCCAGGCATGGAGTTTAACCTAGGGTTCTACCTAGGGGCTTGGTCGAACCCTGGTCGAATCGAAATCGGCGATAATTTGCACTTCAGGTTTCTGATTCGACCAAAATGGTTTAGTTCGACCAAGGGGTCTGGTCGAACTGGACTGTCGTGGTTGAATCACACTTGTGCCGTCTCACTGTTTCGCATATAAATTTCACATCCGAGCTCTAATTTGAGTGATTCTTGCGCTCACGAGACCCTTTTTTCCTTGGCTTTTTATCCATATAAAGATCTCATAAAAACTCCAAGATTTGAATATTTAAAAAGCCATGGAATGCAGAATATCCGTTCTGTTCGGCACAGCACGTGCGATGTCACCATTTTGCTCATAACTTCCTCGTTTGGAACTCCATTGAGGTGTTCTTTACGCAAAAATGATCCTCTTTTCAGTGGCTTTTCAATCATTTATCACAAAACTAGTTTTGATCTCGCCACAAATACAGAAAAATTACAATAGTTGGACGTGCATTTTTCAGTATTGATTGCACAAGTTGCACCTTTTCTCTAACTTTGCACTTTAGATCATTTTTCCACCTAAAACACAATAAATACCTCAAGTGCACTTTTTTCTCACATATATTGAATATAAGACACTTGTGCTAATACACAACATCGATTCCCATCATAAAGGTGTTAGATTGGACACTAAAACAAGCTTATTTTCACTCTAAACGCCACCCTGCCCTACCCCCTATCCACTCCCACCCCCTGGCTACCAGCCAAAATTTTTAACCCTACCCCCTATCCACCCACCACCCCCAGCCCCCGGCCACCCGCCAATTCTTTTTTTTAAAAAAAAATTAGATTTTAATATTTAAATAATAAAAATATTACTACCAAACCCTACCCCCTATCCACCCACCCCACCCCCGGCCGCCCGGCCAAAATTTTTTTAAAAAAAATTTTAATTTTAATATTTAAATAATAAAAATATTACCACCCGACCCTACCCTCCCACTCCTGCCACCACCATCATCTTCCCCCCTTACTCCTATCAAACTCACGTAGCCAATCCCATCGTACTTAAAATTTCATGTATGGCAACAATTATCCGGATTCTGCCTTACTTCGGTCATGTTTAGCTTAGTGTGTTATTCCTTCCTTTATTTCCTCTCCTTTTCCTAGTGCACAAGTACCTCAGAAAAATTGAAAGTTAGTTAGAAAAAAATAATCACAAATAAAAATCTTAATCAAATTAGAAATAACAAATTAATAACGACTGCCGTCCTTGGCAATGGTGCCAAAAACTTGATGCGCGTTTTCTTTGAATGCAAAATTAATCCCCAAGTATTATGGTCATCAATTGCAGCTTAGGCAAGCGACCAAGTTAAATATCGAACCCAAAGGACGGGGTATTATCAATCCAATTATTTACTAAATTAATTAAGACAATGCATTAAAGATTGAGGATTTAATTATTAAACTACTAAGGAGTATTATTAAATAATAACAAATAAAATAAAATATCACTGAAAGAATATGAAAGTGGATCAAGTAGGAGAATAGGTAGCTCTAGGGCAATCCAGTTTTACTACTTAACTTCCCTCTCAAGTGCTGGTCGACTCTGCCTTGTGGACTATGGATGTATCACTAAACCATGCAAATCTACTCTATAGACACAAGTAAATATGCATGTAACATGTGTGAATAACCTCGGAACAAGAGACGTAATTTCACCCCCTTTCAAGGTACTATCAGTATCAATTATTTTCCACGTCTGGAATCTAACCCGATATGATCTTCCTTTGTAGGTACTATTAAATTACCCTTTTTATCCTACTTACTAGCACGAATTCAATTCAACTCAATTAATAAACATTCATATATGACAATCTAATGAAGCTTCGGAGTTTCCTCACTTAGAATCATAACATAAAACTCTGTTTAGTGGTGAACACATACAATCAACAACCAAATATATATTCAGACTCTATATAATAGTTGAAGATACACAAAACAACTGTGAATATAAGTTAAAAACATGCAATCATATATAAAATAAATTCACAGGTAGTGTTGTCAGAGGACACACAAGAGAGTTTAATTAATTCATAAGACTTTCAAAACCCTAGACTACCAAAATGGTTCTAGCCTATGATGTAGCGAAGAACAATCATGAGGGTTGGATAGATCTTACCCATAGTCTGAAAAATTAGAAAATAGAAGAAAAAATTAAGAAAACCCTTGGTGTAGAGAATTCTTTCCTTATTTCTTTCGTTTCTTCATATCCTCTTAATTCACCTTCTTGATTCTCCTTCTTGATTCCACAGATGAATCTTCACAGTGATGGATGAATAAAGGAAAAGATAGATGTGGATGATGGTATATGGTGTGGGGGTGATCCCCCTTATGGGGTGGTGTAGGATGATTGTAGCCTCCTCAAATAAATAATGATATAAAATATATGTAGGTGTGAGAAGGGAATGAAATAAGATATAGGTGAATCATGGAGGATTATGTGATTAATTGTGCTCCAAGAAATAGAAAATATGGGCTAATTTTCGATAATTTTAGAAATTCTCGAAAATTCTCGTCGGCAGCTGCGCGATCTTACGATTTTGAGCATAACTTCCTCGTCCGAACTCCGATTTGAGTGATTCTTGCGCTAAAACTATACTCTCTTCCGGAGATTCTCAACCATGTATCACACCATCAGTTTTGAGCTCCAGAAAAATACAAAAAATTACAAAAGTTGAGCGTGCTTTTTTCAGCATTCCTCTAACTTTGCACTTTTGATCATTTTTCCACCTAAAACACAATTAAACACCTCAAACGCGCCTTTTCCTCACATATATATTGAATATAAGACACTTGTGCTAATATGTAACAAAAGTTCCCATAAAAAAGGTATTAAATTTAATACTAAAACACACTTATTTTCACTTTCATCAAAAGCTTGAGGCAAAAATTAATCTCACCTGCATGTGAGGGAGCGATCGTGTTAGAGTGACTTGATTAAGTATTAAACGACTCTTCTATGTATTAGCTTAACAATTTAGATGAGCTGGTCATTTAAAATTGTGTCTGCCTGGTTCATCTATCTTTCACATTGGCCTCAACTACTGAATCTCTTCCCTTCCCCACTCTAATTCACATGATAACTATCAAGCTTTCTTTCTCGAACTACTTACTATGGAAGAGTCAGATTATTCCTATCTTGCAATGTCTAAGCTTTTTTTATAGCATTGACGGCTCCAATCCCGCACCATCTCACATGGTATCGAATGCAGTGGGGACTTCCACCCAAATCCAGCCTTTGACTCATGGAGATTTCAGGATCAACGACTTTTAAGTCTTTTTCCCTCCTCTCTTATAGAAGAATCCATGGCTGAGGCCGTTGGATGCACCACCTCTCGTGCCATGTGTCTTGCTCTTGAAGTAGCTTTTAGCCACCGTTCTAAATCTCGTGAGTTGCTATTGAAAGATGACTTGCAAATAATGAAGAAAGGTTCACGCTCAGTTGTTGAGTATGGGCGACAATTTAAATCTTTGTGTGATCAACTTGCTGTGATTGTACGGCCTGTTGACGACACGAACGAGGCACATTGGTTTCTCCGTGGCCTTGGTCCCTCGTTCTATAGTTTCTCAACCGCTCAAATGGCTCTCATCCCGTTGCCTACTTTTTGTGATCTTCTATTTAAAGCAGAAAGTTTCTCTATTTTTAAGGATTCTCTTGAGAATACAAATGCTTCTGCAGTGGCATTCTACATTGATTATAATTCAAAATCTAATTTCATGCATCCACTCATGGGTGTGGCCAACATCGCGGTCATCATCAACGTGGTAGAGGCCGTAGTAGTAGTCAGCGACGTCCTCCCCACTGCCACATTTGTCATCGAGAAAGGCATTACATCGATGCTTGTGGAGACCGCTATAATAAATGTTCAACATCAGCCTCCGTAAATCTTACCGAAGCATTCTGTGTTGGATGCACCATATCTCCAGCTGATATATCTGATTGGTATCTTGACACCGGTGCATCTGTGCACATGACTCTGACTTCATCTGCTCTTGATGTCTCAAAACCTTACTCTGTTTCTGACCACACTGTTGTTGGTAATGGCGCACAACTTTCTATTTCTCACATCGCCTCTACTTTTATATCACATGATGTTCCATAATTGGATGTTCTCATTGTACAACATCTCACTAAGAACTTGCTTTCTATTAGCAAGCTTACGTCTGATTTTCCTATCAATGTGATATTTACTGATCAGTCTTTTACTATTCAGCACCGCCACACCCAGCAGATTTTGGCTAAAAGGAGATGTGAAAATGGATTATTCATCTTGGAACATGTACATTTTGCATTGGTTGCTTCCTTATCAAATAAGCACTTACGTGCATCATTTGAGTTGTGGCAATCAAGACTTGGCCATGTGCGTCCTGATGTTATTTCTCTCTTAAATAAATTGGGATATTTAAAAGTTACTTATCTTTTTCCGAAATCAACGTTATGTACATCATGTCAACTTTCGAAAAGCAAACGTTTGCCATTTGCTCTTAATGAGAAACGTGTTGGACATGTTTTAAATTTAGTTCATTGTGATTTTTGGGGACCGACTCCCATTTTCTCTCCATCTGGATTTCGCTACTACATTATTTTCGTTGATGATTTTTCACGATTTACATGGATGTATCCAGTCACCAAAAAATCAGAATTCTATGCTAATTTGGTTCAATTTACGGCATTGGAAGAAACACACTTTGCATATCCTATAAAGAGGTTTCAAAGTGATGGTGGTACAGAATTCACAAATACGTAGGTTTCTACATTCTTTCGTGAAAAGGAATTCATCATCTTATTTTTTGCCCCTACACGCCTTCACAAAATGGACGAGCAGAACGCTAACACTGCCATATCACCGAGACTGGCCTAGCTATCATGTTTTATGAACATGCCCCTTCCTCATTATGGGTTGAAGCTTTCAATACTACTATTTACATTATAAACCGTTTGCCATCTTCAGTTTTACAAGGGAATTATCCATTCGAAATGCTATTTCATACTGCTCCAAACTTTGCAAATTTTCATCCTTTTGGTTGCCGAGTTTCCCCTTATTTACGTGATTATGCTGCAAATAAGTTATCGGAGAGCACTAAACTGTGCATTTTTGTTGGCTTAGCAGCAATTGTAAAGGTTTTAGGTGTCTTGATCCTGACAGCTCTCGCCTTTTCATTACACGGCATGCCAAATTTGAATAAGGAAAAAATTCTTCATCAAATATGGCATGCCGTGTTTGATGAAGAATTTTTTCCTTATTTTCATCAAATATGGCATGCCATATTTGATGAAGAATTTTTTCCTTATTCAAATTTGGCATATCAATCTACAATTTCTCACTTAGATATTTCCAGCTTTGTTGAGCCTATATCAGCACCAACAAAGCATACTGATCATGCAACATATTAACCTTTAGTTGCCACATCTTCTTCAACTTTGAAAACTAATCCATGCACTTTATGTCTAGATTCAATTGCTGCCATACCATCAGAAACTCCTACTCATGAAATTGAGTTGCACTGACCTGTTTTGGCTCATGCGCAATCTCAGCATCCCATGATCACTCGATCAAAAGTTGGAACTTTTAAACCACATTATGTTGCTGATTTATTTCACACCACTCTTATACAAGCTCTACTTGCTTCAAATGAACCATGTGGTTATAAATTTGCTGCTAGAAGTTCTCATTGGCTTGCTAAATGAGGAAATGCTTGCACTCCTTAAAAATAAAACTAGGGATTTGGTCCCACGTCCACCAAATGAAAATGTTGTTGGCTCTAAATTGGTTTTTCGAATCAAGTACTTGTCTGATGGCTCTATTGATCGGCGTAAAGCATTTTATTTGCTCAATGCTTTTCTCAGCTACCTAGATTTGATTATTCTCATACATTCAGTCTTGTTGTCAAAGCCTTTATTGTTTGAGTTATTCTTGCTATTGCAGTTATGAGAAATTGGTCTCTCTTCCAATTAGACGTCAAGAATGCATTTCTAAATGGTGTTTTAACTAAACCTATTTTATGGAGCAATCCCCAGGATATATTGATTCAAAATTTCTACAGCATGTGTGTCGTCTCAAGAAAGCTATATATGGTTTCAAGTAGGCTCCTCGTGCTTGGTTTCAATGGTTTAGTGAATTTTTGCTTCAACTTGGTTTTTAATGGAATAGAGTCGACACTTCTCTATATTCTCTCGCGTGGTTCTTCCATTGTGTACCTCTTAGTGTATGTTGATGATATCATTCTCACAAAAAATAATTCTGATTTGGTGAACCAATTTATTACTCGACTCCAGTCAGAGTTTGCCATCAAAGATCTCGGGTGCTTGAATTATCTTCTTGGCCTTGAAATTTCTTACACTAATACTGGTTATTTCTTTCTCAAGCCAAGTATGCATATGATTCTCACTCAAGTCTGTTGGATTCAAAGCTTGTTTCCACGTCTTTTCCAGCTGGGCAAACTTTGATCAGTGATGGCTCGGCCTTTAAAGATCCAACGCTCTATCGTTCCTTGGTAGGAGCCCTTCAATATTTAATTATCACTCGTCTGGATCTTTCATTTGTTGTCAATCTTGTTAGTCAATTTTTACCACATCCCAAAAATGATCACTTTCATGCTGTCAAACTTATACTCCATTACATCAAGGGCACAATTCAATATGGAATAAATTTTCAGCGTGGCTCTCCATGCAAGATACTTGGATACTCAGATGCGGATTGGCTCGCTGCCCTGAAACTTGACGCTCTACCTATGGCTACTCCTTTTTCCTTGGTGGCAACCTTGTCTCGTGGAGTGCTAAGAAGAAACCGACCATGGCTCGATCTAGTTGTGAGTCTAAATATCGAGTATTGGCTAACTCTGCATTAGCAATTGTCTGGTTAACTCATTTACTCCGGGAACTTCACGTGCCTCTTGTCACTACACCGCTACTTCTTTGTGACAACAACAGTGCCATTTTTCTTAACTAAAATCCAGTTGCTCACAAGCGTGCAAAGAATATAAATATTGATTATCATTTTGTCAGAGAACTTGTATCTTCTGGAAAGTTGATAATACAATTCATATCTTCGGACCTTCAGATTTGGTACAAATTGATAACAAATTCATCTTTACGAAGAGTCTTTGAACTTAGTCTCAATTTTGGTACAAATTTATAAGAGTTAGCGTACTCTATCGTTGTGTGTAGACGTGGTGACCAAGTGCAAAATTTATAATATCGAACCCAAGGGAGAAAGTGTTTATTTCTGTATTCGAAAGATGTTTCACTCTAGAAGAACTAATCAATAAAAGAGAGGTTGATTAACACTACAAACTACCTAAGAAAGTAATTAAAGATAGATGTACATATGTGATGGAAGATGGATGAAGGTGAGAATAGGAAGTATGTAAGGCAAACAATATCATGGAAATGGCTCATGTAGACTCACACACACACATTCATTGAAGGTCATCATGTTATGATATTAAGGGCAATCATTTATGTACCCCTAATCCCTATGACCAAGGTGATTAGGTTCTCAACTATTTTACAAGTTTAAATCTCCTAGGATTGTCTCTTACTCTCAATCCCCTTAAGGTACTATGCTCATAAGTTTGGTTCTCTTCACTAGTTCAAACACTTTTATAAGCAATTATCACTATGTCCTATCATGAGGTTCTAAAAATAAGAAGGTTATGACTTAACTCTCCACATACTAACTAAGTCATCTCGTGTAATCAATGATTCAATTAAACCACTAAGCATAATATTGAAATGGTCATCCTAACACTGTGAATAGAGAATTTAACTACACAAATCATACATAAAATAAAAATAAGTATTCATGATTGAAAATATTAAAACAATAAATTCATCAAACATGTGGTGTGCATAATCTACATAATCCTCAATCAATCATATTGGTAGCCTAGCCTCACATGAGGACTAGCCACTACAATTCATTACAAAATTAATATAATCCATGGTTTGCTCCAATTGAGCTAAATAATAAAAATAATCACAAATCAAAGGTAAGTTGGCTTCCCTTTCAAACTAGGCCTTCTCTTCTCTCAACATGCTCCAATCTTCACTCCTTTTGAACTTCCCTTCCTAGATTGGTGGATTGATGGAATAGTGGATGGATTTTAGGAGATCAAGTGGAATGGATGGATGAAGATGATGGTGAAAATACACCTACATGGTGTGTGGTGTGTGTGAGCAGCAGCTGCTCTCTCCTCTCCTTTGGATGATTGATATTTGGGTATTTATTCCCACTTGAAAAGCGCTAATTTCAAAGTTGACAGCTGGACATTATGCATGAAAATTTGCGCTTTGGTCGAATTTTCGTGATTTCCCCTGTTTTGTCAAATTTGCGCTGTAAGAGATACTCGACCAAGTTTTTTGAAAAACTTGAACGAGTTTCTTGTCAACTTTTTGGAACTTCTCTTCATCTTCTATTTTGCTCAATTCTCCTTCCAAAACACCTATTTAACATCAATGTAAACTCAACTTAGTGAATTTCATAAAATCCTTCAAAATCACCCAATACACGACCAAAATCTACATAAAACAGATAAAATAATACGAAAAAACATATAAAAAGAAACAAAAATCTGGGTGTAAATAGCGATGATCAGTCTTGCTCGTCCCCTCTTCGAATTCTTTCGTACCAATTTCTGTGTTGGCCCTCATCCCATGCCTCGCTTGGGGGGGATGATAATGTAGTTGATAAGCCATAATATTTGCTATATTTGTTATTCTGTAAGGATCTGTTATTATCTTTTGCTTATCATTTTTATTCTATTGGATACTATATAGGGGGCAGCTATTTGTACCCCCGATAATACTAAACATACCCCATAAAAATATTAAATTAAAATATTTCTAATTAAAAAGACTAAAATATCGTTATAAAAATATATTGTTTTTTTAAATTGCATACAAAACAAAATCAATTTCACCTTATCCCCTTCACCCAATCAATTCACGCCAACATTCAATTAATTGATGACGACCTTCTCTTCTACACTCTTTTTCTCTCTACTGCTCATCCTTACAGATCCACGTGAATCCTTCTTGGATTTCCTTCAACCCTTGAGTGGAACCAGAAAGGGTGCAACAACAAAAGGCTTTCTAACCTCAAACACTACCTCTCAAACCTAGGATACATCAAATCTCCACAATTGATCCATGCAAACGATTATTCATTCAACAATAGCTTAGAAAAAATAGCCAGAAATTACCAGAGCTTCTTCAAATTTTGGACGCCAACACGGTGGCCCTACATATTCACGATTATCAATCTTCCCAGTCACCCAAAATAAAAATTATTGCATCAAAGATCCCTCTTTCCGTTCACCAATTCCAATTCATACAATTCTTTCAATTTACTGATGTATATATGTTAGTTTTCTCTCAATAGATTCTAGATAACACAATTTCTATGCAACAATGGCTTCCGTGTCTTCTAGGTTCACAAACTGTAGAGGAGATCTTCAAAGATTATAGCGCTCGCCGTATGAGCACCACAAACTTCTCAGTTTTTCTTAATTTTTAATTAATGGGGGCAAGTTTAGTAACAGTTTTTAATGAACAAGGTATGTTTAGTAATTTAGGGTTATAAATAGTTTTATAAGGGTACTTTAGTCTTTTAGATAAAAATATTTTAATATTTTTATGGGGTATGTTTATTATTTTCAGGGGTGCAGATAGTCGCCCCCTTCTATATATTTTCAATGGAATTCTGTATAAGTTTAAGGCAAATATTTTACACCTTGTTAAATATAAATGCAAAGTCTGACAACAAAATATTGTTTTATATGAACTTAAACGTGTATATCGTACAATTACATGAAAGATTTTGTGAAACAAAGAAAAGAAAAGTGTAAAGAGTTTTATGGGACGAATGGAGTATATGTTGGCATTCGATCGTTTGGTTAACGTGAACTGTTAGGATTCCATATGTTTCTAAATAAGCGGAAGCAAGAAGATAGAAATGTATTACCTTTCACTAGGGTATGTTGAAGAAGAACAGCTGCTAAAAACAACCTCTTGTTCTTCTGCTGTATTCCTAAGTCCAATTTTGATGTCGTGTGGGTGACGATCTTCAATATCCTCTCAATCTGCTTCCTCCATCTCTCAAGCGTGTATTAGGCGTGTAGAATAGGGTTCCGAATAAGCTTAGATGACTTATGTATAGGCTACAATGGGGACCAGGAGGAGAAATTAGAGTCGAGCCTCCATTGGGCTTAAGTATCCAAGTTTAGCCCAAAACTTATACTTAAGTCCAATAATAATATAGTGCACTAAAATATTATTATTGTACTGCTTCTCTAATCCCAAATTACGTTATGGGCTCCTTCTTATTATGAACCCGACAGTCTGCCCAAGTTTAAGATATATAATGTCCATCAATTAATTAAGTTACTGACAACTCCATTAATTAATATCTCATCCGAGAGTAGTACCACTCAAACTTGTTATCATGCCGGAATAAATTCATCTGCAGGGTTTACATGATAATTCTTATGAGCTCCTCAAGAGGACATCATCAACCTATTTAATAGGACACAGATTCTTTCTACAATCAATAGCACACCATAGAGACAATATTATTTCCCAACTCACCGAGTTTGTTGATTTAATATACGTAAATCTAACCCATTGATAAATCAAAGAAATACATACTGGTTTACATTTTGAGGTTATTGTACAGGGATTAAGAGCACGAACATCCATAATAACTGAGATCAAGTTCTCCTATATAGTCAGTATAAGTCGAAGTATCTCAAGCGCTCCTGCTCAATACACACAAAGCATACTAATGTGATTTTATAGTCAAGACAAACTAATACCAAATCACACTACAACCATCCCGATAAATTGTCCCCATCTATCTCGATTGTGAGCATCTATATATACTTTATAAGAAAATCGATAATACGATCTTCCGTGCGACGCCGCACACCATATTATCTACAGTAAAAAGTAAGTGGACTTTTGCAACAACATATAAATAAATTATAATATGCAAAACGTTTGATCATATGATTCTCATTTCAAATAAACTGTAAAACATTGTTAATACTAAAAGCTAGACTTTTAGAATACAATATAACAATCTCCCACATATACTAAAAGACTACTCTGTCATATCTGCTGACACGCATCTAATCCCCATTCTTTCTACATGCCCATTAAATGCTTTCGCTGGTAGAATCTTAGTAAAACGATCACCTAGGTTATCCTCCGATGCAATCTTAGTGACAACGACCTACCCTCTTTTAACAATGTCTCGTATCAGGTGGTACTTGCGCTCAATGTGTTTACTCGCCTTATGGGCTCATGGTTTCTTCGAGTTTGCCATTGCACCATTGTTACCACAATAAATTGTGATTGCTTTGGGTAAACTAGGAATCACTTCCAAGTCCATTAAGAAGCTCCTGAGCCATACTGCTTCTTTAGCTGCCTCAGAGGCTTCTACATATTCAACTTCCATGGTGGAGTTCGCAATGCATTTCTGCTTTATACTACACCATATTATGTCTCCTTCTCCTAGAGTAAATACATAACCCGAGGTAGATTTACTAGCATCCCTATCTGACTGAAAATCTGAATCAGTAAACCCTAAGGCAATAAAGTATCTGTCCAGTAAATCAGCATATAATCCCTAGTCCTTCGTAGGTACTTAAAATATATTTTACTGCAGTCCAATGCCCTTGTCCTGGGTTACTTTGATACCTACTGACCATACCAACGGCATAAAAGATATCCGGCCTCGTCATAGCATTGCATACATGAGGCTTTCTACTGCCGAAGCATTAGGAACAACCTTCATTTACTCTATTTCATTTTATGTCTTGGGACACATTTCCTTTGATAGAGGTATTTCATGTCTAAAAGGTAGAAAACCTTTCTTGTAATCTTGCATGCTAAAACGAGCAAGGATTGTATTAATATATGAAGCTTGAGACAAGCACAACATTATTTTCCTCCGATCCCTTATTAATTTGATCCCTAGAATGTGTCCGGCTTCTCCTAAGTCCTTCATCTCAAACTGATTGGATAGTCATACTCTTACACCCGACAATACCTTTACATTGTTTCCAATGAGCAGGATATCATCCACGTAGAGTACAAGAAATACCACTACATTTTTATCACACTTCTTGTACACACATGATTCATCCGGACATTGAATAAATTCATATGACTAGATTACTTCATCAAAATGGATGTTCCATGATATTGAAGCTTGTTTCAATCCATAAATGAGCCTATTAAGCTTACACACAAAATGATCTTTGCCCTTTGCAATGAATCCCTCTGGTTGTTTCGTATGGATGTTTTCCTTAAGACTTCCATTCAGGAAATCTGTCTTGACATCCATTTGTCATACCTCTTAATCCATATGAGCAACAATAGATAAAAGAATCCGTATTGACTTAAGCATGGCCATAGGCGAGAAGGTTTTCTCATAATCGATTCCTTCTTTCTGAGTATATCCTTTAGCAACAAGCCTTGTTTTAAAGGTTTCCACCTTACCGTCAGATCCTCTTTTTCTTTTATAGACCCACTTGCTTCCAATGGCTTTCACACCATTGGGTGGTTTTACAAGCTCCCAGACTTTATTAGAATACATGGATTCTTTTTCATATTTCATTGCCTTTTGCCAAGATTGAGCATCTTTATCATGCAATGCTTTGTCGTAATTCCATGGGTCAATTTCATGTTCACCATTAACCAAGTCTGACGACTCTCCCAATCCCATGAATCTATCTGGTTGTCTCACAACCTTCACACTACGACGAGGCACCACAGGCAATTGTGTATCAGGTGTGACATGCGGTGCATTGTCTTATGGTATATCCTCTTATACAGTTGGTATTATATTTGGTGTTTCTCCTCTTACTTCTTCTAGAACAATTTTACTCATGGGTTTGTGATCCATTTTATAATCCTCTTCCAAAAAACTTGGGCTCATGCTAACGATCACTTTTAGTCTCTTGGACTATAAAACAAACCACCTTCCGTTCCTCTAGGATATCCTATAAACAGACATACATCAGTACGCGATTCTAACTTATCAGCATCTATCTTTAACACATGTACCGGAGCACCACAAATCCGAATGTGTTTAAGACTAGACTTTCACCTGTTTCCCGATTTGGTGGGTGTAGAGGCTACCGATTTAGAAGGTACTAAGTTCAGGATGTAAGATGTCGTTTCTAGGCGTATTCTCAGAATGAATTTGGTAATTCCAAATAACTCATCGTTGACCTTGCCATTTCCATTAGAGTTCGATTCTTTCTTTCCACCACACCATTCTGCTGGGGTGTGCCTGGTGTAGACAATTGGGATTCAATCCTGGCCTCTGATAAATAATTCCTAAACTCTCCCAAGAGATATTCACCACCACGATCAGATCGTAGTGTCTTGATACATTTTCCAAGTTGCTTCCCCACGTCAGCCATGTATTCTTTAAATTTATCAAAGCACTCAGACTTGCGGCGCATCAAATAAATGTATCCGTATCTAGAATAGTCGTCAATTAAAGTGATGAAATATTCATAACCAACTCTTGCTTGGACAGACATGGGACCACATAAATCAGAATGAATCAATTCCAAAGATCCTTGGCTCTATACCCCTTTGTCTTAAAAGGCCTTTTGGTCATTTTTACTTCCAAGCATGATTCGAAAGTTGGATAATTTTCCACAACTAATGAACTCAGAGGTCCATCAACTATCAACCTTTGAATCCTACTTAAGTTAATATGACCTAGCCTTTGATGCCAAAGATATGTTTGATTCATTTTCGAAGATTCCTTTCTCTTACTAGTAAATGTATCATTTAATTCAATTTGTTACACTGTGGGAGAAATTGGATTAAGAGTATACAAATTATCTATCAATGCACCATCACAGATAATAATTATATTTTTCCTTATAACAACCTTTTGTCATTAAAAGAAACAGAATATCCATCCTTGAACAATTTAGAAACTTAAATTAATTTTTTTCTAAAACGAGATACATAAAGACGATTCCTCAAAACAAGAGTTTTATTCTTATTGAAAAATAAATGGACGTCTACCACTGAAACAACCGCTACTCTTGTAGCATTCCCCATGAGTATGGAAATCTCTCCATCACTAAGCTATCGGGTTTGGTAGAACCCTTGCATAGAATTGCTGACATGGTCAATGGCTCCTATATCTACACACCAAGTGTCAGCAGATACATACAACCGCTAAATACGATTCAACAACTAGTAAATAAGACTTAGGCTTCTTGCTTCACTTGGTTCACCGGTGCTGAATTTCCTTGCTTCTTCTTATTCCTACCGCCTATCGGCCTAGGATAAGCAGCATTTTCACCAACACGAACCTGAGGAGCTTGACGAAATAGCCCTTTCGCTGTCACAAGTTCTGTCAGAAGCTCTGCCAACGTGTACAAATGTTTGTTCATACCGTAGTTCAGATGAAATTGCTCAAAACTCCTAGATAAGCTTTGGAATATGATATCGACTTGAGTTTCCCCATCGATTTCTGCTCCAAGGACCTCCAACTCATTGAGTTGGCCCATCATCCTAAGAATATGTCCCTTACAGGAGTGCTCTCAGCCATTTTGGTGTTCATCAGTATAACTATGCCCTCCTGTTGGATTGTATACTAAAAGTTTAGCTTTATTATGAACAATGTTATAACAATTTATTTGAAATGATAATCATATGATCAAATGATTGCGCCTTATAATTTATTTATATGCACGATGTAATAGTCCACTTACTTTATACTATAGATAATATATTGTGCGACAACACGCGGAAGATCATATTATCGGTTTCCTTATAAAGTATAAACAGATGCTCACAACCGAGATAGACGGGGACTCTCTAACGGGATGGTTGTAGTGTGGTTTGGTATTAGCTTGTCTTGGCTATAGAATCATAGTAGTGCACTTTGTGTGTATTGAGCAGGACCTCTTGAGATCATTCGACTTAACTGACTTATAAGAGAACTTGATCTCAGTTATTATGAATGTTCGTGCTCTTAATTCCTATACAATAATCTCGACACGTAGGGAAGTATGAATTTCTTTGATTCATCAATGAGTGAGATTTACATGTATTAAATAACAAACTTGGTTAGTTAGGAAATAGTGTTGTCTCTATGGTGTGCTGTTGATTGTAAAAGGAATCCGTGTCCATCATAGGTTGATGATGTCCCCTTGAGGAGCTCATAAGGATTATCATGTAAACCCTGCAGGTGGATTTATTCCGTCATGATAATGAGATTGAGTGATACTACTCTTGGATGTGATATTAATTAATGGAGTTGTCAGTAACTTAATTAATTAATGGGCATTGTATATCTTAAACATGGGGAGACTAACGGGCTCATAATAAGAAGGAGCCCAAAACGTAATTTTGGGATTAGAGCGACAGTGCAGTAATAATATTTTAGTGGACTATATTATTATTATTGGACTTAAGTATAAGCTTTGGGCTAAGCTTGGATACTTAAGCCCAATGGTGGTCTGGCTCTAATTTCTCCTCCTGGTCCCTGTTGTAGCCCATATATAAGTCATCTCAGCTGTTCTAACCCTAGAGAGACACGCCTAACACGTGAAGAAGGTATACGGAATAGCAGATTGAGAAGATCTCGAGGATTGTCGCCCACACGATGTCGAGATTGGACTTGGGAATATAACAGAAGACCGGAAGGTTGTTTGCTACTGCTATCCATCAACTTGCACAAATTTTTTATAAACTCTTATAGACCTCAGAATTCAACCTGTGATAAACTGACGGAAAGCCACAGAAGATAGGATCGTTTTGGTACATAGATCACTCAAATCCGATATCAGATGATAGAGTTATGCCCAACACGGTGAGGCTGCGTAGGCTCCCGACGAGAATCCATCTTCTTCAACATACCCTGGTGAAAGGTAATATGTTTCTTTGGTTTCTTGCTTCGCTGAATTTGAAACATATGGAACCCTAACGGTTTGTGTTAACCAAATGATCAAACGCCAACACCTCCGACCTAGCAGGACAACTCTGGTGCCCGAAGAGTTCTCTAAGATTTTGCATCATAACAAAGGCATAGTTCATAGCTTGATGCTGATGCTAAAGCATACTTCACATAGAAGCCAATGTATAACACTTAGACATTCTATCAGCTTTGACCCACCTATTATAAGCAGCTCTATCCTCTTCAGTAGAGTCGTCTGTGGGTACTTCAGGACATTCCTCAGTGAGCACACATTTATAATCTTCAGCAGTTAAAACAATGTCCATGTTTATTTCTAGTCAACATAATTTGCGCCAGTAAGTTTGTGTTCTTTAAGTATAACAGAAAGTGAGTTGAGTACCAATTAAAAATCCTGAGAATCATAAATAAATAAACAGATCAAACACTTTGAATTATAAATTTATATTGATTCCCTCAAAATAATATAAAATAAAATTCACCAGCATCTCAAGCACCATGAGTTTGCTTGCCACGATAGTGTGGACGTATACAAACCCAAACATTTACAAGAGAAGGTTTTGCCCATTAATTTCATTTGCCAACCTAACATTATGACAAAATAATTAATAGTCGGTTACTTTTTAGTCATGCAAATAACACCAGTGACTCTGATGGGGATGATACTTATTATTTGCACCCAAGTGTTCACCATTATTTGATTCCAAGTCCATTGCGCAAGCTTATGTCCCTTCAGATGGAGAAGATCATACTTGCTCGGGTACTTTCTACAATCATCATAAAGAAATTTGTACCAGTGATCCATGAATAAACTCATCCGATGGGGAGGAAGGCACTATAGCCAACGCGTAACTTTATTCACATCACTTACAAACCAATAATGGTGGCCGCGGAAATTATTAACCAATCCCCTCTCCCACTTAGTTATTTAACAGCAAGGGTTATAATAAGATAGCAACATAACATGCTTCTATTTATGGCAGTAAATCAAATAGATCATGCGTCCTCATATATAATAATAATAGACAAATAAATCAATTATGGCAGTTATATACTAAGAAATAAATCGCAAAAGTAGAACGTCTTGTCCAACACTCCAGCGATTAAACTGATATCTTACTCAAAAAGCAGGGTTGCTTGTGCCCTAAGATGCCCATCAACTCGGGTTGCCGTCAACTGAAATTCACTAGAGGATGTCGCTGCCGACGTGAAGACTACTGCCGGTCACCGCTGCTGCCGCCGATGTCCGTCGCACGACCCATGCCGCCGGCTCTATTGGATTGTGCCGCAACCCGCACGCATCGCCAATCTTCTGCCTGCACGACTTATGTTGGCAATGCCGACCTGTCGTATTGGCTGTCGTCACCACTCACGCCGCCCACTGTCGGCAGTCCTGCCGACAGTGGCTGCCAGTCGTGCCTCTGCCGATTGCCATAAAACTAACACCAATATGCATGCGCCGTATTATTCTGCCACACCATGCAGCTAAGCCGCACGCTTACCTCCAACGTAAGAACTGCAATAAAGCTGTAAAGTCGTCGGCCATCACTGCCTAGCCCCCGTCGATGTTCGTCTAGCCATGCCGATTGACAACATCGTTGCCACCTGCCATTTGTAAACCATGTCGTACGGATGACACGCGCCTTCCAACACCAGCGCCATGGTCCAGTCATGGTTGCATCACTCCTGCCATCAACCCCGTCATCAATAGCCTCACGTTGATTGCACGCCATCAGCCAGAATCATTCACTGCTGTGAGTGGCACCATATACCGCCATAGTCCGTCTCATCGCATCGCCATCTGCCGCAGTGTCGACAAACATCAAACGTATAGGGTATCCAAGTATAACACGTAATATTCATAAACCCTAATCACGTTGATGATATAAATCCTAGCCTAACGTGCCACGCTTCACCACGAAATCGAAGTTTTGATACTATTTGTTGGGTTTATCAGCCAGGGAGCCGGGCCCACTCAATCCAATAGCATGATATTGTTAGCTTTGGGCCGTCCACTGGCCCGCATTTACCACTCTAGGCTCACGCCCAAAAGGCCTCATGCTAGGGAGAGTCAATCCCTTATTTATAAACCCATTGCCAATCCCACTTCTAACTGATGTGGCACTTTGATTGACACCTAACCAACATTTCCTCCTCAAACAAAGTCCCGCAGCTAGACCATCCAGGTTGAGGTCCGAACATCCTACCATCCGCCAGTATAAGTTTGGGGCCTTGCTCTGATAACACTTGTTGGGTTTATCTGTCTAGGGAACCAGACCCACTCAATCCAATAACATGATATTGTCCACTTTGGGCCGCCCACTGGCCCGAATGGCCTCATGCTAGAGAGAGTTCATCCCTTATTTATAAACCCATCGCCATCCCCATTTCTAACCGATGTGATGTGGTACTTTGGTTGAAACCCTACCAACAGTATATTTTAATTGATGCTTATAAAATCAAATTATATGATGAAGAAGTATTGTGTAATACCCTTTTATCATGTTGATAATTGTATCTCAAAATCATCATCTTCCCCCCCTGCTCTTATCAATCCCATGTTGACAATCCCATAGTTCGTGAACATTTCACGTATGGCAACATTATCCGGATTCTGCCTTGCTCCGGCCATGTTTCGCATTGTGTGTTATTCCTTCCTTTATTTTCTCTTCTTTTCCTAGTGCATAAGCACCTCAAAAAAATTCAAGGTTAAATAGAAATAAATAATCACAAATAAAAGTCTTAATCAACTAGAAATAATAAAATCAATAATAACAGCCATCCCCGAAAATGGCGCCAAAAACTTGATGCACATTTTTTTTGCACGTAAAATTAATCCCCAAGTATTAAAGATATCAATTGCAGCTTAAGAAAGTGACCAAATTAAGTATCGAACCCAAAGGACGACGTATTATCAATTTAATTATTATCTAAATTAATTATGATGAAAGGCAATTAAGTTTGAGGTTTGGAATTATTAAACTACTAAGAAAATATTAAATAAAAATTAAAATATATTAAACACTAGAAGCATATGAATGTGACTCAAGAATGAAGAATAGGTAGCCCTAGGGTAATCCGGTTTCACTCATTAATTTCCCTTTCGTGTATCAATGTCTGACTCTGCCTTGTGAAATATGGATGCATCACTAAGCCATGTATACATACTCTATAGACACAAGCAAACATGCATATAACACGTGCGAATAACCTTAGGGCAAGAGATATAATTTCACCCCACTTTCTAGGTACTATCAGTATCAATTATTTCCCTAGCCAATTGGTTCTCTAACCCGATATGATCTCCCTTTATAGGTACTATGAAATTATCCTTTTTATCCTACTTACTAACCCGAATTCAATTCAATTAATAAGTATTCACATAAGATAGTTCTAATGAGGCTTCGAAGTTCCCCCACTAAGAATCATAACATGGAATCCTGCTCAGCAGTGAATGCATTCAATCAGTACCAAGATACGTATTCAGACTCTACATAATAGTTAATGATGCAAAAAACAAATCTGAGTATGAATTAAAAACGCATAGTCTTATATAGAATAAATCCACAAGTAGAGTATACACACAAAAGTTCAATTAATTCATAAAACCTTCAAAACCATAGACTTCCAAAAATGTTCTATCCTATGATGTTATGAAGAACAATCATGGGGGTGGGATAGATCTTACCAATATGTCTGAAAAATACAAGATAAATTAGGAAACGATAAAAACACTAGATGTGGGCATCGTCGCGTCCTCCATCTTGAATCGTCCTCTAGGTTCTTCTCTTAATTCTACAGACAAATCTTTAAAGTGATGGATGGATGGAGGAAAGGATGGATGTGATGGTGTGGGGTGATCCCCCCTTGTGGGGTGAAGAATGATTGTGTCGCGGTCTTTCCTTGGTGTGATCTGCATTCCCTTTTATACTTGTAAGCTCTCCTTATAGACCTTGGATGGACTTTTTTAGATGAAAACATGTAGATACATGCACTGGGGGTGTAAAAACTGCTCAGATCTGGAAATTTGCAATCTAGCTATATGCAACTAAATATTATTTTGTAAATTATTTGTGATAAACTTGTGATAAAGTTTCGGATCTATTTTATTTGAAATAATATCATTGTCCTTTATAGATCTGAGTGATCGAAAACTATTGAATATGATCTGGGTGATTTGAGAATATATCGTTTATAAGGATCTGTGTGATGCGAGGTGAAGTTGTTATTCTAAAAATGGATAAGTGTGATTACGGTGAAGTTGTTGTTCCAGAAGTGGATCTGTGTGATTTCAAATTTATTTGTTGCTTTATTTTTTATTAAATGATGATATTGGTATTGTAAATGAATTGTGAAGCATATGTAATTGCCCATTCTGCATACCATGCATAATCATAAAAAATGTTTTCCCTAAAATTAAAAAGATAATAATGGTGTGTGCGGCCACTATATGTACACTATGTTAGGGTTTGGAAAAATCATTACCGATACTTTATTCGGGGTTCGAAAAAATCATCCCCAACACTTTATTCAGGGTTCCAAAAAATCGTTTCCAACACATTATTCGGGGTTTGGAAAAATCATCCCCAATATTTTATCTAGGGATCAGAAAAATCGATCTGACACTTTGTGTGTCAATTGAGTTCATTTGGGTGTATATCATAAGTGTTTCGTTGGGATCCTGCAACTTGAACAGTTTTCAAAATAAAAGAGACCAACTAGAAAGATTAAGAAATATGCGATTGAAAACTAAATGCATTGTCATGCACTGACATGCATGATTTTTACTTACTGAGATTTTATCTCACTGGTTTAAGCATTGTAGGTGAGCCGTATATGATTGAGTTTTGTCATGTGACTGAGCAAGCTGTGGAGCTCCTTCAAGATTTTGAGCGGATGTACATAGATGACGACCTGTTGGGCTAGGCCATAGGCTTATTTTTTTCGTTGATATTTTATTAAGTAATGTAATAAATATTGTCACATATTTGGGTTGTTTGAAGTGTCGTTAGAAACCAGTTACGTATGTTGAACTGATGTGATGGTTTTGGATATAAATATATTATGTGAAAAAAATATATGCAGTTTTTATAATGATAATGTTTATGTTAATTAGTATTTGAATTATAAATATGTAAGGTGGATCGTGTCAGTATACCTAAATATCGCTAAGCAAAAGGCATGCAATTTTTCTATACCAAAATTTCGGTATACTGAACTTTGGCATACTGAAACTTTTGGTATGGTAAAGGTATGGATTTTCTAATACCGATATTTTAGGTATGGTATACGGTATAGCTAAAAATCTTCGATATGCCATCCGCCCATCCCTAAGGTGGACTGTGGACTGCATCTGCTGGAAACAATTGAAATTTTTTTCTCGTTTATTTTAATAAATTATTATATTATTTTTTTAAAAAAATTGTTATCACTTTTTATTTTAAATATTATCATTTTTTATTCATCTTACGAATTAATCATAAAATAGTTTATTTGATTGATTATCACTTTTTATTGATCATATATCATTTTTTATTAAAATTATTATCCTTTTTTATTCATTTCACGAGTGGTTCAAAAATAGTGCAATTGGACGGTTATAGCTTTTCACTGATCAAATATCGCTTTCTATTAAAAATATTATCATTTTTTTTATGTCCTACTATTTATTCATGAAATGAAATAGTTTAATTGATAAGTCATTATTTTTCCTTAGTATCACATTTATTAATAATATTATCACGTTTATCAATTCTATGGTTGTTCGTGAAATTATCTTTCGTAATTATTTATTACTCTTTATTAAAGATGTTATCACTTTTTTTGGGTGTTATCACTTTCATTTGTAGTATAATTTTTTCATGAAATATTTCACATTACCGTCATTATTTTTCATCAATTGGGTATCACTTTTCCTTATAAAGATTATCACTTCTTATCCTCCTCACGGAATCCATTTGTAAGACAGATTCACATAAGTCTTTAATGTAATGAATTATTCATAACATAATTAAAATGAAAAGTTATCACTTTTAATTGATCAATATTTTTTTATATTAAAAAAATTATTACTACTTTTAAAAAATGTTATCACATTTTATAAATTTATAATATTTGATGAGAGTGAAAACAAGCTTGTTTAAGTGTTCAATTTAACACCTTTTTATGGAAATTATTGTTATATATTAGCACAAGTGTCTCATATTCGATATATATGAGAAAAATGTGCATTTAAGGTGTTTTATTGTGTTTTAGGTGGAAAAATGATCAAAAGTGCAAAGTTGGAGAAAAGGTGTAACTTGTGCATGAATGCTGAAAAATACACGTCCAACTTGTGTAATTTTTCTGTGTTTGTGTGGAAGTTCAAATTGGTCATGTGATACACCGTTGTAAAGATACGGAGGAGTCGGTCATTTTGGTTCAAGAACACCTCAATCGGAGCTCAGATGAGGGAGTTATGATCAAAATGGTGAAGTTGCGCAAGCTGTGCCGACCAGCACGACTCATGCCACATTTGCATGACTCGGACCCTTCAAATGTTGGAGTTCTTGTGAGTTTTTTATATGTATAGAAATCCAAGGACAATAGGATCGTGTGTGCATAAGAATCACTGAAATTGGAGTTCGGATGTAGAAGTTAAGCACGTAACGGTAAAACTACGCGATGTTGCTCGACCATAGAGGGTTGCTCGACCAAAACCAATTTGGTCGAGCAACCTCCAAACTGCGTGAAAAATTCAGTTCTGCGCACAGACATGCCGCTCGACCAAGGCCAACCTTGCTCGACCAAGAGTTGTTTGGTCAAGTAAGGACACGGAAGCCATATTTATCGGATTTTACACCACCAATGCGTGTATGTGCGTATTTTCCTAAAAAGGCTCAGTAAGGTCCATAAGGAGAGCTTACAAGTATATAAGGGGATGCAGATCACACCAAGGAAGGAGGCCAATCCTTACTACACTAGCCCACAAGGGGGATCACCCCCCACACCATCACATCCATTCCTTCCGTCATCCATCCATCACTTTGAAGATTCGTTTGTGGATCCAAGAAGGAGAATCAAAAGGATTTGAAGAGATGAAATAAAGGAGGAAGGAGATCGCTACACCAAGGGTTTTCTGAATTCTTTCCTTTTATTTTCTAATTTTCCAGACTATGGGTAAGATCTATCCAACCCCCATATGTGTTTCCTACAACACCATGGGCTAGAGTCTTTTTTGTAGATTTAGGGTTTTGAAGGTTTTTATGAATTGATTGAACTTTCGTTTGTGTACTCCATACAACACTACTTGTGATTTATTTTACATATGACTATGCATTTTTAATCCACATTCAGAGTCGTTTTGTACATCTTCAACTGTTATATAGAGTTTGAATATATATCTTAGTTGTTGATTGAGCGTGTTCACTGCTGACTGGATTTCATGTTATGATTCTAAGTGAGGGGACTCCGAAGCTTCATTAGAACAGTCATATATGAATACTTATTAATTGAATTGGATTTGGGTTAATAAGTAGGATACAGAGAATAATTTCATAGTACCTATAAAGAAAGATTATTAGAGAACTTAGTGTACGGAAAATAATTGATATTGATAGTACCTAGAAAGGGAAGTGAATTATATCTCTTGCTCTGAGGATATTCACACGTGCTAGAAGTTGGTCGAGCTATGGTCGAGCTGCGTGTCTGTAATCTGAAACTCTTCCATTCAACTTGCTCGATCGTAGCTCGACCAAACTGGTCTTGGTCGAGCTACATGATTCTGGTCGAGCTACCTTGTGCAGTCTCACCATTTCGCGCATAACTTCCACATCTAAACTCCGATTTAAGTAATTCTTGCGCTCACGCGATCCTCTCTTCCTTGGATTTCTATCCAAATAAATAAATGAAGAAAAATCCAAGATTTGAAGGTGTAACAGGTCATACAAATTTGCACAATCGTACTGAGTAGGAACAATTTGTACGACGTCACCATTTTGATCTCAACTTCCTCGTTTGGACTCCGATTGAGGTGTTTCTTTCGCCAAAATGATCATCTCTTCTGTGGCTTTCCAATCATGTTTCACACTTCCATTTTTGAGCTCCACACGAACACAAAAATATTATGGAAGTTGGACGTGCATTTTTCAGCATTCTTTCACAAGTTTCCCATTTTCTCCAACTTTGTACTTTTGATCATTTTTCCACCTAAAACATAATAAAACACCTCAAACTCACCTTTTTTCTGAAATATATTGAATATAAGACACTTGTTCTAATATATGACAACAATTCCCATAAAAAGTGTTAAATTGGACACTAAAACACGTTTATTTTCATTCTCATCATGTATATCAGAGAGTTCTTTATTTGGGTTGGACCTCCAAGTCCCCTCCATTCCAAATTTATAAAGTGTGAATTCCTTCCAGCAACAGTTTGAATATCATGTTCTATCTCCTTAGCCAGATTAATGGTATCAAGGATATCCACGACATCTTTAGATCTGATCCAAGCTCGTATCTCCGGTTGCAATCCATTGAGAAAGAGGCCCAGACTCTGGCTCTCCATAATACGGGGGACGAGGGTCATTCGAGCAGTGAAATCATCATTATATTTATCAATATTTTCCATCTGCTTAGTGGCGGGAAAGGCTTCGAATGAATTTGCCAATAGGTTACCTCCATATCTTCTCAGCAGTTCATAAGGCAACTGGTTCCAAGTCATATTTGGGAATTTTTTATCAACCAATGGACCCAATGTAACACTTATCCTTCCATACAAACCATAGCCAGTTCCACCTTTAATTCCATGCTCATGCCATGGATCCGAAAATAATTCTCTGCTCGGTGATCCATGCTACGGGGTCATACCCATAAAGTTTGGCAACTCAACTCGCTTGCCAGTGAGTTGAAAGTCATTGTTGGTGACATTCTACCCTGGATCAAAGTCTGGGAGCGGATGGCGAGTGATTGTCTCTCTGAATTGTTGGTTTGAAGATCCTCACCACCTTCCTCCAAAATTGTTAATCGTTGTCATTTTCACCTAGATTTTAGTGTCGTTATTTTGTATTTTTGAATGTTTTTATCCGTATTTGTGTCACTTTTGGTGGAGTTATTGTTATTTTGAGGTATGTGGTATAAATTGATAGAATTGTGTAAATGAGCTTAATATATGTAAAACAGGTCAAGAAATGGACAAAAAATAGAGTCGGGAGCGAAAAGGAGACGGAAGAACAGGGAATATTGGTACACGGGCCGTGTGCGGAACATGGCCCTATAACCAATGACCGTGTAGTGTCATCAGAACTCGCTGCTCGCCCAGGAGGATAGCCGTGCACTGGTGCACGGGACGTGCGTTGCTGCACGACCCGTGTGCGGAGCACGGCCCTGTAAGAAGAAGCCATGCATTGTCGTCAGAAAATGCTACACAGCCATGCCCAAGGCCGTGCAGCGCTGCTCGAGCTGTCTGGAAGCATGCACAACACGCTGAAGTAGGTGTGCCCTACATGGACCGTGCGCTGCAGCACGGGCCGTGTAGGTGCAAAATTCTATGTAATTTTTAGAATGTTTCAGAACCTTCTAGAAGGTCCATAAGTGATATAAAACCATGACTTGTGCAAACTTTAGAGGGAGAATTCATTAGAGATCAGATTGGAGTAGTTACACACACCAAAACACCACATTTCCTCACATAGTAGATCTATCTTCCGTCTAAACCATCTAGATCCATAAAATCACCATTTGATTTATATTTTCAATCCATAAAACCTTCATTCCATCTATCCTACCACCATTTGAGAAAATTGGAACATCACTTATTGAAGAAGTTGATCAATTGAAGAGGAGGAAGGCTTTTCTTATGCAAGGGAAGCAAATCTACTTTCCAATTGTTAATTTTCTTCTTATTATGGCTCAAATGGAGCAAAGCTTTATTTGTATTGAATTAATTACCATGTTTAGTGGCTAGTTTTATAGTAGGGCTAGTCATATGAGTGGTTGAGGTGAAGAGTTAGATATGTAGAACTTGAGTAGTGAATTGAATTGATTTGTGGATTTTCTTCTATGATATATCAATCATGTTTCGTTTCAATGTTTGTGTGATTAAATTCTCTATTCTTAGTATTAGGATGGCCATTCCAATATTGTGAGTAGATGTTTAATTGAATCATATATTGAATTGTGCATGTATGTTAGTATAAGGGGAGGTAAGTCATACCCTCATTAGGCATGGAACATTCATAGGGGGACACTTAAGAAATTGAGTGAAAAGAACCAACTTATGATCATAGTATCTTAAGGGAATTGAAAGTAAGACAATCTTAGGAGATTTAGACTTGTAAAAGGGTCGAGAACCTAGTTTCCTTGGCCATAGGGACTAGCGGTAAAATTGTGATTGCTTTAAATCCACAAGTTAATAAAAATCACCATCAAGGGTTTTGCATATCTAGCTCAAGTCTTAACCATGAGTATGATTAGTCTTGCTCTCTTCTCAAGTGTATTCTACATCCATTCCATTAGTCATTTGCTCGTTATTTGATCATTTACTTAACTAGTTTACATTCTAGTTATTTGAGTAAAACTTTAAGCATTAGCTTTAATACCAAACTTTCAAGCATATCATTATTACAAAGCATAAGTCAATGTTTGCATTATAAATATTGCACTTGGTCACGCATATACGACAATGATAGAATACACTTGCTCTTGACATTTTACTAAAAATGCGGCTATGTTTATGGCACCGTTGCCGGGGAAATGTTAAACATTTGGCTGTAACGAGTTTGAAGTTGATTAGTTTTGATAAGGATTTCTTTTATTTGTTATTTGTTTACTTGTTTTGGTTGTTTTGGGAGCTAACTTGGAATTTCTTGTAGGTGCATGCGAACTCGTTCAAGGTCTCAATCCATTGAACCTTTGAACTTAGAATTGGAAGCTACCTTGAGAAGATAAATAAGAGGAGTGTTAGAACCCACGGAGGAAAATATGGAAGAAGTAAGGGATAATGAAAACATGGTTGATGAAGGAGGACACAATAATCTGGAGTTTGTTCCACAAGTTTATGCTCAATAAATGTACTTGTAAAATCAACAAATGCAAGCTATTATTCAAAACTTGTTGGCACAACAAGAAGCAAGGAATAATCCTCTGGTGGTGCAAAACCAACCCCGTGAAAATGGACATAATGTAGGTGGAATGAACATTCGAGATCATTTCCAACCTCAGTTCGGGAATTATACGATGGGCCACCGTTAAATGTTAATAATTTTGAGATCAAGACGGGATTGATCAACATGGTGCAAGCAAATCAATTTGGTGGTGGTGCTATGGAAGATCTGAATGCTCACTTAGCCCAATTTACGGAGTTAGCCAACACAATAAAGATAAATGGGGTAAGTGAGGATGTGATCAAAATGAAGCTTTTCTCATTTTCATTGAGAGATTAGGCTAAGGCTTGGTATCATACTATACCACCGGAATCCTACACCACATGGATAGAGTTGACACAAAGATTCTTGAGCAAGTATTTTTCACCATCAAAGATGTTGCATCTTAAAGGGCAAAATTTTCAATTCAAGCAATTTCCACTTGAGACATTTAGTGAGGCATGTGACTGTTTCAAAGAGATGCTTAGGAAGTGTCCACAACATGGATTCCCCGAGGAGCAACAAATAGGATTTTTCTATGACGGTTTACACGGAAGTGAAAGGATGCTCATTGATGCTTCGGCGGGAGGTTCGATATTGGGGCAAACTCCGGAAAGAGCAATTGCTATATGTGAGGAAGTAGCTTTGAATACGGGTCAATGGCCCATGGATCGTGCATCGGGAATGTATGAAAGGAAAAGGATTGCTAAGATGGAAGAAGTGTGCTTGCAATAAGCGAAAAGGTTGGAAATACCTAAGGAAGATGTGACCGATAGGGCAATCACGGAGATCTTAAAAATAATGAATGCTAGCATGCAAATGTCTCCAAATTCTACGCCGGTGGTGAATCAACAAATACTTGCAAATTCTCAACAATGCATGACTATGCCTAATTTGGGTCCATCTTCTCAAAGTTGTCAAATGCCTACCTCTATACCTCAACAAGGTATGTCCTCTAATTTTTAAATGCAAGATGCATGGTGTTCATCGGATATGACGCTTGAGGAAGTTGCCTTAATGCAAGAAAGTAACTTCCAAGGAAATTATGGTGGAAATTTTGGAAGCCATGGAGGAGGATATCCACAAAGGCAAGGAGGATGGGGCCAAGGAAACTTTCAAGGGAATTTTAATTAACCTCGTAGGTATGAGAACTTGTCTTATGGAAATCAAGGGAATGCACTTACTCTACCATCGGGCATTAATCCGGAGGAGAAAGCTCCAAATGGTAAAGGAAAGGCTACAAATGAAGATCAATTCACAAAAATTTTTGAATTTATGAAGCAAGAAAAAGAGGTGAATGATAAGAGGTTTGATTTCATAAAACAAGAAAAGGAGTTGAATGAGAGTCGATTCAAGGCTTTAGAGACACAAATGAGTCAAATGACAAGTGAAAGGGGGGATGTTCATCGGCAAGGGAGATTTTCATCTACAACCATTACTAATCCGAATGAGCAATGTAAGGCGATTGAACTTCGTAGTGGAACAAAATACGAAGGGCCTTCTATACCAACGGAAGTGAAGGAGGTAGAATGTGAAGTTGAGCCCATGGAAAGCTTGGATGAAGAAGGGAAAGAGAAAGGAGTTGACATTGTCGAAAAAGATGAAAGTTCCCCTATAATTGAAGAAGAGAAAGTGAAGTCTCCAAGATGTAGAGAAGCAAAATAAAAAGAGAGAGAAAAGAAGTTTGAAAAAGATGAATGGGGAATTCCGAAGTTGCCCGTGGCAATTCCGTTTCCACAAAGGTGTTTGAAAAAGGGATTAGAAGAAAAATTTGCCAAGTTTGTTGAGATATTGAAGAAGATACATGTGAATATTCCTTTTGCGGAGGCTCTACTTCAAATGCCCAATTACTCCAAATTTTTGAAGGATATTTTGTCAAAGAAAAGACGCTTGGGAGAGTTTGAAACGGTGAACCTTACGGAGGAATGTAGTGAAATCTTGCAAAAGAAACTTTCCCCTAAATTGAAAGATCCGGGGAGTTTCACCATTCCATGTGAGATGGAAGAACATGAAAACTACAAAGCCTTATGTGATTTGGGGGCTAGTATTAACTTGATGCCCTTGTCAATTTTTAAGAAGTTGGGCATTGGAGAGGTCAAACCGATGTCGATTACACTTCAATTAGCCGACCGGTCGTTGACATATCCAAAGGGAATTGTGGAAGATGTTTTGATCAAAGTTGGAAAGTTTGTATTTCCCGTTAATTTTGTGGTACTAGATATGGATGAGGATGCAAATGTTCCATTAATACTTGGTCGTCCATTTCTTGCCACGGGGAAGGCATTGATAGATGTGGAGAAAGGAGAGCTCACTTTGAGGGTAAATAAAGAGGAGGTTATATTTTCGTTAAGAGAGGCTATGAGGTATCCACGAAATAAGGAAGAATGTAGAAGAGTGGAGGTTGTGGATAACATTGTTGAAGAGCATATGTATCACCTTCATTCCAAAGATCCGTTGGGAATTATCATAAGTCATTCTTACTCTATTGAATCTCTTAAATCTAAATCTTCCTTTTTGTTTTGAAAATGATGAAATGATTGATGATTTACATGGTTTAAATGCTTGTAGGGAACTCACGAGTGAGGAATCAAAGAAAGTAAAAGTGGAGAGACTTGATGAAGAACCGAAAGAGGAGGTGCAAGAGAAGAAGAAGGTAGAATTGAAACCATTGCCGGAGCATTTGAAGTATGCTTTCTTGGAACGAAATAAAACATATCCGGTAATCGTATCCTCGTCCTTTAATGATTTAGAATTAGAAAAGTTGTTAAGAGTTTTGAGAGAACATAAATCCTCTATTGGTTGGATCATAAAAGATTTGAAAGGTATTAGCCCATCTATGTGCATGTATAAAATTCATTTGATTGATGATGAGAAGTCTTGTATACAAAACCAACAAATATTAAATCCTATAATGCAAGAAGTGGTAAGAAAGGATGTGTCAAAATGGCTTGATGCGGGAATAATCTATCCAATAAGTGATAGTCAATATGTAAGTCTCTTACATGTAGTGGCAAAAAAAGGTGGTATGACTATTGTTAGATCCGATACAAATAAAACGATGCCACTAAAACTATCACAGGTTGGAGAGTGTGTGTTGACTATCGAAAATTAAATGAAAACACTAGGAAAGATCATTTCCCATTACCATTTATAGATCAAATGTTGGATCGTCTTGCGGGGCATGAGTATTTTTATTTTCTTGATGGTTATTTCGGGTACAATCAAACATTAATTGCACCGGAAGATCAAGAGAAGACAACATTCACATGTCCTCCCTATGGTATGTTTGCATTTAGAATGATACTGTTTGGTCTATGTAATTTCTTTGCCACTTTTCAGTTTTGTATGATGGCTATCTTCGATGGTTTGATTGAAAATATTATGGAAGTGTTTATGGATGATTTTTCCGTGTATGGTTCCTCCTATGATATATACTTAACTAATCTCACCATTGTGTTGCAGAGATGTGAGGAATCCAATCTTGTGCTAAATTGGGAAAAGTGTCATTTTATGGTGATTGATGAGATAGTATTGGGACATCATATTTCAAAGCATGGGTTAAAAGTGGATAGAGCTAAAGTGATAGCCATAGAACGTCTTTCTCCTCCTACTAGTGAGAAGGGGGTGAGATCGTTCTTAGGCCATGCGGGCTTCTATAGATGCTTCATTAAGGATTTTTTCAAAATTGCTAAACCTCTTTGCAAATTGCTTGAAAAAGATTGTATATTTAACTTTGATGACGAATGTCGTGTATCATATCAGGTGCTAAAGGATGCTCTCACTTCATCGCCAATACTTGTCACTCAGGATTAGAGAATGCAATTTGAATTGCTTTGTGATGCTTGTGATCAATCCACTAGAGTGGTGTTGGGACCAACAAGGGAGAAGAAGTTTAGAGCAATCTATTATGCCTCAAAGACCTTGAATGCATGCCAAGTCAATTATACCACCACGGAGAAGGAATTTTTAGTCGTAGTGTATGCTTTTGGGAAGTTTCAACCATACTTGGTTGGAACACAAATGATTGTTTACACGAATCACGTGGCTATAAAATACCTTATGAACAAGAAAGATGTTAAACCTCATTTAATCCGTTGGGTATTGCTTTTGCAGGAATTTGAAGTGGTGATCAAAGACAAGAGAGGTGTGGAGAATGTGATAGCGGACCATTTGTCTAGATTAGAAAATAGAGGTGAGAATGAGGATGTAAAGCCAATTGGGGATGAGTTTTCAGATGAAGAAATTTTGGTATTGGAAGTTGAGCAAGTATGTTCTCTCACTGTGAATGTTCCGCCTTGGTATGCCGACTATGTTAACTTCATTGTTTGTGGAATTGAGCCTACAATACTTAATGAGTACAAGGAGAAGAAGTTTCATGTTGAAGTGAAGAAGTACTTGTGGGATGAACCTTACTTGTTTAAGATTTGTAATGATGGAGTGATAAGAAGATGTGTGGCCGAAGAAGAAGTTATGGGGATTCTTGAACTTTATCATTCGTCTTTGTGTGGAGGTCAATTTACTCATCAAAAGACGGGGCTAAAGTTTTGCAATCGGGGTTCTATTGGCCAACATTGTTTAAGGATGCAAAGAAGTTTGTGGCTAAGTGTGATCGATGCCAAAGGATAAGGGGAATAAGTAAGAGAGATAGAATGCCCCTGACCTTGAGAATTGATATGGATATATTTGATGTATGAGACATTGATTTTATGGGACCATTTCCCTCGCCGAAAGGATATGTATACATCTTGCTAGCAGTAGATTATGTGTCAAAGTGGGTGGAGGCAATCCCCACTAAGACAAATGATGCTTTGATAGTGAAAAGGTTCTTGAAGAAGAATATTTTTACTAGGTTTGGAGTTCCACGGGCTTTAGTGAGTGATGGAGGATCACACTTTGTCAACAAGTTGATGGAAAGTTTGTTGAAGAGATATCAAGTGAAGCATCGAGTGGCTACACCGTACCACCCTCAAGCAAATGGTTTGGCAGAGGTCTCAAACCGCCAAATCAAGTTAGTTTTGGAGAAGACAATCAATGGAGGGAGAAAGGATTGGTCGGATAAGCTTGATGATGCTTTATGGGCATATAGAACGGCTTTTAAGACCATCCTTGGTGTGTCACAGAATCAATTGGTCTATGGTAAAGCTTGTCACCTCCCCGTGGAGTTGGAACATCGTGAATTGTGGGCTATCAAACGCCTCAATATGGATGAAAGGGAGAATGGTCAAGCAAGGTTGTTGAAGTTGAGTTGGAGGAGTTTAGAGGAAGAGCATTTGATAACTTAATCAACTACAAAGAGAATATGAAGAGATGGCATGATGCTAAATTGAAGGAAAAGACGTTTGCTCCGGGGGATAAATTTCTTGTATTCAATTCGAGGCTTAAGTTGTTTCCTGGAAAGCTCAAGTCAAAGTGGATGGGGCCATATGAAGTGCTTGAAGTGTTGAATGGACATACGTTGAACCTCAAGGGTCCAAATAATGAGTTTGTGGTAAATGGTCATAGAGTGAAGCATTACCTATCTCCTTCTCAAAAGGAGATAGTGTATGTGGATACTCTCTCTTCCTAAACTTCTTTGATTTTGAAGTAGTGTAGATTGTATTTTCTTTTTTTTGTTTAGTAGTTTTCTTGTAAATTTGGTATGAAGATGGTTAAGCTTATGAGAAATGTATAAGATGAAGGACAAGGATGCTAAATATGGAATAATGATGTATGCATCACCACTCTTTACAAACTTAAATTTTAACACTTGTGTTAATTTAAGTTTGGGGGGAGGTTGCGTGGTGGTCATACTTGATCATACGAAAGGAGAAATATGCACAAGAGTCATCGGGGGAAAAGTTCATGAAGAGCATTGAGAAAATGACAAAGGTACGTCTCACCACTTTTTGCAAAATTAATTCGCAACTTGTTTCGATTTAAGTTTGGGGGGAGAGTGCGTGGTATGACCTATACTTTGTTTATTAGTTTGATGAACCATGTGTATCTTGTATTGTATCTTGTATCTTGTATTGTCTTGCAAAATGGTCAATTTTGAAAATTTTCTCATGAGTTAGTTTTGTTTTGGTATGTTTGGTGGTATTTTAATTATATTTCAATCTATTTTTGATCATAATTGTGGTGTGAATGATATTGAGAAGTGTTTGAGCATGAATAGGGTGTGTGAAAGTGAAAAAACAGGGCAAGAATGAAGTGAAGTATGAAAAATGGAGAAACAGGGCAAAATGCTACACGGGCCATGCTCAGCACACGGCCCTGTAGCACTTGGCAGTATAGTGGCATCCGAAAATGCTATACGGCCAGGAGGAAGGCTGAGCTCCGCAGCTCAAGCCGTGTAGGAGAAGGTACACGGGCCGTGTTCCGCAGCTCAAGCCGTTCTGTACTCATTCCACGAGTCTTCTCCCATCCGTGCACACCCAATTCATTCTTCCAAGCACACAAATCTTCCACCCAGGTTAGTTTTGGAAGATTGTGAGTGAAGTTCGTCGATTTTGCACATCAAACACACTTCTCCACATCTAATTGTCAAAAGGTATGAACTTCTTGAACCCTAACTTGTAAACTTTGATATGAATTGATTGAATTGATGTATGGGCTTTGTTCTAATATGATTTGTATGCTTAATTGATGATATTCATGCATGATTCAATTTGGATTTTTGAATAACATTGAATTAGGATTCATGAGGAATAATTTGGGGATTGTGTGAGAATCATGAGTTTGAATAATTGTGTTATGCTACTTGATAAATTACATGAGTATGGTGTTTATTTGAGAGAAAATAGATTTAGATATTGAGGATTTGGGCATAAGGTCATGTGAATTGAATATTGAGAAGATGTTTAAATTTTGTGCATGCCAAGTGTTCGATGAAATGTCTAAGAGAGGATTTTGTTGGAATTTGATGATCATATATGAATAATGTTTGATGATGATTTAATTTGGAATTCATATGTGGGAAAATAATTAGAAGTTGGTTAGAATTGTTGATAGTTGAGATGAATGTCAATAAAGTGCTTAGTATGAATAAGTTTGAGGTATAATGATGTGAATGAGTTCGTCAATGTGTAATAGTTTCCATTCTAAGATTGAATAACTGAGGTGGAATCTTTGTTAAGTGCATTCACATTTTTATTAAGGTCATTGGGTATAATTTGATAATTGTTATTTTGTAGATGGCCGAGAGGAGAGTTCGACCCATGAATGAGGATTTCATTGTGATAACTGATTCTGCAGAGTTGTCTAATTTGGATGCGCAGTTAACTATAGAAGGAATCCATCCGGAAGAATTTGGGGTTGAGTTTGAAGATTATTGGGAAATTAAAGTACGTGCTTCGGTGGCAAGCGTTAGCTCTAAAGATCAAGCCCACTCGTTTCCAAGACACGGAGACAATGAGAGGATTAGGAATTGAGGAGGACTTGAGGAAGCTTTCCAGATTTGCATAAATGGAAGCATTCTTTGATAAGAGGCCACCAACCTATTTCCATTTAACTGCTGAGTTCATGAGCACTTTGCAAGTGAAGAAGGATCGGAATGGGTTTCCTCTGTGGGTGACATTTCAGTTGGATAATGTATTGAGAGAAAATGTCATGTTGGCTGTTTTGAATGAGTGTTTTGGGTGCCCACCATACAAATTTCATCGGAGCTTTTATGCAGGAGGTACTTTCAATCAGCAGGAATGACGGATGAGCTTAGTGAATGACGGGACGGAAAGAGCGGGATATGTTCCCAGTGCTTCAAAGGGAACGGCCATCCGTAATCCAATAATGAGATACTTAGAGAAGATCGTCTCAAATACAATCTTAGGGAGGTTTGAAGGTGGAGCTGTTGGAGAAAAGCAGCTTTATATTATGTATTGCTTATACAAGGAGCTACCACTGAATGTTGCAGCACACTTTGTGCAACATGCTGAGAGAGTTGCAAAGAGATAATCATCTCAAGGTCTAATGCTAGGAGGGATGATCTCTATGATATCTCAAGGTTTTGGAGTTAATCTTGCAGGTATGGAGAATCGGATGGTCAATGAGGGGTTGAATTACCAACAGTTGATGAGGATGGAGTTCTTGACCATGGTTGGGAATCAATATTGTTTGAGGCAGGAGAAGGGAGCTCCATTTCCCTTGCCAACTCCGGAGCTCACCACGGTGTACATTAGAAGGAGGCTTGCTAATTTAGCTCTGGGTAGTGTGAACCATTCCAGAGTGGTGAAAGCTTTTTATAGAAGAAACAGGAATGAAATGGAAGAGGTTCTTTGACAAATGAGAGTTGAAGAGAATGAAGAGTTAGCCAACTTAAGAGCAGAGCCACTGCCAATGGAGGGCGATGAGCAAGGAGAACAACCGAAGCAAGTGGAGTTTGAGGAGCAGGGCCCTGATCCACAACAGTTTGAGGAAGAAGGGGCACAACCACCAGTGGGACTCGACCAAGGTGATGAACGTTGGAATTACATGATGGATGAGTTGCGAGACATGAGGCACGTGCAGCAGATATATGGGGCACAAATCAGGGAGATCCGAGAGGTTCAGCAAGAGCATGGAAGGCTTGAGGAGTTGAGAGCTGGAGAACGTCGTAGAGAGTACTACGAGGAGTGTTCACGGGTGCATTCCAACAACATGGAAGAGATGATAACTATGATGTTCAACTTCCAGTTCCCCCGATCTCCTCGTGCTTACAATCCATGGAATGCTTATCATCCACATCTACAGTCGCCTCCAGAACAATAAAGGGAGTATTTTAAGTGCTTGGCACTTTTGTCCATTCATCTTAGCCATGATAGATTGTTGGAAGAATGTTTGGATTGATTTGATTTGATTCGATTGGATTGTACTTTGATTGTTTTTTTTGGGAGGTTTCTTATTTTAGGATTATTTTATTTTCAGTTTTATGCGATTTTATTTTAGTTATTTTGGTATTTTGGTTTGATTTTTATTGTGTGGATGTGATGGGATTTTGATTTTCATTGTTATGGATGTGAATTTTTGTGTTGATACTTTGAGATGGGTGATTTGGTTTATGCATGTTATATGTTTTTGTATAGTTTGTTGATCCTTTGATTATTATGTGGTGTTCGTTTGTTATTTTCATTCTTGTAAGGTTTGGTTTGGTGGTATATTTTGAGAAGGTGTTGATTATTTTTGAATATGAACTATGATGCATTATGTGTAATGAGTGATGGCAAGCAAGTTAATGGTTTCGACTTATTGAAATTGTGGCATGAATTACATAATTTGTTCAATTTTGAGAAACATGAAAGGTAATTAGGTTTCTATTGGTCCAAGCAAAAGCTTGTGAGACTTGAGCCTCAACCGTACTTCCATGGTTAATTCTTGATGAGAGGACCGGTTGAACTTAGACAAACTAGAACTTTCTCATGGACTATAGGAATGAATCCCGAATGGTTGAAATTGTAAAATGATCTTAGGCCATCCTTGATGAATGAGTCATAGCCTTAAATTTCCTTACCAAAAACATTATCCTTAGTAAACCACTTTGAGCCTATAAGCCTTTTTCTTTGTGATTAAAGCACAATACAAACCTTTAAAATCCTCTTGAGCCTTATATATAACCTAAGTGTGGGTGATTGAGGAGATGGTGGTTTACAATGATTGATGTGAGAATTGTGCTAGAAAAGAAAGGAAAGGGTTAACAAATAAGAAAAGGATGCCAAGGAGCTAAACAAAATATACATGTAACCTCAAAGACAAGAAAAAGGAGCAAATCAACAAAAATGTGCTCATGAAATTCAAAAGTTGAAAGAAAGGAAGCATACAAATCAAAAGAAGCTCAAGAAATCCAATGAATGATAATTGAAATTTTTGTGAATAAAGATGAGAGTATAGGAAGCTTGAAGTGAAGAAGTTGAAGAAAGGAATCATCTCTTCAATTACTTACACTTGATTAGTCACTATTATCCAAAAATTTCCTACTTTACCAAAGAGCTTAAACATTACATCCTAAGATAAAGACCTTTTTGATCACTTATTGAAACTAGGGTGGCTTGTGAACATAGTCCATGAGTAAGCCTATGGTGTGTCGGTTTTAACCGGTTAATGAGTGATGATAAAAACCCTATCATAAAGAGTGTTGAGTGAAAACTATAATCTATGAGAGGCTTGGATTGAAAGGGATTTGAGTATTCTAATATCATTCTTAAGATTGAACTTGTTAATCTTTCATGTTATAAGTTTGATGATGTAGAGATGCTTAATGTGATTTTGTAGTCCTTATTACTCGTGATGTGTTGTGGTTTATGTTCCTTAGATCTTTTCCTATGTGAAAATTACTCCTCTTGTTTATCATTTTTCATTGTTCGAGGATAAACAGTACTTTAAGTTTGGGGGTTGATCGTAGTCATTTTCACCTAGATTTTAGTGTTGTTATTTGGGTATTTTTGGATGTTTTTATCCGTATTTGTGTTACTTTTGGTGGAATTATTGTTATTTTGAGGAATGTGGTATAAATTGATAGAATTGTGTAAATGAACTTTAATATATGTAAAACATGTTAAGAAATAGACAAAAATGGAGTCGGGAGCGAAAAGGAGATGGAAGAATAGGGAATGTTGGTACACGGGCCGTGTGCGGAACATGGCCCTGTAACCAATGGCCGTGTAGTGTCATTAGAACTCGCTCCTCGCCTAGGAGAATGGTCGTGCGTTGCTGCACGATCCATGTAAGAAGAAGCCGTGCATTGTCGTTAAAAAATGCTACACTGCAATGCCCAAGGCCGTGCAGCATAGCTCGAGCCGTGTCTGGAAGCACGCACAACATGCCAAAGTAGGTGTGCCCTACACTGCGCTGTGAACGATATGTTAATTATTCAAAAACGAGAGGCCGAAGCCAGTGTCACAAGTACATATAATTAAAACTCCACAACGGAGCAACCAAAGAAAATACGCCTATCTAGATAACAAATGCTCGAATCTAACTACATGCATAAGTATGGAATTAGTCAAGCCATCCAAAGAAGGTTGGGCACCCTCGAAGAGTGCCTCGTTCCGAGCCTTCCATATGAGGAAAACGCTTCCGTAGAAAGCAAGCGTCCACCTCATCCTCTCACGAACATGCACACGCCGGTCCTTGCTGAGCCACTTGAAGCCGGCCTTCAACGTGGTAACCTGTCTCCTCTACTCCACTTCATGTCTAACCCGGTTCCATACATGCTTCGTGAACAGACACCCGAAGAAGAGATGGTCTCTCGATTCGGGAGCCCCCACGCACAGCACGCACTCAACCTGGCCTTCATGGTGTCTCCATCTATCCATGGTAAGCAGACGGTTCCTCACCGCGATCCACATCCTGAATGAATGCTTCAGCGGGACCCATGGACTCCATAACTTCTTGTAGATAGGCTGTACCGGCATGGAGTGTGAAACGAGCCAATACAGCTTACCCACTCGAAGCCTTCCCATCTCCGAACACGAGGCAAAAGTGGTAACAATGTCACCACCAATCCGTGCTCTGACCCTATCCCTCGCTCGGAGTATGTCCTTCCACACAATTGAGGTGCTATAATTCACCTCAACATCCCAGCACGAAGAAGACTGCAGATAAATGGCATTAATCCATTTGATCCATAACGACTTCTTCTCCTGATGCACATCCCACAACACTCCACAAAGAGCCGCATCGTTCTGCAGGTCGAGTCCCCTAAGTCCCAGGCCACCCTGTTCCTTAGGGAGAGTGACCTCCTCCCAACGAACTGCACCTCGTGGTGTTCCCCAAAGGAATTTCCTTATCATCCTCTCGATTCTATCCACAATTCCCTTGGGGATCTTCACCATTGCCGTCCAGAAGTTCAGCAGGCCGTACACAACCGATCGGATGAGCTCCAATCGGCCGGCGTACGACAGCAGATGATGACCATCCCATGATCAAATTAGTAACCTGCGTGATGAGCGGCTCGAACGCAGACTCCCTGAGCTTGCTTCCCTGTAACGGTACTCCCAAATAACGCACAGGAAAGGTGCCTTCCTGAAAAGGCAGCACCTCACGGATAGCCTGCTCCTCATCCTCCGGAACCCCTGCTATGAACAAATGAGACTTATCTGCATTGACCTCCAACCCTGACATACGAGCGAATAGATTAAGTGCCCTGGCTACAACCTTGCCGAAGATCGGTTACCATAAGCAAATATAATCAAGTCGTCCACAAACGCCAGATGAGTGACTCCCACCTTCGCACAGTGCCTAGAGTGGTACTTATAATTATTTGTCACAGTCATTCTCCTGAAGAGACGGGAGAAGTAATCCATGCACAGGATAAATAATAAGGACGACAGCGGATCACCCTGATGCAAGCCTCTCTTACCGTCGAAATAACCCTCAGGTGACCGTTGACAAGGATGGAGAATGAGGTGGTGGTAACACATTCCATGATCCATCCTATCATATGCTGAGGAAATTTCAACCTCGTAAGCACTCCACGCAGAAACCCCCAGTCCACCGAATCATACGCCTTCTTAATATCGACTTTGATGGCCATTCTCCTATACTGATGGTGTCTAGCCCACCCGTAATTCTTCACTATCTCCTGGGCAAGCATCACACAGTCCCTCATTCTTCGGTTCTTAACAAAACCAAAGTGATTCTCCGCTACCAAGTCCTCCATCAGGTCCGTCATTCCCTTCACAATGATACAGGATATAATTTTGTAGATCACATTGCAACACGAAATCTGGCAGAAGTCCCTGACAGTAGGATCATGCTTACCTTTTGGGATTAGTGTAATAAACGTGGCATTCATCTGCCGCAGCAGCTGCCCGGAATGGAAGAACTCCTGAACAGCCGCCACAACGTCCAAACCAACCACATCCCACGCATCCCTAAAGAAAGCCGCCGTGTACCCATCCGCTCCGGGGGCCTTATCACCGTTCATACTCCACACAACTCTCTTCACCTCTTCATCCGTGATGGGCACTTCGAGTTGCTGAGCCTGGTCATCACTCAGCACGGCTCCCCATTCAAACACACTGTCATTTATCTCCTCTCACTCCACCGCAGTACCCAACAAGTCTCTGTAGAATAAAAGGAACTCTCCAACGACTTCCTCAAGGGAGGTAGTATGCCCGGATTCCGTTCGTATGGAGGGGATGATATTCCTCACACTATTGGACTTGATCTTCTTGTAGAAGAATTTGATGGGTTTATCCTGACTGATCAAGTAATCGGTTCTGGCCATCTGAGAGAAGAAGAGATGTTCAGCGTGACACAAGAAGTCGACCCTCTTGGCTGCTTTCCTAACCCTGTCCCATTTCTCAACATTACCAGGATCAGCGTGGCTCTCCAGCTGCAAACTGTCTAACTCCGCTCTAGCTCTCTCTGCTTTTTCTGCTATATGATCGAAATCCCTCTTGCTAAGCTGTCGTAGCTTCGGTTTGAGTAACTTCAGCCTACGACAAACACTGAACTGGGCCATCCCCCACACTTGCAAGTCCCATACCTCTCGCACAGTATCCAGGAATCCTTTGCTGGTCTTCCACATGTTCACGTACCTAAACGGTCTCCCCTTCGAGTGCTCGGCGTGAAAAATAGAAACTAGGACGGGATAATGATCCGAAGTGGCCCCCATGGGTAGAAACTCCGACTCCACTACTCCTGAGGTGGCGTCCCAGGTCTAGTTCACCAGTACTTGGTCAATACGACTCCAAATTCTGCCATTCGTCCAGGTGAAAAAATACCCTTTGGACTTTGCATCATCCAGTCCCCTATCAACACAAAACTCCTCAAAATCCACCCTGTACCAGTTCCACTGAGACGGAACAATTTCGGATCTCTCTTCAGGTTTCTTCACACAATTAAAGTCTCCAAGGATCATCCAGGGAGAGTTAACTGCTGGGACAACCAAAGATAGATGAGTCCATAGCCTGCGCCTATCGACTACGCCATTACGGGCGTAAACGACACTGATGAGGAACTCCTGTTGAGAAATTAAATAGCGTACCTTACCAGAAATACATTGCTCATGGAGCACAACATTACTAATAGCAATCAAGGTGGAATCCCACGCTACCACAATACGACCTCCCTCAACCATGTCAAAATTATTCACACTATTCCAACTAGGAACAATTCTACCAACAATATCCATCACATTGTCAACAGATAATTTAGTTTCAAAAAACCCGCTAAGCATATTTTATTCTTGCGAACTAACCTGCGGGCTTCTTGCTGGGCACGAGTGGCTACAAGCCCTCGTACGTTCCATGCTAGGCACCTCATTGACGAACATTGGGGGAAGAGCCCCCGCCTCGTCTTGGTCCGTTTCCTCTACCCTGCGGCTCCTGGATGGTGATACCGGTGCCTCTCCTAGTGCCTCCCACCCTGTGAGTGAGAGAAGAGGGCAGGGAGCGGCCCGAGCGGCCCACGGCTTCAGCATCTTCCTCCTCCTCCGTTTCGGAAGCCCATGTCTTTCTAGTATTCACTCGAGCGGGCTATTTTCCCTCACGTCTGTTGATCCTTCAATCATTCGGATCGAGGTCGTCTAGGATTTGGTATCATCCTGTCACGACCTTCTGTGCCTGTTCTTGGGACAGAGCAGGACCCGCTGCTCTTTTCTTCCCATTTCGGTTCCTCTTCTTCCTCGGCCTTGTGTTCTGAGCCCCAACATGCTGGAATCCCTCTTCGTCAACTGTTTCATCAGCACGTGCGGCCTCCGGAGGCTGTTCCATTCCTTTCTCCCCTTATCACCCCTGGCAATATCATCACAATCACTCACCAGATGGCCAAACTTCTTGCACTTAGTACAATATGCCGGAAGGCGTTCGTACAAGACGGTTTGAGTGAAGTTGGCCCCTCTGTAGTTGAATGTGACCTCCTTCGGGAGTTCTTGCGAGACATCAATATCTACTTGCACACGCACAAATGATACCTTATCCGCCTTAACAGAGGTATCATCCACCATGATAGGCCTACCAACCAGTGAGGCCACCTTGCTGATGTGATTCTTCGACCACAGCTCCAGAGGGAACGAAGGCAGCCGAATCCAGACCGGGACATGGGAGATTTCCCGATCATCAAACTGAAAGGAACGTGGCAGCCTTTCAAGCATAAGATAACGCTCCCAAATAGAGTGGGTAGCACCATCCAGCACCTTGCGCACATCCTCCTCTTAGCAAAGCCGAAAGATGATCCATCCCGACTGGTGCATGACTATGGTATACTTAACGCCCCACGCCCGATAGATGGCATGGAGGGCCTGCATACCCGGAAACCTTCCCGAGAAATACCCCACCAACGTGTATTTCCAAGCATCTGAGTCATCCTTCGGATCAAGATAGGCTACTCCATCACATGGTGCAAAATTTGCTCGTTTATAGGGCAGTGTAGGGTACTCATCTGCAGTGCTGCAACGCAGTGTAGGGCACTCATCTGCAGTGCTAAATACATAATTTTTAGAATGTTCTTAAAGCTTCTAGAAGGTCCATAAGTGATATAAAATCATGAATTGTGCGAAATTTAGAGGGAGAATTCATTAAAGATCAGATTGGAGAAGTTACACACACCAAAACACCACATTTCCTCACATAGTAGATCTATCTTCCATCTCTACCATCTAGATCCATAAAATCACAATTTGATCTACATTTTCAATCCATAAAACCTTCATTCCATCTATCCTACCACCATTTGAGAAAATTGGAGCATCACTTATTGAAGAAGTTGATCAATTGAAGAGGAGGAAGACTTTTCTTATACAAGGGAAGCAAATCTACTTTCCAATTGTTAATTTTCTTCTTATTATGGCTCAAATGGAGCAAAGCTTGATTTTTATTGAATTAATTACCATGTTTAGTGGCTAGTTTTATAGTAGGGCTAGTCATATGAGTGGTTGAGGTGAAGAGTTAGATATGTAGAACTTGAGTAGTGAATTGAATTGATTTGTGGATTTTCTTCTATGATATATCAATCATGTTTCATTTCAATGTTTGTGTGATTAAATTCTCTATTCATTGTATTAGGATGACCATTCCAATTTTGTGTGTGGATGTTTAATTGAATCATATATTGAATTGTGCATGTATGTTAGTACAAGGGGAGGTAAGCCATACCCTCCTTAGGCTTGGAACATTCATAGGGGGACACTCAAGAAATTTAGTGAAAGAACCAACTTATGATCATAGTACCTTAAGGGAATTGAGAGTAAGACAATCTTAGGAGATTTAGATTTGTAAAAGGGTCGAGAACCTAGTTGTCTTGGCCATAGGGACTAGGGGTAAAATTGTGATTTTTTTTAATCCACAAGTTAATGAAAATCACCATCAAGGGTTTTGCATGTCTAGCTCAAGTCTTAACCATGAATATGATTAGTCTTGCTCTTTTCTCAAGTGTATTCTACATCCATTCCATTAGTCATTTGCTCGTTATTTGATCATTTACTTAGCTAGTTTACGTTCTAGTTATTTGAGTAGAACTTTAATCATTAGCTTTAATACCAAACTTTCAAACATATCATCTTTACAAAGCATAAGTCAATGACTAATTCGGATACTAGCCAATGTTTGCTTTCCCTTGGGACGATCTTATAAATTTTGCACTTGGTCACGCGTATACAACAACGATAGAGTACACTTGCTCTTGACATTTTACTAAAAATGCGACTAAGTTCACTTGGAGCCATCTCACACTAATGTCCCTTTGGTGGAATCAGCCGAGGATGATGATCCCCCATTATAGGATAAGAACGATGTGGAGTCTACAGATTCTGTTTCATCATGTTATAGCAAGAATTCAGAGGATTCAGACTTGCCAACTGAGGAAGCAGAATGTGTACCTGGTAGTTGTGAGGGTGAAGAATGTGTACGAGCATGGACCATGCCTTGCAAGGCAAATATCTCGGACCAGCCGGAATTGGATGACACACAGCTTGGAGTTGTCCACATACACCGTATACACAAGTAGTGAAGAAATGGTGCATGAGCTGAGCATGTATAATTTGTTGAAAGGTGTTGGGTTTCGAGTTAATCGAGCATCCACGGGGAGATATAAGGTGATATGTAAGGGTGATCCGAAGTGTACATTATTTTTATCAGCTCGGGGGAGCTATGAGCTTTGGAGGTGTACCAATTTCTGCCCACACACTTGCCTAGGAAATCCTGATAGGATGAAACCCAAATCTTGCTATTCAAGAGTCATTGCGAAGTTATACTTTGTAAAGCAAAGGGACCCATCCAAGGCCATCACCCCGAGCGGTATTAGGAAAGAGGTGAACAAGAAATTTGGGCTAGATGTTCAGTATACACATGCGATCAGAGCACACAAGCTAGCCAAGAATTATGTATTCAGCACTGCAGATGAGTGTTTTGGACATCTACCTTCGTACTTTTACATGCTGAAAAAGACGAACAATAGGTCAGTTACTGATCTAGTGATGCACGGCGATGGCAGGTTCAAATTTTATTTTGATTCGTTGGCCGCTTCAATAGCAGGATTCAAAAATTTTGCTCGGCCAATTTTAGTAGTGGATGGAGCGCATTTGAAGGGTGATTACAAGGGGGTCATATTTACAGCCGCTATTTAGGATCCTAACAAACAACTGTTTCCCATAGCTCATGGGGTTGGAGACACTAAAAATACGGAGCTATGGAGGATGTTTTTGTTGAAGATCCGCGATGCAGTGGGCTACCCAGCTGGGATGCTAATTGTATCAAACCAACATCCTGCCAATATCAGTGTTATGGCATCTGCATAACCGGATGCAACACATGACCTTTGTCAATGTCACCTGGCTAAAAAGCTCGTTCCATTTGGTGCTGATGTTGAGAACATATTAGAGAGAGCGGCTGATACATACAGGGACACAGATTATTTAAGGTATGAACTAAATTCTGCTGAATTAATTCATTTTATGATCTTGTCCTTGTGGGATGACGTAATAACAAACGATTAAAAAAGGATAATGTAGAGACTGTGATGTGATGTAGGGTTGTAGGATGGTAGCCATGTAGGTGTTGTTGGTGTGGGAAGGGTTAATTTGCATGTACTTATGTAATGGATGTGTTTGAACTGGGTTCATGGATGCATTAGGAAGATATTCATCGAGAAAGAGACTAATGTCGATCCTTACGAATGCTAGGGCTGAACGTTGGTCACGACTAAGATTTCCAGTACGGAGATTCGAATTAATGTCATCGAATGCAGTAGAGTCGTGGAATAACGTGATCAAATGGTATCGACGTTTTTCGGTAATTTACTTACTCGAGTATGTTAAGCAGCATATCAAGGAGTGACATCTGAAGTGTCGCTCGGAGGCTGATATGTACACTAGTGATTTGTACAGAAGGGTCTCTACAAGACTGGCTAGTTTAGTTGGAGATGCGGATCGCTTTGTGGTGGAGCAGTTGGGTGGAAAGAATCTGAAGATTTTTCTTGGGACAGCAGGTTTTTTGATTGACCTAGAGAAGGGCATCTGTGATTGTGGCTATTTCCAACATGAACTCATACCTTGTCTTCATGATCTTGCCATAATCAGGTGTGTTAATCTAGGGTGAGATAATCTTTGTTGTTATGTGAGGATGAGCGGCGATACGATTTACAACACTTTTAATATGTATTGTTGAGAACTTGCAGGGAAATGGAGTATGATGTAAACGCCTTTGTAGGGGATTGTTTTACCAATGACAAGGTAAAACTTATGTGGGGAGGAGCTCTATACCCCATCCTTGATCCAAAAGAATGGGTGGTCCCAGAAGACGTGAAGTTGACGGTATGCAGAGCACCACTCTCCCCTAAACAATCCAGGAGACTCATGAGGAGCAGGATTAAAGGGATTTTAGAGGGTGCTGGACGGGGTAGGCAAGGCAACTAATGCTCAAATTGTAGAGGATTGAACCATAACAGAGCAACATGCACCAGTAAAAGGCCCATGGTGGCTCTCGATCATTCTCCATCTGTTGGGCAGTCGGTGGCAGCAAAAGGGCCGGCGTCAGTGGAAAGCCTACAACAACATTAGGAAAGCGAAAATGCTCTATATGCAGAAACCCTGGACACACAAAGCGACATTGTCTGAGTTCATCTATGGAGCAATCGAATAAAATTACACCTTGCGGTGGCGGGCAATATTAATTTCCCAAGAGTGAAATTTGTTTTGCAACTATTATAATCTTCCTTTGTTCACTTTCGTTTAACTGAGTCATCTATGATCTCTGTGACTAATTATGTTGGTGTATTGAACATGTTATAATGATCAGTATTAATGATCAGTAGTTTACTTGAAAACTTGTATTAATGTCACTAAGAAATATAGGGTTGTACTAAATGTTAATCACAATGCCATTATTAATTTTTTAAGACATATTGTCTTGAAATTTTTTTATTTTTTACATGATAGTTGGGGGATTTATCGGTGTGATAGGGTGGCCCTCGAGTTGTAAGTCAAATGATAGTCCGTGACATGATCAGTGACGCAATTGTTGTGTCGACGATCACCTTGTCATCATCTCTCAAGGGTGGGAATACACTACGGGGGTCCATACTAGGATAAACAAGCTCATAAACTCGGGTTCAGTGCGAAAGGGTGGTCCTTGAGTTGCTAGTCATATGATAGTCGGTGGAGTGATCGGTGGGGCATTCGGTCTGTCGCCAATCACCTCGTTACCATCTCTCGAGGGTGCAAATAAACTATGGGGTACAGGCTGGGTAAACAAGCTCATACCCTCAGGTTCGATCCGATAGGGTGGTCCTACAGTTGCCACAAAACTGATAGTCGGCAGGGTGATCAGTGAGATGATCGGTGGATCGATCAGTATGTCACCGATCACCTCGTTATCATCTCTCAAGGGTTGGAATACACTATGGGGGTCCATACTGGGGTAAACAAGCTCATACACTCAGGTTCGGTACGATAGGGTGGCCCTCGAGTTGCTAGTCTAATAATAGTCGGTGGGGTGATCGATGAGGTGATTGGTGGGCCTATCGGTCTGTCTCCGACCACCTCATTGTTATCTCTCGAGAATGGGAATACACTATAAGGATCTAAGATGGAGTAAACAAGCTCATACCCTCGGGTTCAGTCTAATAGGGTGGTCCTAGAGTTGCCACAAAATTGATAGTCGGCAGGGTGATCGGTGGGTCAATTGGTGTGTCGTCGATCACCTCGTTATTATCTCTTAAGTGTGGGAATACACTATGGGGGTCCATATTGGGTTAAAGGAGCTCATACACTGGGGTACGGTCCGATAGGATGGCCTTCAGTTGCTAGTCAAATTTTAGTCGGCGGGGTAATCAGTGAGCTGATCGGTGGGGCGATTAGTCTATCGCCGATCATCTCATTATCATCTCTAGAGGGTGGGAATACACTACGGGGGTCCATGATGGGGTAAAAAACCTCATACCCTCGGGTTCGGTCCGATATGGTGGTCCTAGAGTTGCCACAAAATTGATAGTCGACAGGGTGATAGGTGTGATGATCGATGGGTCAATCGGTGTGTCGCCAATCACTTTGTTATCATCTCTCGTGGGTGGGAATACACTACGGGGGTCCATACTGGGTAAACAAGCTCATGTACTCAGGTTCGGTCCGATAGGGTTCCCCTCGAGTTGCTAGTCAAATGATAGTTGGCCGGCTGATCGGTGAGGTGATCGGTGGGGTGATTGGTCTGTCGCTGATCACCTCGTTATCATCTCTCGAGGGTGGGAATACACTAAGCTGGTCCGAGTTGGGGTAAACAAGCTCATACCCTCAGGTTCAATCCGATAGGTTGCTCCTAGAGTTATCACAAAACTTATAGTCGGTAGGGTGATCGGTTAGATGATTTGTGGGTCGATCAGTGTGATCGATACAGTCCGATAGGGTGGCCCTAGAGTTGTTAGTCAAATAATAGTCGGCAGGGTGATCAGTGAGGTGATCGGTGGGGCGATTGGTCTGTCGCTGATCACCTCGTTATCATCTCTCGAGGGTGGGATACACTACAGGGGTCCATGCTTGTGTAAAGAAGCTCATACCCTCAGGTTCGGTCCGATAGGGTGGTCCTAAAGTTGCCACAAAATTGATAGTCGGCATGGTGATTGGTTATATGATCGGTTGGTCGATCAGTGTGTCGCCGATCACCTCATTTTCATCTTTCGAGAGTGGGAATACACTATGGGGGTCCATACTGGCGTACACAAGTTCTTACACTTGGGTTCGGTCTAATAGGGTGGCTCTCGAGTTGCTAGTTAAATGATAGTTGGCGGGGTGATCGATGAGATGTTCGGTGGGTCGCCGATCACCTCGTTATCATCTCATAGGGTGGGAATACACTATGGGGGTCCAGGTTGGGAAAAACAAATTCATACCCTCAGGTTCGGTTCGATATGGTGGTCCTAGAGTTGCCACAAAACTGATAGTCGGCAGGGTGATCGGTGAGATGATAGATGGGTCGATCGGTGTGTCGCCGATCAACTTGTTATCATTTCTCGAGGGAGGGTATACACTTCGGGGGTCCATACTGGGGTAAACAAGCACATACACTCAGATTCAGTCTGATAGGGTGGCCCTCGAGTTGCTATTTAAATGATGTCGGTGGGGTAATCGGTGAGGTGATCGGTGGGCGATCTGTCTATCGCCCATCACCTCGTTATCATCTCTCGAGGGATGGAATACACTACGGGAGTCCATGCTGGGGTAAACAACCTCATACCTTCATGTTCAGTCCGATAGGATTTTCCTAGAGTTGCCATAAAATTGATAGTCGGCAAGGTGTTCGGTGAAATGATCGATTGGTAGATCGATGTGTCGCCGATCACCTCGTTATCATCTCTTGAGGGTGGAAATACATCACGGGGGTCCATACTAGGGTAAACAAGCTCATACACTCAGGTTTGATCCGATAGGGTGGCCCTCAATTTTTTAGTCAATTGATAGTCGATGGGTGATATTGGTGTGGTGATCGGTGGGACTATTGGTCTGTCGCTGATCACCTTGTTATCATATCTTGAGGGTGGGAACACACTGTGGGGATCTATTTTGGGGTAAACAAGCTCATACGTTCAGGTTTGGTCCGATAGGATGGTCCTAGAACTGCCACAAAACTGATAGTCAGTAGGGTGATCGATGAGATGATCGGTGGGTCGATCGGTGTGTTGTTGATCACCTCGATATAGTCTCTCAAGGGTGGTAATACACTACGGTGGTCCATACTAGGGTAAACAGGCTCATACACTAGGGTTCGGTGCGATAGGGTGGACCTCGAGTTGCTAGTCAAATGATAGTCGGCATGTTGATCGGTTAGGTGATCGGTGGGGCGATCGTTGTGTCGCTGATCACCTCATTATCATCTCTCGAGTGTGGGAATACACTACAGGGATCCATACTGGGGTAAAAAATCTCATACAATCTGGTTCGGTCTGATAGGTTGGCCCTCGAGTTGCTAGACAAATTATAGTTAGCTGGGTGATTGGTGAGGTGATCTATCTATCGCCGATCCCCTCGTTATCATCTCTCGAGGGTGGAAATACACTAAGGGGCTCCAAGCTGGGGTAAAAAAGCTCATACCATCAGGTTCGGTCTGATAGGGTGGCCCTCGAGTTGCTAGTCAAATGATAGTGGGCAGGGTGATCGGTGAGATGATCGGTGGGTCGATCGATGAGTCGCTGGTCACCTCGTTTTAACCTCTCGATGATGGTAATACACTACGGGGGTCCATGCTGGGGTAAACAAGCTAATACCCTTGGGTTTGGTCCAATAGGGTGGCCCTCGAGTAGCTAGTCAAATGATAGTTGGTGAGGTGATCGGTGAGATGATCGGTGGGTCGATAGGTGATTCGCCGATCACCTCGTTATAACCTCTCGAGGCTGGGAATACACTACGGGGAACCATGCTGGAATAAACAAGCTCATAACCTCGTGTTCTGTCCAATAGGGTATCCCTCGAGTAGCTAGTCAAATGATAGTTAGCGGGGTGATCGGTGAGATGATTGGTGGGTCGATCGGTGATTCGCCGATCACCTCGTTATAACCTCTCGAGGCTGGGAATACACTACGGGGATCCATGCTGGGGTAAACAAGCTCATACCCTCGTGTTCTGTCTAATAGGGTATCCCTCGAGTAGCTAGTCAAATGATAGTTGGCGGGGTGATCGGTGAGATGATTGGTAGGTCGATCGGTGTGTCGCCGATCACCTCGTTATCTCTCGAAGGTGGGAATACACTACGGTGGTCCATGCTGGGGTAAACAAGCTCATACACTCGGGTTCGGTCTGATAGGGTGGCCCTCGAGTTGCTAGTCAAATGATAGTCGGCGCGATGATCGGTGAGGTAATCGGTGAGGCGATCGGTTTATCACCTATCACCTCGTTATCATCTCTCGAGGGTGGGAATACACTATGGGGGTCCATTCTGGGGTAAACAAGCTCATACGCTCAGGTTCGGTCTGATAGACTGGTCCTAGAGTTGCCACAAAACTGATAATCGGTAGGGTGATCGTTAGATGATCATTGGGTCGATCGGTCTATCGCTGATCACCTCGTTATAATATCTTGAGGGTAGGATTACACTGCAGGGGTCCATGTTGGGGTAAACAAGCTCATATCCTCGGGTTTGGTCCGATAGGATGGTCATAGAGTTGCTATAAAACTGATAGTCAATAGGGAGATCGGTGAGATAATAGGTGGGTCGATCGGTGTGTCGCTGATAACCTCGATATCATCTCTCAAGGGTGTTAATATACTATGAGGGTCCATACTGGGATAAACAAGATCACACATTCGGGTTCGGTCCGATAGGGTTTCCCTCGAGTTGATAGTCAAATGATAGTCGGCAGGGTGATTGGTGAGGTGATCGGTGGGGCGATCAGTGTGTCGCCGATCACCTCGTTATCATCTCTCGAGGGTGGGAATACACTATGGGGTCCACACTGGTGTAAAAAAGCTCATACACTCGAGTTTTGTCCGTTAGGGTGGCCCTCGAGTTGCTAGTTAATATATAGTAGGCTGGGTGATCGGTGGGGCGATCGGTCTGTCACCGATCACCTCGTTACCATCTCTCGAGGGTGGGAATACACTACGGGGGTCCAGGCTAGGGTCAAGCTCATACCCTCAGGTTCGGTCCAATAGAGTGGCCCTCGAGTTGCAAGTCAAATGATAGTCGGCGGGGTGATCGGTGAGATGATCGATGTGTCGATCGGTGTGTCTCTGATCACCTTGTTATCATCTCTTGAGGATGGGAATACATTACAGAGGTCCATGTTGGGGTAAACAAGCTAATACCCTCGGGTTCGGTCTGATAGGGTGGCCCTCGAGTTACTAGTTAAGTGATAGTCGGCGGGTGATCGGTGAGGCGATCGGTCTATTGCCGATCACCTCGTTATCATCTCTGGAGGGAGGGAATACACTGTTTGATTTGTATACTAAAAGCCTTACTTTTGTATCGAACAATATTTTTAACGATTTTATTTGAAATGAGAATCATATGATCAAACGTTTTTGCATATTACAAATTTTTTATTTATATGTTTGTGCAAAAGTCCATTTACTTTATATTGTAGATAATATGTTGTGCGACAACACGCAGAAGATCATATTATCGGTTTCCTTATAAAGTATAAACAGATGCTCACAACCGAGATAGACGGGGACTATCTATCGGTATGGTTATAGTGTTGTTTGGTATTAGTTTGTCTTGACCATAGAACCTCATTAGTACACTGCTTTATGTATTGAGTAGGACCGCTTGAGATCGTTCGACTTGTACTGTCTATATAGAAGAACTTGATCTCTGTTATTATGGATGTTCGTGCTCTTAATCCCTATACAATAACCTCGACACGTAAGTCAATATATATTTCTTTGATTCATCAATGGGTGAGATTTAAATGAATTAAATCGACAAATTCGGTGAGTTGGGAAATAATGTTGTCTCTTTGGTGTGCTGTTGATTGTAGAAGGAATCCATGTCCGTCATAGGTTGATGATGTCCCCTTGAGGAGCTCATAAAGTTTATCATGTAAATTTTGCAAGTGGATTAATTTCCGACATGATAATGAGGTTGAGTGGTACTACTCTCGAAAGAGATATTAATTAATTTGAGTTGTCAGTAACTTAATTAATTAATGAGCATTGTATATCTTAAACATGGAGAGACTAAAGGGCTCATAATAAGAAGGAGCCCAGAACATAATTTTGGGATTGGATGGGTAGTGCAGTAATAATATTTTAGTAGACTATATTATTATTATTGGATTTAATTAAAAGCTTTGGGCTAAGCTTGGTTAATCAAATCTAATTGAGACCCAACCCAATTTCTCCTCCTGGTCCCTGCAGTAGCCCAACTATATAAGTTACCTCAGTTCCTAATAATCTAAGTCTGCGCCACTTACGTAGAAAACAGAAAAGGAACAGATTGAGAACTCTCTGGGGATTGTTGACCACACAACACCAGAGAGTTGACTTTGGGTCATACTGTAGAAGATCAGAGGTGTTCTTCACAGATCTTCATCCTCTACTCCAACCCAGAAGTCAGGTAAATTGTTTTTTGCTTCCACTGATTGTTTACCTATTTTTTATCGAATCATGTTAACCAAAATGATCCAATTGCCAACATACACTATGGGGGTCCATACTAGGGTAAACAAGCTCATACTCTCGGGTTTGATCCGTTGGGGTGGTCCTAGAGTTGGTAGTCAAATGATAGTCGACTGTGTGATTGGTGAGGTGATCAGTGGGTCGATCGGTGTGTCTCTATCACCTCGTTATCATCTCTCGAGGGTGGAAATACACTACGGGTTTCAATGCTGTGATAAACAAGCTCATACCCTCGGGTTCGGTCCGATAGGGTGGCCCTCGAGTTGCTAGTCAAATGATAGTCGGCGAGGTGATCGGTGAGGTGCTCGGTGGGGCAATCAATCTATTGTCGATCATCTAGTTATCATCTCTCAATGACGGGAATACTCTATGGGGGTCCATGCTGGGGTAAACAAACTCATACACTCGGGTTCGATCCGATAGGGTGGCCCTCGAGTTGCTAGTTAAATGATAGTCGGCTGGGTGATCGGTGAGGTGATCGGTGAGTCAAAGAATATATGTCAAAATTTTGAGAATATTTCATATTTAGAAGGACAAATAGTTAATTTAGAATATTATAATTATTTATAATTAATAAAATAATATTTTTAATAAGATTCTTTAGAATATTATCTTTCTTTTGTACCATTTTTTTTAATTTTTGTTTTTAACTTCAGGTTTTTTTAAATTAAATACGGTCAATCTACCGGTGGTAGTTTGACATTCTTATTACAGTTTACCCAGTTTGATTTTTTTCTCAAGATTGGCAAGTGGTTGCACGTGCGTGTGTAGTAGATGAGTTCATTTATGGAAACTCATCCAGTATGGTGCCACATGTCGGACATCAACGAATGGACACCTCCACTTAAAGTGAATTATCTACTTTTCCTCTGAAATGTCACCGGCCGATGGTGAATAATTGAAATCAAATCTTCTTCCTGGAAACGGTTCCAAAATTACTCAGAATTCTCGACGCTACAGTGGCCCAGCCTTCCAATGTGGTGTATTGTTCTTATATATTATTCTAAATTAACCATCCTCATCCTCAAATCAAGTCCTCATTTTAAAATTCTCATCATAAACCATGGAGCGCATTCTACCGCAGGAGACTTTTCTGTACGATGAACTATGGGATGCTGAAATGGATGCATGTTTTATTAATGCACTAATCCACCAGCAAAATTTAGGCATGTGCGCGAAAAGAGGACCAAAATCTATGGCACTTTCCGTTGCCAGAGATGTTGTCAACCTTTCCATGAACAAGCAACTAAGCTAGGAAGACATCTACGATCGTCATGACAGCCTCCAATGAAGGTATGAAGTCTTCACACTGGTTCTTAAATGGATGTGGGCGAGAGGAATCTACAATCGTGATCAAAGAAGGACTAATGCAGATTGACTACTATGGAGGTCTATTATTCAGGTTTGGGGAAGGAATTGTGCAAATAATTTAAGTTAAACAAAGATTTCCGTTTATGGGTTGTTACGTAAGGGAACAAACCATCTTCGTTCTCTCATACCTATTTACACACTGTTATTCAACAGGATGACTCCTTTGTCCATACTTATGTTCACGAAGATGAACCCGAGTATGAAAGGCTCCTTTTGAATTTCGATGGTGCTGATCACAACGCCGGTGGTTACAGAGTCGAGATGCTCAGTCGTTGGGTTGTCACTGGAGGTTCTCCATGATCACTGATGAGGGTAGAAGGAGTCATCACATCATATTTTGATGTTACTGTCATATATTATTGTTGGACATTGTTTTAGGGTACCTTTTTGTTGTTTATCAGTTTGAATGTTGCTCTTGGTTACATAATATGTAAGCTTGTCTTTTATCCATTTCAATATGTGCTTGGTTTTAGGGGATATTTATAAAAAATATTGGGGTGGTAACTCCCCAGAATGTATGGCTATATCTTCTGATTGATGAGCATGGTTAAAGTTAAGCATATGTCAAGTAGATATTGGAGAAGAATAAACACATTAATGGATGCATGGTTTCGATTATCTATTACTTCCGATAGAATTATACACATTTTTCCTTGATTAAAAGGTTAATACAAACATAAACACCAACAAAAGTTTAACTACATGGCCATTAGGGAAGTTTAATTACAGGGCCATTATAGATTCAGCATTATTATTAGGATTCAGCATCATTCTTAGGATTCAACATCATTGATTCCCTTCAAAAATACTTACTAGTATCATACATAATATATGGTGGGCTGAAAATATATAGAGTTTGAAAACAGCTCCACCCGTTCACAGACTCCATGGTAGATTCAGCATCATTCTTTGGGAGTAAGAAACGTCTCAATCGAAATCCAAATGAGAAAGTTATGGATAAAATGGTGACGTCATGCAAGTTGTGCCGAACAGAATGGCTGTGCCAATTTTAATGACTTGTTACACATTCAATTGTTGGAGTTTCTATGATTTCTTTAGATTTATAGAAAGCCAAGGAAAAGAGGATCGCATGAGAGCAAGAATCACTCAAATCGGAGCTCGGATGTGGAAGTTATATACGAAATGGTGAGACTGCGCAAGCTGATTTGACCAAGAAGCTTGTGGTTCGACCACTAGTTCGAGTCGAACCAGGAACCTAAAATTGTGTTACAGAGTGGTTTGAGCTACCTGATCTGGTTCGACAAAGCCCATGGTCGAACCAAATGCCTGAACAGCTCTAGATCCGTATTTTTACACCCCAAGTGTGTATTTTCGTGTTTTCCAAGGAAAAGCCCATCCAAGGTCCATCAGGAGAGTTTACAAGTATAAAAGGGGATATAGATCACACCAAGAAGAGGGAGACCGCAACACAATCATCCTACACCCTACAAGGGAGATTACCCCCCAACCATTATCCACATCCTTTCCTCCATCCATCCATCACTTTAAAGATTCGTCTGTGGAATCAAGAGGAGAACTAAGAGGAAGATTCAAGACGCAGAAGAGCGCTACGACTCCCGCATCTAAGGTTTTATTCGTTTTCTATTTTATCTTGTATTTTCTGGACATATGGGTAAGATATATCCAACCTCCATGATTGTTCTTCGCAACATCATGGGCTAGAACCGTTTTGGTAGATCTAGGATTTTGAAGGCTTTTTAAATTAATTAAAGTCTCTTGTGTATCCTCCGTATAACACTACTTGTGGATTTATTTTATATATGACTATGTTTTATTAATCCATATTCAGAGTCGTTTTATACATCATTAAATGTTGAATAGAGTCTGAAAATTCATCATGGTTATTGATTGAGCGTGTTCACTGTTGAACAAGATTCCATGTTATGATTCTGAGTGAGGGGACTCTGAAGCTTCATTAGAACTATCATATATAGATACTTATTAATTGAATTGAATTCGGGTTAATCAGTAGGATATAGTGGGTAATTTTATAGTACCTATAAAGGGAGATCATAATGGGTTAGTTACCAGACTTGGGAAATAATTGATACTGATAGTACCTAAAAAGGGGGGTGAAATTTCGTCTCTTACTCTGAGGCTATTCACACGTGTTACACGCATATTTACTTGTGTCTATAGAGTATATTTGCATGGTTTAGTGATGCGTCCATAGTCCACAAGGCTGAGTCGGCTTGCACTTGAGAGCGAAGTTAAGTTGTAAAAATGGATTACCTTATGGCTACCTATTCTCCATTCTTGAGACACTTTCGTAATTTCCTTGTATCTTATTTATTTTATTTGTTATTTGAAATAATTGTATAGTAGTTGATAATTAAAATCCCAACTTTTATTGCCATTCATCTTAATTAATTAGTAAAAATTAAATTGATAATACGTCGTCTTTTGGGTTCAATATTTAACTTGGTCGATTGCTTAAGCTGCAACTGATATCCTTAATACTTGGGGATTAATTTTGCGTGCAAAGAAAATGCGCATCAAGTTTTTGGCGCCGTTGCTGGGGACGACTGTTATTATTAGTTTATTATTTCTTGTTGATCAAGACTTTTATTTGTGATTATTTATTTCTATCTAACCTTGAATTTTCTGAGGTACTTGTACACTAGGAAAAGGTAAGGAAGGAAAGGAACAAATAACACAGTGCTAAACATGACCGGAGCAAGGCAGAATCCGGATAATGTTGCCATACGTTATATTTTCAAGTACGATGGGATTGGCAACATGGGGTTGATAGGAGCAAGGGGTAAGATGATGATTTTGAGATGCATCCCTCTCTTATTAACATGTTAGAGAAGATTCCCTTTTCTAGATGTTGCTTTGAAGATCCATATCGGCATCTCAGAAGATTCCTTGGTTATGCAAACACTCATTAGGGTGCTGGAGCTAATGATCATGCGAGGCGGATCACCTTATTCAAGTTTTCATTGATTGATAGGGCGGAAGCTTGGTATGAGTCTCTTGATGCCACAGACTGCACTACATGGGACCAACTGCAGTAGAATTTCTTAGAGAGATACATGCCACCCTCAAAGGTTTTCAGAATGAGGCAAAAGATCACTCAATTTATTATGAATCAGGGTGAGAAATTTCATAAGGCATGGGATAGGTTTGTAGATATGTTCAGGAGGTTCCCATAGCATGGGATGTCTAAGGTTTAATATATAAGTATCTTCTACTATGGATTGGATTGTGAGTCGCGTATTCTTATTAATGCATCATCAGGAGGAGCGCTGTTATCTAAGACATCACTTGAAGCAGAAAAGTTGTTTGAAGACATCTCTATGAATTCATGTAACTGGCCTATGAAAAGAGTAAGAGGATCTTATATACTAGGTAAGGTGGCTCAGGTTGAACATCAAGTGGTGAAGCCGAATAGGGATGTTGAGATCGTCTCTAGTTTAGCTAACATTAACAAGCTAGAGTCCCAGTAAAAGCAGATTACAGAGTTGACACAAAAGGGGCCCAGTATCCAGCAGCAAGAAGTGAAGAGTGTCAAATATACCTTCAATCGATACATGGCAATGAATGATGCAAGATTTGACCGCATCGAGGCTACTATAAATGCTAAGCATGCAGATTTATCTAAGCAGTTGAAGGACCTCACTTTGATGATGGGGCAGATGACTAGGAATGTGAATCAATTGATACAAACGTTGGAGAAAGAAATGTTCCCGTATCAAGGTATAATGAACCCAAAAGAATGTAAAGCCATCACATTGAGGTCTGGAACACAGTATGATGGACCAATGATGCCAAAAACAAATTTTGGAGCTCTAGGAGCTCGATTCGACTAGGGTTTGACCAAGCCAACTGGTTGAACCACATCACCTAAGTCGAACCAAGCACCCCGGCATCCTCCGGAGCATTCAGATGGTCAATTCGACCAACACCGACCACGGTCAAACCAGCTTATTCGCGAGACGCTAAATTTTCTGAAGATTGGTTCGACCACGACAGTCATGGTTCGATCAAAGTTCAAACTCCTCAGTACAGGATAGTTCAACCATGGTTCGACCAAACCCCTCGGTCGAACCATGGTTGAACTAGTCTGTACTGAGGAGTTTGAACTTTCTGATGGTCGGTTCGACCACTACACACCTGGTTCGACCATCACCCAAGGTCGAACCGCCTCGTCCAACACCATTTTTCATGCAGAATGCGTTACCTGATGTTGATGTTACTCCAGTACCATCCCAAGGTCAAAATACTGAGCTTATAGTGGAAAAGAAATGGGAAAGAGCAAAGAGGTTGAGAGCCGAGAAGCTTAGACTGCGGATGGATAATGAAGATATGGTTTTCTCTCTTGATCAAGCAATGAAGATGCCCATGGAGATTCAATCATGTGAGAGCATAGATGTGATTTCTAACTTGTTTAATCTTGATTTTATTAGGATAGATGATTCTGAATTTGAGTGAAAGATTGACAAGGAGGAGTCTAGACTGCCATGGGAGGAAGGAAATTATGAGGATCATATTTTTGTGACCAAGAAAGGTGAGGTGTATGTAGACAAGAAGAGGGAAAGAAAGTACTTGAAGGTGAGGATGCGAGAAGACCGCCATCCGATCCAATAGTTCAAAAAGCAGTAATTCATCGTGACTCTCCGACGTTAAACATGAGCACCTGTTGGGGGGTTGTCCCTTCCATTTTATTGCTTTATTTCTTTCATGTGAGTGAGGATATATTATATTTGATGTGCTCACGCTTCGGTAATTATATCTCTTTTAAAATTTAGTTTCGACTTACGTTTTTACTAAGTTTGGGGGGGTGTGATGTACTTACCTCATCTTATGAGCACCGAGTGTATAATTTTTCCTTTCGTTGGTTGTTTGTTTGTAGGGAGTTGATTTTTGGTGGCATATTAATATTTTAACCAGTATTGATATGTCGATTTTTACAACTTGCCTAATGTTTAGTGTGTTGTGTTGGTATGTCTAGTATGTTGAATCAATTAGATAGTCATTTGAGTCTTTCTTATATTTCTCCTATTTTATTATTGATGTATCCTGTGATGATGAGGTGTGCTTGAGCTTTGATGATAGAAACAGGTAAACTGAGGCTTTAACCTGACTAAGTTGAACAACTCGAGGAGTTCGTGCATACATTGAAGAGAAATCAAGTGCCCTCATTTTCTTAATCTAATTTTTATATGTGTTTTTATTCATGAGAGTGGAAGGATTGAGTTTTTATTTTTGGTTCTCCATGTGAGCTTATTTTGTTTAAATTGTGTCTAAAATTCATATGCTCTTGAAATTGATGAATGAAGTGTACTTGAGTTATATTGTGGTATGAAGTTTTATGTGTACTTGTGGGATATTACTTACCATGAAAGGTGCTCTGTTACTTGTTAAAAACCCATGTGAGATTTTGAGCCTGTTTGATCACGTACATAATCACATGATATTTCTTTTCTAGTGAGTATCGTTTTTGTGTGTGTATTCTAGAACTTGCCTCTTGTCTTACTTGAAACTACATGTGTGTTAAATGATGGGAAATGATTTAAAGCCATCTTTGAATTTATAAGTCACTTAGCCAAATAATTCCCTACCAAATGAAGTTTATTCGTAGTTAGCCCCATTGAGCCTAAAAACCTCATTCTTAGGCAGCCTACGAGAAATAACCACTTTAAACATCTGAATTTTTTGAGCCTTGATTGCCCTATCTAGTGGAGAATTAATGGTTTTTCAAAGTGTGTTAATGGAGTTTGATAACAGTTTGGGAGTGAATGAAATTGGTGTTGAATAGTGATTGAGCTTGAAATTGCATCTAAGGAGAATCATGGAGTAGTGCTTAAATCTAGTACTCTATGGAATTAGACACCCAAGGGTAGTGCTTAAATCTAGTACCCTATGGAGGATGTGCGAGGTAGTACCCGAAACTGGTACCTCGAGAGAAAAAAAGAAAATGAAAAAAAAAGAAAGGAAAAAAATTGATGTTTGAAGAAAAAAGTGAAGGAGTTGAGGAGGATGTTGTGATAAATTGAAGTAATGAGGAAGAATGAAAGATCGAGAGAGACTGCAGGCATGATTGACCCAAGTATTGAGTCACTTATCCATATATTTCCTACCTTAACCAAAGAGCCAATATTATATCCAAAAGAAAAGTCCTTTCTGATCCCATTCTCAAATCATACATTTAGTGGTGGAGAGTTTGAGACATTTTCAAGCTTATGGTTACGCATGCACTTGAATTGAATCTGAGTGTAAACACCTAACCCATGACTGTACATCTTTTACACTTGAATGCGAGTGATATATACTTCCCGTGAGAAAATGTCAATAGAGCATTTGAATTGGTGGTGATTGTCTTATCTTGTATGCCACTACACCAAAAATGCTGATAGATATCGGTTAAAAACCGATGTCTATTTCACCAAGCAGCCGATGTTGAACCCAATGATGTTGAAAGTAGGCACTGATAGACATCGGTTATTAACCGATGTCTATTCTTGGAAAGACCTCGGTCAATAATCGATGTCTTTTTCCATTAAATCGATGTCTTTCTAAGAAAAGACATCGTTTGGATGCAAAAACATCATTTATTGACAGATGTCTTTCCAAGAAAAGACATCGGTTGCGAATAAAAGACATCGTTTATAAACCGATGTCTGTTCAAGAAAAGACATCAGTTGGGACCTAAAAACATCGGTTTAAAATCGATGTCTTTTCTTAAAAAGACATCGATTTTGATCCAAAAGACATCATTTTTCCACCGATGTCTTTCCTAGCAAAGACATCAGTTCTACACCAATAAACATTGTTTATTACATTATGTCTTTCATATTTTTATTTTTATTTAATTTTATGTATAAATTTATATTATTATTAAAAATAAGATTAAATATAATCATGATATATCACTCAAAACTTACAATTTTTTACAACAATTTCAATATTTAATTTCAAATACATAAAAAACATCCTCTAAATCTAAAAGTACAATAATATCCTAACAAATTACATCCAAAGATCATCATGTTTTCTTCTCGATCCTCAAAAATTCTCCAAATATCACTCGAAGAATACTCAAAGATCATAAATTTGAAGCTTGATGTCCATAAGCTTGCCTGCTTGATGAAAAACCAAGTACAAAACATAATATCACGACAATTAGAACAACTATATTCAAGATAAAAGAGAAAATGAAGCAAAAAGTGCTCAGGGCTAGCGAGCATATTAACCTTTTAGAATGAGGATGATCTATGGATAAGATCATAGAAGCTACCAGATTAAAATAGGTAAAAATGAAATCCATAGACCATAGTATAAGTATAATACATTCACCACAAATAAAATGCTTAAATTAAAAAGAAAAGGAAGAAAGCAGAGATGTTAGACAAGCACTAAGTGTAAAGCATAATGTTTAACAAATAAATCAAATTAAAATAAAATAAGCCTTATATGTTTTTATTTCACAATTTTAAAAAATGAGCTTTCCAACTTTGTATGTGCTTCCCTACTCTCAAAGACTTAGAAACACAAGAAAGCATATACCATTAGCATCTAATTCTTTCTGCCTTGAGAGTAGAAAAATCAGCATCAACAATACAATTTAATTCAGAAAATCAACATTATAAACATATGTATCATGGAAAACAGTATGAGTATTGACAATCAGCGCACTATCACTAATAACATTGGCAATCAACCCACAATTATTAACATAACTATTAACATTAGCATAATCGGCAGTCAGCCCAAATTCACTAACCCTTATCGAAAATCAGCATTGTGTGGACACATGAAATGACAGTTTTTTCTTAACAGGAGGAGTATTCTTCTTCACCATTGGTTAAATGGGACAAATTAAAGGACTCCCACAACAACCTATAAGAACAATTTGTAAGAAGGAGAACGAGAAATAGTAAAACCAACTACCAAGTAATTAATAATTTAACACTTAATATTAAGACTTAAAGATATTTACTGGAAAAAAAATTACTATGACTTAAAACAAATTGACTGTTTGACTAACTAAGCAAAATTTCTTGTCTTAAAAATAGTCAAAATATTACAAGATTTTAACATTCATGTGAAGAGGAGTAAATATAATTTATTAGTAGAAATCGTACACAAAGGAATAACATCTACTCTCATGATAAAAAATTTCTCAATTTAAAGAAAAAAAATTCTCATTCTTAAATGGCATAAATTTTCACTCTGCCTTCTTGAATAAAATTTGGGTTGCATATCTACTCGGCCTTATTCAAGAAATTTACAACAAGATCATCTTATTTGAAGTAAACTACCAAATCAAAGCAGAAATGGCAAATAATCATACATGAACATGAAATAGAACGACAATCAAGTGATTAACAATCCAAATATTAAACGGTGTTCCCAAGTGGTACACCACTTAATAGTCAATTTGATCACCAACTTATGTCAGTTTCATTGGATAAATTTACTTGAAAGAAGCAATGTATTCCAGGATAGAAGAGAAGGAAATTGTAGGCTTACAGTGTGGCAACAACAGTACTGATATGAGTCTTGTCTTCTGAGAGCAATCAAGCAAAACCAAATTCAGCAATTTTTAGTGTAAAATCCTCATCCAAAAGTGGATTGCTCAATTTATGTCCCCATGTATTATCCTTAGTTTTGATTTTTCATTAAGAAAAGTCAAACCTTCGACATTACCTAATATGATATTCTACCATTATTCCCATCCCAGTGGCGCTACATCCTTCCCAACTGATCATGAGAAATGATGATAACAAATGTTAGAATAAAGGAATGACAATCAAAGGCAATTCAAGATGGAAAATGTATTAGGTAACAACCAAAAAGAAAGTTATGAAAGATGTGATTTGGCAAGAATTGGTAAACGGGGAGACTTTCAGGCCCTGTAATGCTGCAACCCAAAAGCTTCACTAAGTTTACATGTTGGATATCTTTATGCAAATTAACCTTGTTGAAGAAGTGATTTTCCCATTGTGTCGTGTTAAAGAAAAGTGGCTTAACTGCAACAATCTCCCACCTGGAAATACTCCCTTCTCCAAAAAGAGTCAATATAAAATAGCATTAACAGTTCCAAAGGGAATTTTTCTTTCTAGATGAATAAACCATAGAAATTAGGTTACCTTGTAAACAGAACCTGATCCTCAATGCCCCAGCTTATTGGAATTGTCAAAGTAATTTGTGGCCTTCTCTAGAGTTTCATATGAAAAGTTAATTTTTGACTTTGCAATTTTGGACAGTAGAGCACCAAGTTTCAACTTATCTATCATCAGACTGATTTGATTTAGATATTCAACAAAGTTTAATCCATGAAATAAGAAGTACAATGAGCGATTAAACAGGTACCTCTTTTCCGTTGTATAATCCTTGCGAATAATGAAATTGAAGTAAGAAATACCAGATAAGCAATAGCATCAAATGTTGAGGCACAACGATGAGAACCCCCTAATATGTCATAAGATATGTAATTTAGTTAATGAGATGATCATATGGATATATTGGACAAAACCAATAAACATATAATGGTCATTCTTTGATGAGAACTGGAGAAAACAATAATTGCAGAATAACTAATAACTCTCTAACCTATCACGTTATGAGGCCATCACAATATTAACAAGGTATCCAACAATGAGGCAAGTAACTCCAACTTAGATCTTTGAGCTTATTGTAATTATGATCTCATGCATAGAAGCTTTCTTATATATCATTAACTACTATCAAGTTGGTCCACACTCATTTGCTCATTTTCCAAAGACTAAATTGTGTAGATGCAAGCATGAACTAAGAGTTTGCTAGTCTAAACTAAGATTTTACAGAAGATACATCCTGAGAGTAACTATTAGAAATGATTGGCCACTCTACAGGTATATGTTTTCCCAAGAATGCATCCCAACTTAAATCACATATCATGAATGATTATACTCCTAGACTTAGAAATCAAAACAGAAACTTATTGATACAAAACAAATAAAAGGAATAAAAAGATTAATCAGGTTATGCATGGCACCTCATCACTAAGTTATAATGGCAAAATCTAAAAATGAACCTAATTTAGTGATATCTTAAACTTTTGACATCACCGTACCTCAGAAAAATAGTCTATCGAAGGCAAGGCCATCATGCAACCTTATTCTTGAGAGAAGTAGCACCAATCTGCATTCACTAGTGTAGATAAAAATCAATGGATAACGAGAGCACAAAAATATACAATAATCTCCCACATACGCTGAAAATCCTAAGAATAAATAAGTGTAATTAGACCCAAACTAGCAACCCATAACCAACATATAACAAATTATCGTATCTGAGTGAATACTCATGCATAGTGGGATGATAAATTGCAACCATAAAATCCTTTTAAGTAGCAGAAAAAAACTCTTCTAGCCATTTAAGTTTGAAATAAGACATGGAATTACCAACAGAAAAATTGACGGGAAGCATTCAAACGGATGAGGAGGCGCGAGAAGAAAGCGGCTTGGGCACCGTCAATTTTATTATTTGCGACTGGTTGCCGTTTCCAACTTCTTGCAAAAATCCCAGATCACATAGCTTTCAAAACTGGAGAGAGCCAAGATGAGATTTGACCTTCAATTTCAAAATTAAGGCTAAATAACTTTCTTTAGATTTGGGATTTGTGAAGTTGTTGAGAGGGAGATCGTAGTCTGAGAGAGAGAGAGAGAGCTGAGATTGGGTTATATAGATTTTTGAGTTTTTCTACTCTAGTAGGCGGATCGGCATTGGGCATCTCGGAGTAGGGCTTCCATGCCCAAATGTGTTCGGTGGAGAGAGCTAGGTATGCGGTGATCAAAAATTCAAAAGGGGGTTTTGAGGCGGCGAAAGAGAAGTGGAACGGGAACGGTTAAAAAAGGAGGCCAGCAGCTAAAGGTGAAGGATGAGAGGGTGGAGAGAAGGCTCAAGGTAATTACCTATGAACATCGGAGAGCTTCTTTGTGGAAGGAATGAGGTGGTGCAAAAGAAAGAGGAATGACGATGGAGACTGAAAGCTGGAACGGGGAGCCAGTGGCAAAGCAGGCGGTGGGCGGCAACAGGCGACGGGCGGCGGGCGGCAGGTTCCTGAGATAAGAGCGGTGACTGAACTAGGGCTCAATGGATGGGGGTGGAAGGGGGCAATCGAGTGTGATGAGATTATTAAATGAAAGTTACATTCAATTAATTTTTATGAGTAATTTAATATATTCAGAAAACGTGTGCCATGAGAAAAGTTTTATTTTAATTTTGCAAATTATTTTATTAATTAAAAAACAAAATGACATCACATATCAGATATCGGTGCATTATAACCGATGCCTATAAGAGCATTAACATCATGTAAAAGACATCAATTTTTGAAACTGATGTCTATTAGCGTCTTTTTTATGGGTTGAGAATAGACATCACCAAAATGACATCGGTTATTGAAAATCGATGTCTATCATTGCAAATTTAATGAAAATCGATATCTATCAGCATACTTTTACACTGATAGACATCGGTTTTTTATTAAAAGACATCACATTTTACGTAGAACCGATGTTTATACAATGATGTCTATCATCATTTTTGTTGTAGTGGCTATGAATTGATTATTACATGTAATGAAAGTTGCATGACCTAAGTTAAGGACAATTGTATTTTGAAGTGGGCGTTGGTCATAGTCCTTGTTTCCTTGCTAATTTTCTTACTCTCTCTCTCTCTTTATTTTTATTTTATTTCCTCTGGACGAGCAACGGGTAAGTTTGGGGGATTGATGAGAGTGAAAATAAGCATAATTAGTGTCCAATTTAACATCTTTTGATGGGAATTGTTATTATATATTAGCACAACTATCTTATATTCAATATATGTGAGAAAAAGGTGCACTTGAGGTGTTTTATTGTGTTTTATGTGGAAAAATGATCAAAAGTGCAAAGTTAGAGAAAAGGTGCAACTTGTGCAAGAATGTTGAAAAACGCACATCCAAATTGTGTAATTTTTCTGTGGTCGTGTGGAACTCAAAAATAGAAGTGTGATAAATAGTTGGAAATCTACATAAGAGAGGGTCGTTTGGCGTAAGAAACACCTCAATCGGAATCCAAATGAGAAAGTTATGATTAAAATGGTGACGTCGTGCAAGTTGTGCCGAACAAAATGGTTGTGCCACTTTGCATGACTTATAACACATTCAATTGTTAGATTTTCTGTGATCTTTATATTTATAGAAATCCAAGGAAAAGAAGATCTCGTGAGAACAAGAATCTCTCAAATTGGAGCTCGAATGTGGAAGTTATACTCGAAACGGTGAGACTGCGCAAGCTGATTCGACCAAGAAGCTTGTGGTTCGACCACTAGTTTGAGTCGAACTAGGAACCTGAAATCGTGTTACAGAGTGGTTCGGCCTCCTTGATCTAGTTCGACCAAGCCCATGGTCTAACCAAATGCCTGAACAGCTCCAGATCTATATTTTTACACCCCAAGTGTGTGTATTTTCATATTTTCCAAGAAAAAACTCATCAAAGGTCCATAAGGAGAGCTTACAAGTATAAAAGGGGATGTAGATCACACCAAGAAGGGGGAGACCGCAACACAATCATCCTACACCCCACAAGGGGGGATTACCCCCAACCATTATCCACATCCTTTTCTCCATCCATCCATCACTATGAAGATTCGTCTGTGGAATCAAGAGGAGAACTAAGAGGATGATTCAAGACGAAGAAGGACGTGACGAATCCCGCATCTAGGGTTTTATTCATTTTCTAATTTATCTTGTATTTTCAGGACATATGGGTAAGATCTATCCAACCCACATGATTGTTCTTCGCAACATAATGTGCTAGAACCGTTTTGGTATATCTAGGGTTTTGAAAGTTTTATGAATTAATTAAACTCTCTTGTGTGTCTTCCATACAACACTACTTGTGAATTTATTTTATATATGACTATGCTTTCTTAATCCATATTCCGAGTTATTTTGTGCATCAATAACTGTTGAATAGAGTCTGAATGTTCATCTTAGTTATTGAATGAGCGTGTTCACTGCTAAACGGGATTCCATGTTATGATTCTGAGTGAGGGGACTCCGAAGCTTCATTAGAACTATCATATATAGATACTTATTAATTGAATTGAATTCACGTTAATAAGTAGTATAAAGAGTGTAATCTTATAGTACCTATAAAGGAAGATCATATCGGGTTAGTTACCAGACGTGGGAAATAATTGATACTGATAGTACCTAGAAAGGGGGTGAAATTACATCTCTTGCTCTTAGGTTATTCACACGTGTTACACGCATATTTACTTATGTCTATAGAGTAGATTTTTATGGTTTAGTGATGCGTCCATAGTCCACAAGGCAAAGTCGGCGTGCACTTGATAGGGATGTTAAGTAGTAAAGTTGGATTACCTTAGAACTACCTATTCTCCATTCTTGAGACACATTCATATTTTTCTAGTTTCTTATTTATTTTATTTGTTATTTAAATTAATTGTTTAGTAGTTGATAATTAAAACCCTAACTTTTATTGCCATTCGTCTTAATTAATTAGTATATAATTAAATTAATACGCCGTCCTTTGGGTTCGATATTTAACTTGGTCACTTGCTTAAACTGCAACTGATATCCTTAATACTTTGGGATTAATTTTGCGTGCACAGAAAAAGTACATCAGCCATCCTTGTCTTCTCGTTGGGTAAAGCATCTAGCCGATCAATCCCACGTTGGAAACTTAGCCACGCCAAACGAGTAGTCGAAGTGAATCCACAATGGCTCCTGCTCTCCCTTGTACCTACGGGCCTCAGGGTGTTGTTGTAGTTCCAGGTAGTAGTTACAATAAGAAATACAGGGACGAACTGAGTTTCTAATCGAATCAGTTATGCATTTGAAAACCTGGATGATTCGACTCCAGATAACCTCATTCGCCGTGAGCCGATTCTGTAACGTGTCCACGTGAACTCCCGGAACACTAGTCATGGCCTCGAAGATAGTGAAATAAGCCTTAAATTCATTGAACTTACCCCGCACGTTCCAGCTAAAGAATGTCAGTCCGCAACAGTAGTTCACCGCGTCGGTCACTTCCGCGAGAACGACATCGTCAACGTCATCTCCATTCCACTAATGGGAAGTTTTTCAGATATATCACCTAAAAAATTAGGGTGATTCTACATGAATTAATTAAACAAATAGTGGGCGGTTGGGATTTTAGTTATGGTGGTGATTTGGTAAGTGGGGGTGGTTGAGATAAGCATATAATCCTAGGTCATTTAATATCATATAATCACAATATAAAAAGATATATTCACTACGTCCCACGTTAAGGTTTAAATTTTCCATTTTGTGTTGTCCCAATTTAATTTTCAAGTTTAATTTGATGTCAAGTTGGGCCCACATAATTGTCCCACACTTAGATATTTTGGGGATGAATACGGTATCAAAGAAATTATTTTTAAATAAATAAAGAGAATTTATCAAGAAGAAGCAGCAACTAAATACCATTAGTGGCTTGTTAAGAACGTGTGTTTTTTGTTATCTACCCTAATACCAGTAATTAAAATAGTTTTCCATTCATGTTTTTATGTGTTTGTTTTTTTTCCGCTGAACTTTATTTTTATATGTTTTTTTTTAAATTTGTGCTTGTTGACATGAACTATACTACTCTAATTGACTTTTCTTAGTATTTGGGAAGTCCATTCCCTGAAAGTGGCCCAACTCCCAGTGGCCCAACATCGATCCGAAGTAGTTTGTACGCCCACAATTCCTATATTGCAACGTCTTAACCCGACCGGAATGGTTCACCTAATGAGTTCACCTCTTTTCAATCGACTAAAAATGGGGCAGATGTGGTCGGTGGTGCCCACTGTAAAGTTGTATTCCCTGTACATAATGGCAGGATATTTCATCGCCAAAACATGTAACTGTCATTAGTTCCTTAAAAAACCCATATAACACAACCAAACATCAGACCACTTTACCATAGAGAGCCATGACAGAAGACAATAAGATCTTGGTGGTAAAAATGTCACCGTCATCCGATTCATCACAGTCCCCACAGAAGATCAATCAATATCTTGTTTGCTATTGTGGAAAAGCTGCCCGCACTTACGTTTCAAAAAAGCCAAAGAGCTTTGGTCGATTGTTTCATACATGTACCGATTCCATGAGCAGTGGATGCAATTTTTTCTTTAGGCAAATCAGTACGAAATTGCTGGTCATGATCAATTCCTCATTATGCTCACAAGGATTGATAATTTGGTCACCAAGAATTTAGAGTTAGCAAAAAAATTAGAGAGCACAACACAATTGGTTGAGAAGCTCGCTAAGCAATTGAAGGGTGTGGAGGAAGAGGTTCGTCATCTTTGATTTCTGAAAAATTTTCTTTTCCTTGTGATAATTGTGTCTTGTGCTACCACCTTTATGCGATTGTAGTAGGTATGCAGGATATTATCCAATGACTAGATATGTATGAGGGAAGGATATGACCTTCTATTTTTTTTTGAATGAATGTTAAGAAGGATTTCTTTTGTATGAAGCATATTGTGATAAGTAGTATGTACATATGAATCTAAAATATTTTTTCGCATTGCTAATTTCAATGTTGTATATATTGTCGCGTTTGTATAAGTTTTGAAAATATTTAGAAACTGGGGTGGAAAAAAATTTAGGGAATTGGGCACTTCTCTTATTCAACTCCCATCACACGTGCACCTTACAACCACTCTGACTCTCCAATATGAATTCCCACCCCCGGCGATCGCGACAGAGTGATAGGTGGTGGCGCAACCACCTTACCAATCGTATCACCGATCAATCCACCATGGATGCATATGGGGCACCTCTAGAACCACCCGAGTGCGTTAAATCCCATCACACATGCTTTTTAACCCCACTATGAGTGTCCCCAATATAAATTCCCACCGTATTGTCCATGTATCCATCATTCATTTTGTTTTGTAGTAATGTTGGCTGTAGAGTAATGCAATTATTCACATGCATTTGAACCTTTATGCTCTTGGGGTCACGGGTGACATCTTCACTCTAAGTGGAGTACATGAAGGCGGTATTCAGAGATTGGTTAATATCTTACGACACAAGGGCCATACCCACATCTCATCACTGATCATCTATATATATGTCCATATCACACATAAACCATTCACACATTCCCAACAAAATGTCTTCAAAGATCCATTCCTACTTGATACAGGCTGTGTGGCTTCTGGCATCACACCGATGGAGGGTTCTTACATATACCCACAGAATCACATCTTACACGATATGATGTGGTCCAGAGAGATGGATGATTGTGTAGTTAGTTCCCTAATGCACTACTACTAAGAAGACACCTGGAATTCAAATGATCCAAGTGACGAGATCCTTCTAGTAACGCAATTAAAAATCAATACGGAATTTCATACGAATATCACCATAGAAGAACTCATCAGTAGAATCCAGTTTTTCCGAAGACGTTACATAGATTTCACCACCATAATAAAAAATGAGGATGCATGGTGGGACCAATTCACAAATACTGTCCATCTGGGTGCTTCAGGGTGGACAACGCTTTTCTCGGTAATGTTATTGTCCAAATTGGGTATCCTTTAACAGACCCACTTGTTGTATGATCCTTTAGTTTTTTGTTGATCTTAAATAACAGTCAAATACAACGTGCTCATTTGCAGCAAGACGATTTCTACAAAGCTTAATTTCATGAGGGTGAGCCAAACATCCGACAATTCATGAAGTCGTTTAAAGATGAATTTTAAAGCAACAAGAAATTACATAGTGTTTGTGTGTTCTTTGAAGTTCCTCAAGTAGGATGTAAATTAAATCATCTTTAAATTCGTACTTGTAATCATTGTACTCTTCTAACACGGGTGTATATTATGTTGTTAAAAAAATAAAAAAATAAAAGTTTTATTCTTCTAATAAATTATGAAATGGATCATGAGGTATCTAGACCTTTGAGTGCATTTGTTGCTATAAAGAAACTTTCAAAAAAATCAATCTTGACGTTATGATAGGTTTTATTGTGCTGAAAGCATTTTTTGTTTTACAGTTGTCTTTTTTATATTATTAAGTTACAATGTGGATTCCCAGCCCTGTTAGATCATGAAGGAGTGATCTGTGACGTACCAATCGTCTTACCGATCATTTCACCGATCGCCCCACATACTTAGGGTATGATGCAACTCTAGAACACCCTATCGACACAAATCCCATCCCAGCAATTTTTTTACCCCAATATAAGGCCCCAACATGGGTTTCTAGCCCCAGAGGATCGCGACAGGGTGATCGGTGACCCACCGATCGTCCCACCGATCATTTCACTGATTGTCCCACCGACTTTGGGTATGATGCACCTCTAGAACAAACCTATCGACACAACTCCTATCCCAACCATTTTTTTACCCTAATATAAGTCCCCAACGTGGGTTCCAAGCCCTGGGAACACGATGAGGTGATCGGTGGCCCACCGATCATCCCACCGATCATTTCACCGATCGCCCCACCAACTTTGGGTATGATGCACCTCTAGAACTACCCTATCAACACAAATCCTATCCAAACTATTTTTTTACCCAAATATAAGGCCCCAACGTAGGTTCCTAGCCCTGGGGTGATCGGTGACCCACCGATAGTCCCACTGATCTTTTCACCGATTATTATACCGTCTTTGCATATGATGCACCTCTAGAATCACCCTATCGACACAACTCTCATCACACCTCCTTGTTTACCCCAACATAAGGCCACAATTGTTAGATTATATACTAAAATTCTAGCTTTTGTATGAAAAATGTTTCAACAATTTTTTTTGAAATGAGAATCATATGATCAAACATTCTGCAAGTTATAATTTATTTTTATAATTATGGAAAAGTCCACTTACTTTATACTATAGATAATATGTTGTGCAACAACACTGGGAAGATCATATTATCGATTTCCTTATAAAGTATAAACAGATGCTCACAATTGAGATAGAGGGGAATAATCTATCGGGATGGTTGTAGTGTGTGATTTGGTATTAGTTTATCTTGATCATAAAATCACATTAGTATAATTTGTGTGTATTGAGCAGATTCGCTTGAGATCGTTATACTGACTTATAGGAAAACATGATCTCAGTTATTATGGATGTTCGTGATCTTAATCCCTATACAATAATCTCGACACGTAAGCCCAGTATTTATCTCTTTGATTCATCAATGGGTGAGATTTGTATATTAAATCAATATACTCAGTGAGTTGGGAAATAATACTGTGTCTATAGTGTGCTATTGATTGTAGAAGGAATCTGTGTCCTATTAAATAGGTTGATGATGTCCCCTTGAGGAGCACAAAAGGATTATCATGTAAATCTTGCAAGTGGATAAATTCCAGCATGATAATGAGTTTGAGTGGTACTACTCTCAGATGAGATATTAATTAATGGAGTTGTCAGTAACTTAATTAATTAATGGGCATTGTATATCTTTAACATGGGGAGACTGTCGGGCACATAATAAGAAGGAGCCCATAATGTAATTATGGGATTGGAGCGGCAGTGCAGTAATAATATTTTAGTGGACTATATTATTATTATTGGACTTAAGTATAAGTTTTAGGCTAAACATGAATACTTAAGCCAATGGATGCCCGACTCTAATTTCTCCTCCTGATCCCTGTTGTAGCCCATATATAAGTCATCTCAGCTTCCTTGAACCCTATTCTTGTCGCTTATTTTGACGTGAAGGAGAGGAAAGAAGCAAATTGAGAAGATCTTGAAGATCGTCACCCACAGACGTCAAGATTACACTTGGGAATACAGCAGAAGATCAAGAGGTTATTTTCTACAGCTGCTCATCTTCAACATACCCTGGTGAAAGGCAATACGTTTCTATCTTATTGCTTCTGCTGGATTAGAAACGCATTGAACCTTAATGGTTCACGCTAACCAAATGATCGAACGCCAATAATTGGTATCTGAGCTTCAGTTTTGTGGTGAAGTGTGACACGTTAGGCTAGGGTTTATTTGAGCCATAAGTGATTTAGGGTTTAGGATATTCTGTATCTTATCGTATGCCCTATCTATTTCACGGTGACGATAAGCGGAGCCACACGGCATGGCTGGTGAAAGATGACTGGCGCACGGTGGCGAGCTAGCGTGCTTATTGATGGCTCGGTGAGCAAGGAGGTGTGGATGTTAAGTGTCGGGTGATCGCTGTGTGAAGATTTTTGTCGATGAGTGTGTGTTCTGGATGTCCAGTGTTACGCACGACTGTGGGCATGACATCGGGTTGGGTCGCACGGTCACTGGCATGATGACGCACAGATGTCGCATGGTGGCATGTGGCTGACGGATGAGCAAATATTTCGCCCAATGGACGTCAAGCGTGCGGATTTCCGAGCAAGGGAGCACGATCATGCACACGGTGGGGCGCCATTTTTTGGGTGGGTTTGAAGGATTTCCAATCGAGGGAGATGGAGTTTCTAGGCGGGCCTGTTGGATTGCCGAGCGAGTTGACGGCATGAGCATAAGATGTCGAGTAAGATATCGAGCTACACACGTACTGTGACATGCTGCTTGTGCAAGAAAGCTCTGGTGTGTTCGCGGATTGGCGCTCAGTGGCTGGCATCGGGTATACAAGAGACGGCACGACTCGTGTCAAAGGACTACATGAGTCATTCATGCGTGGTTTGGAGCCAGGCGCGCGACTTCTCACATGGTGTCGTGCACGGCAAACAAGCAAGAGGCTTTCTATGGAGCACGACTCGTGCTAAAAACCCTGCACGAGTCATGCAGGTATAATCTGTGGTCAGTCAGGCTCGTTTTTTAGTGATTCGACATTTTCTGCATTTATTTCGTGATATATATAACCACCCCATTAATTGATTTAATTGTCTTTTATTGTTATATGTGTGGATGCATGTTCTATTTGATTGGTAATTAATTCCCGCGGCCTCCATTATTGGTTTGTAAGTGATGTGAGTAAACTTGCGTGTTAGCAATAGGCCTTCCTCCACAACAGATGGATTTACTCATGGATCACTGGTACAAACTTCTTTATGATGATTATAGGAAGTTATCCGAGTGTGTGTGTGCTTCTCCAACTGTAACGCACACAAGCTTGGGCCGCGGAATTAGGATCAAATAATGGTGAACACTTAGGTGTAAATAAAAAGTATCTCCCCAACAAAGTCATCGCTGTTATTTTCATGGATAAAAAGGAACCGACTATTAATTATTTTGTCATGAAGTTAGGTTGACGAATGAAATTTATGGGTGAAATCTTCTCTTGTAAATGTTTGGGTTTGTTTATGTCCACACTAACGTGGCATGCAGACTCATGGTGCTTGAGATGTTGGTGAATTTTATTTTTATATTGTTTTGAAGGAGTCAATATAAATTGATAAATTCGAAGTGTTTGATCTGTTTATTTATTTATGATTATCAGGATTTTCAAATGACACTCAACTCACTTTCTGTTATACTTAAAGAACATAAACTTACTGGCACAAATTATGTTGACTGGAAACAAAACATGGACATTGTTTTAACTGTTAAGATTACACTTTGTACTCACTGAGGAATGTCCTGAAACAACTACTGATGACTCTACTAAAGAGGAAAGAGCTGCTTATAATAGGTGGCCCAAAGCTGATAGGATGGCTAAGTGTTATATATTGGCTTCAATGTCAAGGGTGTTTCAGCATCAGCATCAAGCTATGAACACTGCCTATGATATGATGCAGAATCTTAGGGAACTCTTCGGGCACCGTAGTCGTCCTGCTAGGTCAGAGGGCATGGCTGTGCTGATGAACAAAAAAATGGCTAAGGGCATTCCCATAAGGGAACATGTTCTTAGAATGATTGGCCAACTGAATGAGTTGGAGGTCCTTGGAGCTAAAATCGATGGGGAAACCCAAGTTGATATCATACTCCAAAGTTTGCCTAGGAGTTTTGAGAGTTTTGTCTCAACTATGGTATGAACAAATGTTTGTACTCGTTGGCGGAGCTTCTGACAGAACTTGTGGTGACAGAAGGGCTGTTTCGTCGAGCTCCTCATGTTCATGTTGCTGAAAATGCTGCTTATCCTAGGCCGAAAGGTGGTAGGAATAAGAATAAGCAAGGAAATTCAACACCGATGTACCAAGTGAAAGCAAAGTGTGGTGCGGTCAAGAAGCCTAAAGGCAAGTGCTTCAAATGCAAGCAGCTGAGACATTACAAGGATGACTGCCCTCTTCTGAAGGGGAACATGAATGGTAAGTTTTTTATACTAGTTGTTGAATCGTGTTTAGTGGCTGTATCTGCTAACTCTTGGTGTGTAGATACGTGAGCCACTGACCATGTCTGCAATTCTATGCATGGGTTCCACCAAACCCGACAGCTTAGTGATAGGGAGATTATCATACTCAATGCTACAAGAATACCAGTCGTTACAGTGGGAGACATTTATTTATTTTTCAATAAGAATAAAACTCTTGTTTTAAGGAATTGTCTTTATGTACCTCATTTTAGAAAGAATTTAATTTCGGTGTCTAAATTGTTTATGGATGGATATTCTGTTTCTTTTAATGACAAGGTTGTTTTAAGGAAAAATGGAATTTTTATCGGTGATGGTACATTGATAGATAATTTGTATACTCTTAATCCAATTTCTCCCACAGTGTAACATATTGAATTGAATGATACATCTACTAATAAGAGAAAAGAACCTTCGAAAATGAATCAAACATATCTTTGGCATCTAAGACTGGGTCATATTAACTTGAGTAGAATTCAAAGGTTGATAGCTAATGGGCCTTTGAGTTCATTAGTAGTGGAAAATTATCCAACTTGCGAATCCTGCTTGGAAGGAAAAATGACCAAAAGGCCTTTTAAGGCAAAGCGGTATATAGCCAAATATCTGTTGGAATTGGTTCATTTTGATTTATGTGGTCTTATGTCTGTCCAGGAAAGAGGTGGCTATGAATAATTCGTCATTTTCATTGACGATTATTCTAGGAATGGATACATTTATTTGATGCGCCGCAAATCTGAATGCTTTGATAAATTCAAAGAATACAAGGTTGATATGGAAAAGCAACTTGGAAAATGTATCAAGACACTGCGATCTGATCGTGGTGGTGAATACCTCTTGGGAGACTTTAGGAATTATCTATCAGAGGAAGAGATTGAATCTCAATTGTCTGCACTGGGCACACCCCAGCAGAATAGTGTAGCGGAAAGAAGGAATAGGACTCTTATGGAAATGGTAAGATCAATGATGAGTTATTCAGAATACCAAACTCATTTTGGGGATACGCCTTATAAACTGCGGCTTACATCCTTAACTTAGTACCTTCTAAATTAGTAGCTACCACACCCATCGGACGGTGGACCGGACGAAAGCCTGTTCTGAAACACTTTCGAATTTAGGGTGCACCGGCACATGTGTTAAAGGCGGACGCAGATAAGTTAGAATCATGTACTGAAGTTTGTCTGTTTATAGGATATCCTAATGGAACAAAATGTGATTTGTTTTATAATCCAAAAGACCAAAAGGTGATCGTTAGTACGAACGCTAGATTTCTGGAAGAGGATTATGTAATGAACCACAAACCTATGAGTAAAATTGTTCTAGAAGAATTATGAGGGGAAACACCAACCATAATACCAACTGTACAAGAGGATATACCACAGGACACTGCACCGCGTGTCGCACCTGATACACAATTTCCTGCAGAGCCTCTTCGTAGTAGGAGGGTTGTGAGACAACTCATAGATTCATGGGATTGGAAGAGTCATCCAACTTGGTCTAGGGAGAACATGAAATCGACCCATGGAATTACAACGAAGCTCTGCATGATAAATATGCTCAATCATGGCAAAAGGCAATGAAATCTAAAATAGAATCTATGTATTCTAATCAAGTCTAGAAGCTTGTAGAACCACCCAATGGTTTAAAAGCTATTGGATGCAAGTGGGTCTATAAAAGAAAAAGAGGATCTAACGGTAAGGTGGAAACCTTTAAAGCAAGGCTTGTTGCTAAAAGATATACTCAGAAATAAGGAATCAATTATGAGAAAACCTTCATGCATGTGGCCATGCTTAAGTTAATCCGGATTCTTTTATCTATTGTTGCTCATATGGATTATGAGGTATGGCAAATGGATGTCAAGACAGCTTTCCCGAATGGAAGTCTAGAGGAAAACATCTATATGAAGCAACCAAAGGGATTCATTGAAAAGGGCGAAGAGCATCTTTTGTGTAAGCTTAATAGGTCCATTTATAGATTGAAACAAGCTTCTAGATCATTGAACATCCATTTTGATGAATTAACCCAGTCATATGGATTTATTCAATGTCCAGATGAATAATGTGTGTACAAGAAGTGTGACGAAAATATAGTGGTATTTCTTGTACTCTACGTGGATGATATCATTCTCATTGGAAACAATATAAAGGTATTGTAGGGCGTAAGGGTATGGCTGTCTAAGCAGTTTGAGATAAAGGACTTAGGAGAAGCCGGACATATTCTAGGCATCAAATTAATAAGGGATCTCAAGAAAAGAATGTTGTGCTTATCCCATGCTTCATATATTGATACAATCCTTGCTCGTTTTAGCATGCAAGATTCCAAGAAAGGTTTTCTACCATTTAGGGATGGAATACCTCTATCTAAGAAAATGTGTCATAGGACACAACATGAATTGGAGGATATGAAGGTCGTTCCCTATGCTTCAGCAGTAGGAATCCTCATATATACTATGCTATATGTACGAGGACGGATATCTGTTATGCCGTGGGCATGTTCAGTAGGTATCAAAGTAACCCAGGACAAGGGCATTGGACTTCGGTAAAACATATTTTGAAGTACCTGCGAAGGACTAGGGATTATGTGCTGGTTTACCGGGCAGATACTTTGTTACCTTTGAGTTATACTGATTTAAATTTTCAGTCAGATAGGAATGCTAGTAAATCCACATCGGGTTATGTGTTTACTCTTGGAGAAGGAGCCATAATATGGAGGAGTGTAAAGCAGAAATGCATTGAGGACTCTGCCATGGAAGCTGAATATGTAGAAGCCTCTGAGGCAGCTAAAGAAGCAATATGACTCAAGAGCTTCTTAATAGACTTGGATGTGATTCCTGGTTTCCCCAAAGTAATCACAATTTATTGTGATAATAGTGGTGCAGTAGAAAACTCGAAGGAACCACGAGCCCATAAGGCAAGTAAACACATTGAGTGCAAGTACCACCTGATACGAGACATCGTTAGAAGAGGAAATGTCATTGTCGCTAAATTGCATCGGAGGATAACCTAGCTGATCCTTTTACTAAGAGTCATCCAGCGAAAGCGTTTGATGGGCATGTAGAAGGAATGGGGATTAGATGCGTACCAGCAGATATGGAAGCGTAGTCTTTTAGTATAAGTGGGAGATTGTTAGATTGTATAATAAAAGTCTAGCTTTTGTATGATCAATGTTTTAACAATTTATTTGAAATGAGAATCATATGATCAAACGATTTGCAAGTTATAATTTATTTATATGTTTATGCAAAAGTCCACAAACTATATACTGTAGATAATATGTTGTGCGACAACACGCGAAAGATAATATTATCAGTTTTCTTATAAAGTATAAACTTATGTCCACAATCGAGATAGACGGAGACAGTATATCGGGACGGTTGTCGTGTGATTTGGTATTAGTTTGTCTTGACTATAAAATCACATTAATACGCTCTGTATTGAGCACGACCGCTTGAGATCGTTCGTCTTATACTGACTATATAGGAGAACTTGATCTCAGTTATTATGGATGTTCGTGCTCTTAATCCCTATACAATAACCTCGACTCGTAAGCTAGTATTTATCTCTTTGATTCATCAATGGGTAAGATTTATATATTAAATTAATAAACTCGGTGAGTTGGGAAATAGTAGTGTCTCTATGGTGTGCTCTTAATTGTAGAAGGAATCTGTGTCCTACTAAACAGGTTGATGATGTCCCCTTGAGGAGCTCAAAAGGATTATCATGTAAGCCTTGCAAGTGGATTAATTCCGGCATGATAATGATTTTGAGTGGTACTACTCTCGGATGAGAAATTAATTAATGGAGTTGTCAGTAACTTAATTAATTAATGGACATTGTATATCTTAAACATGGGGAGACTGTTGGGCTCATAATAAGAAGTAGCCCATAATGTAATTACGGGATCATAGCGGCAGTGCAGTAATAATATTTTAGTGGACTATATTATTATTATTGGACTTAAGTATAAGTTTTGGGCTAAACTTGGATACTTAAGCAAATGGAGGCCCGACTCTAATTTCTCCTCCTGGTCCCTATTGTAACCTATATATAAGCCATCTCAGCTTACTGGAACCCTATTATTGTCGCCTATTTTGACGTGATGGAGAGAAAAGAAGCAGATTGAGAAGATCTTAAAGATCGTCACCTACACGACATCAAGATTGAACTTGGGAATACAGGAGAAGATCAAGAGGTTGTTTTCTGCAGATGTTCATCTTCAACATAACCTGGTGAAAGGTAATACGTTTCTATCTTATAGCTTCCGCTGGATTAGAAATGCACGGAATCCTAATGGTTCACGTCAATAAAATGATCGAATGCCAACACCAATGTCAGTTCCTAGCCCCAGGGAATCCCGAGGGTGTGATCGGTAATGCAGCCATTGACCCACCGATCGCATCATCAATCATCCCACCGACTATGCCTATGATTGAACAATTTCATCATAATTAGAGTATAAATTCAAAGGTAAAGTATTACCAATTCGATCCCCATCTGCATTCCCCATAATAGTGCTTGGAGGCAAACAATCGAATTCGCTGATATATAATTGTTAATAATTGATTTAATTATCTGATTATTGTTATATATGCTATGCATGTTCTCCGTGATTTACTATCTTATTTGCTGTAATAGGAGCATGCTAGGTTGCATATTTTATTATGAATATTATATGCATGTAAAAAACCCTCGATGTTAAATAACTAAGTGGGAGATGGGATTGGTAAATAATTCCCGCAGCCTTCATTATTAGTTTGTAAGTGATGTGAGTAAACTTGCGTGTTGGCATAGACCTTCCTCCCCATCAGATGAGTTTATTCACGGATCACTGGTACAGACTTTATTAAATAATTATTATTTGTATTGTGATGCACATGAACTTGCGTGTTGGCATAGACCTTCCTCCCTATCGGATGAGTTTATTTGCGGATCACTGTACAAACTTATAATTGATGATTGTAGAAAATTATCCGAGCATGTGTGTACTTCTCCATCTGTAAGGCACACAAGCTTGGGCCGCGGACTTGGGATCAAATGATGGTGTACACTTAGGTGTAAATAATAAGTATCCTCCCCATCGGAGTCACTGCTTTTATTTGCATGGCTAAAGAGGAACCGACTATTAATTATTTTGTCAAGAGGTTAGGTTGACAAATGAAATTAATGGGTAAAACCTTCTCTTGTAAATATTTGAGTTTGTAAACATCCACACTATCGTGGCTTGCAGACTCACGGTGCTTGAGATGTCGGTGAATTTTATTTTTATATTGTTTTGAGGGAATCAATATAAATGGATAAATTCAAAGATTTGATCGGTGTATTTATTTATTATTCTCTGTAATTTCAAATGGTTTTATCTCGCTTATTGTTTACTAAAAGAAATTATTTTTACTTATCCAAAATTAGATGATTAGAAAAGAATCTTGATTTTAAATTTTACTGCTTAGGAAAATACATATGTGTTCTCACTAAGGATGTCCCATGATGCCTAATAAAATCTCTAGTGGAGAGGTGAGAGGTTTATAGAAATATGATGGTGTCATGCAACTCTCCGGATACTTGAGTAAGATTTGAAAGGCAAGAGGTCATGGATAAATTGATGAATAAATTGGGAATACTTGGAGTAGAAATTGGAGGGGAAACATATATCAATTTATTCTTCATAATTTGCCTAGATGTTTTAAGCAAGTTCTACCTGAAATACGAGAGGTTGTATATGGTGGGGAACTTCTGACAAAACATGTGGCGAAGGAAATCCAATTTCATCAAGATGTGAACAAGGTTAGCATCTCATTCACTAGTTGTTGAAACATGATTAGGGATGACATCTATTGACACGTTGTGTGTAGATACCAGAATCACAAAATGTATGCAATTAAGTGATGATGAGATTATTATATACCTAGGTAAATCTACGAAAGTAGTGGCTGTTGCAGTGGGAGGTATTTATTTATCTAGGGATAGGAATAAACTTTTGATTTTGAAAAATTGTCTTTACGTATGTTTTCATAGAAAGAATTTAATTTTTGTTTCTATGCATTTACTGATGGATACTCCATTTCATTAAATGACATGGTCATAGTGATGATGGATGGAGCTATAATTCGTTGTGGTACGTTGGTGATAATTTGTACACTCTTAAATCATGTTTATCCAACTGATGCAACAATAGTAATTAATAATGCGTCTTCTAATCTAAATAATAGAAAGAAACCTTCGGATATGAACCAAACATATCTTTTGGCATCTTAAACTAGGTCATGATTGCTTATTAAAGCAAAGGGGTGAAGAGCCAAAGATATGTTGGGATTAGTTCATTCAGTTTTATACGGTCCTAAGATTATCCATATGAGAGGTGGTGAGATATAATTTTGATGCACCGCAATTCTAAGTACTAGGATTAATTCAAAAGTGCATGAGACATGCAGTGAATGGTCATCGAAATATATCAAGTCATTAACGATTTAATCGTGATGGCGAGTACCTCTTAGGATAGTTTAGGGGCTGTTTATCAGAGGTTGGAATTGAATCCCAAGCTGTCAACACCGGACAAACCCCAACCAACAGGTGTGGCGAAAAGAAGGTATAGGACTCTTATGGAAATGGTTAGATAGATGATGAGTTATTTGGAATTACTAAATTCATTTTATGGGTATTCCCTAGAAACAACATGTCGCAAGGATGGTTGTCTGTTTGTAGGATATCCTATAAAATGAAGGGTGATTTATTTAGTACAAAAGATCTAAGGGTGATTGTTAACACGAACACTAGATTTTAGGAAAAGAAATATGTAATAAGTCACAAACCTATGTATAAGTTGTTCTAAAAGATGTGAGAGGGAAAAACACAAAGTATAGTACCAATTGTACAAGTGGATATACCACAAGGAAACTGCGACGTGTGATACGTCTGATACACAATTACGTGTAGTGCTTTGTCATAGTGGGAGGGTTGTTTCGACAACCCATAAGATATATGTTTTGGGAGAGTCGTGAGACATGGTCCCTAGTAAACATGGAATTGACCACGGATACGACGAAGCACTACAAGATAAATATGCGAAATCTTAGCAAAGTTTCAATGATTTCTAAAATAGAATCTATGGATTCTAAATTAGATTTGGGAGCTTGTAGGACCACTAAATGGTGTAAAAGCTATAGGAAGTGGTCATGCAAAATAAAAGAGGATCAGACGGTAAGGTGATACTTTGAAACAAGGCTTGATGCGTGAGGTACACTCAGAAAGAAGGGTGAGTTCGAGTATGAGAAAACCTTTCCGCCGGTAGCTAAGTTTAAGTCGATCCGAATTCTTTTATTTTAATTCATTGCTGCTCATATTGAATATGAGGTATAGCAAATAGATGTCAAGATAGCTTTCGTGATTTAAACTCTAGAGGGAAATATCTATGTGAAGCAACCAGAGTGATTCATTGTAATGGGCTAAGAGCATTTATTGGGTGTAAGCTTAAAATTGTCCATCCATGGACCAAAGCAAGCTTTAAACTCAAATTACATCTGTTTTGATGAAGTAATCCAATCATATGGATTTAATCAATGCGCGGATGTGTCTTGTGTATTGAAAAGAGTAATGGAAATGTGGTGGTATTTCTTGTACTATACGTAGAAGATATATTGCTTATTGGAGACAATGAAAAAGTATTGTCGGGCGTATGGGTATGGTTGATAAAGTAATATGAAATGAAGGACTTAAGAAAAGCAAAATTATCCTTTTGATCACGGCAATACGGATCACAAGAAAGGATGTTATGCTTGTCTCAAGCTTCATGAAATGATATAATCCTTACTCGTTTTAGCATGTAACTTTATCTAAGGAAATGTGTCTTGACACAAAGAAGATAAAGGAGATGAAAGTGGTTCCTTATGCTTCGGCGAATAAGGAAGCTTAATCTAAGGAATGCTATGCACGAGAATGGATATCTGTTTTGCCCAAGGCATTAACAGTGGGTATCAAGGTAACCCAAAATAAGAATGTTGAACTGCGGTAAGACATATATTTATGTACCTAAAAAAGACTAGAAATTATATATGGACTTACCGAATAGATTCACTGCTTCTTATGAGTTAAATAGATTGGATTTTTCAAGTCAGGTAGGGACGGCAGTAAATCCACCTCAAAGGTTATGTGTTTAATTTTAGGAAGTAGAGTCATAATATGGAGGAGTGTTATATAGAAATATATTTTAGGCTCCACCATAAAAAGATGATGAATTGGAGCCTCTGAGGCAGCCAAAGCATTTGTATGACTCTGGAGACTTCATGATGGACTTGGACGTGTTTTCTGAGTTTGCCCAAGATTATCATAATTTATTGTGATAAAAATGGTGCAGTTGCAAACTTGAAGGAATCACGAGTCCATAGGCAATTAAACACATTAAAAGCAAGTACCACCTTATACGAGAAATATTATGATGAGGAGAAGGTTGTAGTCGCTTAGATTGCATCGGATTAGAACCTAGTAAATCCATTTACAAGGACCTTAAGGCGAGAGCTTTTGATGGTCGTGTAGTGGGAGTGGGAATCAGATGTATGGCAGAAGACATGACAACATAGTCTTTTAGTATAAGTGGGAGATTGTTTGATTGTATATTAAAAGCCTAGCTTTAGTATGAACAATGTTATAACAATTTATTTGAAATGAGAATCAATGATCAAATGATTGCTTCTTGTGATGCAATAGTCCACTTACTTTATACTGTAGATAATATGTTGTGCGACAACACATAGATAATCATATTATCGGTTTTCTTATAAAGTATAAATATAGACTCACAACCGAGATAGAAGGGGACTCTCTATTGGTATGGTTGTAGTGTGGTTTGGATTAGCTTGTCTTGGCTGTAGAATCACATTAGTGCACTTTGTGTATTGAGCAGGACCGATTGAGATCGTTCGACTTATACTGACTATATAGGAGAACTTGATCTATGTTATTATGGATGTTCGTGCTCTTAATCCCTATACAATAACCTTGGCACGTAAGCCAGTATGTATTTCTTTGATTCGTCAATGGGTGAGATTTAGATGCAATTAAATCAATAAACTCGGTGAGTTGGGAAATAGTGTTGTCTTTATGGTGTGTTGTTGATTGTAGAAGGAATCTGTGTCCGACATAGGTTGATGATGTCCCATTGAGGAGCTCATAAGAATTATCATGTAAACCCTGCAGGTGGATTTATTCTGGCATGATAATGAGGTTGAGTGGTACTACTCTCGGATGAGATATTAATTAATGGAGTTGTCAGTAACTTAATTAATTAATGGGTATTGTATATCATAAACATGGGGAGACTAACGGGCTCATAATAAGAAGGAGCCCAAAACGTAATTTTGGGATTAGAACGGTAGTACAGTAATAATATTTTATTGGAATATATTATTATTATTGGACTTAAGCATAAGTTTTGGGCTAAACTTGGATACTTAAGCCCAATAGAGGCCCGACTCTAATTTCTCCTCTTGGTCCCTGTTGTAGCCCATATATAAGTCATCTCAGATTATCCGGAACTATAGTCCTACGCCTAAAACACGTGTGAAAGGGATGGAGAGTAGATTGAGAAGATTCTGAGGATCGTCGCCCACACGACATCAGGATCGGACTTGGGAATACAGCAGAAGATTGGAAGGTTGTTTGCTGCTGCTGATCATCCTTTACATCAACCCTGGTGAAAGGTAATACGATTCTACTCTTATGCTTCCGCTGCAGTAGAATTGCATGGAACCCTAACGGTTCACGTTAACCAAATGATCGAATGCCAACAGTGACATGTGCAATCCCATACACAACAACCACCTCCTTCCATGATTGGCCGCTACCTCCAACGGGAAGCTCTCTTGTAGCATACTTCTCAATCCCTGACCATTTCTCTCACCACTTCCAATCCAGCCCAGCTTTTTGGGTACGTTTCTATTCCCTCCTCAAACGCTTGAGCTTGTCCTGTACATTTTACATGTTTATTAGAATTTGAAAATCAGTGGTAAGGTAAGTGTCCAGTTTAATATAAATTCACCCAAAAAAAATGGGACTGTGGTCCATCTATTAGTGTACGCATCTTGCCATTTCCTAGCCTCGTAAGCTATAAGGTTCAGCAACAGGTCCATGTGATGCATTCCACACAACACAATTAACATCTCATTGTATAAAAGGTGCTTTTGACAGACATGACATCAAATTCCCTATACAATATAACATTCATAATCAATAAATCCTTTACCCTATCGGACAGCCATGTCGCCGGGGAATACAAGGATTTGAAGAATTCATGGGTAACGACATCAATACCATCGATCGATACTGTCACACTAGCTGATTCGTTAGCCTCATCATTGAACCATTGCTCCAACTCTTCGACGTGCTCAGTTGGATACTGGATTCTCTCTACACTTTGTCATCCCTCGGGTATTCCATGCCCACAATCAATCACTTTGTCACGCTTATGGCCACTTTTAGTGATGGGATCCGTATATGGATCTTTTGTTAGACGACCGGGCTTGGTACCCTGCTTCTTCCCGGGACACTTCTTCGTAACAACCTTCTTCTTTGTCATCTGGAGTAATAATTCATCGTTCGTTCCAATTGTAACGAGGTCTACTTTTTTCATGGTGTTGCCCTGTTCAAGCTTACACCATCAAATAGAAACTGTTAGAAACCCAACAACGATTAACTTCTTAAGAAATAAGAATTCATGGTTATTATAACATTTTATCGGACTGATGTCCTATGGATGTATCGATGGCTTCTGGTTCGACGTCTGCCACATCGCTTGTGCCCGTGTTTACCATTTCTACATCGGCCATTAGCTCATTCACGTCATCCATCACCACACACGTCTCAACCGGGATCTCTTCATCGTTTCGCAAATTAGCCACAGAAACCTATACCGCCTATATATTATTCAACGTTACACATTTATAGATCCAAAATTATAGATAGATAAATAATTTTCCGAACCATATATACCAACTCTAAGACAAACGAAGTCTTACCTTATCATCATGTTGATTTCCAACAGCAAAACTCATCCATGCAGGTTCTACATCTGGGCTACATTGAGACTAATTGGCATCACCTTTGACATCTACCCCCCTCTTGGATCAAGATTTTCCATGGGTGTTTTACACATACCAGGAATCCCAGTGTCGTCATCGACCTCCATTTGTGAAGCGGATGGAGGCACAAAATCGTCACATGACTTTCTAAACAGATTTTCAGCTGCCTCATTTGGTTCGATGACATTGCATGTTCTCTACTCTTCCACTTGTACTCCACCTCTCCCTTGTCGCTTCAATTCACGAATATCTCTTTTCATCGCAATTAGTTTATCCTCAATCCGGTTAAGTTGCTGAGCAAATGCTGAATAAACATGATCAACTTAACACCCTGTGGGCTACTCTGGTTAGCTGGTAGATAGAGTATTCGATTGGTCTTTATCCATTTCCTGTTGTGGGTGATGATCTTCCCCCTGCCAATCAACCAAGCTCATATACCACGCTGAGTTTTGCTCCTCAATCGACGGTTCCAGTCTTGTTGCTACATCAATCTGATGTACAAACAAATAGATAAGTATTTAGAAGGGTTGCCATAGCCACGTATCAATATTAGTACAACTTGTTGACTATATAATTTAGTAGTTAAACCCTAAGGTTACCTGCAGTTTAGTCTGATCTGTCGATGTGAAATCCTTGAATACTGTGGCAGAAAGTTCCTCAAAAAAGGGCGTAGATGTGGGATTCCACCGTTGTATACGGGAATGGCATTCCATTCGTCGGGATTGGACTTCAAGCAACTATACAAGCGCCCTACCAATGGCATTGCCTCGTATGCCCAAGCCAGTAGTGCATAGGAGAATCCACTAGCATCTAAACACTCTCTGTGAGATGGGTTTGCCTTCTTCCTGTCTTGGTAATCCTTTAACCTTGTTTTCATGGAAAATCGGATGTCTGAGACAAGTAGGTTGTAAGCTACCCTGCCCCATGGGTAGGCATTGAACACATCAATATTGTCATAAATTTTTATGTTCTCGATATTGATGTTGCCCGCCTTTGAACCCCGTGGGAGCAAGACACCCACAACAAACAACAGCAGCGCCAACTTCATGGAATCGTCCTCGTCTGTGCTTCTCAAAAATGCTTTCCACACAGTTGCAACAGAAACACTCTTTGCCCCTCTAAAAATCCTTTTATGTAATCCATCCTTATTTTCTATCCTTAGATATGGCCCAAATCGCAGACCCGTTACCAAAGACAACTCCTGGGGACCAAACTCGAGATCAAGGTTATCGAAATGAAACTTCAAATTTTCCTGCGACTTGGAGAAGATCTGTGTAAACAACAAATGAAGATATATTTGTCCTTAGAACTATATTTCCGACATCCTTAGAAAATGTCCAACAGATGTGCTACGAAAGATCTCCAGGCTTTGAGGAGTCAACTTCTGTCTTATATCGCGCAACAAAGTCAAATCTGCCCTTTTCCCGACTCTACATCTAAAATGTTTTGCATTCGATATCTTGGCCATGTTTGCACCAGTTGTTCCTGACCAAACGAACCATTAAGAATTAGCATATATTCCAGTATAACACTAACAATAACTATGAAATTAATTCCATCTAGATTGGCAACATCAACCTCAATTATTCACAGGCTGAACTACAAACTTCATTGATAAAACAAATAAAAATATTTTTAATGTTGATGGATCGGTATAAAATTTAGGAATTAATCACCCACATTATGGTTTATTATATTTTTATATATTTTTCAAATATTCTTAGAGGCATTTCATCGAGTACACAAAGGGCTTACTTCCCCTCTAATATACAGCTACAGCACAAACAGAACACAACATGAGACATTGTCATACTTGCCCATTTTCCGTGGAAAACTAATAAGAACAAACTTTATTTGAACAAAAGGTGTACAAATAATTTCACCCATATACATTGCCCACAAAAACTTACTTTAAACCAATAATATTACAGACTAACCCTAGTCCATAGCAACTACGACACATCTTTGCCCTTAGTATAAAATCACACCAATCCTTTTAGTACAATAACCACAAGAGTGGGTTTGATTGTTACTTATTAATAACATTCTGGATTTCAGCAGCAATTCTACTAATCTACATAGGGTTTTATGCAACGTATGTGGCTCAGCGTCGCCTCCTACTATTCCACTGATTTTAACGAGCCCTGCATCGGAAAATTTAACCACATTCACCTAGTAGTATGAAATCTATCACATTAGTGCATACGAGATGTTATACTACATTGAATGAGTCTGTCATCCACTTGTCTTCATTTCAAATGGGCATTTCATCAAAAATTTGACTACATACCTTGATTATTCCTAACTGTGATCAATCTATCTCAGATTAAAAAAGGATCATTACATATTAAGATATTTCACTAAGTTTTCGTCATTTATACCACAAACTACCTTTGTCAAAACACTAATTGCATATGTTAACAGCAAAGATTTAACATGGAAATGAGTACCCTCCTAAACTCTTATTTTACAGACATTTATTGAAACACAAATGAAAATAAACTCAACTACAGCCTTTGCCCTTTCTGTGAAAAAAATATCAAGGAATACATCGCCCTTGCTCTTAAAACTCGAATTTCAATCATTACATTGAATCATAAACATTCGATTATGTACCCTGCTAAACTACATTTATCAACAACATATTATTCACAATAATCCTTCTCAGATTAACTACAGCCTTTGCCCATTAGTTTCATAAAACATCACTCATTACATACAACTCAACAATTATATGAGTTATTGACATACCTTACTAATACGAAAAGCGAATTTATATCATCAAATAGTACCATATCAAAGGCTACAACGACCCACAGAGCTTTGACTGCCCTCTATTCCGCCGATTACAACAACTCCGCAGCGTAATTAACGAAGCCTCTTGGATTACTGAGATTATACATGCAGTTTAGCAGAGTACTTATTCGAATTAAAAATATTCCGCTGATTTCACAATTAAAAATTTAGAATACAAAATTAGGGTCTCCACAAACTCAAATAACAATGGTGTTACGAACATAGGGTACCTCGAATTGAATCATAGTTTTCTATCGTGATTTGTCCACCTACTACTCTGCCGATTTCAACTACCCCGACAGAGGACTACTCCGACGATTTCAACGAGCCCGTTTTTCGTACAGTTCTCTTCTGCCGCAACTCAGAAGGAATCCCTAATATTATTACCAGAAGTATCGACTGCAATTGAATTGTCAAGCAGATATTGTTTGATGGTTGATTTCAGATATTTTGATTTACCTCTTCCCGCTCCAACACTCGCCTTTGGAAATTGGGTGGATTTAGGGTGAATGGACTGTGGGCAACCGGCTGATCTGGTGGCAAGCAGAAGGGTATTTTGGCCATTAATTTAAAAATTGGCTATTTTTGTAAGTAAGGTCATTCCATGCTAGCATTGTAATTTGCATTTGGTTGTTGGGCCACTTTTGGATATTGGCTGTATTTGTTATGGGTGTGTTCTATTTTTGATAAAAAAAAGAAAATATAAATAACTAAAATTGAAAACAAAAACTTAACATAGGATCGAGGAAATATTTATTTCGCTAACATTCATTCTTCCCGTACCAATAGACACAAATATGGAGGGAGTATAATACTCTCTCCGTCCTGGGTATTTTTACCCATTTGTACGGATACGAAGATTAAAACGTGTTATTTTTTTAATATATAATGTAAGAAAAAGTATGGATAAATTAGTAATTTTAAAAGAAAAAATAAATAAAATTGTTGAGAATGATGAATAAAGTGAAAAAAATAATTAAAATTATTGGGATAAAAAGTAGGTAATAAAATATTATATAATTTTAACATTAATGGAATGAGTAAAAAATATGTGTGTGTATATATATAGACTCATTTTTGTTATGTTGTCGTTTCACCTCTCGAATTAAATATGCGAACCTCGACTTACCGCTAAACCCTTCGGTTGTCAACGGCGGGAAGGGATGGTTGGTAAACGATGATTGCTCTACTCCCATTCATCCCCTTACAGAAGATCAATGTAAAAATTACGCGAATATTAACTGCGAATTTACAAAGGTATGTACTAATTCTGCGTTCCGTTAACGAATATGCTGATTGTTTTGTGATGACGACAATTGCAGCGTAAGAAGGAAAGGAGTTCAGAGAGAGGGAGTGTCGATTGTATTGTTGGCGAGGCTGTTTTGTCCGTAAAGATGAAGAGGAGATGTAAGGATAAGTGCGAGAATACATTTGGTAGTGAGAAGAGTGAGAATATTGATGGGAATCTGATAGACGATGAACGCAATGGAAATTACAGGGACGGGGAAGGTGTAGTACCTAAACCTAGAAAGAAGAAAATAGGGAAAGTGGCGCAGAATTCAGATATGCGATTTTCTGGATGTGATTCTGATCCCATTGTAGTTGAGGAGAAGAGAGAGAGGATTGAGGAGCTTAGTCAAGAACTAAGCATGGTGGGTGAGAGTGGATATTCTGTGTTTCAAGTTGTGCCTGCACCGATTTCAGGAGCTGGTGTTGTGGGCCGCGGTACTAGTAAAAGGAAAAGGAACAGGAGCAGCAGTAATGTAGAAATTAATTTGAAAGAAGATTTAAGTTATAGAATTGAGCCTTGGTCGGGAGAACAGACAGAAAAGGAAAATACGGATATAATTATTTCCCCTTGTTTTGAGAATAAACTTCCCCAATTTGATGAGAATGTGGCATTGGCCTATGGTGATGGAAAAGAGGTCAGGAAGTGTAAGCGAAAGAAGAGGAGAAATGATTTGGAAGGCAGTGGGAAGAAAGAGTTGACCAATGGAATTAAGCTTTTGCACGATGGTAATGGCATGAACAGTGAACGGAAGAAGAAGTTAAAAGGAAAAATTATTGTTTCCCCTTATTTTGCAAATGGAGGATTTAAGGATGAGAATGTGAGAGTGGCACATGGAGATGGAGACGAAGGCGAGGGCCTGAAGAGAAAGCACAAAAGGAGGAGAAATGTTGTAGAAAGCAATAAGAAGGAAGAGTTGAGTTATGGAATAAAGCCTTTGTCTGATTTGAATTGCAAGAAGAGAGAAGGCAAAAAGAAGAAACAAGAAGAAATTATTGTTTCCCCTTATTTTGAGTGTGTTGGTTTTAATGATGCGATTAAGCATTCCATATTTGATGAGAATGTGGGAGTGGCGCATGGAGATGGAGATGAGAGTTGGATGAGTAAGCAAAAAAGGAAGGGACATATTGGAGGATGCAATAGGAATGAAGAGTTGAATTCTGGAATAAAAGTTTTTTCTAATTGTAATGGCAAGAAAAAGAAGGTTGCTTCCCCTTATTTTGAGAAAGAAGATTTCAAGGATGAGAATCAGTGTTCCCAATTTGATAAGAGTTTAGGTTTGGCGCAAGGAGATGGTGATGAGGGCTTGAAAAGTAAGCAAAGGAAGATAAGAACTGTGGTAGAGTGCAACAGGAGGGAGGAGTTAAGTTCTGGAATTAAGCCTTTGTCTGATGGTAGTGGCAAGAAGAAAAAGAGAGAACGAAAGAAGAAGGAAAAAGAAAAAATAATTGTTTCCCCTTATTTCATGAACAAGTGTACGAAGATTATACATTCTCAATTTGAAAAGAATATGAGAATTGATTCTGCCAGTGTTAGAGTTGCTGATGAGAGTCTTCAGAGTCAGAAAAAGACAATGAAAAAAGATGAAAAAAGTCATTCGGAGAAAGATTGGAGTAGTGCAAGGAAGCTTTCATCTAATTGTGATGACAAGATAAAAGGACACAAGAAGGAAGGGGAAGAAACTACTGTTTCCCCTTATTTTATGAAGAAATGTGTAAAGGATGAGGAGCTATTTGATCAATTTGACAAGAATACTAGAATTGAGTCTGCAAAAGTTTTGGAAGAAAAAGAGGAAAAAAGTGGTCAGGACAGGAATATTGAGAGGATGATACATGTAGATGGTGATAAGGAGGGAAACTTGAGTCATGAAAAGCATTTCTCAAATGGAAACCTCAAGAAGGAGGAGCCTATTGTTTTGAATTCGACTAATCAAGAGAGTGATGGTGCACATGAATTGGAAAGGCTTTCCTTAGATGATTTATTCTCTAAATTTATGTATACAGGTGGCTCATCTCATAATAATTCTACCAAATTTGGCAACCACCGAAGTTTATATCAGAAGAAAGAAACAGTTGGGGTAGGCGAAAACATCAAAATTGTGGAGAATAGTAAGTTGGGTGAGGAGAATGCTCTCTTGTGTGGAGTTAGTCCCCACAAGAGGTGTGAGCATGTGAAGAAGGGACCGGGAAATGGAAGTGGCAGAAAAGGTTGCAAAGAAGCCAAGGCAAAAGTTAGAATCGTGTCGCCTTATTTCGCAAATGCAGACGCTAAGGTGAAGATCACAACTTGGCAGAGAAAAGCTGAGCCGAAGAAATCAAGTGCAAACAAGGTTCCCCCCTACTTTTGCAGCTTAGAGCAAGAGGAAGAGAATGGAGACAAAGTTTCATTAGGTGATTCCGCCGTCTCCAAGGTTAAAACTCGAAATACCAAAAGAAGTAAAGGATGCGTGCCTATTCTCACAGCTGCCCAGAAGCGAGACGTGGCTTATCTTAGAAAATCTCCAGAGAATAGTTGGAACCCTCCTCGGTCACCTTATAATCTCCTCCAAGAAGATCATGCGTTCGATCCGTGGAGGGTTCTGGTGATATGTATGCTTCTCAACCAGACTACTGGTCTTCAGGTTAGTATTCTGCTTCGAGCCCTGTTTTGTTAACGTCATTTCTGTAAGATGCTGATGTATAATTGCTATTTGAATGATTGAAATCATCTCTAGACTCCACTTCATATTTTGAGCTGGGCTGCCAGTTCATGTGTAGTGCTTCTGAGGTGTATGATGTATATCACCGAACCTGCTGGAGTCTCCTTAGGAGGTTCTTGAAATTTTCCATATAATGATTAACTCAACTGGCAAAGAAGTTATCTACTGCACCAAAACACACACACACACACTCAAATATGGTCTTGAAAGAAAATTTCATCTCCTTTTGGATAAAAAAGATTGTCTTGCTAGATCAATGTATAACACGAATGTGTTGCATGTAGGCTGGGAGGGTACTGTCGAATCTTTTTCAACTCTGTCCAAATGCGGAGACTGCTACTGAGGTTGCCACAGAGGAGATCGAAGAGATAATACGCAGTCTAGGTTTGCACAAGAAGAGAGCACTTGGGATCCAACGTCTATCTCAAGAATATCTGGATGAGAGCTGGACCCATGTTACCCAACTCGCTGGTGTTGGCAAGTAAGTTGTTTATTTACTCAGATATACGTATCTCATCTGTTTGTTAAGAGGAGTTTTGGGTGGTTGGTTAAGAGGGAAGAGTTGAATGATGTCAGGTATGCAGCTGATGCTTATGCAATTTTCTGTACTGGAAACTGGGAACGTGTACGGCCTGTTGATCATATGCTGGTTAAATATTGGGAATTTCTCTTCTCTGCCTCTGCTAATCAGATGTAACCTCAGCTCCTCAACTTTGATTTACCTTCTAACTTGGTAACTTAATGCTTTTGAATGTGTTCATCTACGGCTGCATCTTCATCAGCTCCCATTTAAGGACTTCTTCTGTTTTGTGAACACAATTTCAAATCACTAATGAATATACATCTCCTTCTATCCAGCTCGTGCGTGGTCTCTTTCTACTCTTCATCTTTGTTAATTTATTTTATTTTTATTGGTTATTTTTGTTATATTTGCCCAACTCTTTGGAGTCAAATTTTAACTACCTCTTTAATTACATTATACTTCCTCCTTCCCATTACAGTTGATACTTATTTGCCTTTTAATTTATTTTTACGTGTAGTTTGATATTTTTAGATAATAAATAAATTATGAAGTTGTTTGAGTTGAAAATAAGAGACAAATTTGAAATTAAAATATATTGTAGGGTTATTAGAATGTAAATCCGTTTGTGAGACTTACAAAAGTAGTTGTGTGAACTTGTTTATGAGATAAATAAAATAGTTAATGTGAATTTTTTTATCGAAAGAATAAAAATAATAAATGTGAACATGTTTTTAGAATGCTTCAGTGTCATAGAGATGAGATCAATGGATTTGGGCTTGAGCCCCTATCCAAATTATGTTCGGATGTATAAACACAAGATACAGCATCCCAACTACATCAACATGAGCATTGAGGAAGAATTGAGATATGTCATATGCCATAATAGCTAAGATGCTATTACTGCATGGACTTTCAAATATGAGATTCGTGAAGCGAGCCCTCACCGTGTTGAGGTTGAGGTGGAACCTATAATGATAGATTAAGATATCATTTGATTAACCTGCTGACTTCTTTCAGCATTCATCATATCTATTTTTGGAGCATAACAGTGCTTATGTGACAACTAACAGTTATTCTTTAGCAATCTTGTGTTAATCTGTAGTTTTTTCCACCGACTTTTTAGCTGCTGAAATTATGTTGTGAGTTTCTCTTGTTGGTTATTCTTCAATGAGTATCATGATGCTCTGAGATTTTAATTGCAGTATAGTAGAAAAATTATAAATGTACAGACTTGATATATTTAATGTGCTTAGAAGCTATTTGATAAAATGCCTAATCAAAAATTTGTTATAGGGCTTCATAGTTATTTGAATATACATGCAATTGAGTACTTCTCTTGGGAAAATAACTTCCAACGTACTTTGAGATTGAGATTTCATTCCATGGATCCCCCACCCTAAAGGATTCGTGAAAAATTATCCGAGTTGGTAGATTAATGAGATAATAATAACAACAATAATAATAATAATAAAAGGGAAGTCTGACAATATTGTTGGGCATTGCGTGAGCGCTGCTATTGAGTGTTGCAATTCTTGATTATATAATGTATGGCAGAATGGTTGCACAACACATTGTTTTTAGTTTTTAAGGTATATTAGTTGTGCATATGAAGATAAAATGCTTACTAGAAATCCGACAGCAAGGGTCCAACCCCCTCCAATTCATACCGAAGCAGTAGTCCCTCTTGTTGAAAAGCAACATCAGGTTGATTCGGGGAACCTTGAGCGTACCCCTACGTAACATAGTCAACCCATGGGAGCCCCATCAGATAATCCAAGGAAATTACCAGTGGAGCAGTTTGGAAACCAATTTATAACAGCGAGGAATCGAATCCCTCCACTGGAAAAAATTTTAAGGGAAAAAAGGCCAGAATTACGGAGGATGAGGAATTTGAGGATTATGAAGATTTTGCAGCATGACAACTTTGGAAGGTGAGGGAGGATGGTTTTCCATCTTCTAAGTACTCCTCATGAGTCTTCTCATTTGGAATGTGTGTGGGTGCACGCCAACCCACAAAGCACTTCAGAAGATTTGATACCTTTGAGCAATAAATATAATTTCACCCCCCTTTCTAGGTACTATCAATATCAATTATTTTCCGCGCGCCTGGTACTCTTACCCGATATGATCTCCCTCTATAAGTACTATAAAATTAATCCCTTAATCATGTTTATTAACCCGAAATTAATTCAATTAATAAACATTCATATAAGACAGTTCTAATGAAGCTTCGGAGTCCCCTCACTTAAAATCATATTATATAACCGTGTTCAGCGGTGAACGCACTCAGTCAACAACCAGATATTTATTCACTCTATATAACAGTTGAAGATGCACAAAACGATCGTGAATATGAGTTATAAAGGCTCAATCAAATATGAAATAAGTCCACAAGTAGTGTTGTACGGATGGGTACACAAGAGAGTTTAATTAATTCATAAAACCTTCAAAACCTTAGAACTACCAAAAAGACTCTAGCCCATGGTGTTACAAGCAACACACATGGGGTAAGATAGATCTTACCTATAGTCTGGAAAATCACAAAAAAGAAGAAAAGAATTAGGAAAACCCCTTGGTGTAGCGATCTCCTTCCTTCTGTCTTCCGTCTCTTCAAATCCTCTTATTTCTCCTTCTTGGATCAACAAACGAATCTTCACAGTGATTGATGGACTGAAGTGATGGATATGCAGGATGGTAGATGGTGTGGGGGGTGATTTCCCTTGTGGGGTGGTGTAGGATAATTGTGGCCACCTTCTAACCCTTCCAATGATGTCATTTTATACTTTTGGTCCTCCAAATTGATGTTTTTAACCCTTTTCAAATCAAAGCACACACTTACATACAATTAGGCTGTAAAAATACAAAATTGGGTAGAAAAACGGGCCCATTCGACCCGAACGGCAGGGTCCAGGTCGAACAGCCTTACGCGGTTTCACTGTTTCGCGCATAACTTCCACATCTGAATTCTGATTTGAGTAATTCTTTTGCCAAAATGACCCTCTCTTCCGTGGCTTTTCAATTGTGTATCACATGACTAGTTTGAACTTCTAAAAAAATAAATAAAAACTACACAAATTGGACGTGAGTTTTTCAGCATTCTTGCATAAGTTTCTCATTTTTTCCAACTTTGCAATTTTGATCCTTTTCCCACCTAAATACAATAAAACATCTTAAATGCACTTTTTTCTCAAATATATTGAATATAAACCACTTGTACTGATATATGACAACAATTCTCACAAAAAAGATGTTAAATTGGACACTTAAGCACGCTGATTTTACTCTCAACAATAATTATAATCACAAAAGATTTATCATTAGCACGATCTAAACGATTAGTAATTATTCATTATAAATAATTGAATATATTTATATTGAAATTTTATAATAAAAACTTGTTACTTATTATGAAACCGTCTCACGAATCTCCTTACGTGAGATAGATTTTTCATTAAATTAATTGAAAATATATTTTACATTAAATTTAAAAAACTAAGAAGAAGGAGGACTTGTTTGGTTTGAGCTCCCACTAAATTTATCAGCCTACTCCCGCTATGTCGCTCTTCATTATAAACTTTAAATCAATTTTTTTTATGTATTATTATTATTATTATTATTATTATTATTATTATTATTACTACTATTACTACTATATAGTTTAACAATTATGTTATCACTTTATCTAAATCAAGTATCACTTTATATTTTTCTCATTTAATTTATTTTTTGATTTAAATAGTGATGAACATTTTTTTTGCACGCAAAATTAATCCTCAAGTATTAAGAATATCAATTACAACTTAGGCGAACTACCAAGTTAAATATCGAACCCAAAGGACGACGTATTATCAATTTAATTATTTATTAAATTAATCAAGACGAATTGGCAATATGGTTTAAAGGATTATTATCTAATGAACTAAAATACTAAAACTTAAATAACAATTTAAATAAAATAAACACTAGAAGAATACGACTGTGACTCAAGAATGGAGAATATGTAGCTCTAGGATAATCCAGTTTCACTCATTAATTTCTCATTCGTGTATAAATGTCCGACTATACCTTGTGGAATATGGACGCATCACTAAACCATGCAAATCTACTCTATAGATACAAGTAAATAAGTGTGTAACACGTGTGAATATCCTCGAAGCAAGAGATATAATTCACTCCCCTTTCTAGGTACTATAAGTATCAATTATTTCTCGTGCACTAAGTACTATAACCCGATATGATCATCCTTTATAGGTACTATGAAATTATTCTCTTTATTCTACTTATTAACCCGAATCCTATTCAATTGATAAGTACTCGTATATGACAGTTCTAATGAAGTTTCGGAGTCCCCTCACTTAGAATCATAACATGGAATCCTTTTCAGCAATGAATGCGCTCAATCAACACCCAAGATATATATTCAGACTCTATATAACAGTCGAAGATGCACAAAACGATTCTGAATATGGATTAAAAATGCATAGTCATATATAAAATAAACCACAAGTAGTGTTCTACAGAGTATACACACAAAAGTTCAATTAATTCATAAAAACCTTCAAAACTCTAGATCTACCAAAAAGGCTCTAGCCAATTGTGTTGTAGGAAACACACATTGGGGTTGAATAGATCTTACCCATAGTCTGGGAAATTTGAAAATAGAATAAAAGAATTAAGAAAACCCTTGTGTAGCGAGATCTCCAATTTGAGTGATTCTTGCCCCCACATGATCCTATTTTCCTTGGCTTTCTATTCATATAAAGAACTCGAAAAAATATAACATTTGAAAGGCACGAGTTTTGCAAATGTGGCATGAGTCGTGCTGGTCGGCACAGCTTGTGCAACATAACCGTTTTTATCATAACTCCCTCATCTGAACTCTGATTGAGGTGTTTCTTGAACCAAAATGACCGTCTCTTTCGTAGATTTCCAACGGTGTATCAAAGTTTAATTTGTACTTCCACATAAATACAGAAAAATTACACAAGTTGGACGTGTGTTTTTCATCATTCTTGCACAAGTTACACCTTTTCTCCAACTTTGCACATTTGATCATTTTTCCACCTGAAACACAATAAAATACCTCAAATGCACTTTTTTCTCACATATATTGAATATAAGACACTTGTGCTAATATATAACAGCAATTCTCATAAAATATGTGTTAAATAGGACGCTCAAACACGCTTATTTTTACTCTTATCAATCCCCCTAACTTAACCGTTGATCATCCCAAGACAAAAAAATAAAAATAAAGAGAAAGAGAGTAAGAAAATTAGCAGAGAAACAAGGACTATGACCAATACCCCCTTCAAAATACAATTGTCCTCAACTTAGGTCATGTAACTCTTATTATATATAATAATCAATTCATAACATACAAGATAAGACAATCACCACCAATTCAAATGCTCCGTTGACATGTTCTCGCGGGACGTATATATCACTCGCACTCAAGTGTAAAAGATGTACACTTATGGGTTAAGATGTTTACTATCATATTCAATTCAAGTGCATGCGTAACCATAAGCTTGGTCGTTGTCTCAACTCTCCTTTTAGTTGTAGCAAGGAAATCATGGATAAAAAAGGTCTTTTATTTGATTGTAATTTAGGCTTTTTGGAAAAATATATGAAATATATGGCTAAGTGACTAAAAACTCAGATCGATCAACAGCCGTCTCTCTGAATCTTTATTTTTTTTCCTCATCACTTCTTATTCTAGCACAACATTCTCATCATACTCTCTCATCTTTCTCCTTCAAGCACAATATTTTCTTTCCGAACTTTTTCTAGCTCTTCAACTCCATCATTCTCTTTTTCTTCACTTTTTTTTCCTTTTTTTTTTCGAGGTGCCAGTTTTGGGCGCTACCTCTCACATCCTTCATAGGGTACTAGATTGAAGTACTACCCTAGGGTGTTTGTTTCCATGGAGTACTAGATTTAAGCACTACTCCAAGATTTTTCCTTTTGCTCCTTAAGATTCTTCCTTCATCATCCCTCAAATCACCACTCTCTTCAACTAAGGTTTATTGGGTATCAAAAGAATGGATTTAAAAAGGTTCAACGGGCTGACAAGGGATTTAATGATTTCATGTAAAATATATGGGAAAAAATGGGCTATAAATCAAAGATAGCCTAATATCATTTCCGTAATCTGCTAGACTAATCTTGAATATTCAAGGAGAGTCAAGACATGTTTTAGAATACACGCACAAAAACGATACTCACCAGAAAATAAAATATCATGTGATTGTGTAACATGATCAACAAGGCTCAAAATCTCACATGGGTTTTTAACAAGTAATAGAGCACCATTCATGGTAAGTAACATCTCACAAGTACACATAGAACTTCATACCACAATATAATTCAAGTACAATTTCTTCATCAATTTCAAAAGCATATGAATTTTAGGCACAATTTAAAAATATAAGGTCATGTGGATCACCAAAACCAAAAATTCAATCATTCCACTCTCATGAATTAAAATCACACATAAAAATTAGAATAAGGAAACGAGGGCACCTGATTTTTCTTCAACGTATGCACGAGCTTCTCGAGTTGTTCAACTCGATTAGGTCAAGCCTCAGCGTAGAATTTGTCTTACCACTCTTTTACCTTTTTCTATCATCAAAGCTCAAACACACCTTATTATAACATGATTCATCAATAATAAAATAAGAGAATTAAGAAAAATTGAAAAGATAAAAATTTAAAAAACTCGACTACTAACACTAGGAAACATACAAAAACAACACATGAAACATTAAGTAAGTTGCAAAAAATTGACATACCAACACTAATTAAAATATTCATGCGCCGCAAAAAAAAATCAACCGCCTAACAAACAAACAACTAACAAAAGGAAAGATTATACCCTTGGTGCTCATAAGACGAGGTAAGTACATCACATCCCGCCAAACTTAGTGAAAACGTAAGTCGAAACTAAATTTTCTAAGAGATGTAATTGCTGAAACGTGAGCACCTCAAATATAATAAATCATCACTCACATGAAAGAAATAATATAGCAATAAAACGGAAGGGACAAGCCCCCAACAGGTGCTCATATTTAATGTCAGAGAGTTACGAAGGTATGCAGCTTTTTGAACTACTGGATCAGAGGGCGGTCTTTTCAAATCCTCACTTTCAAATACTTCATTTCCTTCTTCTTGTCTACACTCAGAACCTCACCTTTCATGGTCATAAGTATATGATCCTTGGAATTTCATTCCTCCCATGGCTGTCTAGACTCCTCCTTGTCAATCTTCCACTCAAATTCAGAATCATCTGTCCTATTAAAATCAAGATTAAACAAGTTAGAAACCACGTATATTCTCTTGCATGATTGAGTGTCCATGGGCATCTTTATTGCTTTATTGTTCGACTCGAACGACTGGTCGAATGGACCTCCTGAGCGTGATTGCGTGAAAATAGGTGTCGGACGGTGTTGCTCGACCTTAGCTCGACTAGAGTGGTTTGGTCGAGCAAGTGGATCCTGGTCGAGTAATGTCCCCATGCACGGAGTGGCCTCGTATAGTCCCGCAGAGGTTGCTCGACCATAGATCGGCCAGAATGGTCTGATCGAGCAAGGTGATTTTGGTCTAGCAAGGTGGTATTGGTCAAGCAGAGGACCTAAAAATAGAGCATCATTTCTTTGTTCCGAGATGTGTTGCTCGACTGCTGCTCGACCAAGTGGTTTGGTCGAGCTATGGTCGAGTTGGGTGAAATTTTCTTTGTTTTCGTCCACCGGCATCATCGGACCTTCGTACTGCGTTTCTTATCTCAATGTGATGGCATTGCACTCTTTCGGGTTTATTATGCTTTGAGACGAGAACTTACCCTTCTCTATCGTTTGAGTCAGCTGATTAACTTTCCCGGCAATCTGCCCCATCATCAAAGTAAGGTATGTCAACTGCTTAGATAAATCTGCATGATTAGCATTCAAACTAGCTTTGATGCGGTCAACCCTTGCATCATTCCTTGCCATGTATCGATTGAAGGTATCTTGTATACTAGCCTTCACTTCTTGCTTCTGGATACTAGGCCGCCTTTGTGTCAACTCTGTAATCTACTTCTGTTGGGACTCTAGTAGCTTGTTGATGTTAACTAGATTAGAGACGATCTCATCATCCCTATTCGGCTTCACCACTTGATATTCAACCTGAGTTACCTTACCTAGTACATAAGATCCTCTCTCTCTTTCTGTAGGCCAATCACGTGAATTCATAGAGATATCTTCAAATAACTTTCTGCTTCAAGTGCTGGTTTAGATAACAGCTCTCCTCCTGATGATGCATCAATAAGAACACGCGACTCATAATCCAATCCATAGTAGAAGATACTTATGTACTGAGCCTTAAACATCCCATGTTGCGGGCACCTCCTCAGCATGTCTTTAAACCTGTCCCACGCCTCATGAAATTTCTCACCCTAATTCATAATAAATTGGGTGATCTCTTGATTCATTCTTAAGATCCTTGAGGGTGGCATAAATCTCTCTAAGAACTTCTGTTGCGGTTGGTCTCATGTAATGCAGTCTGGGGCATCAAAAGTTTTATACCAGTCTTCCGCCCTATCAATCAAAGAGAACTTGAATTGGGCGACCCGCCTAGCATTGTCATCAGCTCCAGCACCCTTCTGAGTGTTTGCATAACCAATGAATCTTTTAAGATGCTGATATGAATCTTCAAATGAACCTTCAGAAAAATGATTCTTCTCTACTACGTTGATAAGAGCGAGATGTATCTCAAAATCATCATCTTTCCCCTTTGCTCCTATCAAACCCATGTTGTCAATCCCATTGTACTTGAAAATTTCACGTATGGCAATATTATCCTGATTCTCCAGCCATGTCTAGCACAATGTGTTATTCCATCCTCTCCTTTTCCTAATGCACAAGTACCTCAAAAAATCTGAGGTTAGATAGAAATAACTAATCACAAATAGAAGTCTTAATCAACTAGAAATAACAAAATCAATAATAACTGCCGTCCCCAGCAACGGCACCAAAAACTTGATGAGCGTTTTGTTTGTATGCAAAATTAATCCCCAAATATTAAGGATATCAATTGCAGCTTAGGCAAGCGACCAAGTTAATATCGAACCCAAAGGATGACGTATTATCAATTAAATTATTTACTAAATTAATCAAGACGAATTGGCAATAAGCTTTAAAGAATTATTATCTAATGAACTAAAATACTGAAATTTAAATAACAATTAAAATAAAATAAACACTAGAAGAATATGACTGTGACTAAAAAATGGAGAATAGGCAGCTCTAGGATAATTCAGTTTCACTCATTAATTTTCCTTTTTTGTATTAATGTCCGACTCTACCTTGTGGAATATGGACGCATCACTACTATATAATACAAAATATACATAGTTCGTTACATAAAATATATTTTTCTTTAATATATATTATTTAAAATTGAATTATTAAATTAAAAAGAATACTATTTTTCACGAAAAAATATTTTAAAATATATTTACTTACCTTTTATGTTAATGGTTAAAATATTAAACTGCACAAATTTAATTTAAAAAGAAAAAAAACTAAAAATATATAATAAAATAAATATGTAATACGTGTTAAGTTTGATGGACTAGCTAAGTTGGTAAAGGAGATGCATTGTAACACATAGGTCATGGGATCAAATTCAAGCAATTAAGATTTTATTTTTTTATCTTATAAAGTATTACATAAATATTTTGTTATAACTTTTATAAAGTGTTACTAAATCAAATGTAATATTTTTTTAAATGTTACTATATTAAGAAAAAGTGTTACATAAGACAATAGGTAACAGTGGCAACAGCGACACCCTTAAAAGTATTATTGATGCGCGTTTTCTTTGCACGCAAAATTAACCCCCAAGTATTAAGGATATCAATTGCAGCTTAAGCACGCGACCAAGTGATTATCGAACCCAAAGGACGGCGTATTATCAATTTAATTATTTACTAAATTAATTAAGACAAGACAATAATGTTTGAGGTTTCAATTATTAACTGCTAAACAATTAATTAAAATAACAAATAAAATAAAGTCACTTAGAAGAATACGAAAGTGGATCAAGTAGGAGAATATGTAGCTCTAGGATAATCCAGTTTCACGCATTAATTTTCCTTTCGCGTGTTGATGTCCGACTCTGCCTTGTGGAATATGGACGCATCACTAAACCATGTATATCTACTCTATAGATACAAGTAAACATACTTGTAACACGTGTGAATAACCTTGGAGCAAGAGATATAATTCCACCCACCTTACTAGGTACTATCAGTATTAATTATTTCTCTGGTCAATTGGTACTCTAACCTGATATGATCTCCCTTTATAGGTACTAAAAAATTGTCCTCTTTATCCTACTTAATAACCCGAATTCAATTCAATTAATAAGTATTCATATATGATAGTTCTAATGAAGCTTCGGAGTCCCCTCACTTAGAATCATAACATGGAATCCTACTTAGCAGTGAACACACTCAATCAATAACCAAGATATGTATTCAGACTCTACATAATAGTTAATGATGCACAAAACGACCGTGAGTATGAATTAAAAAGGCACAATCATATATAAAATAAATACACAAGTAGTGTTGTACAGTGTTTACACACGAAAGTTCAGTTAATTGGTAAAAACCTTCACAACCCTAGTTCTACCAAAAAGGCTCTAGCCCAAGATGTTATGAAGAACAATCATGGGTGTTGGATAGATCTTACCAGGATGTCAGGAAAATACAAGATAAATTAGGAAACGAATAAAACCCTAGATGTGGGCGTCGTCGCGTCCTTCTCAATCTTGAATTCTCCTCTTGGTTCTCCTCTTGATTCCACAAACGAATCTTCAAATTGATGGATGGATGGGGGAAAGGAAGTAAATGTTGATTGAGGGGTGATCCCCCCTTGTGGGGTGTAGTATGGTTGTGGCCTCTCTTCCTCTAATATATTGTATTCTCCCCCAATTTATGAATAATGATGTGAAATATATATAGGTTTGAGAATAGAATTAAATAAGGAAAGAAATATATATGGGTGAATCATGGAGGATTATGTGATAAGGAGATAATTAGGTAATTTTCGAAAATTCTCGCTGGCAGCTGCGCGACTTCACAATTTTAAGCATAACTTTCTCGTCCTATTTCTGATTTGAGTGATTCTTGCGCTCACGCGATCCTCTCTTCCTTCGATTTTTCTAAATATAAAGAACTCACAGAAACTCCAAGATTTGTTGGTTTAACAAGCCATGCAAAGTAACACAGCTGTTATGTTCGGCACAGCTCGCGTGACGTTACCACTTTGATCATATCTCTCTCGTTTGGATTCCGATTGTGGTGTTCTTGACGCCAAAACGATCTTCTTTCAGTGGCTTTCCAACCATATATCACACTTCCTTTTCAGATCTCCACATGAATACAGAAAAATTACAAAAGTTGGATGTGCGTTTTCAGCATTCTTGCAAAATTGCACATTTTCTCCAACTTTGTACTTCTCATCCGTTTTCCACCTAAAATACAATAAAACACCTCAAGTGCACCTTTTTCTCACATATAATAAATATAAAATACTTGTGCTAATATATAACAAGAATTTCCATAAAAAAGGTGTTCAATTGGACACTAAAATATGCTAATTTTCACTCTCAATAATCCCTCAAACTTACCCGTTGCTCGTCCCGAGGCAACAAAATAAAAATAAAGGGCGGGAGAGAGTAAGAAAATTAGCGGGGAAACAAGGACTATGACTAATACCCCATTCAAAATACAATTATCATCAACTTAGGTCATGCAACTCTCATTACATGTAATAATCAATTCATAGCATACAAGTGAAGACAATCAGCACCAATTCAAATGCTCCATTCACATGCTCTCACGGGAAGTATATATCACTCGCACTCAAGTGTAAATATGTACACTTATGGGTTAAGGTGTTTACGCTCAGATTCAATTCAAGTGCATGCGTAACCAGAAGCTTGCCAAACGTCTCAAACTCTTTACCACCAAAAGTATGATTCGACAATGGGATCAAAAGGGACTTTTCTTTTAGATGTAATGTTGGCTCTTTGGTAAGGGTAGGAAACATATTGATAAAGTGACTCAATTAGTAGAGAATTAAAACTGGAGATCTTTTGTACTGCAGATTTTTACACTTCAAGGCTATACAGCTTCATGTTCATCTAATTCTCTTTTCTCTCTTTTCCTTCAAGCTCAACATATTTTTTCCTTTATTTTTTTTCCTTTCTTGAGGTACCAATTTCGGGCACTACCTCTAACATCTCGGGGTACCAGTTTCGGGCACTACCCCAAAGTAACTTATTTTCAAGCTCATAATCGCTTGTACAGCTCCAAATATATTTTATTCCTTCCAAACTCCATCAAAATCAACTTCACACACTTTGACAACATTTAATTCTCCACTAAATATAGGAATTTAAGGCTCAAATAGGATATCAAAGTGGCTATCTTCGTAGGTTGCCAAAGAAATAAGGTTTTTAGGCTCAAAAGGGCTAACTACAGATATATAATTATTTGGTAGGAAATTATTTGTCAAAGTGATTCATAAATTCAAGGATGGCCTAAAATCATCTCTTATCATCTAACATAACATGCGGTCTCAAGTAAGACAAGAGGCAAGTTCTAGAATACACATACAAGAACGATACTCACCAGAAAAGAAACATCATGTGATTATTTACATGAATAAGGCTCAAAATCTCACATGGATTTATAACAAGCAATAGAGCACTTTTCATGATAAGCAATATCCCACAAGTATACATAGAACTTCATACCATAGTATAACTCAAGTACACTTCCTTCATCAATTTAAAAAACATATGAATTTCAGGCACAATTCTAGAAATATAAGCTCATGTGGACCACAATAATAAACTCAATCCTTCCACTCTCATGAATGAAAAACACATATAAAAAATGAGAATAAGGAAACGAGGGCACCTGATTTCTTCAACATATGCACGAGCTCCTCTAGTTGTTTTGCTTGGTCTGGCCAGAGCCTCAGTGTAGAACTCATCTTGCCACTCTTTTCCCTTTTTCTATCATCAAAGCTCAAGCACATTCATCATCATAGAATTCATCAATAATAAAATAGAAGAATTATAAGAAAGAATCAATTAACTATTTAATCGGCTCCACACACTAGAAACACCACTGAACACCAGGCAAATTGCAAAAAATCGACAAATCAAAACCGATTAAAGTTTCAACATACTGCAAAAAAATCAACTCCCCTAACAAACATTACAAAGAAATTATTATACTCTTGGAGCTCCAATGAGGTAATAACATCACACCCCCGAAACTTAGTGAAAACGTAAGTTGAAACTAAGTTTGCAAAGAGATGTAATTGCCGATTAGTAAACACCTTAAATATAAATTTTTTTTACTCATACGAAAGAAATAAAGCAATAAAATGGAAGGGCAAGCCCCCAACAGGCGCTCATATTTAACGTCGGAGAGTCGCGATGGATGTAACCTTTGTAGGCTACTCGAACAGAGGACGGTCTTCTTGCATCCTCACCTTCAAATACTTTCTTTCCTTCTTCTTGTTTACACTCAACACTTCACCTTTCTTGGTCATAAAAATATGATCCTCAGAATTACCTTCCTCCCATGGCTGTCTAGACTCTTCCTTGTCAATCTTCCACTTAAATTCAGAATCATCTGTCCTGGAAAAATTAAGATTAAACAAGTTAGAAACCACATCTATGCTCTTGTAGGATTGAGTCTACATTGGCATCTTCATTGCTTGAAGGTTCGACTCAAATAGTTTGTCGAACGGCTTTCTTGGGCATGATTGTGCAGTCTTACGGTTTTGAGCATAACTTTCGCATCCGACCTCCGATTGAGGTGATTCATGCGCGAAAATGATTCTCTCTTTCATGGCTTTCTGATGGACTATATTTGGAGCTGATTCGACCAGGATTTGACCTGTAGGTCTGGTCGAATTGAAGTCCTCCTGTTCGAATTAACCTTCTGTATGAATTTTGTCCTCCGATTCGACCTCGATTCGACCTGAGGGCCAAGTCGAATTGAAGAGGTCTTGGTCGAATCGAGCTTCTGATGAAACAAGGTTCTTTGGAGGGTAGGATACGACCTCAATTTGACTAGAGGGTCTAGTCGAATTGAAGTGTTTCTGGTCGAATCTTGGCTCTGTTGCTTCCAAATCACGTCCAGACCTCAATGTGATGACATTATTCTCCAATATTTGTGTCAAGTGATTCACATTCGTGGCCATCTGCCCCATCATCAAGGTAAGGTCCTTCAACTGCTTAGATAAATCTGTATGGTTTGCATCAATTTTCGCCTCTAGCTTGGCCCTTAGACGATCAACCCTTGCATCATTCTCAGCCATGTATCGATTGAATGTATCTTCAACACTCTTTACTTCTTGCTGCTGCTTTATACTAGGCCCCCTTTGTGTCAACTCTGTAATCTGTCTCTGCTGGGACTCTAGTAGCTTGTTGATGTTAGCTAGATTTGAGATGATCTCGTCATCCCTATTTGGCTTCACCACTTGATGTTCAACCTGCGCTACCTTTCCAAGTACATATGATCCTCCATATTTCTCTACAGGCCAGTCACGTGAATTCATAGAGATGGCTTCAAATAACTTTTTTGCTTCAAGTGCTATTTTAGATAACAGCGCTCCTCCTGATGATGCATCAAAGAAATTCGCGACTCATAATCCAATCCATAGTAGAAGATGCTTATGTACTCAGCCTTAGACATTCCATGTTGTGGGCACCTCCTGAGCATGTCTTTAAACCTATCCCACGCCTCATAAAATCTCTCACCCTGATTCATAACAAATTGGATGATCTCTTGCCTCATTCTTAAGATCCTTGAGGGTGACATGTATCTCTCTAAGAACTTCTACTGCAGTTGGTCCCATGTAGTGCATTCTGCTGCATCAAGAGTCTCATACCAAGCTTCTGCCTTATCAATCAAAGAGAACTTAAATAAGGCGATCCGCCTAGCATTATCATTAGCTCCAACTCCTTTCTGAGTGTTTGCATAACCAAGAAATCTTCGGAGATGTTGATATGGATCATCAAAACAACCTCTAGAAAAGGGATTCTTCTCCACCATGTTAATAAGAGCGGGATATATCTCAAAATCATCATCTTCCCCCTTGCTACTATCAACCCCATGTTACTAAAATCATAGTTCGTGAAAATTTCACGTATGACAACATCATCTGGATCCTGGCTTACTCCGGCCATGTTTAGCACAGTGTGTTATTCCTTCTTTCCTTCCTTTCCTTTTCTTAGTGCACAAGTACCTCAGAAAAATTCAAGGTTAGATAGAAATAAATAAGCACAATAAAAGTCTTAATTAACTAGAAATAATAAACTAATAATAACAGCCGTCCCCGACAACGACGCCAAGAACTTGATGCACGTTTTCTTTGCTTGCAAAATTAATCCCCAAGTATTAAGGATATCAATTGCAGCTTAAGCAAGCGACCAAGTGATTATCGAACCCAAAGGACGGCGCATTATCAATTTAATTATTTACTAAATTAATTAAGACAAGGCAGTAATGTTTGAGGTTTCAATTATTAACTAATAAATAATTAATTAAAATAACAAATAAAATAAAGTCACTTAGAAGATTACGAAAGTGGATCAAGTAGGAGAATAGGTAGCTTTAGGATAATCCAGTTTCACGCATTAATTTCCCTTCCATGTGTTGATGTCCGACTCTGCCTTGTGGAATATGGACGCATAACTAAACCATGCATATATACTCTATAGATACAAGTAAACATACGTGTAACACGTGTGAATAATCTTGGAGCAAGAGATATAATTCCACCCCCCTTTCTAGGTACTATCAGTATCAATTATTTTCCTAGCCAATTGGTACTCTAACCCGATATGATCTCCCTTTATAGGTACTAAAAAATTATCCTTTTTATCCTACTTAATAACCCGAATTCAATTCAATTAATAAGTATTCATATATGATAGTTCTAATGAAGCTTCAGAGTCCCCTCACTTAGAATCATAACATGGAATCCTGCGCTCAGCAGTGAACGCACTCAATCAATAACCAAGATATGTATTCGAACTCTACATAACAATTAATGATGCACAAACCGACCGTGAGTATGAATTAAAAAGGCACAATCATATATAAAATAAATCCACAAGTAGTGTTGTACGGTGTTTACACACGAAAGTTTAATTAATTGGTAAAAACCTTCACTACCCTAGTTCTACCAAAAAGGCTCTAGCCCATGATATTACGAAGAACAATCATGGGTGTTGGATAGATCTTATCAGGATGTCCGAAAAATACAAGATAAATTAGGAAACGAATAAAACCCTAGATGTGGGCGTCGTCGCGTTCTTCTCAGTCTTGAATTCTTCTCTTGGTTCTCCTGTTGATTCCACAAACGAATCTTCAAAGTGATGGATGGATGGAGGAAAGGAAGTGAATGATGGTTGGGGGGTGATCCCCCCTTGTGGGGTGTAGTATGGTTGTGGCCTCTCTTCCTCTAATCTATTGTATTCTCCCCCAATTTATGAATAATGATGTAAAATATATATAGGTGTGAGAATAGAACTAAATAAGGAAAGAAATATATATGGGTGAATCATGGAGGATTATGTGATAAGGAGATAAATTAGGTAATTTTCGAAAATTTTCGGAATTTTCAGAAATTCTCGCTGGCAGCTGCGCAACTTCACAATTTTAAGCATAACTTCCTTGTCTCATCTCTGATTTGAGTAATTCTTTCGCTTACGCGATCCTCTCTTCTTTGGTTTTCTCTGAATATAAATAAGTCATTGAAACTCCAATATTTGTTGGTTTAACAAACCATGCAATGTAACACAGCTCGCGTGATGTTACCACTTTGATCATATCTCTCTCGTTTGGATTCTGATTGGGGTGTTCTTGATGCCAAAACGATCCTCTTTTCAGTGGCTTTCCAACCACATATCACACTTCCCGTTCAGATCTCCACATGAATACAGAAAAATTATGAAATTTGGATGTGCGTTTTTAGCATTCTTGCACATATTGCACCTTTTCTCCAACTTTGCACTTCTCTTCCTTTTTCCACCTAAAACACAATAAAATACCTCATGTGCACCCTTTTCTCACATATAATAAATATAAAACACTTTTGCTAATATATAACAAGAATTTCTATAAAAAAGGTGTTCAATTGGACACTAAAACACGTTAATTTCCACTCTCAACAGTTATCTATCGTCTATAATAACACATTTAAGCAATTAGATAATATTTTTTACATGTTACGTAAAGCTATTTTTATTTTAGTGATATTCTGAGTAATTTTGTGCATCATTAACTGTTGAATAGAGTCTGAAAGTTCATCTTGGTTATTGATTGAGCGCATTCATTGCTGAACAGGATTCCATGTTATGATTCAAAGTGAGGTGACTACGAAGCTTCATTAGAACTATCATGTATAAATACTTATTAATTGAAATGGATTCGGATTGATAAGTAGGATAAAGAGGGTAATTTTATAGTACCTATAAAGGGAGATCATATCTGGTTAGAGTACCAATTGGTCAGAAAAATAATTGATACTGATAGTGCCTAGAAAGGGGGTGAAATTATATCTCTTGCTCCAAGGTTATTCACGCGTGTTACACGCATATTTACTTATGTCTATAGAGTAGATTTGCATGGCTTAGTGATGCGTCCATATTCCACAAGGAAGAGTCGGACATTGATACACGAAAGGGAAATTAATGAGTGAAACTGGATTATCCTGGAGCTACCTATTAACCTACTTGATTCACTTTTATATTTTTCTAGTTTCTTATTTATTTTATTTGTTATTTTGATTAATTGTTTAGTAGTTGATAATTAATATCCCAACTTTTATTGCCATTCGTCTTAATTAATTAGTAAATAATTAAATTGTTAATATGTCGTCCTTTGGGTTCGATATTTAACTTGGTCGCTGCTTAAGCTGTAACTGATATCCTTAATAATAGGGAATTAATTTTACGTGCAAAGAAAACGCGCATCAAGTTTTTGGTGCCGTTGACAGGGACGGCTGTTATTATTGATTTTATTATTTCTATTTTGACTAAGGATTTTTATTTGTGATTATTTATTTCTATCTAACCATGAATTTTTCTGAGATACTAGTGCACTAGGAAAAGAAAAGGAAAGAAAGGAAGGAATAACACATTGAGCTGAACATGACCGGAGCAAAGCAGAATCAGGATAATGTTGTCATACGTGAAATTTTTAAGTACGATGGTATTGGTAACATGGGTTTGATAGGAGCAAGGGAGAAAGATGATAATTTTGAGATACATCCCGCTCTTATCAACATGATAGAGAAGAATCCCTTTTCTGGAGGTTCATTCGAAGATCCATATCAGCATCTCAGAAGATTCCTTTGTCATACAAACACTCAGAAGGGTATTGGAGCTAATGATCATGCCAGACGGATTGCCCTATTCAATTTTTCATTAATTGATAGGGCAGAACATTGGTATGAGACTCTTGATGACACAAATTGCACTACATTGGACCAACTGCAGCAAAAGTACTTAGAGATATATATGCCACTCTCAAAGGTTTTCAAAATGAGGCAAGAGATCACCCAATTTGTTATGAATCAGGATGAGAAATTTCACGAGGGGTGGGACAGGTTTAAAGATATGCTCAGGAGGTGCCGATAACATGGGATGTCTAAGGCTCAGTACATAAGTATTATCTACTATGGATTGGATTGGGAGTCGCGTATTCTTATTGATGCATCATCAGGAGGAGCGCTGTTATATAAGACAGAACTTGTAGAAGAAAAGTTATTTGAAGACATCTCTATGAACTCACGTGACTGGCCTACTGAGACGATTAGAGGATCTTATGTACTAGGTAAGGTAGCGCAGGTTGAACATCAAGTGGTGAAGCCGAATAGGGATGATGAAATCGTCTCTAGTATAGCTAACATCAACAAGCTACTAGAGTCCCAGTAGAAGCAGATTGCAGAGTTGACACAAAGGGGGCCTAGTATCCAGCAGCAAGAAGTGAAGAGTGTTGAAGATGCCTTCAATCGATGCATGACTAAGAATGATGCAAGAGTTGATCGTCTTGAGGCTACTATGAATGCTAATCATGCAGATTTATCTAAGCAGTTGAAGGACCTTACTTTGATTATGGAGCGGATGGCCGGGAACATGAATCAATTGACAGAAACTTTGGAAAAAAGAATGTTCTCGTCTCAAGGCATAACGAACACGAAAGAGTGCAAAGCCACCATGTTAAGGTCCGTAATGCAGTACGAAGGACCAATGATCCAACAGTGGATTCGGAAGCTTCAGGAAGCCGGTTCAACCCCGGTTCGATCAAGTATTTTAGTCGAACCACCTCTAACATGTCGAACCAAGTTCCTGGAAACATCACGGAGGTCGCTGATGAGAGGTTCGACCCCAATTCGACCAAGGCACTTGGTCGAACCACCCCAATTAAGTCGAACCAGGCACCTGGGCATCCTCTGGAGCTTGCTAATAGCTGGTTCGACCATTATAGACCTGGTTCAACTAACCTTCTAAGTCGAACCATGGTCGAACCAGCTCTGTACAGTGATGTAGTGCTCTCTGATGTTCGGTTCGACCATTCTTAAGCAAGTTCGACCAAGCCTCATGGTCGAACAATGGTGGAATTATATCTTAAAGAGATTGAATGGAAAGCCACAGAAGAGAGGATCATTTTCGCACAAGAATCACCTCAATCGGAGATCGGATGCGAAAGTTATGCTCAAAACAGTGAGACTGCGCAGTCACACCCAAGAAGTCCGTTCAACCAGCCGTTCGGGTCGAACAATCAAGCAATGAAGATGCCCATGGAGACTCAATTATACAAGAGTATAGATGTGATTTCTAACTTATTTAATCTTGATTTTAATAGGACAGATGATTCTGAATTTAAGTGGAAGATTGACAAGGAGGAGTCTAGACAGCCATCGGAAGAAGGAAATTCTGAGGATATTTTTGTGACCAAGAAAGGTTAGGTGCCGAGTGTAGAGAAGAAGAGGGAAAGAAAGTACTTGAAGGTGAGGATGCGAGAAGACCACCATCTGATCCAGTAGTTTAAAAAGTGGTATTCCGTCGTGACTCTCCAACGTTAAATATGAGCGTCTGTTGGGGGCTTGTCCCTCCCGTTTTATTGCTTTTGTGTTTCTTTTGTATGAGTGAAGAGTTATTATATTTAAGATTCTCACGCTTTGGCAATTACATCTCTTTTCAAACTTAGTTTCTACTTACGTTTTTACTAAGTTTGGGGGTGTAATGTACTTACCTCGTCTTATAAGCACTAAGGCTATATATAATATTTTCTTTTATTTTTTGTTCGTTTGTTAGGAGGTTGATTTTTTGAAGCATTTTAATACTTAAACCGGTGTTGGTATATCGATTTTTTGCAACTTACCTAATATTTCGTGTGTTGTCTTTGTGTGTTCCCTAGTGTGAGTGGTTGAGTTTTTAATTTTTCGTCTTTTTTATTTTCTGGAGTCTCCTATGTTATTATTGATGAATCCTGTGATGATGAGGTGTGTTGAGTTTTAATATGATAGGAAAGGTACAAGAGTGGCAAGATGAATTCTACACCGAGGCTTTGATCTGACCAAGTTGAACAACTTGAGGAGCTAATGCATATGTTGAAGAAAAATCAGGTGCCCTCATTTCCTTATTCTAATTCTTATGTGTGTTTTTAATTCATGGAGTGGAAGGATTGAGTTTGGTTTTGGTGATACATATGAACGTATATTTTGAATTGTTCCTGAAGCTTTTGAAATTGATGAAGGAAGTGTACTTCAGTTATGTTGTGATATGAAGTTCAATGTGTACTTGTGAGATGTTGCTTACCATGAAAAGTGTTCTGTTACTTGTTAAAAGTCCATGTGAGATTTTGAGCCTTGTTGATCATGTTACATAATCACATGATATTTCTTTTCTAGTGAGTATCATTCTTGTGTGCGTATTCTAGAACTTGTCTTTTGTCTTACTTGAAATTACATGTGCGTTAGATAATGAGAGATGATTTTAGGTCATCCTTGAGTTTATGAGTCACTTAGCCAAATAATTCCCTATCGAATGATGTTTATCCGTAGTTAGCCCCATTGATCCTAAAAACCTCATTCTTTGGCAACCTACGAGAAATAACCACTTTGAGCATCTGAATTTTTTTAGCCTTGATTGTCCTTTTTGGAAGAGAATTAATGGTTTTTCAAAGTGTGTTGATGGATTTTGATAACAACTTGAGGAGGAATGAAATTGGTGTTGAAATAGTGATTGAACTTGAAATTGCATCTAAGGAGAATCATGGAGTAGTGCTTAAATCTTGTACTCCATTGAACCGAATACCCTAGGGTAGTGCCTAAATCTAGTATCCTATGGAGGATGTGCGAGGTAGTGCCCGAAATTGGTACCTCGAGAAAAGAAAAAGGAAAAAAATGTTTTGCTTGAAAGAAAAAAAATTGAAGGAGTTAAGGAGAATACTGTGCTTAATTGAAGTGAGTAGAAAGAATGAAAGATCATGATGGATCGCGACTGGATTGATCTGAGTTTTGAGTCACTTATCCATATATTTCCTACATTAACCAAAGAGCCAACATTACATCCAAAAGAAAAGTCCTTTTTTATCCCATTATTGAATCATACTTTTAGTGGTGTAGAGTTTGAGATATTTGGCAAGATTATGGTTACGCATGCACTTGAATTCACTACTACAAAATTGTTAATAGATATCAATAAATAAATATCGGTGATTTGTAAAACTGATATCTATGAACATACTAACAGATATCTATTATACTACTGTTATCTATTATGTTTGAATTTTTCTAATAAATATCGATGATTGCCTATTGATATCTTTCAATGATATTTATAAAGAGTATAGATATCGGTTATCATAACCGATAACTTTTCATTGATATTAATATATTTTATTAATATATTTTAGATAAATTAATTAAAAAAACCAAAATACATTAATTTTTTAAAAACAGAAATCATTTTTTATAATCTAAGAATTATCTATGGAGTATATATTATCCAATCTTATTTCTCAATCTAAATGAACTCAAAACCCTAATTAAAATCAAACACGCGACATCGAGATCGAACCCTAGCCTACAAATTACCAAAATTGAAGAACCCTCCAAATTGAAATCGTGAATTCCGCCAAACCAAATCGAAGAACCCACGACCACCTCTCACCGCCGGCCACACGCCTCCAGCCACACTCCTCCTCTCCGGTCGCCTAGCAAACACACGAGAACAAAACACATGGGATCGAGCCCTAGGTAGCCTAGCAAATTCTAAATATCGAAGAACAATCTGAAATCGTGAATCCCGCTATCCAAGACGCCGCCGGCCACACTCCCCCTCTCCGGTCGCGAGCCCACCTGTTGGCGTCACTGTTCATAGTTGCTCGCGAGCCACGCATTCACGAGGGACAGTACCCGCGCCTTCCTGTTCGCGACAGCGCAAGCGACTCACAGCACCGCCGCACCTGCCACTCCAGGTCACCCACACCTTTCCGATGCTGGACGAGCAGTTGAAAGGCCACTCTCCTTCTCCTTTTTGTGTACACATACTCTCTGCCTAGTGAGAGTACACATCTTCCTCCTGTCCGTCTCCCTGAAGTTTGTCGACACAGAACAGTTTCAGAGGTATTATCCTTTCTTTTTGTCATTTTTTCTTGTTCAGAACCAAGTGTTGTATTGCTTCATTATCCATACTTTTTCATCAATCTGAATATAATTCTCAATGAAATTCCTCAATTGTGTTGCAGACTTGGCGAGTTGAAGCAGCTTGGTGAGTGTTTATCATTGTTTCATGTGTGAATTTACTTTTCAGTTATGTTTTGTCAATTTATAATTTAGGATCTACTGGTGAAGTTTGCTAAAGTTTATTACCTTTCTTCAATATTATAGTAAGGCTATCATTCTTCTTGCTGAAAATATCTTTAACAGAATTAGGTATGTTCTTAGGAATTTAAGTACCTTGTGCTGGGGGAGCTGGAGTAGATCTGGTCGGAGCCTTCGAGCAGTGGCTCAGTCTCCTCAGCCAAGATGGCGAAATCTCGTGAGCCGCTGAAATCTTTTTTCAGAGGATCTTCTCGATGACGTCCAGCAGACGCTCGGCCTCCGCATGGCTCGTGGTGGAGTGATGCTCCAATTCTGGTTGAAATCAACCTCTTTCTCTCACTTTTTCTATCACACACACACTTTGGTTTGATGTGTTGATGGATAATGGTTTATGAGGCTAGCTTGATTTTTGGGACGAAATTTATCGTGTGATTGCTTTTATTGGAAATTTTGAACTCAGATTTAGTTGAAGATTTCATAAAACTAAAAGCATGAGATAGTTGCTGTTAATAAAACCTTAAATGCAGCATGAATTTTGAGTGTTCTGTTGCTGCATTGTTCGGAGATGAGATTTTCATGCCCTTTTTCATTGATGCTTAGCTCTTATTGTTTAATAGTATTTTTATCAAACTAATTCAAAGTTAACTGATTAAATGAGAATAAAAACCACTATTTATTCTCTTAAAAAGAATGGTTCCAACACGAACTGATTCTCACCAAGCTATTAGTCTCATGGGTTCTTCTCTACTTGGTTCTTAAATAAATATTTACCTTTTTGTTTATCATAAGCAGTGTGCATTTGAAGAACCTTCCATTGATCAGACAATCAGTGGTGATAATGAATTTACATGGCCTTGTGTGGTGTGTCCTCTATATGAATTTACATTTCTTTGTTAAGTGATGTGCTCTTGTCTAACGTTTCTACAACATGTGATATGTTTCCAATGTGTTACTGCGTCGAGTCCTTTCAAACTAATACCTAGTTGTGAGATTTAAGCATTGATCCAGGTACTTATTGTAATGATTTCTAATGTCTCCATAAAGTCTAATTTTAAATCATCATTATCATTTTTGGGCAGGTTGATCTATTTTTGTACAAGGAGCCTGAAGAGTCGTAAGGAATAAGAAAGGGAGGATGTTCCCGCTATCATTTCTGTCTTGCGTATTTCTGAGGTATTTCTGGTTCCCTCTCATTAATCTTTTTAATCGTAAAGTGAGGATGCAACTTTAATCTTAGAAGCCACAAATCTTGTTTCTTGAAATAATTCCACTTATTCTTTGAAATAATTAGGATTAGTTAGTTTAGGTGGTGTGAATTATCAGTTTGTTATGTGGGAGAACTACTTCGGGTGAGAGTTAAAATTCAAAATAAAGAGTTAAAGTGTTGAGTCTTGTTATAGACATCTAATATAAAAGTGAAATCTCATATCAGATAAATTGTTGAGTCTTTAAACTGCTCTAATCATGCTGATATTACGTGTTGAGTTCTTTCAAAAAGAATGTATATAAACGTCATTGTTCTGGTGATAAGTTGATAAAATCGAAAAAAATAATCAAAATGAAATAGGAGGTTAAGATACGTTCATTTGGCACATAACATGTTTCATTTATGCTTGCCACGTTTGTGATCACTTTTTAAATCGAGCATAGTAACTGTTTTCTTATGGGACTGTGGAGAAGGTTGTACAGTGTATCTCAGATAAATATCATCATTTCAACTCTTTTTGGGGTTGTTGTATGCTTAGACCACCTCTCCTTGTGGTTACCTGTATGAGACTTCATCAAAGTTTCATCATATCTATGCTGGACTAGTCAATCTGAATTTATAGTAAGTGTAAACAAATATCTTGAAGCACAAAATCACAAGTTGTCAGTGGGGATGAGATTAAAGATGAGATTTGAATGTGTAGAAGTTCCTGAAAGAAGGTATTTAACTACTGATTGAATGTCCTGCTTTATAAGTATTATAGTATTTATTACAACATATTTTTTAAGTTTATTTCAGCACAATAATCTTTATTACATGCTAATTCAGGTGTCATTTATGGGAACCTCCGCTCGAATTATTTGTAATTTAATTTGTTTTGTTTTTGAAACGTAATATGGGCCGTTTATAAAACACCTCTCCTCACTTGTGAAATGGACAAGGTCCTCCTCCAAAACACCTCACCAATCAAGTAGAATCCACTTCTTTTATTTGTTTATTACTAGTTCAAAATTTTTTTAATTTATCATGAAAACCTGCTGTGCTGTACTGTTGTTTGAATCTCTTTTTACAATCGAACAATGGAAAAAATAGAAAGTTATGTACTCATTTTCTTGTTTATTAGAGAATGTGTAGTCAATGGGACATATTTGGATTCCAATATGTAAAATCTAACTGTAATTGAAAACGTTTTAGTGAGAAATCAACATTTACCTGACTGCATATGATTATTATCAACTTTGTTATGTTGCAGATGATAATGTGCTTCAGTTCGAGGATGGATATCTAGTGGAGACTGTTGTTGAGGGGAATGAGCTTGGTGTTGTTCCTTATGTTGTACGTGTCTCGCAAGATGAAGAGCTTTTTGCTGTGGAAGCTAATAATAGCAACATTATTCGAAATACCCCCCCATTATCGCAGCGTGAGCTTTCTGTTCTTTTACAGATTATGTTGTCTCCTAGTGTGTTAACAAGTTATTTTTATGTTAATCCAATGCATGTTGTGATTTTAACTTGAGTAAGTTAAGATAATAACCATTGTATTATATTAAGCTAAAGTTGAAGTAAAGAAACCAAGAGGCAAAGCAGCTGCTATTGCTAATAAGAAAAAGCTCCAGCGCCCAAGGTTAAAATTGCATGATTTATTCATCTCAATGTTCTTATGCATGATGTTTATACATAGTTTTATTAGTGAATTTAGATATAATATTTTAAACTAGGTATTAGAACAATAAAACCACTGCAAAATAAAAAAATAAAAAAGGTCACTAATTTCAATTTTCAATTAACGTGACAGGCAACAACTGTTGAAGAAGAAGATGATGGTGGAATAGCTGATGTTAGAGAGAGAATTGTAGCTTACAATTTTGACTCATCTCCTGAACGTTAAGAAGGTACACTTAAACACATTTTGGATTAAGTTAATACCTATCTGTTTAAAATTATAAACAGTTAGACTTTGAGTAGTTTTATTTCTATATTGTGATCTGGAATTTGTTGCAATTTGTCGATGAAATCTCAAATTTGCTTTTTGCACAGTTCTAGTTGTGGTTTTAAATTTCACCATAAGCTCTACTAATGCATAGATAATTTCGTATTATCACGCACCAGAATTTATATACAAACATTTTGTTGTAGTTTTTTTAATCTAGATATCAAATTGTTGAGTTCTTAATTAATTTAACATCTTGGGTTTGAAGAGTGATGAGTATGACCTGTTGAAAGATCTGAATTTTGTTCAAATTTAATGAATCTTAAAATTTATGCAAGATTTTCTGTTAAGTATATATATTAGATGAAGAATGATGAGTAAAAATTAATTATTTCGATTTAACTTATGTAATAGTCATCTCAATCTATAATCGTTGCTATAGTTAATCACTTCTGTTACTTATGTGATTCTTTTTAAACTAGACTTAATATGTTGGTTGTATACTATATATGCACTAGTAAGGTCAATTTTATGAAGTAATTAATTGACAAACTATAATTCTTGTGTTCTGATCTAATTGGTTATAAAGTGATTACATTTTCATTAATGGTGCTTTTGATTGCGTCTCTTTGGCCGTCTTTTAGTAATTTTATAAAAGTAAGTATTTTCATCTTTGCCTTGGTGAATATCGTGTTTTATAAAATTGATGTGATTGTGTTTTCAAAAGAAGTCTTATCATATATGTGTTTAAATATACTAGAACGGGACATGTAAATTAATTGTTGATGTCATGTTTGATATTTTATAAATATTGGGATACTAAGCTACTAACAAATGAAATTGACACTTAAGTGAATTTTAAGTAAAAGCTTTTGTTTTTGAAGAAGTATGTGCATATATTCATTAGTAATAAGAAAGATGTAAGCTATGTAATAATGCAGTTACTGTTAGTCAAGTTTCAAGCTTGATCACACTATTTTGTGTTCTTTCTTTATTAAGTAAACAAAAAATGTAAGGATTATCTATTTCATGTTTCTTCATGATAGATAAAACAATTTATACAAGTGTAATTGTTTTAATTCTAAGTTGTTGATCTTATCCCTTTTAATGCAGGAGATATATGTGTAATTAGCTAGGATGGAGTAGACTTTATCAATCAAGAAGGTTTACATCTTGTTTTGTGGGTGAGATAAGACTTTAGCTACATTTTTCATGCTTCTTTTAGTACATATTAAGTTTAATTAAGTTCTTTGTATGTTGGAATGTTTGGCGTTGAATTTTAAATACTCGTATTGATGTGTTGAGGAATAAAATATTTGTTAAAATGTATGGGTTTATTGAAATTTTTATTTAAATTAGAATTTTATGGTTGAAGTAAATATATATTGGTGGATCACCGATATCTATTGTTCAATATATTTAATATCATCTTCATAGATATCGGTGAAATTTTAATAGATAATAGTTAAACTCCGATATCTATTAACATAATAGATATCGGTGGATAATCGATATCTATTGTTCAATATCTTTAACCCATAAGTGTACATCTTTTACACTTGAGTGAGAGTGATATATATTTCCCGTGAGAACATGTCAATAGAACATTTGAATTGGTGGTGATTGTCTTATCTTGTATTCTTTGAATTGATTATTACATGTAATGAGTGTTGCATGACTTAAGTTGAGGACAATTGTATTTTGAGTGAGGCATTTGTCATAGTCATTGTTTCCCAGCTAATTTTCTTACTCTCTTTCTCTTTATTTTTATTTTGTTGCCTCGAGACGAGCAACGAAGAAGTTTGGGGGATTGATGAGAGTGAAAATAAACGTGTTTTAGTATCCAATTTAACATATTTTTATAGCAATTATTGTTATATATTAGCACAAGTTTCTTATATTCAATATATGTGAGAAAAATGTTCGTTTGAGGTGTTTTATTGTGTTTTAGGTGGAAAAATGATCAAAAGTGCAAAGTTGGAGAAAAGGTGCAAGAATGCTGAAAAATGCACGTACAGTTTGTGTAATGTTTCTGTATTTTTTTGGAGATAAAAATGAAAGTGTGATATATGGTTGGAAAGCCATAGAAGAGTGAGTCGTTTTGTCGTAAGAAACACCTCAATCAGAGTCCAAACGAGAAAGTTATGATTGAAATAGTGACGTCGCGCAAGCTGTTTCTACTCAGCACAACTGTTCCACTTCACATGACATGTTACATGTCCAAATGATGATTTTTTGGTAAGATCTTTATGTATGGATAGAAATCCAAGGAAAATAAGATCGCGTGAGCGCAAGAATCATTAAAATCAGAGTTTGGACTAGGAAGTTATGCTCAAAATCGTAAAGTCGCGCAGCTGCCAGCGAGAATTTCTGAGAATTTTCGAAAATTTTCGAAAATTATCTATTTCTTGGAGCACAATTAATCTCCTTATCAAATAATACTCCATGATTCACCCATATTTTTTTTCCTTATTTAATTCACTTCTCACACATATATATTTTACATCATTATTCAAGTGAAAATGACCACAACACAATTATCTTATACCCTACAAGGGGGGATCACACCCAACCATCATCTACATCCTTTCCTCCAACCATCCATCATGTTGAAGATTCGTCTGTGGAATCAAGAGGAGAACCAAGAGGAGGATTGAAGACGGAGAAGGATGCTACGGTGCCCACACCTAGGGTCTTATTCGTTTCCTAATTTATCTTGTATTTTCCATAAATATGGGTAAAATTTATCAAACACCCGTGATTGTTCTTCGTAACATCATGGGCTAGAACTATTTTGGTAGATATAGGGTTTTAAAAGTTTTTATGAATTAATTGAATTTTCGTGTGTATACTCCGTACAAATCTACTTGTGAATTTATTATATATAAAACTATGCTTTCTTAATCTATATTCAGAGTCGTTTTGTGCATCATTAAGTATTTAATAGAGTCTGAATGTTCATCTTGGTTATTGATTGAGCGTGTTCTCTGCTGAACAGGATTCTATGTTATGATTTTAAGTGAGGGGACTCTGAAACTTCATTAAAACTATCATGTATAAATAATTATTAATTGAATTGTATTTGGGTTGATATGTAGGATAAAGAGGGTAATTTTATAATACCTATAAAGGGAGATCATATCGGGTTAGAGTACCAATTGGTCAGGGAAATAATTGATACTGATAGTACATAGAAAGGGCGGTGAAATTATATCTCTTGCTCCAAGGTTATTCACACGTGTTACACGCATATTTACTTGTGTCTATAGAGTAGATTTGCACGACTTAGTGATGCGTCCATATTCCACAAGATAGAGTCGGACATTGATACACGAAAGAGAAATTAATGAGTGAAACTGGATTATCCTAGAGCTACCTATTAACCTACTTGATTCACTTTCGTATTTTCCTAGTTTCTTATTTAATTTATTTGTTATTTATATTATTAATTGTTTAGTAGTTGATAATTAAAATCCCAACTTTTATTACCATTCGTCTTAATAAATAAATAATTAAATTGATAATACGCCGTCCTTTGAGTTCGATATTTAACTTGGTTGCTTGCTTAAGCTGCAACTGATATCCTTAATACTTGGAGATTAATTTTGAGTGCAAAGAAAATGCGCATCAACAATCCGAAGCCATTTACAGGGGGCCAGCTCGACCAGTTCCACCTAGCTCGACCAGAACAATCTGGTCGAGTTGTGGTCGAGCAACAACCACCAAATTCTATTTTCGTGCAGAACGCTATAACTGATGTTCAGAGTACTCCAGTATTATCACATGAGCAGAATACTGAGCTTATAATTGAGAAGAAGTCGGAAAGACCAAAGAGGTTGAGAGCCAAGAAGCTTAGATTGCATATGGATAATGAAGATGTGGTTTTCTCTCTTGATAAAGTAATGATAATGCCCATGGAGACTCAATCATGCAAGAGTATAAATGTGGTTTCTAACTTGTTTAATCTTGATTCTAAAAAGACAGATGACTCTAAATTTGAGTGGAAGATTGACAAGAAGGAGTCTAGACAGCTATGGGAGGAAGGTAATTCAATGGATCATATTTTTGTGATCAAGAAAGGTGAGGTGCTGAGTGTACATAAGAAGAGGGAAAGAAAGTATTTGAATGTAAGGATGCGAGAAGACTACCATCTAATCCAGTAGTTTAAAAGGCTGTATACTGTCGTGACTCTCCGACATTAAACATGAGCGTCTGTTGGTGGCTTGCCCTCCCGTTTTATTACTTTATTTCTTTCGTGTGATTGAGGAATTACTATATTTGAGGTGCTCACGCTTAGGCAATTATATCTCTTTTCAAACTTAGTTTCGACTTACGTTTTTACTATGTTTGGGGGATGTGATGTAGTTACCTCATCTTATGAGCACCAAGAGTATAATTTTTCATTTCGTTGTTTGTTTGTTTATTAGGAGGTTGATTTTTTGTGGCATATTAATATTTTAACTTGTGTTGATATGTCGTTTTTTTGCAACTTCCCTAATCTTTAGTGTGTTGTTTTTGTGTGTTTCTTAGTTTTAGTGGTCGAGTTTTTAATTTTGCGTCTTGTTGATTTTTCTGGTATCTCCTATTTTATTGTTGATGAATCCTCTGATGATGAAGTGTGATTGAGTTTTGATGATAGAAAAGGTAAAAGAGTGGCAAGACAAGTTCTATGGTGAGGTTTGACCTGACCGAGTTGAACAACTCGAGGAGCTCATGCATACGTTGAAGAAAAATTAGGTGCCCTCGTTTCCTTATTCTAATTTTTGTATGTGCTTTTAATTTGTATGAGTGGAAGAATTGAGTTTATTCCTAAAATTCATATGCTCTTGAAATTAATAAAGGAAGTGTACTTGAGTTATATTGTGGTATGGTGTTCTATGTGTACTTGTGGGATATTACTTACCATGAATGGTGATCTATTACTTGTTAAAAACTCATATGAGATTTTGAGCCTTTAGATCATGTACATAATCACCTGATATTTCTTTTTGGTGAGTATCATTCTTGTGTGTGTATTCTACCTTGAATTTATGAGTCACTTAGCCAAATAATTCCCTACCGAATGATGTTCATCTAATGTTAGCACCATTGAGCCTAAAAACCTCATTCTTTGGCAGCCTACGAGAAATAACCACTTTGAGCATCTGAATTTTTTTAGCTTTGATTCTATCATTATGAGAATTAATGGCTTTTCGAAGTGTGTTGATGGAGTTTGATAACAGTTTGGGAAGGAATGAAATTGGTGTTGAAACAGTGATTGAGCTTGATAATGCATCTAAGGAAAATCATGGAGTAGTGCTTAAATCTAGTACTCAATTGAATCAAACACCTTCTGGTAGTGCATAAATCTAGTACCCTAGAGAGGATGCGAGAGGTAGTGCCCAAAACTAGTACCTCAAGAAAAAGAAAAAAGAAGAAGAAAAAATGTTGTGCTTGAAAGAAAAAGTGAAAGAGTTGAGGAAGATTTGTGTTTAATTGAAGTGAGTAAGAAGAAAGAAAGATCATGATGGAGTGCAGCTTGATTGATCCGAGTTTTGAGTCACTTATCCATATATTTCCTACCTTAACCTAAGAGCCAACATTACATCAAAAAAAATTGTTCTTTTTGTTCCATTGTCGAATCATACTTTTAGTGGTGGAGAATTTGAGATATTTGTCAAGCTTATGGTTACGCATGCACTTGAATTGAATCTGAGCATAAACACCTTAACCCATAAGTGTACATCTTTTACACTTGAGTGCGAGTGATATATATTTCCCATGAGAACATGTCGAAGGAGAATTTGAATTGATAGTAATTGTCTTATCTTGTATGCTATGAATTGATTATTACATGTAATGAGAGTTGCATACTTAAGTTGAGGACAACTGCATTGTGAATGGGGTATTTATAATAATCCTTGCTTTCCCCGCTAATTTTCTTACTCTCTTTCTCTTTATTTATATTTTGTTGCCTCGGGACGAGCTACGGGTAAGTTTGGGGGATTGATGAGAGTGAAAATAAGCGTGTTTTAGTGTTCAATTTAACACCTTTTTGATGAGAATTGTTGTCATATGTTAGCACAAGTATCTTATATTCAATATATTTGAGAAAAAGGTGCATTTGAGGCGTTTTATTGTATTTTAGGTGGAAAAAGGATCAAAAGTAAAAAGTTTGAGAAAATGGGAAACTTGTGCAAGAATACTGAAAAACGCACGTCCAACTTTCATAATTTTTTTGTGTTCTTGTGGAACTCAAAACTAGAAGTGTGATACACGATTGAAAAGCCACAGAAGAGAGGATCATTTTAGCGTATGAAACACCTCAATCGGAGTCCAACGAGGAAGTTATGATCAAAATGGTGACGTCGCACAAGCTGTTCCTACTCTGAACGATTATGCCACTTTGCATGATTTGTTACACCTTCAAATGTTAGAGTTTTCGTAAGTTCTTTATATGAATAGAAAGCCAAGGAAGAGAGGATCGCGTGAGCGCAAAAATTACTCAAATCGGAGTTTAGATGTGGAAGTTGTTGGATTGTATACTAAAAGTCTAGTTTTTTGTATGAACAATGTTTAAACAATGAATTTGAAATGAGAATTACATGATCAAATGATTGCATCTTATAATATATTTATATGACCGATGCAATAATCCACTTACTTTATACTGTAGATTATATGTTGTGCGACAATACGCGGAAGATCATATTATCGGTTTCCTTATAAAGTATAAACAGATGCTCACAATCGAGATAGACGAGGACTCTCTATCGGGACGGTTGTAGTGTGATTTGGTAATAGTTTGTCTTGACTATAAAATCACATTAGTGCACTTTGTGTATTGAGCAGGACCACTTGAGATCGTTCGACTTATACTGACTATATGGGATAACTTTATCTCAGTTATTATGGATGTTCGTGATCTTAATCCTGTACAATAACCTCGACAAGTAAGACAATATGTATTTCTTTGATTCATCAATGGGTGAGATTTACATGTAATTAAATAGTGCTGTCTCTATGGTATGTTGTTGATTGTAGAAGGAATCTGTATCCTATTAAATAGGTTGATGATGTCCCCTTGAGGAGCTCATAAGGATTATCATGTAAACCCTGCAGGTGGATTTATTCCGGTATGAAAATGAGGTTGAGTGGTACTACTCTCGGATGAGATATTAACTAATGGAGTTGTCAGTAACTTAATTAATTAATGGGCGTTGTATATCTTAAACATGGGGAGACTAACGGGCTCATAATAAGGAGCCCAAAACGTAATTTTGGGATTAGAGCGGCAGTGCAATAATAATATTTTAGTGGAATATATTATTATTATTGGACTTTAGTTAAGTTTTTGAGCTAAACTTGGATACTTAAGCCTAATAGAGGCCAAACCCTAATTTCTCCTCCTGGTCTCTGTTGTAGCCCATATATAAGTCATCTCAGCTGTTCTTGCCCTAGATGAGACATGCCTAACCATGAGTAGGGAGAAGAGAATAGCAGATTGAGAAGATATTGAGGATCGTCGCCCACACGACGTCAAGTTTGGACTTGAGAATACAACATAAGATCAAGAGGTAGTTTGATGCTGCTGTTCGTCAACTTCCATGATTTTATAAAATCATATAGAACTCCAAACTGGATGTGTTATATACCATTGGAAATTCACTGAAGAGAGGATCGTTTTGGCATAAAGATTACTTAAATCGGAGATTGGATGAGGAAGTTATGCCCAAAATGGTGAGGCAGCGCATGCTGCTGCATGAATTCATGTTCTTCCTCAACATACCCTTGTGAAAGGTAATATGTTTCTATCTTCTTGCTTCTGCAGATTTAGAAACGCATGGAACCCTAACAGTTCACGTTAACCAAATGATCGAACGTCAACAATTGGTATTAGAGCTTCAGTTTCATGGTGAAGCGTGACACGTTAGACTAGGGTTTATGTGATGATGTGATTTAATTATGAATTAGAATCGCATGAGGATTAGGGTTTTGGTTTTATTGCATATTCCTTGAATATTCCTATGTGAAATTTTTTCGTAAAACGTCAAAACCCGTTCGTCGAAATCACGTCTGGAGACGATGAAAGTGTCACTCTATGGTGAGCCCAATACATGCGAGGGGCGCATGATTTCCAGTGTGAAGCCGCGTATGGAATCAAGCAGACAAGGTGTGTGGGCTAATCGTGCTTGTGGTCGAGCATAGCACCGGGCATACTGCACGGTGGGGCTCACCTTTCGAGTAGACTGCTGGGCAGAGCACACGGTAGCATGCACGGTGGGAAGGTTGGTTGAACGGAGGGGCATTAGGTGGCATGCCAGGTTAGTGTGCCGTGCGGACTACCGAGCATCTGGCCGAGTGTGATGCTCGTTGAGGAGTTGCAGGTGTGCACGAGACTGGGCGACTAGTTTTCTAGACGGGCGGCATGCTGATAAGCCGAGCATTGCGCCCGTTGGCAGCCTGAAGCTGGGCATGTAAGGATGAAGACGGGCAGACTATCGGGTTGGACATCTCGTAAGAAACCAGACGCAGAATCAAGTAGGCAGATGGGCGTATGGCCAGGCATCGTGAGTGGCGTCGTGCGTGGTGTCGTGCAGGGTGTCATGCATGACGTCATGCGTGGCATCTGGAAGTCGGACAGAGCGGCCGGTGGCGTGCTCGGAGGGGCGCGCGGTGATGTGATTGTTGGCGTGCGAGAAACCAAGCAGAGCGCCCGATAGTGCGCTCGATGTGGCACACAGATTTTGTCGTGCGGCAGACTTGGCAATGCACTGTTGTTGGGGTTAAGCAGACTAGCGTGATTCACTGGCAGCACGACCGACAGCCACTGTCAGTGTGATTGCTGGCAGTGGACGGCTCGAGCGGCGATGGTGGCGGTGATCGGCGACAGTCTTCACGGTGGCGGTGACAACATTCGATGGATTCCGGTTGACAGCAACTAGTGACGATTAATGTCTTAGGGCGCAAGTTATCCGGCTTGTTGCACAAGGCATCGTTTTAATCGTTGGAGTATTGGACAAGTCGTTCTATTTTAGAGATTATTTTCTTATATATAACTGCCATAATTGATTTAAATGTCTATAATTGTTATACATATGGATGCATGTTCTATTTGATTTATTGCTATTAATAGAAGCATGCTAGGTTGTGTATTTTATTACTGAATATTATATGCATGTAAAAATCCTCGGTGTTAAATAACTAAGTGGGAGAGGGGATTGGTAAATAATTCCCGCAGCGTCCATTATTTGTTTGTAAGTGATGTGAATTAAATTGTGCGTTGGCTATAGTGCCTTCCTCCCTAACGGATGAGTTTATTCACGAATCACTAGTACAGACTTCTTTAAATAATTATTATTTGTAATGTGATGCATATGAACTTGCGAGTTGGCTATAATGCCTTCCTCCCTAACGGATGAGTTTATATGCAGTTCACTGTTACAAACTTATAAATGATGATTGTAGGAAGTTATCTGAGAGAGTGTGTACTTCTCCAACAATAGGGCACGTAAGCTTGGGCAGCGAACTTAGGATCAAATAATGGTGTACACTTAGGTGCAAATAATAAGTATCCTCCCCAACGGAGTCACTGCTATTATTTGCATGGCTAAAGAGGAACCGACTATTAATTATTTTTCATAAAGTTAGGTTGACGAATGAAATTAATGGATAAAACCTTCTCTTGTAAATGTTCGGGTTTGTATACGTCCACTCTAACGTGGCATGCAGACTCACGATACTTGAGATGTGAGAGGTTCATAGAAATATGATGGTCTCATGTAACTATTCAGATACCTGAGTAAGGTTGATAGGCGGGAGGTCATGGTTGAATTGATGAATGAATTAAAAAAACATGGTGTGAAAATTGAAAGGGGAACCTAGGTCAATTTTATTCTTCATAGTTTTCCTAGATGTTTTGAGCAAGTTCTACCTGAGAAACAAGAGGTTGTATATGGTGGAGAACTTCTGACAAAACATGTGGCGAAGGAAATCCATTTTCATCAAGGTATGAACAAGGTTAATATCTCATTCACTAGTCGTTGAAACATGATTAGTGATGACATCTATTGACACGTGTGTAGATACCGGAATCACTAAACATTTGCAAGTAAGTGATGATGAGTTTACTGTATGCATGGATAAAGCTACGAGAGTGGTGGCTGTTGCAGTGGGAGTTGTTTATTTATCTTTTGATAGAAATAAACGTTTGATTGTGTGAAATTGTTTTAACGTACATTCATAGAAATAATTTCATTTCAATTTCTAAGCATTTACAGATGGATACTCCATTTCATTTAAATGACATGGTAATAAGTGATGAGGGATGGAGCTAAAATCTTCTATGGTACGTTGGTGACAATCTGCAAACTCTTAAATCATGGTTCTCTCATGATGCAACAAATAGTAATTAATAACGCATCTTCTAATCCTAGTAAGAGAAATGACTCTTCGGAGTTGAACTAAATATACTTTTGGCATCTAAGACAAGATCAATTTTACTTGAGTAGGATTCAAAGGTTGATAGCCGATGGACCATTGGGTTTATCTGAAGTGGAAACTATTTGACTTGCAAGTCTTACTTGAAAGTAAAATGATTAATTGCCTTTCAAGGCAAAGGGGTATAGAGCCATGTAAAAATATGTTGGAAATAGTTCATACTGATTTAAGCAGTCCTAAGACTATCCCAAAGAGAGATGGTCATTACGATTTAATCGTGGTGGTGGGTACCTCTTAGGATAGTTTAGGAGCTATTTATCAGAGGATGAGATTAAAATCTCAAGTTGTCTACACCGAGCATACCCCAGCTGAATAGTGTGGCGGAAAGAAGGAATTGGACTCTTATGGAAATGGTTAGATAGATGATGAATTATTTGGAATTACAAAATTCATTTTGGAAAATCCTAGAAAAATGAAGGGTGGCTTATTTGTTAGTCCAAAAGATCAAAGGGTGATTGTTAACACAAACACTAGTTTTTTTTGGAAAAGGACTATGTAATAAATCACAAACCTATGTATAAGTTGTTCTAAAGGAAGTGAAAGGGAAAACACATAGTATAGTACCAATTGTACAAGATGAAATACCACAAGTAAACTGCATCGCGTGTCACATCTGATACACAATTGCATGTAGCGCCTTGTTGTAGTGGGAGGGTTGTTCTACAACCAGATAGATTTATGTTTTGGGAAAGTCTTGAAACTTTATCCCTAGTAAACATGGAATTGACCCACGGATACGACGAAGTATTACAAAATAAAAATGCTATATCTTAGTAAGATGCAATGATTTTTGGGATAGGATCAATGGATTCTAAATCAAATATGGGAGCTTGTACGACCACTAAATGGTGTAAAAACCATTGGAAGTGATCATACGAAATAAAAGAGGATCATACAGTAAGGTGAGAACCTTGGAAGCAAATCTTGGTGTGAAAAGGAATACTCAGAAAGAAAGGGTTCGATTATGAGGAAACTTTTTTACCGGTAGCTATGTTTAAGTCGATCCGGATTCTTTATTTGTTGCTACTCATATTGATTATGAGATATAGCAAATATATGTCAAGACAGCTTTCGTGATTGGAAGTCTTGAGGAAAACATCTATGAGAAACAACCAGATTGATTCATTGCAAAAAGCTAAGAGCATTTTGATAGTAAACTTAAAAGTGTCCATCGATGGACTAAAGCAAGCGACAAGATCTTGGTACATCTATTTTGATGAGGAAATCCAGTAACATGGATTTAATCAATGCTCGGATGTGTTTTGTGTATTGAAAAGAATGGCGGAAACATGGTGGTATTTCTTGTACTATACGTAGATGGTATCTTACTCATTGGAGACAATGAAAGAGTATTGTCGGGCGTATGGGTATGATTGATAAATCGATATGAATGAAGGACTTAAGAGAAGCAAAATATATTCTTGCGATCATGATCACAAGATATGATATTGTGCTTATCTCAAGCTTCAAGGAATGATACAATCCTTGCTTGCTTTAGCATGTTACTTTATCTAAGGAAATTGTGTCTTATGACACAAAAGAAGATGAAGGTGATGAAGGTGGTTCCTTATGCTTTGGCGAATAAGGAAATCTTAATCTAAGGAATACTATGCACGAGAATGGATATCTATTTTGTCGAAGGCATGAACAGTGGGCTTATCAGACATATTCATTGTTTCTTGTGGGTTACATAGATTCTGATTTTTTAAATCGGATAGGGACGGCAGTAAATCCACCTCAAAGTTATGTGTTTATTTTGGAAGCAGAGCCATAATATGGAGGAGTGTTGTATAGAAATATATTTCAGACTCCACCATGGAAAGATGATAAACTGGAGCCTTTGAGGCAGCCAAAGTATATGTAGGACTCTGGAAACTTCATAATGGACTGGTAGTGTTTCTAAGCTTGCCCAAGGTTATCACAATTTATTGTGATGATAATGGTGCAGTTGCAAACTTGAAGGAATCTTGAGTCCATAAGCAATTAAATACATTAAGCGCGAGTACCACCTATTACGAGGGGAAGGATGTTATCGCCAAGATTGCATTGGATGATAACCTAGTAAATCCTTTTACAAGGACCTTAAGGCGGAAGCTTTTGATGGTCACATAGTGGGACTAGGAATTAGATGTATGGCAGTGGAGTTGACAGCATAGTCTTTTAGTATAAGTAGGATATTGTTGGATTGTATACTAAAAGTCTAGTTTTTTGTATGAACAATGTTTAAACAATGAATTTAAAATGAGAACCACATGATCAAATGATTGCATCTTATAATATATTTATATGACTGATGCAATAGTCCACTTACTTTATACTGTTGATAGTATGTTTGCGACAACACGCGGAAGATTATATTATCGGTTTTTTTATAAAATATAAACAGATGCTCACAACCGAGATAGACAGAGACTCTCTATCGGGATGGTTGTAGTGTGATTTGGTATTAATTTGTCTTGACTATAAAATCACATTAGTCACTTTGTGTATTGAGTAGGACCGCTTGAGATCGTTCCACTTATACTGACTATATAGGAGAACTTGATCTCAGTTATTATGGATGTTAGTGCTCTTAATCCCTATACAGTAACCTCAATACATAAGGCAGTATGCATTTCTTTGATTAATCAATGGGTGAGATTTACATGTAATTAAATCAACAAACTCGGTGAGTTGGAAAATAAAAGTGTCTCTATGGTGTGTTGTTTATTGTAGAAGGAATCCGTGTCCTATTAAATAGGTTGATGATATCCCCTTGAAAAACTCATAAGGATTATCATGTAAACCCTGCAGGTGGTTTATTCCGGCATGATAATGAGGTTTAGTGGTACTATTCTCGGATGAGATATTAATTAATGGAGTTATCAGTAACTTAATTAATTAATGGGCATTGTATATCTTAAACATGGGCATGATAATGAGATTTAGTGGTACTACTCTCGGACCACGGCACAATCATTCTACACCCCACAAGAGGGGATCACCCCCACACCATCATATCCTTCCTTTCCTCCATCCATCCATCACTTTGAAGATTCGTCTGTGGAATCAAGAGAAGAACTAAGAGGAGGATTCAAGACGGAGAAGGACGTGACGATGCCCACATCTAGAGTTTTTATCATTTTCTAATTTATCTTGTATTTTCCAGACATATGGGGAAGATCTATCCCACCCCCATATTGTTCTTCGTAACATCATGAGCTAGAACCGTTTTGGTAGTCTAGGATTTTGAAGGTTTTATGAATTAATTGAACTTTTGTGTGTATACTCCGTACAACACTACTTGTGGATTTATTTTTATAAGACAATGCATTTTTAATTCATACTCAAAGTTGTGTTGTGCATTGTTAACTATTATGTAGAGTCTGAATACATATCTTGGTTACTGATTGAGTGCGTTCACTGCTGAGTAGGATTCCATGTTATGATTCTAAGTGAGGGGACTCCGAAACTTCATTAGAACTATCTTATGTGAATACTTATTAATTGAATTGAATTCGGGTTAGTAAATAGGATAAAGAGGATAATTTCATAGTACCTATGAAGGGAGATCATATCGGGTTAGAGTACCAATTGGCCAGAGAAATAATTGATACTAATAGTACCTAGAAAGTGGGGGTGAAATTATATCTCTTGCTCCAAGGTTATTCACAAGTGTTTTACGCATGTTTGCTTCTGTCTATAGAGTAAATACACATGGCTAGTGATGCGTCCATATTCCACAAGGTAGAGTCGGACATTGATATACAAAAGGAAAATTAATGAGTGAAACCGGATTACCCTAGGGCTACCTATTATCCATTCTTGAGTCACATTCGTATTCTTCTAGTGTTTAATTTATTTTAATTATTATTTAATATTTTCTTAGTAGTTTAATAATTCCAAACCTCAAACTTAATTGCCTTTCGTCTTAATTAATTTAGATAATAATTAAATTGATAATATGCTGTCCTTTGTGTTCGATATTTAAATTGGTCGGTTGCTTAACCTGCAATTGATATCCTTAATACTTGGGGATTAATTTTGCATGCAAAGAAAACGCGCATAAATACACAGAGCCCACATCACACATAGGATGAGAGAAAGCCTAGAAGGTCTAACGCTAATAGTTGAAGCAGATGGTTGAAGCAGATGTCTAACGCTAAATTCCTCGACCTTTGAGCTCGTGGCCTCTAGTTCAAGTGCAAGAAGCAGTACCATCCACTACATCGTTGTAAGGAAAAGTCTCTTCAATTGTTAATTGCAGATGAGGAAGAAGAATAAGGGGGTATAGAAGATGAAGAAGAGGCCACTTGGAGGGATGTTGCATATTTTCAGGGCCAATTTCCGTACGTCAGCGCTGCGAACAATGCTGTTTCCAACAGGGGAGGAATTGATAGAGCAAATCAAGGAGGTCATCCATACCAATTTATCACATTAGGTTCATTATTTAAAAAATTATTATAGTTTTGGGTTAACAATGAGAAATATTGTTAAACTTTATCAACACATATATGGTCTAACTGCTCTTCACTGATGGTTTGCAGTCTATCTTGAAAGATACAATGAATTATGCCAAGCAAATTAATTTCTCCGTGTTTCCTAATCAAAATGGAATATCACCACAAACATGTACATTTTGTAGCATCACACTCAACAAACATGTCCAACTTTAGTAAGATATTAAGATTATAAATACAAGATATGTGAAAACTCACATATATATGGGCTAAACACCTCACCTCGTGAGGTGTTAATGTACCTAGTATATTTATAAAGTATAAAATGGGATCACCTATTCCACAATGGTGTTTCATCTGCTATTCCATAAATTAAATGCTTGCCATGTGCCATAGTCAATGCCTAAAATTCAATACATACCTCAAGGGTTTAATGGTCATTTGTAGGGCATAGTTTTTATGTTGTGAAATACCAATGAAACACGGAATGTGGAACAGGGAATTCAACTTGATAAAGTATGTATATAAAATTATTACTTTTACAATATATAAACAATAATATTTTAATAGTTAACTAGTTATGTAGGAAAATAAATCAATTAAACCTTAACCCTATTATGATAAAAAAAATCTAAACTGTATAGTGGAAGCGTACCTTGATCGATTGAGGTGTCTAGGTAGAATACACACTCGAAGATCTAACGGTATTACGATCTTCCTCAACCAAGCCTCCTAATTCCTTTTTGGGGACTGTCGTAATCCCTCTCGATGGGGAGAAGAGAGAATTATGTGCGGCTTAGTGTATTGGGGACCATAACCAAGGAGCCTTTATATACTATACACCTGAGTCACCCATAATCACCCGGTCATATAATATTGGGTATCTATAAAATTGACACATATTAATATTATTATAGCCCATGGACTTTTAACCTTAATTGAATCACTTAATTAAGTCCATAAAATAATATATTGCCCACAATTAAATTATATAAGAAATTAAAAATATCCTAACAATCTCCCACTTAGGCTATATATTTCTTAAAGCAATTATTATATCCGGAGTACATATTGTGCAACTTTATGCTATTCCTCTTCAGGCTATACTTAACAATTTGGTCCATCTCATATACTAATATGGAACTACCACAACATTCACCACATTACAAATCGTGGCTAAACCCCGACAATCACCAATATCAATATACTCAATGACATAGATCAAATATGGTGAGTAACATGTAAATTACATGCAATGTGATCAACATCATATCTACTTCCAACTGGTCCAACTTTAATCTTTAGTGAGATCAATCCATAATGTAAAATATTACAAAATGAAATATTACTTAAGTGAATTCATAATGAATTTGAAACCGTCAACTTTATTCTGCAGAAAACTTAATTATCCAAATCAAAGTGTCATGATAACTTTAAGGAGAAATAAATATAGGCTCCCACTAAACCAATGTATTCTAAAATCATATAACACCCACATGAGTAGCTAGCTCATAAAGTCCAAGGATGTTAAATACATAGTTGGTGAATTCTTATTTGGAGTCTATAACAATATGCTCTACTAAAATTTTATCCATACAAAACACTTTCTTTAATAACCAAGAATTTTATGTCAATAGACTTAACTTATAACTATTCTTGTTGTTATTAAAATACTTTATTGTGAACTAACTGTCACGATAAACTTCATGTGACAAAAAAAATTCACAACCTTATTTCTTGATTGGATGCCCCTTAGTGTGCTACTATTTCTATTGTCATGGATAATGAGCTACAATTGTTAGTTTAACACTTTTACTTGTGCAGCTCTCCCGACCAATAGAAGATATAGCCTGAAGTGAATCTTATACTCTATTGACATCTAACAAACTGAAAATCAGACTACTTTATGATCTCCTACTAATCTGATGATCTCTAATGTGCAGGCATGTTATCCTTAGTTCTCTGTAAATATTTTCTAAAGATTCATACTAGAGTTATTTAATTATCTGCTAAATATATCAACAAAAAAAACAAATCATGACTTCTACAGACCTCATCATACAACAACTTCCAACAACTTCCAACAGTCAAAGCATATAGAATTTTCTATATTTCTTAAGTCTTTAGATCACCTTAGAACACCTGATTGAGACTGTACTTGTCTCCCTTTGTTTTAACTTTAATCTTCTCCCACGAATTACATAATCATCTACATTTATCTCAAAACCAAATGAGCCAATTACTTCATGATGATGATTGTGATTCATTTATGGGAAAGTTTTCTTGAATGCATAGATGGATTTCCTTTTAGTTCTTAAATCGTTGAGATCATTTCATCAATGTTACCATCATGAAACTTTATCTTTACATCTATCTAATGTGATTCAAGATCAAAATGTGCTACCAATGTCACAATTATCTTAAAAGAACCTTTCTGAGTAACCGGGTAGAAAGTCCCTTAAAACAATGCCTTCTTTTCCTTTTGAGTATAATCCTTTACCAAAATACAAACCTAATCATCTTTTATTGATTTAAACTCATAACTTATAACATTAATCCACTTTAAGTATTTAGACCTTTTATGGCTTGATGAACATTATTTGAATGTTTTACTATTAATTTCTGTAATACATGAGAATTTTTCCTATTTATGTGATAATATAATTTTTATTTTATGTATTTTTATAATTATTTGATAATTATGTGGTAATTGTTTCTACATTTTATTTATCTGTGCACTTTTATTTGAGACATTTATGATAATAATGGTGACAATTTGTGAATATATATAAGTACATAAATATTTATGTGTATTTATTTGGATATATAATTAAATTGTCTTAGGTGTATAAATATATTATTTTCTTAATTATTAAGTATTACACGTGTTCTCGTAATAATAATAGTGGTAAAAATAATGTACACATATATGTATTAATTTATAAATGTATCATATCTTAGTTATTAAGTATTGCACCTATATTTATATTGGATAATAATAATAAATTTACAATAAATAGTAAATAATATAATAATAATAACTATTAATATTTATTACTACATTCCAAACATGTTACTTGGTTCAATTGCGAATTACATATGTCATACGTGGTTAATATGTGGCATCCTTATTTGCCACAAATTTACTTGTTTTTAATAATAAAAATGTTGAGGAGTGGTCACCAACTTTTAAAACTTATACTTATGGGGGTATTAACCATTTGATATGGGGGTATTAACCATTTGGTTAATAAAGAGTGAAGCGAACGTCGAAGAAAGAAAAAAAAAGAGAGAGAAAGAAAAGAGAGAGAGGAATAGAAAAGAGGGAGAAGAGAAGGAGAAGAGATGGGTGTGCCGAAATGGAAGGGAAGTGATTAGTTATAGTACTTCACGAGGTTTATAGTACATTATTCACGGAGTTCAGGTAAGTAGAAGTCCAACTACAATGCATAAACATGCTATTTGTGAATTATTTGTGATTAATATGTGATAATTATGTTATGAATTATTTGTAATTAGTTTAATTACTCTATGAATTATTTGGGATTAATTTCTGATGCAAGTTGTGGATCTATGCGATTTGAGATAATATCATTGTCTTATATAGATCTGTGTGATCGAAAACTGTTGAATATAGATCTGTATGATCTGAGAGGATATTTTTTATAAGATCTGTGTGATTCGAGATGAGGTTGTTATTCTAAAAAGGGGTCCGTGTGATCCAAAGTGAAGCGGTCATTCTATGAATGGATATTTGTGATTGAGGTGAAGTTGTTATTTTCAGAAGTGGATCTGTGTGAATTAAAATTAAGTTGTTGCTTTATTGTGATTAATTGTTGATATTGATATTGTAAATGGTTTATGATGTATATTTAATTGTCTCGGTTGCATAATCATGAAAAGTATTTTCCCCAAAATTAATAAGATACTAATGGTTTGTGCGGCCACTATATATGCATCTCTGTCAGGGTTCAAAAAAATCGTTCCCGACGCTTTATTCTGAGTTCGGAAAAATCGTTCTCAATACTTTATTCGGGGTTCAGAAAAATCATCCCTATTGAGCTCATTTGGGGTGCATATCATAAGTGTGTCGTGGGGATCCCGCAACGTGAACAGTTTTCAAAATAAAAGAGTCCAATTAGAAAGACTAAGAAATAAGCGATAGAAAACTAAATGCATTTCCATATACTGTCATGCATGATTTCTACTTACTGAGATTTTATCTCACTAGTTTAGGCATTGTAGGAAAATTGTATATACGATGTTGGTGTTGTGGGTCCTGTCAGATCCTGAGAGTTGTGTACATGGATGATGACCTGTTGGCCGGGCCGGTGTAATGAGCTGTTTTGTGAAAATTGTATTGTATTGTATAAAAAAATGAAAGGAAATGAATATTTATTTTTATTTATCGATTTAAGAAAAATGGGTCGTGACAATTTCACAGTGTCTTCATTATTTAGGAGAAGAACTATAAAATCACCCCCAAAGTGTCTTTCTCTCAACTCTAGTGGTTTCCTTTGTGACACTAATTTTTGGTGTTGTTGAATTTATTATTCCTTAAATATACTGTCCTATCAATATTCTGAATTTTCATTCTTAAAAGCTTTAGTAGGGGTCAAAATTGACTCCCCTTCAAAGACAATGCCTCTAATATTACTCTTCCCCATCAAATCATCATCCTCAAAGAATTCTGTATTACCCGTCTCAAATATGAACCAATTAATTTGGGTCACAAAACCTTATTCATAATCTATAAAACAGTCGATAACTATTTGAGTCCAAATTTACTTAGTAGATCCCAATGGTCTAGTTTAAGTTGGACATCACCATAGGTGAAACTCATAAAAATTTCTCACTTTAGTTGGAACTTTATTGAGACCATAAGTTGCAATCTTTAGTATTTCTCCCATTAGTAACCATATGTTGTGGAGTTTAGTCATGTCTTTTAACTACACCATTCACACTTAGCAATATTAATATGGTGTATTATAAGACAATTCCACAAGCCTTTAAGAGAAACAAAAGGTTATACTTTAATTTCGTCTTTAGCAGCTTTCTTTATGGGTATTCTTTTATTGCCCTTATACTTTATTGAGACCAAATTTTCTTGAAGCCTAATAGTCTCATCTTAATTGTTGAAGTTCACTTATCATGTATGATTATGTTGTTGATGTAGGTAAACTTAATTAGCAGACTTCTTATTTGCACTGAGAATTAATTTAAAATAATTATCATGCTTGTCTTGAACTTTATAATCTTTCACAATTTAAATAATTTAGAATCATCTCTAGGATTCAAGCACAACATTAGTATCAAGTCTTTGGACAAAAATTCTAATTTAAATGATGCTCTCACGCAGTGGTCAAATACTGACAATAAAAACTATCAAGCAATAACCTTCTTTTAGGCCGGCTTATTACTTACATGTAAAAAAATAAGTAATTATCACTTATTCACCACCACAGGCGTTAGTGTATTTTGGGCCAAATATTAATCTACCTTTGGGTCGATTAATACCCGCATGAAGATACACTCACACAACCTTATTAATTGGGGACACATCACAAGACACCTTGTGCAACATTAACCTTGTCTATGGACAAAAAATAACTGTATGGGTATTCTAGATGAAATAATCAAGTTTTGATAATAAGTTCTATCAAACAAAAGTCTATCTATGGACGGACTGATGTTCACATAAACAATTGAAAATAATTATCACATACTTATTATAACATGTGTATTATTATTCTGCCAAACTGTGCCTACCTATGGGCCGAACATAAAACGCATAAATAAATTCACACTCATCTATGTAATTTCAATAAAGTCGCACTCCGCACACAGATGCTGCTATGGCAACATGATGCTTTGATTGGCTAGATTGAAAATATTAGATGATGTGCTGTTGCCGGCACCCAAAAATAAGATTTGTAGTTTTTCAAAACAAACCCACTAAGAATGTAGTAGGGTAAGTAAGGTCGAACCTGTTGGATTGTATACTAAAAATCTTGCTTTTCGCATGAACAATGTTATAACAATTTATTTGAAATGAGAATCATATGATCAAATGATTGCGTCTTATGATTTATTTATATGTACGATGCAATAGTCCACTAACTTTATACTATAGATAATATGTCGTGCGACAACATGAGGAAGATCATATTATCGTTTTCCTTATAAAGTATAAACATATGCTCACAACCAAGATAGACGGGGACTCTCTATCGGGATGGTTGTAGTGTGATTTGGTATTAGTTTATCTTGACTATAGAATCACATTAGTGCACTTTGTGTGTACTGTCCAGGACCGCTTGAGATCGTTCGACTTATACTGACTTATAGGAGAACTTGATCTCAGTTATTATGGATGCTCATGCTCTTAATCCCTATACAATAACCTCGACACGTAAGGTAGTATGTATTTCTTTGATTCATCAATGGTGAGATTTACATGTATTTAAATCAACAAACTCGGTGAGTTGGAAAATAGTGTTGTCTCTATGGTGTGCTGTTGATTGTAGAAGGAATCCGTATCCGTTATAGGTTGATGATGTCCCCTTGAGGAGCTCATAAGGATTATCATGTAAACCCTGCAGGTGGATTTATTCCGGCATGATAATGAGGTTGAGTGGTACTACTCTTGGATGAGATATTAATTAATTGAGTTGTCAGTAACTTAATTAATTAATGGGCATTGTATATCTTAAACAATGGGAGACTGTCGGGCTCATAATAAGGAGCCCATAACGTAATTATGGGATTAGAACGGTAGTGTAGTAATAATATTTTAGTGGTATATATTATTATTATTGGACTTAAGTATAAGCTTTGGGCTAAGCTTGGATACTTAAGTTCAATGGAGGCCCAACTCTAATTTCTGCTCCTAGTTCCTGCTGTAGCCCATATATAAGTCATCTCAACTATTCTAACCCTAGGAGAGACACGCCTAATACGTGAAGAGGGTAGACGGAACAACAGATTGAGAAGATCTCGAAGATCGTCGCACACATGACGTCGAGATTGGACTTGGGAATACAGCAGAAGACCGGAAGGTTGTTTTCTGTTGCTGTCCATCAACTTGCACAATTTTTATAAAATCATACAGAAGTCAGAATTCAACGTATGATATATTGATGAAAGCCACTGAAGAGTGGATCATTTTGGCGCGTAGATCACTCAAATCGGAGATCAGACGAGAGAGTTATGCCCAAAACGGTGAGGCTGCGCAGGATGTCAGCGAGAATCCATCTTCTTCAATATACCCTGGTGAAAGGTAATATGTTTCTTTGATTTCTTGCTTCCGATAAATTTGAAATGTATGGAACCCTAACAGTTCACGTTAACCAAATGAGATAGACGGGGACTCTCTATCGGGATGGTTGTAGTGTGATTTGGTATTAGTTTATCTTGACTATAAAATCACATTAGTGCAATTTGTGTGTATTGAGCAGGACCGCTTGAGATCGTTCGACTTATACTGACTTATAGGAGAACTTGATCTCAGTTATTATGAATGTTTGTGCTCTTAATCCCTATACAATAACCTCGACACGTAAGGCAGTATGTATTACTTTGATTCATCAATGGGTGAGATTTACATGTAATTAAAACAACAAACTCGGTGAGTTGGGAAATAGTGCTGTCTCTATAGTGTGCTGTTGATTGTAGAAGGAATCCGTGTCCGGCATATGTTGATGATGTCCCCTTGAGGAGCTCATAAGGATTATCATGTAAACCCTGCAGGTGGATTTATTCCGGCATGATAATGAGGTTGAGTGGTATCACTCTTGGATGAGATATTAATTAATGGAGTTGTCAGTAACTTAATTAATTAATGGACATTGTATATCTTAAACAATGGGAGACTGTCGGGCTCATAATAAGAAGGAGCCCATAACGTAATTATGGGATTAGAACGGTAGTGTAGTAATAATATTTTAGTGGTATATATTATTATTATTGGACTTAAGTATAAGCATTGGGCTAAGCTTGGATACTTAAGTTCAATGGAGGCCCAACTCTAATTTCTGCTCCTAGTTCCTGCTGTAGCCCATATATAAGTCATCTCAACTATTCTAACCCTAGGAGAAACACGCCTAATACGTGAAGAGGGTAGACGGAACAAAAGATTGAGAAGATCTCGAAGATCGTCGCCCACACGATGTCGAGATTGACTTGGGAATACAGCAGAAGACCAGAAGGTTGTTTGCTGCTGCTATCCATCAACTTGCATGATTTTTCTAAAATCGTTCAGAAGTAAAAATTCGACGTGTGATATACTAATGGAAAAACACTGAAGAGATGATCATTTTGGTGTGTAGATCACTGAAATCGGAGATCAGACAAGAGAGTTATACCCAAAACGGTGAGGCTGCGTAGGCTGCCAGCGAGAATCCATCTTCATCAATATGACCTAGTGAAAGGTAATACGTTTCTTTGATTTCTTGCTTCCGCTGAATTAGAAACGTATGGAACCCTAATGGTTCACGTTAACCAAACAATCGAAGGCCAACAATTGGTATCAGAGCTTCAGTTTCGTGGTGAAGCATGACACGTTAGGATAGAGTTTATGTGCCATATGTGTGTGTTAGGGTTTTAGAACTTGTTTTGTTATTGGATACCCTACCTTGTACACGATGGCACACATGTCGCACCACCGACAGGAAGCGATGAGATGTACACACGGCAACCCGTGGCGACGCACGGTAGCGGTGAAAGGTCGACAGCGTACCACTAGGTATGGAATGCTGGTGCACGGAAAAGCTATAAGCGGGTGCATCGGCAAGGCTGGAGGAGTCTTCACGGCTTAAGGCGGCTGGACGGTGTCATGACAAGGCTGGCCGGCATTGATTGACCAACGATCTGGGCGAGTCGAAGGGACTTTCTAGGCAAGTCATCAAGTGTTCCGAGTGGGTCTTACTGTCGGCAAGGGTGAGATGCTAGCGCACAGGCCGTGGGTTCACCGGATGTCTGATGGCTGGTGATCGACGATGGCACAGGCCCGACGAACCAGGCGTAAGACAACAAGTGTGTGACACGTTTCAGGCGGCATTTTTAGGGCGGGAACAACAACCTTCTGAGCGGGTCTGACAGGGGTTCTGGGCGAGTCAGATAGCTTTTCTGGGCTGGTCTCATGGTGTTCGGGTGAGTCTGATCGGCGATTTGGTTGGGTCTACATCCTGACTGGGGCGAGTCTGCCAACTCTTCCAAGCGAGTCGCCATGGCCAAGTGTGAAAGCTGACGGCAGGGCGAGATCCGTTGTGCAACAGGCTTGCTGTGTTGGTGTAGGCTAGCTGGATGCAGGTGGCTGACTGGGCTAGCGTTGGTTGCTGCTGGGCGCGAATGCGTGGAAACAAGCAGGGTGCCATGCCAGCCGACTAGTTTGAGCGCAAGGCAGTATGGCAAGATGGCGAGCTTGGGTGTTTGGCAGCCTGCATCGGAGTGTGCTGTTTGGTAGCTGTTGGGCCATAATGGGCAGATTGCTGGACAGGCTGGTGGCTGCTGGTCGCGGAGCGTTGTGGAGGGCTGTATAAGCACCGAACAGGGCTGGCACGGCGGTGGCATGGATGAAATCAGCAGGCAGCATCAGTGACGGTTGGCAAACGCCAAGACGTTGAGCGGCCTTGCAGTTAGCAATGGCTATACGGCTCTTCGATGGATGGGTGACTGCCGGTGTTGCTGATTGGTGCGGAGCATTGGCAAACATCTTGCAAGATTGTCATGCGGAAAGCCATGTGATAGCGGGCACGCACGCACGCACTGAAGCTGCTGATGGACGCTCGAAGTCATGTCCTGGCATGCTGGGCATGCACAATGGATGCCGAGTGAAAGCTCGGAGTCGTGCGGTGTGCCGGGCGTAGGTGGGCAAGACTATTGATGTGCTGCTCGTGCTGGGGTGTGGTTTCGTTTTCGCGGATAGATGGGCATGTTGCCGGCAGGTGGATCATGAATCTGGAGGAAAATTCTTGAAGACCTGCGACCTCCGCGGGGAGGTCGATCCCCGTCTGCGTTCCCCATATTCGTGCTTGGTGGCGAACAATCGAATTCTCCGATATATAACTGTTATAATTGATTTAATTACTTAATTATTATTATATATGTGGATGCATGTTCTATGTGATTTACTGCCTTATTTGCCGTAATAGGAGCATGCTAGAATGCATATATTATTCTGAATATTATATGCATGTAAAAACCCTCGGTGTTAAATAACTAAGTGGGAGAGATGATTGATTAAAAATCCCCCCGACCTCCATTATTGGTTTGTAGGTGATGCAAGTATACTTGCGTGCTGGCTATAGTACCTTCCTCCTCATCGGATGAGTATATTTGTAGATCATGGTTCTCCCATGAATGCAATAAATAATAATTAATAATGCATATTCTAATCTTAGTAAGATAAAGGAACCTTCGGAGATGAACTAAACATTCTTTTGGCATCTAAGACAAGATCAATTTTACTTGAGTACGATTCAAAGGTTGATAGTTGATGTACCGTTGGTTTTATCTGAAGTGTAAACTATCTGACTTGAGAGTCTTACTTGGAAGTGAAATTGATTAAAGGCCTTTTAAAGCAAAGGGGTATAGAGCAATGCAAAGATATGTTGGAAAGGTTCATACTGATTTAAGCGGTCCTAAGATTATCCCTATGAGAGGTAGTCATTACGATTTAATCGTGGTGACGAGTACCTCTTAGGATAATTTAGGAGCTATTTATCAGAGGATGAGATTAAATCTCAAGTCGTTTACAATGGGCATACCCCACCTGAATGGTGTGGCGAAAAGAAGGAATATGACTTATGGTAATGGTTAGACAAATGATGAATTATTTGGAATTACTAAATTCATTTTATGGGTATTCCCTAGAAACAGCATGTCGTAAGGATGATTGTCTGTTTGTGGGATATCCTTGAAAAATGAAGGGCGATTTATTTGATAGTCCAAAAGATCAAAGGGTGATTGTTAACACGAACACTTGATTTTTTGAAAAGGACTATGTAATAAATCACAAAACCATGTATAAATTGTTCTAAGAATGTGAGAAGAAAAATACAAAGTGTAGTACCAAGTGTACAAGAGGATATACCACAAGGTAAACTGCATCGCGTGTCACATCTGATACACAATTGCATGTAGCGCTTTATCGTAGTGGGAGGGTTGTTTTACAACCTAATAGATATATACTTTGGGAGAGTCGTGAGACTTGGTCTCTAGTAATATGGAATTGACCCACGGATACGACGAAGCACTACAAGATAAAAATGCGATATCTTAGCAAATTGCAATGATTTCTGAAATAGAATCGATGGATTCTAAATCAAGTTTGGGAGCTTGTAGGACCACTAAATGGTGTAAAAGCCATTGAAAGTAGTCATACAAAATAAAAGAGGATCATACGGTAAGGTGAAAACCTTGGAAGCAAAGCTTGTTGCAAAAAGGTATAATAAAAAAAGGTTCGATTATGAGGAAACCTGTTCGCCGATAGCTATGCCTATGTTGATTCGAACTCTTTTATCTGTTGCTACTCATATGAAATATGAGGGATAACAAATAGATGTCAAGACAGCTTTCCTGATTGGAAGTCTTGAGGAAAACATCAATGTGAAGCAACCGAGTGATTCATAGCAAAATGCTAAGAGCATTGTGATAGTAAGCTTAAAAGTGTCCATCGATGGACTAAAGCAAGCTTCAAAATCATGAAACATCCATTTTGATGAGGAAATCAAGACATATGGATTTATTCAATGCTCGAATGTGTCTTGTGTATTGAAAAGAGTGATCGAAACGTGGTGGTATTTCTTGTACTGTACGTAGATGATATACTGCTCATTGGAGACAATGAAAGAGTATTGTCGGGCGTATGGGTATGGTTGATAAAGCGGTATGAGATGATGGACTTAATAGAGCAAAAATATCCTTTTGATCACGGCGGTAATACAGATCATAAGAAAGGATGTTACGCTTGTCTCAAGCTTCATGAGATGATACGATCCTTACTCATTTTAGTATGTGACTTTATCTAAGGAAACTTAAGACACAAAAATAAGATTAAGGTGATGAAAACAGTTCCTTGTGCTTCGGCGAATAAGGAAGGTTAATCTAAGGAATGCTATGCACGAGAATGAATATCTGTTTTGCCGAAGGCATGAATAGTGGGTATCAAGGTAACCCGAAATAAGAATGTTGAACTGTGATAACACATAATTTTGAAGTACCTAAAAAGGACTAGAATCTATATGTGGGCTTACCGGACAGATTCACTGTTTCTTAGGGGTTACATAGATTCAGATTTTTCAAATCAGATAGGGACGTCAGTAAATCCACCTCGAATGTTATGTGTTTAATTTTAGGAAGTAGAGCCATAATGTGGAGGAGTGTAATATAGAAATATATTTCAAACTCCGGACTACATCATGGAAAGATGATAAATTGGAGGCTATGAGGCAGCCAAAGTATCTGTATGACTCTAGAAATATCATGATGGCTTTGAAGTGTTTCTAAGTTTGCCCAAGGTAATCACAATTTAATTTGATGATAATGGTGCAGTTGCAAACTTGAAGGAATCACGAGCCCATAAGACAATTAAACACATGGAGCGCGAGTACCATCTTTTACGAGAAATCGTATGATGAGGGGAAGGTTGTTATCGCCTACATTGCATCGGATGATAACCTAGTGGGAGTGAGAATCAGATGTATGGCAGAAGACATGACAGCATAGTCTTTTAGTATATATGGGAGATTGTTGGATTGTATACTTAAAGTCTTGCTTTTTGTATGAACAATGTTATAACAATTTATTTGAAATGAGAATTATATGATCAAATGATTGCATCTTATAATTTATTATTATGTACGATGCAATAGTCCACTTACTTTATACTGTAGATAATATGTTGTGCTACAACACGCGGAAGATCATATTATTGGTTTCCTTATAAAGTATAAACAGATGCTCACAACTGAGATAGACGGGGACTCTCTATCGGGATGGTTGTAGTGTGATTTGGTATTAGTTTATCTTGACTATAAAATCACATTAGTGCAATTTGTGTGTATTAAGCAGGACCGCTTGAGATCGTTCGACTTATACTGACTTATAGGAGAACTTGATCTCAGTTATTATGGATGTTTGTGCTCTAAATCCCTATACAATAACCTCGACACGTAAGGCAGTATGTATTACTTTGATTCATCAATGGGTGAGATTTACATGTAATTAAAACAACAAACTCGGTGAGTTGGGAAATAGTGCTGTCTCTATAGTGTGCTGTTGATTGTAGAAGGAATCCGTGTCCGGCATAGGTTGATGATGTCCCCTTGAGGAGCTCATAAGGATTATCATGTAAACCCTGCAGGTGGATTTATTCCGGCATGATAATGAGGTTGAGTGGTACTACTCTTGGATGAGATATTAATTAATGGAGTTGTCAGTAACTTAATTAATTAATGGACATTGTATATCTTAAACAATGGGAGACTGTCGGGCTCATAATAAGAAAGAGCCCATAACGTAATTATGGGATTAGAACGGTAGTGTAGTAATAATATTTTAGTGGTATATATTATTATTATTGGACTTAAGTATAAGTTTTGGGCTAAGCTTGGATACTTAAGTTCAATGGAGGCCCAACTCTAATTTCTGCTCCTAGTTCCTGCTGTAGCCCATATATAAGTCATCTCAACTATTCTAACCCTAGGAGAGACACGCCTAATACGTGAAGAGGGTAGACGAAACAACAGATTGAGAAGATCTAGAAGATCGTCGCACACATGACGTCGAGATTGGACTTGGGAATACAGCAGAAGACCGGAAGGTTGTTTGCTGTTGCTGTCCATCAACTTGCACAATTTTTATAAAATCATACAGAAGTCAGAATTCGACGTATGATATATTGATGAAAGCCACTGAAGAGTGGATCATTTTGGCGCGTAGATCACTCAAATCGGAGATCAGACGAGAGAGTTATGCCCTAAACGGTGAGGCTGCGCAGGATGTCAGCGAGAATCCATCTTCTTCAATATACCCTGGTGAAAGGTAATATGTTTCTTTGATTTCTTGCTTCCGATGAATTTGAAATGTATGGAACCCTAACAGTTCACGTTAACCAAATGATCGAACGCCAAAAGAACCCACAGGGAATAATCGAACTTTAATTGAATTTAATGTGTTTTCAAAAGAGTAACAGGAGGGGAGGTTTGAATTGGATCTAATAACTTCTAGAATTCAAATGATATATAATTAAAAATTGCAGAAATAATAAAAATAAGATAAACAAATAAAATTGAAACCTAGTCCAAGGATTTGACCCCCTTCGATATCCTAATTTATAAAACTGCACGAATTAAACATGTCAATAATTATACAAACTCAAATCCCTAGGCTAATGGTACGACCAAATTAACCCGAAATGTTCTTATGTTTAGCAATTCAGGGTACGACCAATAAATTACACTATTTACGAGTGACCCTATGGATTCAAACTCGCAAATGCATTAAGACACCAAACATTAGAATTACTAGGCTATGAAAATCGGCTAGGAATTATACAACCTAAATCCCATTACATCTAGAGGGGCTCTCTCTATTTTGCTACTAAATTCATTCCTCACAACAATTACGGATTGTGGATCACGAAATAGTAATAAGCAATTAAATAATCAAACTAGATGACCAGTCTAAAATAATTATCAAACTGCTTTAAAACGGTTCAATGCTTGTAATGGAATAAATTCATATAAAAGTTTGCAATATAAAATTCAAAATAATAAAATAAATAATTCATGGGAGATTCACAACCCTTGGACTAAAGACAAAATTACATAATAAAAACTAAATTAAAAATATAGAGCCAATGATCTTGATCCTCATGGTGTAGTGTTCTTCCTCCCAGCCGTCTGCAATCTGCCCTAGCGTGTTTGATGATGATGAACGTGTGTTTGATGTATATGTAGCGTGATATCTGATCTCCATATATGTCCCAATTTAATTCTTTACTTCTTGAAGAGTGTCCAGGTTAATTGCATCTCCAATCTTTCTGATAAGTTTCCTTATGCTCTTCAAATCAAATCTCTCATTTATTTTGCTTTGGTCAAATCTGTATTTTCAGCAATTAAAATTATTGTAACAGTCATACAAAATAAATTATTGTGACGGTAAAATTACTCTCAATTTTGGTCTGTTTTAATAAGAAATAAAATAATTAATGTTCAATTGTATAAAATAGAAATAAGTCATGATTACACTAAATAATTCACAACTCACATAAATATATATATATATATATATATATATATATATATGAATTCATCTAAAATAATGATGTAAAATTATGACTTATCACAAGACCAATTAAATAAATATTGAAATTATTAAGTTTAATTGAACGACGTTAAAAAATGTCTCCCCAAATTTAATTTAATTTAATTCCAATTGGAATGATTGTTGATTCACATATTTAAAATCAATGAAAGATTTCTTAACTCAAATAAGGATTCCAAATCCCAATTTAAAAAAAAAAACAAAATCAGGAAAATATTCTCACGTGAACAATTCAAACATAATACTAAATTACTACAATAAGTATATCTCCAAATTAATAAGCACATCATCCTTAAACGAAAATTATTCTTTCATGGCCATCAATCATGTATATTTGAATTGATACTAAAAGAATTAAGTCAATTTTATATTCCTGAAATTCATTTGCATTATTAAGCCAACTTAATTAGATAACGAATGTCATCACAATTCAAAATTGCATAGGTGGGTTTTGATTGTATTAATAAATTGGACTCACATTTCACAATTTACATGTAATTATCCGTGGAGTGCACATGGTCCAAATTTCGAGAACAATAAAACTACATGTATAATTCAACATAGTTACTGGAGTGATGAGAAATAATTAGAATTAATAATTCTTAAAATATGTTGCTCACGTATGGCGTATCCAATAATGTATACATGTACCCCAAGGCACACATGCTCAAATAATGAATCATACTTGCACATAATGATAATTTGCGCACGACACCATACCCATTTAGGGATGGCAATGAGAGGGGTATTTTCGGGTACCCAGTTTATCCGAACCCTAATGAGTAGGGTACGGGTAGTTGTAAATAAGTTTGGGACGGGTACTGGTAGTTGTGAAAAATACCATTAGGGTTTGGGACAGGTACGGGTAATGCCTCAAATACGTGCAGGTACCCCAATTATATATTTTTTTATAAAATTTAATATATATTATATAATTTATATATGATAAGATATTATATATATTTAATTAATAGTTATAAGTTTTATTTAATCATATTTATTAAATATTTATTTAAAATAATACAATTTATATTATATTTATTTTATATTTAATTAATAATGTAATTTTTATTATTATACTTATTTAGTAATAAAAATATATATAAAATAAATGAATATTAAACGGGTATGAGTTCCTGCGGGTATTGATAAACGGTAATGGGACGGGTACGGGTACCATAATAAATTTTTTAAACGGGACGGATATGGATACGGGTAGTTACTTTTTTAATCGGATACGAGTACGAGTACCCCAAAATAAGCGGGTACCCAACCCATTGCCATCCCTATACCCATTTGATGAAAGAATTATAAAGATTCCACAAATAAACCCAATTCATGGATCCACAATTAACCAAAATAATATTGAAATTAAATTCAATTAGCAAAACTATCCATTGGTTGCTGCTATCCGTATGGGAATATTACACAAACTGATGCGTACATACTGATATAGCATCATGAGTACCAACTTAATATGCAAAATAATATTACTTAATCAAGCTAAAATGCCAATCCATTTATTTAAATTAATAAATAAATCCAAAAGCAATACAATATTCTCCAAATTAATGTGATGCTATAATTTATAATTCAACTATACCAACATTAAACTTTCCACAAAATATACATGATGACGTAAGTGATGTGAATGGTAATATGGTATACTCCCTCCGTCCCAAAATTGATTGCACACTTTTCACATTTATCTGTCCCAAAATAGATTGCACCTTCCAAAAATAGCAAAATCAAATTACCAATTTATCCTCCACTTTTTAAACATTTATAAAAATGTCACTCCAATTAACAACATAAACCCAATTAATTAACTAATGGGTTTGGGCCTAATTAACTTAACCCAAACCCAATTATAACCCTAAACTCAACCCACTTATAAACCTAAATCATACTATTACTCTCACACCTTATACTAATGCTGCATTGCTCTCTCTCGTTCTTCTCTAATCTGTTCGCCTCTTTCTTCTCTAATGAAACCCTAGCCTCTCATTCTTCTTCTCACCATGAAACCCTAGCCTCCAATCTGTTCGTCTCTTTCTTCTTCTCACCATGAAACTCTGGCCTCTCTTCTGTCTGTTTGTTCATTTCTTTCCTCTTCTTGCCTCCAATCTGGTGTGTCAATGAAAGCCGTTGTTAGAACTCATCCGGATGAGGGCTGGAATCATCCGGATGAGTGTTTCACAACGAATACATAGCCAGACATTTCGTTTCCTCCAACCTTAAACCCTAGCCACCTCTTTAATTTCTGGGATCTTCCTTCTGATGGTGATGTGTTTGAGATCTCCGTCGGATCCGAGTCAAAGATGTACAGATCTGAGATCCCGAGTGTGGATCCGGTCTGTCTGTGGCCCGAATCAGCCGATGATAGTATAGGTCTAGCCGGAGGGAGCGTCAGAGGAAGCCAGGACACAATGGTGCCAGAGACCGAGTTATCTGAACCTGTGAAGTCTTCTGAGGTGGCGGAGGATCCTGACTTGGAGAAAGAGACCGTCGGACCCCCCGCCGACCCTGTGTTTTCCTGCAAAACCGAAGGCATTCCGCCGCCTTCCTTCCGGCCAGAAGGTCTAGCCTGTTGGATAATGAGGACAGGGGGACTGATGAGGAATTCACATACAGATGGCTGTGTATGTTGATTCCAGCGTGGGGGTACATTTCTATCCTTTGAGGCCTACCTTTAATTGCTTTTCCGTTCAGTGTCTTGGCCCTGTGAGGCATTACATGCTTTAATTGATTATCCATGCTATGTATTGGTCATGTGAGGCATATTATTGATCATGCATGCTATGTGTTGGCCCTGTGAGGCCTGTAAGTGCTTATTCCATGTTGTGTTGGCCCTGTGAGACATATTATTGATCATGCATGCTATGTGTTGGCCCTGTGAGGCCTGTAAGTGCTTATTCCTATGAGGCCTCTATTTGATTATCAACGCCATGTGTTGGCCCTGTGAGGCATATTATTGATCTTGCATGCTTTAATTGATTATCCATACTATGTGTTGGCCCTGTGAGGCATATTATTGATCATGCGTGCTTTAATTGATTATCCATGCTATGTGTTGGCCCTGTGAGGCATATTATTGATCATTCATGCTTTAATTGATTATACATGCTATGTGTTGGCCCTGTGAGACATATTATTGATCATACATGCTATGTGTTGGCCCTATGAGGCCTGTAAGTGCTTATTCCATGCTGTCTTTGCCCTGTGAGGCATATTATTGGTCACACATGCTTTATGTTTGCCCTGTGAGGCATCTAATTGATTATCCATGCTATTTGTTGGCCATGCGAGACATATTATTGATCATGTATGCTATGTGTTGGCCCTGTGAGTCCTGTAAGTGCTTATTCCATGTTGTCTTGGCCATGTGAGGCATATTATTGGTCACACATGCTTTATGTTGGCCCTGTGAGGCCTCTATTTGATTATCAATGCTATGTGTTGGTCCTGTAAGGCATATTATTGATCTTGCATGCTTTAATTGATTATCCATGCTATGTGTTGGCCCTGTGAGACATATTATTGATCATGCATGCTTTAATTGATTATCCATGCTATGTGTTGGCCTTGTGATGCATATTATTGATCATTCATCTTTAATTGATTATCCATGCTATGTGTTGACCCTGTGAGGCATATTATTGATCATAAATGCTATGTGTTGGCCCTATGAGGCCTGTAAGTGCTTATTCCATGCTGTCTTTGCCTTGTGAGGCTATTATTGATCACACATGCTTTATGTTTGCCCTGTGAGGCCTCTAATTGATTATCCATGCTATTTGTTGGCCATGTGAAACATATTGTTGATCATGCATGCTATGTGTTGGCCCTGTTAGTCCTGTAAGTGCTTATTCCATGTTGTCTTGGCCCTGTGAGGCATATGATTGATCACACAAGCTTGTTGGTTTGTTGTAGGGAAAAATTAGCCTCATGAGGATGCTATTCTGAGGGCTAATTCTTTGGTGATCTTTTTAGGCTGACCCAATGAGGATATTATTCCGAGGGTTAATTTTCCCATGTCCCTATTCTTTAAGTGTCACCATTAGGTTTCTTAACCTAATTAGGAGACCTGTACCTAATGAGGATAACCTTTCCACATTAGTCCCTTTAAGTGGTATCTCTAGTCCCTCATGATGAAGTTCAGTGTCACCATGAGGGTTTATCGACCTATTTAGGAGGCCCAAATATCTTTGGATATTTTGTTGGCAATCAATAGGCACTATAAACCTTTTTAGGAAACCAAGCTTGATGATGAAATTATATTCTGAGAGCACAACGAATATTCCCTCCAATGTCATTTAAATATGATCTTATTTACAGCCTAAACAACACTCACATAACAAAATGTAATACATGATCCATTGTTTCTACTGTAAACAACTTTAACTATCAGTCTAAGACACCTTATACCCATAACCCTTTCTCATACACTGTTCTTAGTAGCCATAAACCAAAATGAGATCACCATTACCCAATAATCAAACACTTAATGCTTCCACTAGCTCTGAAATGTCATACATCATCTGGTATAGAGCCTGTTCTTCAACCAACTTGTCTATGCAGCCTTTAACCAAATCAGGATCAATCTCAAGATTGATGGGCAAAGTTCCTTCTCTAATCATCTTTGCTTTCCCCATATGGGGTATGTTGTAGTTGTTCCCTCCCTCGACCTTCATTATCTCAATTAGGCAGGATTATAAGCAAAGAAATACATTGTTGAGTGTAGCAGCTGTTAGGTTTTCAAAGGACTGGTTCACATTGTTGATCATCTCATCAACATTATAGCTTCCACTCTTAACTTGTAGTGACTGTAAGGCCCTGAACCAAGCAAGGTCATTCACATTTAGATCCGGAGAGCATGGAGGTTGATTAACAAGTCTGATGTTGAAACCATCGGATCTTGTAGCTGTTCCAAACTCCAAATCAGTGCCATTGATATGAGGTGGTGCATTATCCTGCTGGATAATGATCTCCATACTCATATTCTGTGGCCATTTAGCTTTTATAGCTGGAATGACCTGTCACCATGTGTATAGATGCATATAAAGGAATCTTAGGAGGCCTAATTGTCTAGAAATTAACTCTAGACTGATCTTAAAGCTGAAATAGGAGTAGATGGTTATACCTGATTGATTATGCATGCTCTGATAACATCTTTGTTAACTGAATCAAATGGTTTAGTAACCATTGTCCCCCGAGCCCTATTTTTAGAGTTCCTGTTTGCTGGCTCCATCGTTGAGAAAGAAAATAAGCCTATTTTACCATAAAACAATACTTCACCATCACTTCCAAATATTGGCCTAGAAACAGCACACATGAACATTATCTTAGTGATGAACTTCTTTGACTTGCATGTCCTATGTGGTTCTGCCTCCCATGGAATCATGCAATACCTCTCATTCTCCCTTGTTATATAGAACAATTTTTCATCAATATGAACAACTTGATACATACCATCAAACATTAGCTTGTTAACAGCCCTATCAAAATGAATTTGATGCAAACAATAGTTGAGCCTTTGTAGCTTGTTTTTTGGAGTTAGGCCAGGATTTATAGCATTTGTGTGAGCTCTTATTTGTCCATCTTTTATCCATCTTCCAACAGATGATTTGTTGACTTTTAACTCCCCTGCCAACCCTCTAATTGTACCCCTACTTTCAAAAGTTATCTTCTTCACTTCTTCTGGATCTAGTTGAACTCTCTTTCTCTTGGCCACCCACTTTTGCTTGGAAATTAAGTTGACTGACAACCCTTGTTGAATCTGATTCCTAGCCTCTTTCCAAATGTTTTGGACTGTTCTTTTAGAACAACCAAAGATCTGCACTGCCTCTAACACCTTTCCATGGAAAACTTTTCCATCATGGCTGTTTAACAGTAGATACTGCCCAATCTGATTTTTCTTTTGAAGAGAGGTGTGGTTTTAGGCCAGCCATTAAATGTTGAGTGAGTGCATTAATGTGTGCTAACAACCCCCTATTTATGGTGATGACATTGGAGGAAAATTTTTAAAAATTTGGCCTATCTTAGTTGGAACAAATTAGAGGGAAAAAAGTGGAGGAAAATTTTAAGTTTGGTGGGAAATGACAATTAAAACTACAAATGGTGGGAAAAACTTACTCCACAAATTATTTGGGAGGAAAAAAAATCCCAATGATGATGTTACAATCTAAGGGTTTTTTCAATTTCATATTCATTCACATCATACATACAATATCTAAATTCTATTGTTGTTTCATTCTTTGCAATTTTCAGAAGTGTATGTCCACCCCCCTCAAGAAAGCCACCTCAGTATTTTTTTTTGTTTTAGAAGATCATGTATTTTGATGAACATACAATCTTGCTTTAATTTCAAACATTACTCCATGTAAAATTTGGAATTTGTACTGGATGAATTGTAATAGGACTTAATTTAAATTTCTGTAATTTGTAATGTTGTAAAATGTATAACATCTGCTGCACTACCTTTTTTTTATTGTAGAGTTTTTTCGTAATTTTATAAATTTCTGGAATTATTTTATTATTTTATTATTTTAAGTGGATTATGAGTTGGATTAACTTTAATGATAAAGTTAATCCAAAACATAAAACAAAAATTCATGGACAATTTTACCCCTCAAAGTTGAGTTGAAAAGTCAATAAAGTAATATTTCTTAAACTTCGTATCCACAATAACAGTACGATCAATTTTGGGATGGAGGGAGTAGTAATTAATGCCTTTCTTTTAATCATGATGAAAAATTATAAAAGGCAAGTCCTCAAAATCTGAAATCTCCATGTATGTATATTAATCCGATCTGATTTCACGAAAATTGAAACCTCATTACAAAAAATCAATTATAGTCACAGTACTGGTGACATGATCCACATTTATGTGACTTACTGAAAAGCTATCAAAATATAGTTGATCCACATTTATGTGGCTTACTAAAAAAGCTATCCAAATATGCATAAACTTAATTGTCGTGAGGTAAGTTATAACCTTTTAATTTCAATTTTCATCCTTTATCAAATACATGAGTATGCATCATCCTTCGCATATTTTTTAAATATATATATATCGCTTAAATTCAAAAAAAAAGGAAGACTTAATATTTGCTTGTCATGATCGGTCACCGTGTATACCGAATAAAAAAATTTGATTTAATACCCATAAGAAATTCAATTCACAAATCAAAAATAAGAATCCCAGTTACCCACTAAATTTATTAAACAAATTAATGAAATTATTTCTCCAAAAATTGAATTCTTCAATCATGATTTTGTCAAAAGCACAAAGAAATCATTGATGTGCCTAAACTTAAATAATAACATGACAAAATATTACGCAACTAAAAATAAATTAAAGACCATCTTACATATATATGATCCAAGGAATTTGAACACATAAACCAATGATGCGTATACTGAAGTAAAAATGGGTGTTCATTCTCAATTACAAACTCAAAACCTACAGTCACCGAAAGAATCACGAGCGCGTCCATCAGTATTCGCATTAACATTATTAGATCCGATCACCAAAAAGAATTAAGATACCAATAATTAAAATTAAAAATTATTTTAATGTCCCATAAATAATTTTAATTTTGAATCTAAATAATTTCACATAATGATCAAATACAAATATTTGAATCTAAATACAATCTTTAGAGATCTCAGAGAATCATAGGTAGGGTGGATCTAATACCACTTGTAGGAAATTAAATCCATAAAATCTTAACCCTATTATGATAAACGAAATCTATACTGTATAGCGGAAGCGTACCTTGATCCATTGAGTTGTTAAGCGGAATATGAACTCAAAGATCTAACGGTATTACGGTCTTCCTCAACTAAGCCTCCTAATTCATTAAAGGGGACCATCGTAATCCCTCCCGAAGGGGAGAAGAGAGAACTATGTGCAGCTTAGTGTATTGGAGATGATGACCAAGGAGCCTTTATATATTATACAACTGGGTCACCCATAATCACCCAATTATATAGTATTGAATATCTACTCAATTGGCACATATTAATATTATTATAGCCCATGGACTTTTAACCTTAATTAGATCACTTAATTAAGTTCATAAAATAATTATGTGAAGGTGTAGACCTGCATGCTTGTGTGTGTTGCAGGAGAATAAGCAAATGCTACACGTGGAGATCATTCATTGGTCGGTCAAGTGATAAGAGCATTGCATGCATAAGCCGTTGGATCAATTTTAGAGTTGAGAGGATAAGTTTGGTGGCGTGGCAGCTGGAAGCAACTAGAAGCATCAGCTGGAAGCTTCAAAATGGTTGCAAGATCAGTTGGTTATAAATGATTCAAGTATGCATGCATTTGATTGGATGAAAGGGGATCAAAACGTTGATCACACACACATAAAAATTGAAGAACAGTCAGTCAGTTTCATCATCTTCATCACACAATCTTCACATATGAGTTCAAGCATTAAGAATTAGGGTTTGATAAGTGTGCTTGTAAGTATGGTAATCTTCATCATCATCATAGTGAATTATTCTCTTAGGAAAGTGGATGTAGGCTTATGCCAAACCACTATACGTCTTTGTATTGATCTCTTTCATTTTAGTTTTTTCATTTATCAATCAATCCAAGAGTGAAACGTGAGTGATCAATCAACCAAGTGTGTGAGTTCTTGAGTGATTCATCAAGTTCTTGCTCAAGTTTCATAAGAAGTGGCGCTGTCTGTGGGAAGAAGAAGAAGCAGCCACAAGTAATCAGATCAGAGGGGAAGAATCATGGTTACAATCAAGTTTGATGTGGAGAAGTTTTCAGATCAGAGGGGAAGAATCATGGTTCCAATTTTTAGCTGCCTGGTCCCTTTCTCTTCATTGGATGCCCTTATCTCGTCCATCCCTCTTTTGGCTTTTACAGGAATCACATGGCTCCTTACCCCTTTGGAAAAGTCATCCGACTCTTTATTTTTTGAAGAGTCATTTGTCTCCTTTGGTATCCGAAGGTCCTCCGGCTCTTGTGTGGCTCGAAGAGGTTTTATCCTCTTCTTTGCACGTGTTCCTTCTTTTGCTAGAGAGGGTACAACAATCCTTCTTCTTTCCACGCTTAGTCTTACTCCTTTACCAAACTCTGGTTCTGTTTGGGTTGAGCAACTCGGGCATATTTTTTCTTTCTATTGCACAAAGTGGGCCATGTTGCAATATTTCCGATGGATTTGTTTAATCATCAACAAATTATTTTCCCAAAGAAGCTCTCGCTTGTTTTCAAAAGCATCTTCAGCAAACTGCGTTTTTCTTCCTGTCAAGGTGTTCAACAGAAAGGACCTATTCATGGTTTTGTGTTCGAATTTGAACTGAAAATTTACCTGGTCCATAGCTTGGATGTAGGCGTATAAACCTCTCGCTCTTCGCGTAGAGATTTGATCATCTTAATAGTTAGAAACCAAGACTGGTTCCTTCCCGTGAGACTCCTTGATTCTGTTTGATGCTTTCACATCTGGTCTCCTTAGCTTGATAAAATGCAAGGCCTCGTGGATGCCTTTCCCAAGTGGCTCTGGGGCTGCACTAGTGAAGTAGAGCACCAATATATCTCCTCTGGACAACGTGTCATTCATTGTCCACGCCTTCCTTACTGCTTTCCTTAGCCAATCCGGCAGTTTTCAGATTTCTGGAAAGCTTGGTGCGATAATGTATATTGAGGCTAATACCCCAAAATCGTACCACTGCTTTACATCGGTTGGACTTGAGCTTTTTCTCATCCAAACTCTGGGGTATATCCCTAATACATCTATCCGGCATTTCTCTAGATGCATTCCCTATCTTATGTTTAATTTTCCCAATTGTCCTGGTACTCCTGCTAATGAGAAAAATCAGCTAAGTTAATACCAGCCTTAGTGATGCCCATCGTAGGCCTAAGGCTGATCTCTTTCTCTTTTACCCCCAGAGGTGCTGGGTTGACTCGACAACTCTAGATGTGACTCCAGAGCCTTGATTTTTCCTTGAACCAGTTCTTCCTTTGGAAGTTCCAATCCAGGACTCGTGCTAAGGGTACTTGAATCCCTTGCTCTGGGTTTAGAGCCTCGTTCTCGGATACTCTCCTTTTGTTGATTATTATCAACAGCCCGGAGGATTGGCTCTCGTAAGATCTCGAATAGATCCGCATTGTTGCGGATACAGCCTCGTATACGACTAGATACTTTGGCCTGGTCGTTCTCTTGTAATTATCCATAACGCTCAGTATTGAGTACCAGATTCTCGAATTCCCTTCTGAGCAACTCGAGGTTGCCCATTAGGTGCCCTGAATGATAAGAATGGAGTCTATCTCAGCTCCCTCCATATCTCATTAGAAAATTTGCCAAAACATTTTCAACAGATTTAAAAATGACAATATTAAAATCATAATATTGACATTCAGCTTGCCATCTTACAAATCTAGCCTTTTCTGGTTTTTATTTAATTTTATTTTTTAGAAAGGCTTTAACACTTGTGTTATTGATTTTAAGAATCAATTTCTTCTCAAGAAGAAATAGCGGCCATTTTTTGAACGCCTTTCATACTGTGAAGAACCCCTTCTCATTAATGTGCCATCTCTTTGCCTCATTCTCTGCAAAGAGTCCACTGCAAAATCTGCATGGCATTTCTCCTTCAGATGTGGACTTCATAAGAACTACTGCCCATCAATAGTCACTGGCATCTATATATATCACTAGATCGTCCTCGTCATTTGGAATGGCTAACTTTGGGAGTTTTTTGCAAACCTCCTTCAATTGTTTAACCATTTCTCGGTGTGATTCCTCCCATTTGAATTCGACATCTTTCTTCAATAGAGGACTGAACACCTTCCTGTATATATTGTGCTAGATTATTGATGAACATTCCAGCGAAGTTGACCACTCCTAAGAAGCTTTGGAGTTGTTTCTTGTTTTTGAGATCATCAGGAAATCCCTGAACCTTTTCTACAAGTGTGGTTGTAGAATGATCCCGGATTCATCGATCTCGACTCCAAGAAACTTGATCTGTCTTGTTGCTATTACTGCCTTCTTTTCAGAATGCACCAATCCTTCCTTGTGGCACACTTCTGAAAATACTTCCAAATGTGCCAAATGCTCCTTCATTTTCTTCGAAGCTATGAGGATGTCATCCACATAAACAACATGAATGAGAAATAATCTTTGAAAAGATTATCCATCTTCCTCTGATATATCTATGGTGCGTATCCCATATGCATGACATTCCAAATATAATGACCTTGTGGTGTGTAGAAGGCTGTAAACCTCTTGCTTCCTTCCACCATCATAATCTTGTAAAATCCAGATTTGCAATCGAATTTTGAGAATACCTTGGCATTCCAGATACAAATGACCAATTGTTCTCTACTCGGTATGTAGTATCCATCGAACTCCAAGATCCCTTTGTAGTTGATCACAAGCCTCGGCTTCCCTTGCTTGACTTCTCCATGATTTCAAACCAAAAATCTTGGACTGCTGTATGGAGATACTCTTGATGATATTAACTTAAGGTTCAGATGTTTCTTAAGAATTTGCTACATATTCTTCCTATCCTCTTGGTTCATTAGGATAGACTTGTATCTCACGAACTCAAGCTCCTTTTCTTCTTTTACTTTGAGTGAGGCTTTCTCATTCTTGTCCCACCAGGCTAGAGGATCCTCATTGAAGTTCCTCTGTATCTTCTTTTTGACGTCCTCCAAAGATATTTGTTCTTCGATTGTGATGTCTCTTTGTAGGCTTTCTCCCAAGCTTGCTTTGAGAAGGTGGATTGTATTTTCATTTAGTTTCTCCATCTTCCATCCTCTTCTAGTCTCGGTTCTCATCTGAAGGACTGCTTCGCCATATTTTCTTTGATCATTCATCTTTGGATGGCTAAGTTTTCCTTCATTATCACCACGCTTGCTGTGAAATTGTATTGACATTTTTCTTTGAAATGCATTACGCAGCCTTGGTGCGATGATCTTATGTTCACAAAGGGTTGTGAAAATAAACCTTCTTGTTGCATTTTCTTGGGTAAAACGTTTGAATGTCTATAGCAAATTATTTCCTAACAGAATATCTGCTCCAGTATCATGAAAATATATTGATGGAGTCTTCACCTTGTACCATGGGGTACGATCTACTCCTCCGATCATGATTTCCGCTTGCTTGATTCCTCTTTTAAGGATTAGCACCCTCTGTGAGAAATTCTTTCTTAGTACAATTGGCAAATCTTCGACAGAGCCTTTTGGAAAGACTCCTTTCGCTGTACAGATACCGACTTCTGAATCAATATATACCGCATAATACTCTGCACGGTGCTCCTTACATATCATCCCAATGGTGATATATATTGAGAATGGAATTGTGGTCTGATTGGCATTTTCTCAACACACAATATTAATCCTCAAGTATTAAGGATGCTATTGTAGCTTTGATAAGCGACCAAGTGATTTATCAAACTCAAGGGACGTATTATTATCAATTTAATTATAATCTAACTTATTAAGACTAGGTTAGCAATATAATTATGGATGAATTACGACCTAATAAATAAATAATTTAAATAGAAATTAAAATAAACAAGCAGTAGAGATTAAACGAAGTGAACAAGTGAGAAATTAGGTAGTTCTTTGGGCTATCCAGTTTTACTCATTAATTTCCCTTCCGTGTATCAATGTCTGACTCTGCCTTGTGGAGTACGGACACATCACTAAATCATGCAAATCTACTCTATAGACACAAGTAAATAAGCGTGTGACACGTGTGAATATCCTTGAAGCAAGAGATATAATTCACCCTCCTTTTTAGGCACTATCAGTATCAATTATTTCTCGTGCACTAAGTACTGTAACCCGATATGACCCTTTATAGTACTATGAAGCTATTCTCTTTGTCCTACTTATTAACCCGAATAAGATTCAATTAACAAGTATTTATATAAGATAGTTCTAATGAGACTTCGTAGTCCCCTCACTTAAAATCATATCATGTAATCCTGCTCAGTGGTGAACGCACTCAATCAATAATCAAGATATGTATTCAGACTCTACATAACAATTAATGATGTAAAAAACAACTTTGAGTATGAATTAAATAAGCATAGTCTTATATAAAATAAACCACAAGTAGTGTTGTACGGAGTATACACACGGAAGTTCAATTAACTCATAAATCCTTCAAAAACCCTAAAACTACCGAAGCGGTTCTAGCCTATGATTGGTCGAAGAACAATCATGGTAGTTGGATATATCTTACCCATAGTCTTGAAAATTACAAGATAAATTAAGAAGCGAAGTAAACCCTAGATGTGGGTGCCGTCGGGTCTCTCTCCATCTTGAATCTTCACTTAATTCTCACTTGATTCGATAGAAGAATCTCTCTCCACAGCTCCATAGGATGATGTAGGGTTTCAGATGTTGTGTAGAATGAAGATGGTGGTGAACGTCCCTTTCTACTGTGTAGGGTCCTCCTTTTATACTTTTGGCTTCTCCAACGGACCTCTAATGGGCTTTTTGAGCGAAAACACATACTGAAGGTGTAAAAATACGGATCCTGAAGCTTCCCGTGTGTTGGTCCGACCAAAGCCCTTGGTCGAACCACTAACAGCCTGGTCAAACCGGCCTATAATAAACTGGTAGATGCCTGGTTCCACTCGAACCATCGGTCGAACCAGAAGCATCGAGGTTGAATCATCACTTCAGGCCTTTGGTTCGACCACGGTTCGACCTTCATGCCTGGTCAAACCACATCATTGTGGTCGAACCCCTCTGTAATAACTTTGCAGGATAATGGTTCGACCCAAACCAGTGGTCGAACAACTGGCTTCTTGGTCAAACCAGATAACTTCATGCCCCTTTTCCGTTCCAATCACTTCCATCCTGTTTTCCTTTAAAAATCCGCTCAAATAGCCTCAAATGCACCTGATTCGTGACTTTCCACAACATATCTCGATTTATCTCATCTTAGGATCAAATCATACATCATTATCACATAAATCGGAGCTTAAATTACGTGAATTTACACTCTCATCATGGTCATGGATAGATCAGACCTTATAAAGAGCCCTTTCTAGTGAACTTCATATCGTTTCCCTTTGACCGCGAAACTCTAATCCCAGCACTCTAGTGAACTTCATATCATTCTCCAATCCAAGCACTCCAGTTGTTCTGGGAATCTTCCTACAACTCCCTCGATTATTAGCTCAAGATCACCAAGTTTGAGATGTCCTTGGTATCTCCCAGTTGTTGGCTGTTGAAGGTAATATAAGATATCACAATGAATAGAGTTTTTTTTAGTAATATCAAATATTACTTCAACTCCTCTCCATCCTTCTGGGCATTTTAGTTTTCCTTCTGTCGTGAGCTTTTCTGGCTCTTGGATTACCTCTATGATTGGTTTCTTTCCCCATCTATCACTGATCATTCTATCTTCTTGCAAAGAAATCCTCATTTGCTCGAATCTGAGGTTGTCCTGCCTACTCCAGACCATCTTATCCTTGATTCACAAATCCATGTCGTGGATTGGCGGTAACTCCATTATTTCTGGTCTGGTTGCTCATGCAACCCTTTCAAACACTTCTGGTTTTTCAATATGCTCCTTCATTTGGAATAAATATGAATGATGAGTGTTGGATAGAGCATATGATATACTAGAGATGATAGAGTACGGCCGGCTCCCTTCTTTCATCAAATCTTTATTCTTGAAATCTTGATGAAGGATGAGTACTCTACTGAAATCTTTATCTGCCAGATTATAGGCAATCCTTGGGTAGATGTAGGATACCACCTTACCTGCTTACAGGTTTCCTGAGATTCCTCCCAGCATGCCTCTCTCGTATTCTTGATCCTCTTATCAAAGATTGCAATATCAATTGGTGTATCGATACCTTCTTTGAATGCTACTATGATGAGGATTCAAATTGTTCCAATATGGATCCAGGACATAGTCTTAGCAACTTCTCTCTGGAGTTTACTGAGTTCCTTCTTGATCCCATCGATTGGAACTAGCTGCATTTCCATCGTATTTCTTGTGAGCTCTATAGGAATGACAATCTCTCCTTCGATCACTTTGTGTATGATGTGATGCTTTCTCTTTTTGAAGCTGAGAAACCGTTCCAATCTTCCCACAGTGAATCCATCGTATAGATTGAGTCTTGGATCCTCCTTCATGATTCTCATAAGGGCTTTATGAGAAATGGATGTCTGAAAAAAGAATCCAGACATATCTTCTTGCATCTCCTTCCTGAAGCTTTCTTCTTCACTCCGACTCATCTTTGGAGGATTTGTCCTGACTAAAGAACTCTTCTTCATAGATGCTCTCGTCTGAGGGTATATCCTCAAATTGATATACCTTACTAGATCTTGGAAGTAAACAACTTCCTCCATTTCTGGAGTTGTTTCAAACTGTCGCACTTCCCGCTTCTGGTTCTTCGGACAATCGGGTGAGATATGCCCTCTAGCTCCACAAGTATAGCAGTTACAATCCTTGAATCTTTCGTTATCTCGTGTAGCTGCTGTTCGGAACGTCTTTCTAGTGGGAGTTCTTCTTGTACTCCTCTGGTTTGATTCTGAGGATGAGGCTTGACATCTTGAACTCCTTCTTGATGATCCAGGCCTTTGTCCTGATTTATAGCTTCGGACCTTTGTTTGGACCAAAAGGATCTTCGTCTTTTGGACCTCCATCCTCTGTTTCTTTGTATGTAAGGATGACCTTTCTTCATCCTTTTTTGTTTCCTTGGTTTTCTTTCAATGATGCTTGGAAGTGTTGGCGTTCGATAATTTGGTTAACGTGAACTATTAGGGTTCCATACGTTTCTAGATCAATGGAAGCAAGAAAATATAGAAACGTATTACCTTTCACTAGGGTATGTTGAAGAAGAAACATTCTAGCCGACAGCCTGCGCAACCTCATCGTTTTGGTTATAACTCTCTCATCCGATCTCAAATTTGAGTGATATATTCGCCAAAATGATTGTCTTTTCAGTGGCTTTCCAACGGTGTATCATACATCCATTTTGGAGATCTAATCGATTTTAGAAAAATTATGGAAGTTGATGAACAGCAGCAAATAATCTTCCGATCTTCTACTGTATTCCCAAGTCGAATCTTGACGTCATGTGAGCGACGATCCTCAAGATCTTCTCAATCTGTTGTTCTCTCACCATCCTCACAGTGTTAGGCGTGAATTACTTTTCAGTTAGGGTTTCCGAACAGCTGAGATGACTTATATATGGGCTACAGCAGAGATCAGGAAGAGAAATTAGAGTTGATCCTCCATTGGGCTTAAGTATCCAAGCTTAGCCCAAACCTTATACTTAAGTCCAATAATAATAATATGTACCACTAAAATATTATTACTGCACTACCGTTCTAATCCCATAATTACGTTATGGGCTCCTTCTTATTATGAGCCCGACAGTCTCCCCATGTTTAAGATATACAATGCCCATTAATTAATTAAGTTACTGACAACTCCATTAATTAATATCTCATCCGAGAGTAGTACACTCAATCTCATTATCATGCCAGAATAAATCCACCTGCAGGGTTTACATGATAATCCTTATGAGCTCCTCAAGGGGACATCATCAACCTATAACGGACACGGATTCCTTCTACAATCAACAGCACACAATAGAGATAACACTATTTCCCAACTCACCGAGTTTGTTGATTTAATTACATGTAAATCTCACCCATTGATGAATCAAAGAAATACATATTGTTTTACGTGTCGAGGTTATTGTATAGGGATTAAGAGCACAAACATCCATAATAACTGAGATCAAGTTCTCTATATAGTCAGTATAAGTCGAACGATCTCAAGCAGTCCTGCTCAATACATACAGAGTGGACTAATGTGATTCTATAGTCACGACAAACTAATACAAAATCACACTACAACCATCCCGATAGAGAGTCCCCGTCTATCTCGATTATGAGCATCTATTTATACTTTATAAGAAAACTTATAATATGATCTTTCGCGTGTTGTCGCACAACATATTATCTACAATATAAAGTAAAGGGATTATTGCATCGATATATAAATAAATTATAAGACGCAATCATTTGATCATATTGTAAGACAAATTTTGCATTTATCAAAATAATAAACACAAAAGAAATTACAAAGATAATCCGAGATGGATTGAACTTGAGAATTGAGTAAACAATCTCTAGTTATCCTCTGATTCCTCTCTTAAGTTGACTTCTTTGACTTTATCAACTTTCGGAGTCGGATCTTCGAATGAAGCTTGTTCGCACTCGGGTTTGACTTGAAGCTTTAAATGTTTTATTCGGAGGCGTCGAGCCTTTATTCGGATTAAACATTGACTTGAAGATTTATTGCAAAGAACGCCATTCAATTTGGTAGAGCACCGCTGACTTCACGAATATCGTTGGATGAACTTGACTTGAAGAAACATTGAATTTGAGGGACTCTGCACCTTGATCTCAGATTGAATGTCGTTTCTAGATCGATCTTTGAAGAATAACTTGATCTTTGTAGAGATTCTAAGTTTCTTCAGAGCTCTTCGGGTTTTCAGGATTTTTCAGAGTGAATGGAATGATGACTGAAGATCCTTATATATAGGTGTAGAAAATAACCACTTGTGAGATATTTTCTCCTTGAAAATATATGTTGGGCTTTTCTCCTTTAATTAAGCTTGCTGGACTGGATATGAGCCTATTTAATTTAATTAAACCTGTAAGATTTGACTTGGGCCTATTTAATTTAATTAGGTCTGCTAGACTTGATTTTCTGGGCTTGTTGACTTGAATCAAGCCCACTTGACTTGAATTGAGCCCATTTGACTTGGATTTGGGCTCAAATAATTATATTATTTATTTATTTATTTTAGGAATTAATTAATTTAAATTCCTTAATAATAAATAGTTAATCAATATTTAATATATTCTCCTTTGCATTTTTATTTATTAGGCAATAAAATTTAATTGCCTATAAATGCCCCCTTGCATTTTGTTCACTAAAATTTGTTCTTGAAGTGGACAAATTGCAATAATTATTTTTTATATAATTTCAGCCCAATACAAGCCCAATGATAACGTACTTTCAAATTATCCAACTTTATGTCTTGAGTGATTTTGAACTAAGATACGCCAAATCCATTCCAAATATAGATATACCAAATCCACTCCAACTATATGGCAAGATTATCTCATGTACTATTATTTAGTGAATCTTCAACTTTCTTATTTAAATACCAAGAGATAACCTTAATATTTGTTGTAGATAATTCCAAATATTCATAATCCAAATCATATCTTCTGCACTCCCAGTACCGTATGATGTATTAGATTGTATCCCAAATTTGCTTTCAAATATCCTTGATATCTAGCCGAAATAACTTGCTATTTAACTTGATGTACAAGAAAATTAACTCAATTTTCCATGGAGATAAACTCAAATAATTCCGAATCTATCCCGTTCTCCTAATACTAGTAGAGTTCAGAATATAACCTCAAGATAAGCTCAAATATTCACAAAATCTTTCACCTGTAATCCACATAAATTTCAACACTATATATATGAGAAAAATTCATCCTTAGATTTCCACTTCCCATCCAACGAAACAAGAGGTAAAGAGTATCCATCCCTTCTTCCTTTTAATTCTTCTTCAGATTTCGCATGATACATTCCTTTTCCATCTTGCAGATTGCAACACCTCCTACCATATAACAGTAAGCAGTGTAATCTTTTCATTCTTTTTTTCCTTGCTTCTTCTTGCTCTTTTCCTTGGCATAAATACATGTTTCTTTTATCTTTATTTTGCAAAGGAATACTTGTCTGTATATTTTCCTCCTGTTCTTTGTCCTCCATCTTTAATACGCATATGAACCTTGAAAAAAGAAGATCGAGAACATTCTTGTTAGTAGTATGAACAGAACTAGCGATCGATGATGAAACGGGCACTCGAGACTAACATTACGCATTCCTGGCGACTAGGAATTTTATTCCAGTCGGAGGTAGTGATGAGTCCGACGTTCGCACTGAATATCAAGCAATAATTTCTGGCAAGCTATCTCTCCGATCGCAGCGGTGGTTGTCGGGTGTTGCAAACGAGAGGCGACGCCGTGCATCGATCCTTGAAGTTTTCCACAGCGACATCCCGTAATGGCGACGACATTTTAGGACCAGCGTTGCGCATTCCTAGTGACTAGGAATTTTACTCCAGTCGGAGGTCGCGACGAGTCCAATATCCGAACCAAATATCAGGCACTATTTCTGGAAATCTATTTCTCCGATCGCAGCAGTGGCTGTTGTGTGTTGGAAATGAGAGGCGACGTTGTACGTCGATCCTTGAAGTTTTCTGCAGCGACACCCTACAATGGCGATGGTATTTTGGCGACGAATCTGACCGGACTAAGTTCGGAGGCAGATTTGACCTGGTAGTCGTACGAGACCTCAGCCATAGCTGCTGCTGTTGTCGCTGGTGAATGGAGTTGGCTAGCAACGATCGACGAACAGTGAGAAACTAAAGTTGAACTTCAGCGACGGGCAACTTTCGCAGTGCTTACAACGGATCTGGAACGGCCGGCGAAGGCAGCGCACGGGCAGCGGTTGTGGTCGAGACAGCGGTGGCTGTTCATTACTGGTGGTGGAAAGGAGTACAACAACTTCGTTTGGTTGGGAGGAAAGTGGAGTTATGTGTTTGAAGAGAAAGTTGCGTGAACATGGAGAGGACAACTCCCGTGCCTTCCTAATTCCTTGCAATTTTGACTTTCCTTCTTGGAATTCAATTGATCAAAGACCAAATCAATTTTTTTATTTGATCCTCAAAGTTTGATCCATTAAACTTAATGAATTTGGGCTTGCAACAATATCTCTTCATGAGTTTTGGGCCATGTAATTTGATTATCAAAATCAAAGCCCTTTTTATTTCACTTTATTCATTTCATAAAATGCTATAACTTGGGCTTCAACCTTCAACACTTAAAAGCTTAGCTTAAATTTAATTCATGCATTTGTTTAAACACGAATTAATTTAATTGCTCCCCTTAATATTTTGAGCTTCGTCCATTATCACGAGTTTAATTTATAGTTTTGAATTTTAATAATTAATTGATCCCATAAATTTATTTTGGGCCCTTTAATTAATTAAATTCATAAACTTAAATTATTTTCATGCCACTTTCTGGTCTTCTAACATTCCTTCACTTATTTTGCAACTTATTCGCTCTTCGACATGGTTTTCTTCTGAAATGCTACGGGATAGTCCGGTTCAAACTACTTACTAATCCTCGATAATGAGCGTCAACCTTTGAATAAAGGGACCCGCCTTTTGGTCGAGAAATCTCTGTTAGGGAATCATGCAACAACTCTTTCTAATCTTAAGAACGACTTCTACCTGGAATGTTGGTTTCATGAGCTTACTTTGGGGAAGAATAATATAACTTGGACTTTGAAGGGAGCTGATATTGAGCCAAACCCTAGTTCAGAACCCTTACCATCTTTGGGATGATGCATCTTGAAAGGAAAAGGTAAAGTAACTTAGGAAGAGCCGATTAAGTTTCTTGGAGATTCTCACTACATCGAAGGGTATTGGGAATGGACCGAAGAAGTTCTAAGCCGATGCCGACCCCTTCTTCGAAACATCAAGCTTTACGATGCTATCTTTGCATCTCTCTTTACTTATGATTGCAGCTGCGAAGTTATTAAAGCTTTCTGCGAGGCTTGGTGTTCTTCTACCAACACTTTACTCACCATACATGGGGAAATGTCAATTTCTTTGTTGGATTTATACAACTTGATGGGGGTGCCTTTTGCTGGTTACTTGTATGATGAAGCTATTCCGAGCTTAGCAGAACTGTTTTTCACAAGTAATGAATTATGTATCCCGCGCAGCTGTAAATATTTACTCGATGCTTATCACTTGCTTTGCAAGAATGCTAATAGGAAAAGTGTAACGATTGATCAATAGGTGGATTTTTGGTCTAAGAAGATTGTAACATACCTTGCATCTCCTAAGCGTGTCGAAAAAAAGTCAACTACTCAGCCCAAAAAACTTATAATCCAACCGACATTATCACGAGTCACCATTCATGGACATATAAACCAAGAAGAGACCTATCTAGCCACTCATTTAGCATGCTGGCTTTGTACTTTTGCACTTCAAGGTAATGCATTGAACTTGATACGGTTGAGTACCATTAAAGTGGCGAGTTTAACGGCTGCAGGAAAAAAGTGAGCCTTGCAATTCCAGTATTGACGAGCATCTATCGTGGTCTGAACACAATCTCGACTTCATCAAATCCATCTGAAGTTAAATCAATATTCCCTGTTCACTTTGTTCATGCTTGGTTGGATCATTATTTCAAGACTCATTTTCCAATTGGTAGTAAATTATCTCATTCTCGAATGGTAGCTTACTCTGGCAAATAAGGTGCAAAATACTTTGATCATGATGACGCTTGCAAATGAATTCAAACAGCTGATACTGCATCGTAGACTTGCAATATTTTTTCAAAAGATACAGCCATCTATTATGTGGACGATGGGAATAATGATTGGAATAGTTGGACCCATCTTGTAGCTATTCATACAAGTTATCTTACCTTGAGGCAAGGTGGCCATTACGTGATGGAACCATATTTCCTCATAGATTTGCTCGTCAATTTAGCTTTCTGCAAGATGTTCCTAACATGCTTAGAACAAACCTTCGCAAGGCCTCTTTGGAAGAAGGATTTGACCATTGGTGGCATTCTACCATGTGTAACTCTAAATCCGAAGCTTATTTTCCATGTACAGCGTCAGCTCTTAAAAATTATTCCACATTTGAATATAAAGAGTGGTGGAAGCAAGTCCATGGCACTTGCTTATCTGATCATATCAAAGACCTGATTACCCCAGTATCAGCCCCTCTAGGAAGAAGTAGATATCATAAAAGACTTTGATGAAAACAACCAAGAGGTTCAAGATATTTCTCCAGTGAATGATGAAGTTTTACAACCTGCAGTGCATAAAAGGAAGAAATGTTTCCCTCGGTCTACAGAAAGTCGTAACGCCTCTACTGAACCTGGAAGAGGAAGAAATCTATTTTTCACTCTGAGAAACAAAATAATGAGGTTTCTTTTATTCTCTCTCCTCTTTCTCTTTCTTTATTTTCCCTTTTACGAAGCTTTCTTTAATATTGTAGGTTGCGCCGATGATTTCTAGTTCTAAGGCTGCCGTAGGAAAGGAATTAGCTGTTGCTGCTACTTCAAAAGATTTGGCAGATGAGGTTGCCTCCTTTTCTTATCCTATTTTCCGTTATACTTCCTTTTTTCTTTCACATTATCACATTTCTCTTCTTATCAGATCTTAGCTATCTCTTCAAGTTCTGATGGCTATGATGATTCTGATGAGAGTGATAGTGATGCATCACCATAGTGGTGAATTCTCCTTCAAAAGTATGCTAGTGATATCAGAATTTATATCTAAGAAGATTACTCATGATCTTAAAGGGAAGTTTGCTCAGAGTGCACGGAGAAAAATAAGAAGAAAACTTAAACGGACTCCTCTCGAGTTTTTATCAACTCTGAGACAAGAAATATTTGCCTTGATAAAGGAAGTGAAGGTTCTTAGATTCGACTGTTCTCCTTTAGAGGAAACCCTGGATCCTTTATTTGACAAGGTTGATGCTTATACCGCGGCAAAATTGAAGTCTGATGAAGCGGCATCCACGGGGAATTATGCATAATGCTTAGCCGATGTCAAAGGTCGTCTTCAGAATTGTAAGGACAATCATACGACAGAGACAAATAAACTAAGACCACCTGGGCAGAATTGGAGTTGATAGGCAAAGAAATGGTTAATCTGTATAATGGAAAGAAGACTTTGTCTGAAGCAGCTGATCGTCTCCAACAAACTCTCTATCGTGCTAAGAAGGAAGTTAAGCTCATAGAAGAGGATATCCATGCACTTGACAAAGCGGCTGTCTTGAAAGAATTATCATCTGAAGATGAGAAGGCAACTCTGAAGTCTGTTCTACAAAGCATACTCTCTTATAACTTTCTCGCTTAGTATAAGACTACTTTTCTTTTAGTTTGTTCCTTTATTTATTTATTTATTTTCTTTCCCCTTTTATGTTTTTGAACATTTAATGACATCATCAATAAAGTCCATTATCTTCCTTACTTCTCCTTTATTGTTACTTTACATCTTTACTTTGTTTTCTTGTCCTTCATATTTACTTGTTATCTTCATGCTCCAATTTATTGCTTGCTTCACAAACTTAATATCAATAAACCAAAACATGACTGAACTTAGCAGAATGTCAAGCTGCCTACGTACCTCTTTGCAGAGGATCAAGTCATAACATAGTTCAAAGGTACATGTTTTAGTTTGAATGGGTGGTGCCGTACACAGTTTATACTCATGCGGGCTAAGAGTGACTATTCTTTAACCACTTTAGACAAAGTAGGATATTTAATGCTTTAACCACTCAAAATACCTGAGTGGGGTGAACTAATAGTTTAACCACGTATAACAACATTTGGTGGGTGTTGTACACAGTTTATACTCATGCGGACCATGAGTAACATCTAGTTTATGCTCGTGCGTCATAGAGCATTCCTTGGATTTGACTAGTTTACGCGTAGTAGCATTTCAGGAATTTGTCATTTATGGGGGCAATTCCCACACCATCTTCAGATATCAACTTGTATACACCATTTGTATACACTTCTTTCACAACATGTGGGCCACCCCACTTTGGCAAGAATTTATTTCCAACTCGGTGAGTGATGACAATAGGCCTTCTCACTGTGAGGACTAAATCTCTGACTTGAAAAGAACGTATCTTTACTTTCTTGTTAAACGTTCTGGAAAGGCGAGCTTGATAGCATTCAAGTCTCTGTTGTGCTTCCAACCTCTTCTCATCAAGTGCTTCTAGCTCTTCGAGACGCAGTCGTGCGTTCTCTTTTTCCGTCAAACCTTCTTGTATAGCTATTCTCAAATATGGGATTTGCTTTTCAAGGGGCACCACAGCTTCAACCCCATATACTAAAGAATACGAAGTAGCTTGAGTAGGCGTTCTATAAGTGGTTCGATACGTCCATAAAACTTCATAAATCCTTTCATGCCAGTCTCGCTTTGACTTTGAGACTACCTTCTTCAACAGATTACATAGCGTCTTGTTGAAGGCTTCAGCGAGCCCATTAGTTGTTGCATTGTACATAGAAGATTTCCTTTGCATGAAGTTAAATTTCTCACAAAGATTATCAATCAAAAGTTACTGAACGGCCTCCCATTATCGGTGATAATGTCTCCATAACTGTATATGATGTTAATGCGGATGAAATCAGCAACATTTTCTTTCTTCACTTCTCTCAAGGGTACAACTTCTTCCCACCTGGAAAAGTAATCAGTGGCAGCCAGAATATAAAGATGGTCTCCAGAAGACTTCGTCAATGGCCCCACCACATCTATGCCCCATGCATCAAATGGCCAAGAAGAAACTGTCGGATGTAATGTTTCAGGAGGTTGATGAATGAGATTTGCATGATACTGACATGGCTGACATCTTTGTGCATAATCTATGCAATCCTTCACCATAGAAGGCCAGTAATATCTCATCCTCTTGATCATGAAATGTAACTTAGGTCCGGATTAATGGGTGCCACATACTCCAGAATGAACTTCCTCCATAGCTCGAAGAGCTTCTTCATCACTTAAGCATCTTAAGAGAATACCATCAAATGATCTTCTATAGAGTGTATCTTTATAATAGAAGAATCGTGGTTCTCTATGTCTAACATAAACCCTTAGGTGTGGATCATTAGGGAGCTTATCATACTTCAAGTAATCAACGAACGGCTGATGCCAGTCTTCTTTCTCAATATCAAACACCTCTATTGTGCAATACTGAACTTCTTCACAATCTTCTTTCTCAAAGAAGGGAGGTACCACCCAACTTTTGCAGATCGGCACTTGAAAATGTGCTTCGGGCATTGCTATAGTTGATGCTAGCTTTGCCAAAGCATCAGCTTGCTTGTTCTTGCTCCTTGGTAGATGTTCAATTTCTACATCTCCAAGCCAATTCATAAGCCTTTGAGCATAGTCATAGTACAGACGTAGCTCGGGTTCCTTAACCTCATATAAGCCAAGTAACTGGTTGATTATCAACAATGAATCTCCATATACCTTAAGGTGTCGTTGCTTTACATCTACTGCCATCTCCAAACCAAGTATAAAAGCAGATTTTCAGTTAGATTGAATGAATATGGCAGAACTCCTCCATCTGAGGTCACAAATACAACTCCGGCGTCGGCTCCTTCTCTGTGAGCAGCTCCATCGAAATACATCTTCCAAGGAGGACTAATTTCAATGGCCAATATATCTTCATCGGGGAGATCATCAGACAACTCCCATTCGGCAAGCATAGGATGATCGGCCAAGAAATCTGCCAACACTTGCCCTTTCACCGCTTTTTGAGGAACATAGATAATTTCAAATTGCAGCAGTTGAAGATACCACCCTGCGAGCCTATCAGAGAGAACTGGCTTTGATATGATGAACTTTAATGGGTTGGCCTTTGAGACCAAGTAAATAGTATGAGCTTGAACGTAGTGTCTTAATTTCTGAATCGCAAAGATGAGAGCAAGAGAAATCTTTTCAATTGGTGAGTATTTTAACTCATTTGGGATCATTGTCCTACTCAGATAGTACAACGCACACCCCTTTCCTTCATCGTTATTTTGTGCAAGCAAGGCTCCAACTGATCATTCTTGAGCCGCTATGTAGAAAATTAAAGGACGTCTGGCTATCGGCTCAACCAACACTGGCAGCTTCATCAAGTATGTTTTAATGTTGTCGAAGGCCTTAGTACAAGCTTCATCCCATTCAAATGGGCCGCCTTTCTTCATAAGATGGCCGAATGGTTGGCATCGACCGGCCAAATTTGATATGAATCTTCTCAAGTATGCCAATTTACCTTGCAAACTCTTGAGCTCATGTATGTTTCGAGGCACCTGCATTTTCATGATTGTATCAATCTTTGCTTTGCCAATCTCAATGCCATGATGTCGGACAATGAATCCAATGAACTTTCCAGAAGAGACTCCGAATGCGTACTTAAGTGGGTTCATCTTGAGTTAGAATTTTCTAAGACGCTCAAATGTTTGTCTTAGATCCTTAAGATGATCCTTTTTCTTCTTTGATTTCACCACGATGTCATCAACATAACATTCGACATTCTTATGGAGCATGTCATCAAATATCTTTTGCATGGCTCGTTGATAGGTGGCACCAGCATTCTTCAAGCCGAATGCATGACATTATAGCAATATATTCCTTTCGGAGTGCGGAAGGCTGTCTTTTCTTGATCTTCTGGAGCCAGACTAATTTGATTATAGCCGGATGACCCATCCATGAACGAAAGAACTTCATGACCAGTTGTTGCATCAATCATGAGTTCAGTAATTGGTAGTGGAAAATCATCTTTTGGGCATGCCAAGTTCAAGTTATGGAAGTCGACACACACTCTAAGTTGCCCATTTTCTTTCCTCACCAGTACAATGTTAGAGAGACAAGTAGGATACTTAACTTCTCGTATCTTGCCCATCTCAAGAAGCTTATTAACCTCAGCTTCAATCAATGGAACCAGCTCTGGCTGAAATCGATGTTGCATTTATTTAACTGGCTTGGTTCCTTCCTTTACTGCTAAATGATGAACTGCCACTTTCGGATCAAATCCAGGCATTTCCTTGAACGACCATGCAAACACATCTCTAAACTCTTGAAGAAGCTCAATGTAAGCTTTTTCTTCATCAACTGTCAACAAAGCACTTATGTAGGTTGGAAGTGGGTCATTGGCATCACCCAAATTAATCTCCTTCAATTGATCAATTGTAGATTTGACACCCTCTTCAAATTCAGGAGGAGCGTCATCAGCATCTTCATCTTTAGTTGAGGTCTCCTCTCGTATAGTGACATGATTTACCGTGGAAACTCCCTCCCAAAATTCTTGCCTTTGAAAATGCGGATTAGACCCAACTTGTTCATTTTCTCCCACTTTAACAATGCTCTCCACTACATAGCCATCTCTCCTCATTTCGACGATATTGCAAAGTAGATCTCTTTCTGCACTGTGTAATTCTGTTTGCATGATAATGGAATGAACAACATCTGATGAGCCTACACTTTTTCGATCATCTTCTTCACTTCGGGTGAAGATTATTGTTTGTTTCTTAGCTTTCAACATAGTATCACATGATATAGTCATGAAATGTCGTCTTTTAATGCGAGATAGGATCGACTATGTATCTTTGGGAAATTTGGGAACTTGGTAGTCTTTTTAACTCCCGCTGGTCTGAGTCTTTCAAAGACTGAGACTTTCCCTGTCTTTCTATCCTCTTCATAAGATTCTTCTTTTTCAGAAAGAACTTCATCTTCAGTGATGTAGTTCGTGTTTGCCCTTTTGATCGCAATGCGAACAGGTTTTTACGGAACATATCCTAAACCTATTCTAGTATACTTGGAAGTACGACTATTATTTCAATGTCTCTTGAGTGGTATTAAATCCACTAGGAGTCTTATGAGACGGTTCATTTATCATAGCTTTTTCTTGAGGGTTATATCCAGCTTTTATAAGAAGTTTGTAAGCTTGTGGGCTATATGATTTAAAAACTGCTGCCTCAAATACATCTCCATGCTCAGTTTTAGCCCCTTGAATTGGGCGAGTGAACCCTTTGAGTGGAGGAGGAGAAGGCTTCTCAGTGTCAACCTTGGTAAGGGGTGGTGTCAACTCTCCTACTGTCTCAATAAACTGCTTGCTTTCCCCAAACCATGTAGCAGAAACACTATCCGTACTTTCTTTTTCTAGCTTTTCATTATTTTTCTCTTGCAGTGATCTTTCTTCTTGCTTGACAGCCTTGCTACTTTTTAGAAAATATCTGGCATCTGCAAAATACGACTCGGCTTCTGTGAATGACCTTTCATCACCAAGCACCTTTTTTACGTTACCTCCATTGTAGTATTTGAAGCACTGATGTAGCATAGAAGGAATCACTCTATTTTTGTGCAACCATGGGCGCCCCAAGAGCATGTTATATGATATTTTAGCATCAATGACATGAAACAGAACTGTTGAGGTTATCTTATCTATCATTAAGTCCAAGACTATTGTACCAAATGTTCTCTGACCTTCTTGATTGAACCCATGAATCGTCAATCGACTACTGCCTAGTTCATCAGTTGAAATCCCTAACTTCTTCGATGTCATTAGAGGCAAGATATTGAATGCCGAACCTCCATCAATCAATATTCGATTCACCCTTTTCTCTTGAGTACAACCAGCTACAAACAAGGGTCGATTGTGAGGTTGTGAACCGAGCAGTAAGTCTTCCTCTATGAAGGTAATTTTCTTAACATGGGTCTTGCTTTCATCTCTAGGCTCAACCCTGTGTAGTTGAGCTTCGCTTGCCATGTGACATGAAGAATCAGTTTCACCGTCTGCAGAAGTAGAGTTTGTAGTTGCATCCTCATCTAGAAAAATCTTGCCTTGCTCAACCAATCGCATAACTTTGTCTTTAAAGATAAAGCAATCTTTAATAGAATGACCCACCAGTCTATGATACTTATAGTATTTCGAATTGTCAGTTTGTCCCTCCTCTTCTGGTCGCTTCATTTCAGGAAGCTCGATAAACTTGTCTTTGAGTAGATCATCAAATATGCCTGGGACATCCGAGTCTAAGAATTGGTACCTTCTTTCTTGCATCTCTTTCAAGGTCAATCTTCTTTGTCCCCTTTCTTGGGAATCATTCTTTACTTTATCATCCTTTTCATTTTTATTCCTTAGAAATTTGACAGTTGGTGCATTTTTCGCCATGGATTCCTTTTCGGAAGATTTGTTGTAGGATTTGTCCCCTTTTCTGGTCTCTTGCTTTTCTTTATATTTGTAGGATCCATAAATCGATGGCTCTACAACTCCACTTATCCCCATACTTAGCTCCATGTCGTGAGCTCTTGTGGCCAAGTCTTCGAAGGTTTTAGGTTTAATCCCTTGAAGTATGTAACGAAGGCTCCACTGCATTCCTTATGCGCACATCTCGATGGCAGAGACTTCAGACAGTCGATCTTTACAATTTAAGCTCAAATTTCTCCATCGATTGATGTACTCAGTTACTGGCTCATCTTTTAATTGACGAGCGTTAAGTCAAATCTATCATACTAACCGTTCTCCTAGTGCTGTAGATACGGTTAAGGAATTGTTGTTCCATCTGATCCCAACTATCTATAGAATCGGCTTCCAAGTTAGTGTACCATTCAAAAGCATTTCCCTTTAGAGAACGAACGAATTGTCTCACCATATGATCTCCGTAAGTTCCAGCATTATTGCACGTTCAATGAAATATGTTATATGTTGCCTTGGATTACCTTTGCCATCAAACTGTTGGAACTTAGGGGGTTGATAATTCGGTGGTATCCTCAAGTTGTCAACCCTCCTAGTAAAAGGCTTAGCATAAGTGAATGAAGGCTTGGAGCTCTCTTCAAATTGGTCCTTCATTGTCCAAGTATAATGCTTTTCAGCTGGCTGATAGAAACCATTCCATGAAATGTTCAGTTCTTTTTCAATCACCTTTTTTCTCATCGACTGACGTTTTGCGGAGTCATTTACTTCATTTTTAGCATCTTCATCTTGCTTTTCGTTTGTCTGGCTTGTTTAGGCACCATCCATTTTCTCCATTAGCTCGAAGATCAAAGTACCTTGTTATTAGCTTTGCTTGGCAAGTGCAGCAATGGATTCCGTCAAGCTTGCCGATTGCTCTTCGAAAGACAAAGAGTGTGTTGTCATAGCTAAGGCTATGGATGAATCAGACGATGAATTTTCTTCATATAGATGAGTTGAGCTAGCTGAGTCGCTTTCCTTGTCTTTATCATCATATGGTATTACTTTAGCGGTAACTCCAACTAAAGAATTTGTCTTTGAAGAGGCTTCAGATCGCGCCATCTTTGACATGCTTCTGGTTGTAACATTAACGTCTTCAACTTGTAGTTTTGAATACTTGGAGCTAGAAGCTGATTCGGTGACTCTGAGTGGAGCCACCTTGCTTTGCTTATAGAGAGGAGATGAGAGGTAGAAGCAGTCCCACCGGGCTTGCTAAAATTTGTAACAACAAATTTTGTATTTATTAATAATAAACACAAAAGAAATTACAAAGAAAATCCGAGATGGATTGAACTTGAGAATAGAGTAAACAGTCTCTAGCTATCCTCTGATTCCTTTCTTGAGTTGACTTCTTTGACTTTATCAACTTTTGGAGCCAGATCTTCGAATGAAGCTTGTCCGTACTCGAGTTTTACTTGAAGCTTTAAAACATTTTATCCGGAGGCATCGAGCCTTTATTCGATTCATACATTGACTTGAAGATTTATTGCAAAGAATGTCGTTCAATTTGGTAAAGCACCGTTGACTTCACTAATATCGTTGGATGAACTTGACTTGAAGAGAGGTTGAATCTGAGGGACTCCGCACCTTGATCTCAGATTGAATGTCGTTTCTAGATCGATCTTTGAAGAATAACTTGATCTTTGTAGAGATTCCAAGTTTCTTCAGAGCTCTCCAGGTTTTCAGGGTTTTTCAGAGTAAATGGAATGAGGACTGAAGATCTTTATTTATAGGTGTAGAAAATAACCACTTGTGAGATATTTTCTCCTTGAAAAGATATGTTGGGCTTTTCTCCTTTAATTAAGTCTGTTAGACTGGATACGGGTCTATTTAATATAATTAAGCCTGTAAGATTTGACTTGGGCCTATTTAATTTAATTAGGCCTGCTACACTTGATATGCTGGGCTTGTTGACTTGAATCAAGCCCACTTGACTTGAATTCAGCCCATTGGACTTCAATTAAGCCCATTTGACTTCAATTGAGCCCATTTGACTTGGATTTAGGCTCAAATAATTATATTAATTATTATTTATTTATTTATTTTAGGAATTAATTAATTTAAATTCCTTAATAAATAAATAGTTAATCAATATTTAATATATTCTCCTTTGCATTTTTAAGTATTAGGCTATAAAATTTAATTGCCTACACATATTATTCTTATTTCAAATAAATTGTTATAACATTGTTCATACTAAAGCTAGACTTTTAGTATACAATCCAACAATCTCCCACTTATACTAAAAGACTATGTTGTCATGTCTTCTGTCATACGTCTGATTTCCACTCCCACTACATGACCATCAAAAGCTCTCGCCTTAAGGTCCTTGTAAATGGATTTACTAGGTTTTCATCCAATGCAATCTTGGCGAGAACAACCTTTCCCTCATTATATGATTTCTCGTAATAGGTGGTATTCGGGCTCCGTGTGTGTAATTGCCTTATAGGCTCGTGATTCCTTCAAGTTTGCAAATGCATCATTAATATCACAATAAATTGTGATAACCTTGGACAAACTTAAAAACATTTCGAAGTCCATCATGAAGTTTCTAGAGTCATATAAATACTTTGGCTGCCTCAGAGGCTCCAATTTATTATCTTTCCATGGTGGATTCCGAGATATATTTCTATATAACACTCCTCCATCTTATGACTCTACTTCCTAAAATTAAACACATACCTTTGAGGTGGATTTACTGTCGTCCCTATCTGATTTGAAAAAATCTGAATCTATGTAACCTATAAGAAGCAGTGAATCTGTTCGGTAAGTCCACATATAATTTCTAGTCCTTTTCAGGTACATAAGTATATGTCTTACCACAGTTCATCATTCTTGTTTCGAGTTACCTTGATACTCACTGACCATGCCTTCGGCAAAATAGATATCCGATCTCGTGCATAGTATTCCTTAGATTAAGCTTCCTTATTCGCCGAAGCATAAGGAACCGCTTTCATCTCCTTTATCTTCTTTTGTGTCAAGACACATTTCCTTAGATAAAATCATATGCTAAAACCAGTAAGGATTGCATCATTTCATGAAACTTGAGATAAACACAACATCCTATCTTGTGATCAATATGATCACAAGGATATATTTTGCTTCTCTTAAGTCCTTCATTTCATACTACTTTATCAACCATACTCATACGCCCGAAAATACTCTTTCATTGTCTCCAATGAGCATTATATCATCTACGTACTGTACAAGAAATACCAACATGTTTCCGTCACTCTTTTCAATACACAAGACACATTCGCACATTGAATAAATCCATATACCTGGATTTCCTCATCAAAACAGATGTTTCATGATCTTGAAGTTTGCTTTAGTCCATCGATGGACACCTTTAAGCTTACAATCAAAATGCTCTTAGCCCTTTTCAATGAATCGCTCTATTTGCTTCACATCGACATTTTCTTCAAGACTTCCAATCAGGAATGCTGTCTTGACATCTATTTATTGTACCTCATATTCAATATGAACAACAAATAAAAGAGTCCGGATCGACTTAGGGATAGCTACCGGCGAACAGGTTCCCTCATAATTGAATTCTTTCTTTTTGAGTATACCTTTTCGCAACAAGCTTTAATTCCAAGGTTTTCACCTTACCTTATGATCCTCTTTTATTTTGTATGACCACTTCCAATGACTTTTACACCATTTATTTGTTCTACAGGCTCCTAGATTTAATTTAGAATCCATAGATCTCATTTCATAATTCATTGCAACTTACTAAGATTCCGCATTTTGATCTTGTAGTGCTTCGTCATATATTGTAGTGCTTCGTCATACCCAGTCTCACGACTCTCCAAAAATATAAATCTTTTGGGTTGTAAAACAACTCTCCCACTACGATAGGGCACTAAATGCAATTGTGTATCAGATGTGACACGTGATGCAGTTTACCTTGTAGTATATCCTCTTGTACAATTGTACTAATACTATGTATTTTCCCTCTCATTTCCTTTAGAAAAACTTATACATGGTAATGTGATTTATTACATTGTCCTTTTCCAAAAATCTAGTGTTTGTATTAACAATCACCCTTCGATCTTTTGAACTAATAAATAAATCACCCTTCATTTTACTAGGATATGCAACAAACAGACAAACATTTATACGAATTACTGTTTCTAGGGCATATCCATAAAATGAATTATAGAATTTAATATAACTCATCGTCTAACTAACCATTACCATAAGAGTCTTATTCCATCTTTCTGCCACACCATTCCGCTTGGGTATGCCCGGTGTAGACAACTTGAGATTTAATCTCATCCTCTGATAAATAGCTCCTAAACTATCCTAAGAGGTACTCGTCACCACGAATAAATCGTAATGGCCATCTCTCGGCAAGATAGTCTTAAGATCTTATAAATCAGAATGAACCATTCCCAACATATCTTTATATGGCTCTATACCCCTTTTGCCTTAAAAGACCTTTAATCATTTTACTTTCAAGCAAGACGCAAGTCAGATAGTTTTCACTTCAGATAAACCCAACGGTCCATCGGCTATCAACCTTTGAATCTTACTCAAGTAAAATTGATCTAGTCTTAGATGCTAAAAGTATGTTTAGTTCATCTCCGAAGGCTCCTTTCTCTTACTAGAATTAGAAGATTTGTTATTAATTACTATTTGTTGAATCCTTAGGATAACATGATTTAAGAGTGTTCAAATTGTCATTAACATACCATAACAGATTATAGCTTCATCTCTCATCACTATGACCATGTCATTTAAATGAAATGGAGTATCCATCTGTAAATGCATAGAAACTGAAACTAAATTCTTTCTGTGAAAACGTACGTAAAGATAATTTCACATAATCAAACGTTTATCCATATTATAAAATAAATAAACAACTCCAACTGCAACAGCCACTACTCTCGTAGCTTTACCCATGTCTATAATAATAATAATCTCATCATCACTTAGTTGCAGACATTTAGTGATTCCAGTTTTTACACACAACGTGTCAGTAGATGTCATCACTAATCACGCTTCAACAACTAGTGAATGAGATGCAAACCTTGTTCATACCTTGATGAAAATGGATTTCCTTCGCCACATGTTTTGTTAGAAGTTGCCCACCATATACAACCTCTTGTATCTCAAGTAGAACTTGCTCAAAACATCTAGGCAAACTATGGAGAATAAAATTGACCTAGGTTTCCCTTTCAATATCCACTCCATTCATTCATCAATTCAACCATGACCTCCCGCCTATCAACCTTACTCAAGTATTCGAAGAGTTACATGAGACCAATATATTTCTATGAACCTCTCACCTCTTCACTAGAGACTTTTAATAGGCATCATAGGACATCCTTAGTGAGAACACATATGTTTTCCTAAGCAGTAAAATCAAAGCCAAGATTCTTTTCTAATCATCTAATTTTGGACCACTAAATATGTTTCTTTTAGTAAACAATAAGCGAGATAAAACCATTTGAAAATTACAGAGAATCCCAAATAAATACACCGATCAAATCTTCGAATTTATCCATTTATATTGATTCTCTCAAAACAATGTAAAAATAAAATTCATCGACATCACAAGCATCGTTAGTCTGCATGCCACGTTAGTGTGGACGTATAAAACCCGAACATTTACAAGAGAAGGTTTTACCCATTAATTTTATTCGTCAACCTAATCTCGTGACAAAATAATTAATAGTCGGTTCCTCTTTAGCCATGCAAATAATAGCAATGACTCCGTTCGGGAGGATACTTATTATTTACACCTAAGTGTACACCATTATTTGATCCCAAGTAATTGCGCAAGTTTATGTGCCTTACAGATGGAGAAGTACGCGCTTGGATAACTTCCTACAATCATCAATTATAAGTTTGTACCAATGAATTGCATATAAACTCATCCGTTAGGGAGGAATGTCTATGCCAACACGCAAGTTCATGTGTATCACATTGCAAACAATAATTACTTAATGAAGTCTCTACCAGTGATCCGTGAATAAACTCATCCGTTGTGGAGGAAGGCCTATTGCCAACACACAAGTTTACTCACATCACTTACAAACCAATAATGGAGGCCGCGGGAATTATTAACCAATCCCCTCTCCCATTTAGTAATTTAACACCGAGAGTTTTTACATGCATATAATATTCAAAATAAAATACACATCCTAGCGTGATCCTATTATGGCACATAAGGCAGTAAATCACAGAGAATCATACATAACATATATAACAATAATTAAATATTCCATCATCTATAAACAGTTATATATCAATGAATTCGATAGTTCGCAACTAAGCACGAATGCAGGCAACACAGATGGGGATCGACCTCCCCGCTGAGGTCGCAGGTCTTCAAGAATTTTCCTCCAGATTCCTTGCCCGGCAACCTGCTCCACCCCACGTCATTCTGCTCAGCAGCACTCACGAACAGTGCACGCCAAGCTCACCAACGTGCACGATCCGTGCAGCATAGGTACGCTTTCGTGCCATCCCCGCGCGCGCCTGCCAACCTTCATGCATCCAAGCTTGTCACACGAACGCTGCCGAGTGCTGTTCCGTGCACACAACGTCAGCTTCACGCCAGCATCCGTCAACCGTGCGCTCCTTCATGCAACCAAGCTCTCCCAAACGCCCGGCAAAGACTTGCCAACGTGCATTCTCACACGGCCACACTGCACACCAACAGGGCTACCTCGCCCAGCACAAGCCTGGCACTATGCGCTCTACGCTCGGCTACCACACAGGAGCTCATTGACACGTCTTCCCTCGTACATGCTTCCGCGCATCAGCCCCCCTACACCCGGCAGTCAACGAGCAACTTGAACTCAAGCCCTGCGCTCAACGTGTGCACCTCTATGCTCACCCGGCGGCTATCGTGTGCCAACAGGCTGCCTCGCCTGCCAGCATGCTCGTCACCTTGCACGTCTCCACGCTCTTCAAAAAACTCCTCACACGGCAGCCTAATTGTCACCGTGCATCCATAACTCGGCTACTTCTTGCTACCGTGCAATCTACCTGTCACCGTGTGTGGTCTGCTCGGCTGTCCGCGTGCCTGCTGCTCGCTAACAAGCACCATCGCATGGTTCTGTCCAAACGCCTGTGAACACTCACACGTTTGCACACTTGGCAACGAGCCCCTTCGCCTGGAAATTCTCTCCAGGCGCTCATCATCACCAGGCAAAACTCACGAACAGACTTCGACGATTAACCCATACCATTGACGATACAGATATGGAGTTTCACATAGGGATATTCATGGATTACTTAATAATACCAAAACCCTAATCCTCATGTGATTCTAATTATAATCAAACCACATATTCCACATAAACTCTAGCCTAACGTGTCACGCTTAACCACGAAACCGAAGCTCTGATACCAATTATTTACATTCGATCATTTGGTTAACGTTAACCGTTAGGGTTCCATACGTTTCTAAATCAACAGAAGCAAGATAACATAGAAACATATTACCTTTCACCAGGGTATGTCGAAGAAGAAATATTCTCGCCAACAGCATGCGCAATCTCACCGTTTTGGACATAACTCTCTCATCTGATCTCGAATTTGAGTGATCTAAGCGCCAAAATGATCCTCTTTTTTGTGGCCTTCCAACAGTGTATCACACGTCCAGTTTGGTGTTCCACAAAATTTTAGAAAAATCATGGAAGTTGACGAACAGCAACAGCAAACAACCTTCTGATCTTCTGCTGTATTCCCAAGTCCAATCTTGACGTCATGTGGGCTACGATCCTCAAGATCTTCTCAATCTGCTGTTCTCTCAACCTCCTCACAGTGTTAGGTGTGAATTACTTTTCAGTTATGGTTTCTGGACAACTGAGATGACTTATGTATGGGCTACAGCAGGGACCAGGAGGAGAAATTAGAGTTGGGCCTTCATTGGGCTTAAGTATCCAAGCTTAGCCCAAAGCTTATACTTAAGTCCAATAATAATAATATATACCACTAAAATATTATTACTGCACTACCGTTCTAATCTCATAATTACGTTATGGGCTCCTTATTATTATTAGCCCGACAGTCTCCCCATGTTTAAGATATACAATGTCCATTAATTAATTAAGGGATTATCACTAATAGATACACACGTTTAACCTAAATTACTATTAGATACATGAAATTTAAATAATTACTCTCACATACAAAATATTAAAGTAAAATATCAAATAACCTTATACTTTATACAATTTTAAACCAACAACCCTACCACTCACCCACCCACCGGCGTTGACTGGCGGCCGGACCGGCATTGACCGACCGTTGACCGGCATTGACCGCTGTTGACCACCAGCAGGACCGGCGTTGACCGTTCGCTTACCGCCACCTCCTGCTGCCGGAATTTAAAATGTACAAAAATAAAATTGTGCAGAACAATTGTGCAAAATGAAATTGTGCAAAACCAAATTGTGCAAAATCAATTTGTGCAGACAAATTGTGCAAATTGTGCAAACATATATGGGAATTTATGGCATTACAGTCATAGTTGTGTAGTTAGGAGTAATAGTGCTTTGAGCCATATAGTTTAAAACAATTATGCGTTTTTGTGTACCCCTTAGTAAGTGACCCCTTAATTAAATTACTGACAACCCCATTAATTATTATCTCATTCGAGAGTAGTACCACTAAACCTTATTATCATGCCGGAATAAATCCACCTGCAGGGTATATATGATAATCCTTATGAGCTCCTTAAGGGGACATCATCAATCTATAACGGACACGGATTCCAACTACAATCAACAGCACACCATAGAGACAACACTATTTCCCAACTCACCGAGTTTGTTGATTTAATTACAAGTAAATGTCACCCATTGATGAATCAAACAAATACATACTACCTTACGTTTCGAGGTTATTGTATAGGGATTAAGAGCATGAACATCCATAATAATTGAGATCAAGTTCTCCTATATAGTCAGTATAACTAGAACAATCTCAAGCGGTCCTGCTCAATACACACAGAGTGCACTAATGTGATTCTATATTCAAGACAAACTAATACCAAATCACACTACAACCATCCCGATAGAGGTCCCTGTCAATCTCGGTTGTGAGCATCTGTTTATACTTAATAAGGAAACTGATAATATGATCTTCCGTGTGTTGTCGCACAACATATTATCTATAGTATAAAGTAAATGGACTATTGCATCGACATATAAATAAATTATAAGATGCAATCATTTGATCATATGATTCTCATTTCAAATAAATTGTTATAACATTGTTCATACTAAAGCTAGACTTTCAGTATACAATCCAACATGAAGATCGTTACTCTCGCAGCATAAGGGTACTGTCTTGTTGATTCCCCTTAATCTCTTGTAATTTTTGTGAAGTGACGCTTGATTACACCACTCTGCATTCTTGGCTTTAAGGAAGGACATTTTCCTTGCTATTGAATCCAAGTCACATGGTTCATATTCTTTGATCAACATTTCTCTCCATGGGCTTGGAGTCTTGGCAAAGAACAGGTGGAATACTTCCTCCTCCTTGATCTTCGATTTCCATCTATACTCTGTGAAGAGTTTGATGTACTCATCTACGTGACAGATGTCAAGTAGTTCCAGGCTGTATAGAGCATTTCTATACTTCTTCTTCTTTTCTTCTTCCATTCCATCGAAGTAACCTACTCCAATGAAATGGATCTAGAAGATCTTGGCCATGCGATCAACAATATTGCCGAAGTCTACGCATTCCATGGCCTCCTTCTTGACTTCGTCTGAGAGCACCTCACATGCTTATTTTACTGATCCTTCCAGGGACATAGTAAGGAATCTTATTAACCCTTCTTTATCCAGCTCTAGTGCACCTCCTGCAATCTTCATTGCATTTGTCCACTCGTCGATCAAGGTCTCTCTATTCTTGAAGTCAGAGTGTCGAGGTTTATGATCAACCCATATGGATTTATCGGTTCAAGGTGAGACCGACCATGGGGGTGTTTTGTAGATTAGATCCTCAAACTCGGCTTTCTCCGGTTGACAATCCCATCGCCTTCATCCTGAAATTTTCTTAGTTTTGGGACGTCTCTTCTTGTCTTGCTTCATGGACTCCTTGTGATCAAGAAGTTCCTTCATTTTGTCTTAGATCATGCTGCATCTGAGGAGCCTGAGACTGCAGTTGAGAGTAAAGTTTATCCAACATTTATCTTTAATTAGATTTACGATAGTTAGTCCTTCAAAGGACTCATATAGATCTTGTAGATCCTCAAGATTCGCTCTTTCCATCTAGGGATGTGAATTCTCCTCGAAGGATAGCAATCATCTTCTCACTCTCGGTCTTTGGTCTTGTGACCTCCGTCGTCTTCTCCTTTTGATGTAAAAGGGGTTCTATTACGAAGGTTGATGGCAACCTTCCTCCTAGTCTTCTCCTGTCACTTTGGTTTCCAGGTGTTCTAATTGATTTATCAGCTTCTTGATGAGGTTAAGTTATTTGTTCGTCTCCACCTTATCCATCTTTAGGCTGATTTCAAATATCATCTTGGACATGTTTTGGCAATATTCTCCAAAGAATTTCACCGTCTTCTGTAATTCTCTAAGATCTTGGTTCATCTTAGAGTTATATGTCTCGATCTCTTTCCACTCTGTCATTTTGACCAACATGAAAAGTGATAGGTGTAAGCAATTAAAATTCACGAGCCAATAAAATGGCAACACGTAGATTTTCTTGATTAAATATCAATTTTAATTTATTTTTAAATTTAAATAAATTAATTCCTAAAAATAGATTAATAAATAATTGATACACCCTTCGTCTCACCCTTATAGTTATGCTTCCTTTGTAAATTACAAAGGAATCATAACTTTAAAGATGGGACGGAGGGAGTAATTAATTTAAGCCCAACAAATTAAATGGGGATTAAATTAAATGATGTCTGGCCCAAGTCAAACAAGCACAAGTTAAATGAGGCCTGACTTAAGTCAAACAAACCCATATAAATTAAATCAGACCCAAGTAAAATAGGCCCGATTATGGTCCAATCAAGTTGGAGGCCCAAGCCCGTGGAGCAAGGCCCAAATAGCCCTAGACTTCACCTTTCACCTATATATAGGGGTCTCCTCCATTCATTTTGGACACACATTCAAGCACCCGAAGACGACGACGTTCCTGAAGAGATCGAGAACACGAACAACGCCCACTGAAATCTTCAAGCTTCAAGTGAGGATCTTCAAATCTTCAAAGCTTCAAGCGACGATCTTCAAGTCTTCAAAGCTTCAAGCGAAGAACAAGAAGGATCTTCAAGTCTTCAAAGTTTCAAGCGAAAAACAACCGAGGATCTTCAAACTGTTGGCGTTCGATCGTTTGGTTAACGCAAACCATTAGGGTTCAATACGTTTCTAATTCAGCGGAAGCAAGAAATTAAAGAAACATATTACCTTTCACTAGGGTATGTTGAAGAAGTAGAATTCTTGCCATCAGCCTGCGCAGCCTCACCGTTTTGGGCATAACTCTCTCATCCGATCTCGGATTTGAGTGATCTAACCGCCATAACGATCCTCTCTTCCATCGATTTTTGTCAGTATATCACATGTCCAATTCTACGGTCTGTACGATTTTATAAAAATTGTTCAAGTTGGCGAACAGCAGCAGTGAACGACCTCTTGATCTTCTGCTGTATTCCCAAGTCCAATCTCGACGTCGTGTGGGCGATGATCTTCGAGATCTTCTCAATCTGCTATTCCGTCTATCCTCTTCACATGTTAGGAGTGTCTCATCTAGGGTTAGAACAACTGAGATGACTTGTATATGCGCTACAACAGGGACTAGGAGGAGAAATTAGAGTTGGGCCTCCATTGGGCTTAAGTATCCAAGTTTAGCCCAAAAATTATACTTAAGTCCAATAATAATAATATATACCACTAAAATATTATTACTGCACTACCGTTCTAATCCCATAATTACGTTATGGGCTCATTCTTATTATGAGTCCGTTCGTCTCCCCATGTTTAAGATTTACAATGTCAATTAATTAATTAAGTTACTGACAACTCCATTAATTAATATCTCATTCGAGAGTAGTACCACTCAACCTCATTATCATGCCGGAATAAATCCACCTACAGGATTTATATGATAATCCTTATGAGCTCTTCAAGGGGACATCATCAACCTATAACGGACATGGATTCCTACTACAATCAACAGCACACCATAGAGAAAGCACTATTTCCCACAGAGTTTGTCGATTTAATTACACGTAAATCTCACCCATTGATGAATCAAAAAAATACATATTGCCTTACGTGTCGAGGTTATTGTATAGGGATTAAGAGCAAAAACATCCATAATAACTGAGATCAAGTTCTCCTATATAGTCAGTATAAGTCGAACGATTTCAAGCGGTCCTGCTCAATACACACTGAGTGCACTAATGTGATTATATTGTCAAGACAAACTAATACCAAATCACACTACAACCATCCCGATAGAGAGTCCCCGTCTATCTCGGTTGGGAGTATCTGTTTATACTTTATAAGGAAATCGATAATATGATCTTTCGTGTGTTGTCGCACAACATATTATCTATAGTATAAAGTAAATGGACTATTGCATTGACATATAAATAAATTATAAGATGCAATCATTTGATCATATGATTCTCATTTCAAATAAATTGTTATAACATTGTTCATACTGAAGCTTGACTTTTAGTATACAATCCAACAGGAAGATCGTTACTCTCGCAGCATAAGGGTACTGTCTTGTTGAATCCCCTTAATCTCTTGTAATTTTTATGTAGCGACGCTTGATTACACCCTCTGTATTCTTGGCTTTAAGGAAGGACATTCTCCTTGCTATTGAATCCATCTTACATGGTTCATATTCTTTGATCAACATTTCTCTCCATGGGCTTGGAATCTTGGCAAAGTACAGGTGGAATACTTCCTCCTCCTTGATCTTCAATTTCCATCTATACTCTGTGAAGAGTTTGATGTACTCATCTACGTGACAGATGTCAAGTAGTTCCAGGTTGTATAGAGCATTTCTATACTTCTTCTTCTTTTCTTCTTCCATTCCTTCGAAGTAACCTACTCTGATGAAATGGATCTTAAAGATATTAGCCATGCGATCAACAATATTGCCGAGGTCTATGCCTTTCATGGCCTCCTTCTTGACTTCATCTGAGAGCACTTCACATGCTCATTTTACTGATCCTTCCAAGGGCATAGTTAGGAATCTTATTAACCCTTCTTTATCCAACTCTAGTGCACCTTCTGCAATCTTCATTGCATTTGTCCACTCGTCGATCAAGGTCTCTCTATTCTTGAAGTCAGAGTGTCGAGGTTTAGGATCAACTCATATGGATTTATCGGTTCAAGGTGAGACCGACCATAGGGGGTGTGGATTCTCCTTGAAGGATAGAAATCATCTTCTCACTCTCAGTCTTTGGTCTTGTGACCTTTGTCGTCTTCCCCTTTTGATATAAAAGTGGTTCTATTACGAAGGTTGGTGGCAACCTTCCTCCTGGTCTTCTCCCGGTCACTTTCGTTTCCAGGTGTTCTACTTGATTTATCAGCTTCTTGATGAGGTCAAGTTGTTTGTTCTGCAACATCTCCACCTTATCCATCTTAAATCTGATTTCAAATATGGTCTTGTACATGTTTTGGCAATATTCTCCAAAGAGTTTCACCGTCTTCTATAATTCTCTAAGATCTTGGTTCATCTTACAGTTTTCTGCCTCGATCTCTTTCCTCTGTCATTTTAACTACCATGAAAAGGATATGTGTAAGCAATTAAAATTCACGAGCCAATAAAATGGCGACACGTGGATTTTCTTGATTAAATATCAATTTTAATTTAAATAGATTAATTCCTAATGTTAGATTAATAAATAATTGATACTCCCTCCGACTCATCCTTATAGTTACGCTTCCTTTGTAGCATAACTATAAGGATGGGACGGAGGGAGTAATTAATTTAAGCTCAACAAATTAAATGGGGATTAAATTAAATGATTTTTGGCCCAAGTCAAACATGTCCAAGTTAAATGAGGTCTGACTTAAGTCAAACAAACCCATATAAATTAAATCAGCCCCAAGTAAAATGGACCCGATTATGGTCCAATCTAGTTGGAGGCCCAATCCCGTGGAGCAAGGCCTAAATAGCCCTGGACTTCACCTCTCACCTATATAAAGGGGTCTCCTCTATTCATTTTGGACACACATTCAAGCACTCGAAGACGACGACATTCCTGAAGAGATCGAGAACACAAGCAGCGCTCCCTCAAATTTTCAAGCTTCAAGTGAGGATCTTCAAATCTTCAAAGCTTCAAGCGAGGATCTTCAAGTCTTCAAAGCTTCAAGCGAAGAACAAGCAAGGATCTTCAAGTCTCAAAGTTTCAAGAGAAAAATAAGTGAGGATCTTCAAACTGTTGGCGTTCGATCATTTAGTTAACGTGAACTGTTAGGGTTACATACGTTTTTAATTCAGCAGAAGAAAGAAATCAAAGAAACGTATTACCTTTCCCCAGGGTATGTTGAAGAAGAAGGATTCTCGCCATCAGCATGCGCAGCCTCACCGTTTTGGGCATAACTCTCTCATTCGATCTCAGATTTGAGTGATCTACACGCCAAAATAATCCTTTCTTCCGTCGCTTTTTGTCAGTATATAACACGTTCAGTTCTGAGGTTCGTACAATTTTATAAAAATTGTGCAAGTTGGCGAACAGCAGCAGCAAATGACCTCTTGATCATCAGCTGTATTCCCAAGTCCAATCTCGACATCGTATGGGCGATGATCTTAGAGATCTTCTCAATCTGCTATTCCGTCTACCCTCTTCACATGTTAGGCGTGTCTCATTTGGGGTTAGAACAGTTGAGATGACTTATATATGGGCTACAACAGGGACCAGGAGGAGAAATTAGAGTTGGGCCTCCATTGGGCTTAAGTATCCAAGTTTAGCCCAAAACTTATATTTAAGTCCAATAATAATAATATATACCACTAAAATATTATTACTGCACTACCGTTCTAATCCCATAATTACGTTATGAGCTCCTTCTTATTATGAGTTCGTTAGTCTCCTCATGTTTAAGATATACAATGCCCATTAATTAATTAAGTTACTGACAACTTCATTAATTAATATCTCATCCGAGAGTAGTACTACTCAACCTCATTGTCATACCGGAATAAATCCACCTACAGGGTTTACATGATAATCCTTATGAGCTCCTCAAGGGGACATCATCAACCTATAGCGGACATGGATTCCTTCTACAATCAACATCACACCATAGATACAGCAATACTTCCCAACTCACTGAATTTGTTGATTTAATTTCATGTAAATCTCACCCGTTGATGAATCAAAGAAATACATACTGCCTCACCTGTCGAGGTTATTGTATAAGGATTAAGAGCACGAGCATCCATAATAACTAAGATTGAGTTCTTCTATATAGACAGTACAAGTTGAACGATCACAAGTGGTCCTGCTCAATACACACAAGGCATACTAATGCGATTCTATAGTCAAGACAAACTAATATCAAATCACACTACAACCATCATGATAGAGAGTCCCCGTCTATCTCAGTTGTGAGCATCTGTTTATACTTTATAATGAAACTGATAATATGATCTCTCGCGTGTTGTCGCACAATATATTATCTATAGTATAAAGTAAGTGGACTATTGCATCGTACATATAAATAAATTATAAGACGCAATCATTTGATCATATGATTCTCATTTCAAATAAATTTTTATAACGGTATTCATACAAAAAGCTAGAGTTTTAGTGTACAATGCAACAATCTTCCACTTATACTAAAAGACTATGATGTCATGTCTTCTGACATACATCTGATTCCCACTCCCTCTACAGGACCATCAAAAGCTCTCGCCTTAAGGTCCTTGTAAATGGATTTACTAGGTTATCATCCGATGCAATCTAGGCGACAACAACCTTCCCTTCATCATTCAATTTCTCGTAACAGGTGGTACTCGTACTCCATGTGTTTAATTGCCTTATGGGCTCGTGATTCCTTCAAGTTTGCAACTGCACCATTATCATCAAAATAAATTGTGATAACCTAGGGCAAACTTAGAAACACTTCCAAGTCCATCATGAAGTTTCTAGAGTCATACAGATACTTTGGTTGCCTCAGAGGCTCCAATTCATTATCTTCCCATGGTGGAGTCCAGAGTCCGAAATATATTTCTATATAACACTCCTCCATATTATGACTCAACTTCCTAAAATTAAACACATAACCTTTGAGGTGGATTTACTGTCGTCCCTATCTGATTTAAAAAAATCTGAATCTACGTAACTCATAAGAAGCAGTGAATCTGTTCGGTAAGCCCACATATAATTTCTGGTCCTTCTCAGGTACTCCAAAAATATGTGTTACCACAGTTGAACATTCTTGTTTTTAGGTTACCTTGATACCCACTGCCATGCCATTGGCAATACAAATATCCGTTCTCGTGCATAGCATTTCATAGATTTAAGCTTCCTTATTCGCCGAAGCATAAGGAACCGAATTTATTTCCTTTATCTTCTTTTTTGTCACAAGACACATTTTCTTAGATAAAGTTACATGCTAATATAAATAAGGATCGTATCATTTCATGAAGTTTGAGACAAGCATAACATCCTTTCTTGTGATCCGTATTACCGTGATCAAAAGGATATTTTTGTTTCTCTTAAGTCCTTCATCTCATATCGCTTTATCAACCATACCCATATGCCCGACAATAATCTTTCATTGTCTCCAATGAGCAATATATCATCTATGTACATTACAAGAAATACCACCATGTTTCCATCACTCTTTTCAATACACAAGACATCCGCGCATTGAATAAATCCATATGCCTGAATTTTCTCATCAAAACGGATGTTTCATGATCTTGAAGCTTGCTTTAGTCCATCGATGGACACTTTTAAGCTTACTATCACAATGCTCTTAGCCTTTTGTAATGAATCACTCTGGTTGCTTCGCATAGATGTGTCACGCCCCGACCCCAGACAGAACGCGACAACCGCCACGTTAACCATAAATTTTGCGGAATGGGTGCACTTCACTCCACAAAGTTTATAGAAAAAGTAAGGCTTGCTATCAAGTATCTGTAGAACTGAACAACTGATAACAACGGGTACAACCCGAGGACATCATCTCATAATGTATCAATAAGGATTTACAAAGGTACAAAATACAACGATGTAACTTAGTTTAAAGAAAATATACATGAACGATATAACATCGCGAGAGTACCAAAAAGAACATCAATGGGGTCACCAAATATAAACTATACAATCTCGCCAATGAATCTGTCAATTTACATAAAAGAGAAAGTACCCAAAACACTGATTGGATGACGTGCAAACGATAGGCAAACCTCCAACCAAAACGATATCAACAGCCAGAAAAGGAAAGAATGATGGGGGTGAGCAAAACCACTAGCTCAGTGAGGTGATAAGTCGATCACCCCGACCCTCATACGAAGCATGTATTCCCACTCGCGGTTCATAACATAAAATCCAACATTTCGTCCTACAATAACTATTTCTCGCTCAGTATACATATTAATAAAAATAAAAACCATAGTGCACATTTATGAATAACACAATTAGTTCAAACAACATGTTATCATATAAAGATGCGTGGGTAGTCAATATCCTCCTCGAACTGTCTCGTCGAGAGACAGTCCAAGTCCGTCACCGTTACTCTAGATAAAATGCACATTAATATTCTTTCTCAACACGCCAAGTGCTAAAGTTCACAATTCAATATCGACGTGAATACTTTAAATGATCAAACATATAAACATATATGACATGCATGTCCCACACCGGTGACATTGACTGAGCCTATAATAGACTGATCCATCTAACGATCACCCTCCAGAGTATCAGTATTTGACAAATGGACAGGTGCCCCGTTAGATCTAACTCACCCAGGTTTGCCAAGCAACGGGCAACTTGGTTGTCACTCTAACTCACCCGAACAATGACAATTCGGGCTACTTAATCAATGTCGCTCCAACTCACCCGAACCGTGACCAATTCGGGCTACTTAACCTTGGTACCAGGCATACATATGCATATGCATCATAAGATGAATAACGACTCAAGTTAGAGTCTTAATAGCACACAAGAATAACCAGAAATCAATTCTCAAATAATTCACAATAAATGATGTTAGATATCGAGTCGGCAAGGCTTTTCAACATAAGTTAAAATCAATAATACTCATAAAATGGCTAACAGGACTCTAACCAGAGCAATCGAGCCAATCAGGCTCTTTACCACATAACACAATACCAAATAATTTTCTTATCAATTAACTAAAACTAAAATAAATGCACATTTATCGAGGGTCCACACTTCCCACAAGAGAAGGCGTTCCCGAATTATCAACTCACTAGGAAATGATTAACTCTCTCCGGAATCTGAAGTCGGTCCCTTGCCCTTCGTTGATGGTTCTTTACCTAGAAAGGAGATGAGCAATTAAAGACAAATTAAATATAACTAACTATTAGTGGTAACATCCCTTTCATTGCTAAAAACAAATCCTAATCGAGTTCGAACGAGTCGATATTAAATAAAAATGGCATGTAACTCCTTAACATCAGTTCCCAATCCCACATAACCCGTTTCAATACATTAACTAAACGAAACGATAGAAAATAAGTTTGAATTCGACATAAATATTCTGAAAATTTTCAGCTAGCGGCAGTTTACGAGAAAAATCATAACTAATTGTAGAATAATCGGATTGAGGCGTTTCAATTGGCTACGAAAAGCTAACGAGTTCAGCTATGTACAGAAATTAAGTTTGCAAACTTTCGAGGGCAATAGCTATGTCAAAATCAGTTCGAACAGTCTGCGAATTACCCACATACCAAAAAGAAAAACCCCACAAAATTACAAAACCATGGATGAAGGAAGCTTAATTCACACACTACTTACCTCAAAACAACTTAGAAACCAACTAGGATGAGGGTTGTAAGGGAGAATTTGATCAACAAGGTTTCTCCTCTTCACTCTCTTCTTTCCCCTCTTTTGTTTTTCTTCTCCCGTTTTCTCTCTTTTTTTTAACTTTAGCCTTAATAATTATATATTAGGCCATTTAAGTGGGCTGAAACTTTGGGCCACAAAATAAATAAATAAATAAGTTTGGGCTTTCTAAAAAAAATCTAGTTGGGCTAAGATAGGGCTGGCCTTTTGGGCCATAAAAATAAATAAATAGGTTTTGGGCTTTCTAAAAAAAATCTAGTTGAGCTAAGATATTATAAAGTATCCTCTCCTCTAAAAAGTTTCGTCCTCGAAACATAAACATACCTAGAGATGAAAAGAAATTTGGATGGTGTTGACTCATGACTGACTCTGGTTCCCATGTTTCTTCTTCAATTTGATCACTTCTCCATAGAACTCTCACCATAGGAATGGATTTGTTACGAAGCATTTTCTCTCGGCGATCTACAATTTGAACGGTTGTACTTCGTACGATAGATTTTCCTTAATACAACTGGGGATATTTGAGCACGTGCGAAGGATCTGGTTCATATTTTCTAAGCATAGAGACATGGAAGACATCGTGAATCTTCGACAATTCCGATGGTAGCTCAAGTCGATACACGACACGACCAATCCTTTGCACGGTCGTAAACGGGCCAATATACCTTGGACTCAACTTTCCTCGACGGAGGAATCGCAACACGCCCTTCCATGGAGAAACTTTCAGAAAAACTTTATCTTTTTCATTAAACTCCAAATCGCGCCTCCTATTATCTGCGTAGCTTTTCTGTCGATCTTGCGCTGCCTTAAGTCTGTCTCGAATAAGTTGTATTTTTGCCTTAGCATCTTCGATAAGCTCTACTTGTTCGATTTATCTCTCACCAACCTCATCCCAAAAGAGCGGTGTTCGACACTTTCGGCCATACAGAGCTTCGTATGGGGCATTCCAATGCTTGAATGATAACTGTTGTTATAAGCGAACTCCACCAAAGTCACGTACTTATCCCAGCTACCTCCCAAATTCAACACCATCGCACGTAGCATGTCTTCTAGTGTCTGTATAGTTCTCTCTGACTGTCCATCAGTCTGTGGATGAAACGAGGTATTAAATAGTAATTTTGTACCTAGCGCTTTCTGCAGACTAGGCCAAAAACGGGAAGTGAATCTTGGATCACGGTCAGATATGATTGACACTGGTACTCCGTGCAATCTCACGATCTCATCGACATATAACTTGGCAAATTTCTCTAAAGATTCGTTGGTATGCACTGGAAGGAAATGTGTCGATTTCGTCAGATGATCGATAATGACCCAAATTGAGTCATGACCCTTTTGGGTTCAAGGTAAACCAGAAACAAAATCCATTGTGATGTTTTCCCATTTCCACTCAGGAATAGGTAGTGGTTGAAGCATGCCGGCTAGTTTTTGGTGTTCCGCTTTAATCTATTGGCATGATAAGCACTTTGATACAAATTCAGCAAATATCCCGTTTCATACCTAGCCACCAATAATACTCCCGAAGTGTTCTATACATTTTGGTACTACCAGGATGCATAGCATAGGCTGAAGAATGGGCTTCCTCAAGAATAGCTCTACGAACATCAAGTTCTGATGGAACACAAACACGATTTTTAAAAGTAAGAAGTCCATCATCCCGAATTTGAAATTCTATTTCTTTTCCTTGATTTAGCTTTGCCATCTTCTGTTGTAAATGAACATCGTGTGATTGTCTTTCTCGAATTTTCTCGAACAAGGTAGGTCTAACCTCGAATTTGGCGATTAAGGCAGAATCATTAGACTTTTCACAATCGAACGAAATGTGTAAAGATTTAAATTGCTCCAACATAGGAAGATAAAAAGATTGAATCAAAGCAAGTGATGTAGTAGACTTTCTACTCAGAGCATCTACAACAACGTTCGCCTTGCCAGGATGATAATCGATGATTAAGTCATAGTCACTAATCAACTCCATCCATCGCCTTTGCCTGAGGTTGAGCTCCTTTTGCGTGGTGATATACTTTAAGCTCTTGTGATCAGTGAAAACCCGACAAGTTGCACCGTACAGACAGTGCCTCCAGATCTTCAATGCAAAGACGATTGCAGCCAACTCTAAATCATGTGTAGGATAATTTTCTTCTTTCTTCTTCAATTGCCTTGAAGCATAGGCAATAATCTTTCCTTCTTGCATGAGAACGCATCCTAATCCTTGTCTAGAGGTGTCACTATAAATGGTAAATTCTCCAATCGCTGGGTCTGGCAAAGCAAGAATAGGAGCTGAAATGAGTCGTCTTTTCAATTCTTGAAATGCTTCCTCGCATTCTTCACTCCATTCAAATTTTACCCCTTTTCGAGTCAATTTAGTCAAAGATGAAGCCAATAACGAAAAGTCTTTGACAAATCGTCGATAATATCCAGCTAATCCTAGAAATCTACGAATCTCTGTCACGTTCTTTGGACGCTCCCAATCTAGTATAGCTTGAATCTTCACTGGATCGACGTAGATTCCTTCTTTAGAAATGTGATGACCCAAAAAGCTTACCTCACGAAGCCAAAATTCACATTTCGAGAATTTAGCATAAAGCTGATTTTCTCTGAGAATGTTCAGAGCAATTCTTAGATGATGAGAATGCTCATCGTCCGATTTAGAATAAATAAGAATGTCATCAATGAAGATGATGACAAACTTATCTAAGTACGGCCGAAAGTCCCGATTCATAAGATCTATAAAAGCTGCAGGAGCATTTGTGAGTCCAAAAGGCATAACACAGAATTCAAAATGACCGTATCTGGTTCGAAAAGCAGACTTAGGGATATCAGATTCCCTAATCTTGAGTTGGTGATAACCGGATCGCAAATCAATTTTTGAGAACACAGTTGCTCCTTGCAATTGATCAAACAAATCATCGATTCTTGGAAGAGGATATTTGTTCTTAATTGTCACCTTGTTCAATTGACAGTAGCCGACACATAAGCGAAGTGATCCATCTTTCTTCTTGACAAAAAGAACTGGAGCACCTCACGGAGATGTGCTAGGTCATATGAACCCCTTCTCCAATAATTCCCCAAGTTGTGTTTGGAGTTCCTTGAGCTCAGCAGGTGACATTCGATATGGAGTAATCGATATATGTGTGATTCCAGGAAGTACGTCAATGGAAAAATCAATCTCTCGTTTCGGAGGTTGTCCTGGTAAGTCTTCGGGAAAGACATCAGGAAATTCATTCACGATCGGGATGTCATCTAGTTTAGTTTCAGAAAGAGAAGTATCGACAAATGCCAAGAATGCCTCACAACCCTTACGCATTAATTTATGCGCAGTCAACATTGAAATAAAAGAGAGGGATCTCGTTTGAAGTTTACCTTCAAAAACAAGTTCTGAGAATCCTGGTCTATGAAAAATAACAAGCTTCTCGTGGCAGTCGAGAATTGCATGATGAGAAGAAAGTCAATCCATGCCAAGAATAACATCAAGATCAATCAAAGGCAATGGTATCAATTCAGCCTCTAAAAGGACATCTTTGATCTCAATTGACAACCAAGGAATACCGAATCATGAATTAGACGCTCTCCAAGAGGGGTATGAATGATGATTCCAGGTGACAAATGAGAGATAGGATAATCTAAGATCCCAGTAAGATCATCCCGGATATAAGACCTATCAGAACCTAGGTCAAATAAAGCGTAGACCTGATGGTCTCCCACAAACACATGGCCTAAAGGTGAGATTGTGATTTAAAAATTCGAAAAGATAGAATTTCTTACGAATGCTTTATTCGTAATCAAGTGGCATAACAAGGCGGGGTTAGATCTAGCATGTGAAAATACTCAGATTATAAATTACCTATCACAACCTTCGGATCTGAGCGAGCATCTTCCTGGAAATATGAAATACTCTAGTTTGCTTCCTTCCTTGCATATGTGATTGATGAGTACTAGGGCTGCTTGAGGCATCGGGCACTCTGGTAGATGCAGATCAAGTATCTCTGGGTGTAGAATATCTTAGTTTACCACGAAGCTGACCAGAACCCTGACTGCTCGCTCCCATAAGCTAAGGACAAGAACTTTGCATATGTCCCGGCTGTCGACACTGAAAACATACTTGAGGAGCCTTACAGGGGCCGTCGTGATATTTTAAGCAATGCTGGCACTTGCAATTTTCACCAACCGATCCCGAGACATTGCTCCCGCCTCTACTAAACTGCTCCCGAGGTTGAGGAAAACTAATAGATACTGAACTTGGTGCGCCACGCGAAGATCCCACAACCCTATACACCTTCGATGCATTTCCTAGAAATGCGCTCCCTTGCCTTTTCTTTTGAGATCGTTCTACAAGCTTATGTCTCGCCTGAACTAAATCTTCTACCCTCAGGGCTTCTTCTACGAGATCGTCAAGGCTCTCGTACTTGTCTCCGGACTTGATTCGATCTCGAATATTTAAATTAAGACCAACTTTAAATCTCTTGCATAAGTCTCTCGTCGTATATGACTCAGGAGCGAATTCTCGCAATTTCAGAAATTTGCTTTCGTACTCCACGACCGACATAATGCCTTGAAAGAGGTTGAAGAACTCCTTTCTCTTCTGATCCTTGATGTACTGAGAGAAGTATCGATCTTTGAATCGTTCCACAAAGATAGCCCACATAATAGTAACCGAAGATGTCTCTTTTAGATTCTGCCACCATCGTCGTGCATCTGGGCCTAACAGCTTGGTCGCAATGACCACACAATAACATTTTTCAATCATCAAGGTGTCAAAGGTCTCTGTAATCTCCTTTAACCATGCCCCCTCTTTAGAAGCATCTCTTGCACCGTCAAATTTCGAAGTCCCCATGTTTTCAACTGCTTTCACCAAATCAGGTATAAAAAGTGCACCTCGAGAAGTAGAACCTACTAAAGCCATTTCTGGAGTAAAAACTGGTACATTAGTTGTAGGTCGAATCGATTCATTAGCACGAAGAACCTATTCAGTGACAGTCGTAGTCGTATGAGCCGTTGTAGGTGGTGGAACACCATGTATTCGAATGTGATCATAATACAATTGGTACTGCTCGGGTGTTATCATGTGCTCAACCCGCAACTGGGCCCGTGGTTGCTCTACCTGGGAAACTGGCACCCTATTATCAGAATTGATAGGGTCCTAAACCGTCGGAGGAACGGCATGATCAGAAGAAACATGTCCTCGAGGTCCATGAGGAACATAGGAGAGTAGAGGACTCGGAGGATCACGAGGAGCGTGTCCTCGACCTCGACCTCGACCTCGACCTCGACGACGAACTGGAGGTGCCATAATGACTGAAAGGAAGAAAGGAAAGAAAATGCAAGGTCAACGTCAAGGCAATACGATACCTTAGGATGACATAGAAACAAAGTTGGACCCATTGGCTCGACTCAAAAAGAATGAGAATCATAAAATCAGGCTCTGATACCAAGAAAGTTGTCACGCCCCGACCCCAGATAGAATGCGACAACCGCCACGTTAACCATAAATTTCGCGGAATGGGTGCACTCCACTCCACAAAGTTCATAGAAAACGTAAGGCTTGCAATCAAGTACCTATAGAACTGAACAACTGATAACAACGGGTACAACCCGAGGATATCATCTCATAATGTATCAATAAGGATTTACAAAGGTACAAAATACAACGATGTAACTTAGTATAAAGAAAATATACATGAACGACATAACATCGCGAGAGTACCAAAAAGAACATCAAGGGGGTCACCAAATATAAACTATACAATCTCGCCAATGAATCCGTCAATTTACATAAAAGAGAAAGTACCCAAAACACCGATTGAATGACGAGCAAACGATAGGCAAACCTCCAACCAAAATGATATCAACAGCCTGAAAAGGAAAGAATGATGGGGGTGAGCAAAACCACTAGCTCAGTGAGGTGATAAGTCGGTCACCCCGACCCTCATACGAAGCACGTATTCCCACTCGCGGTTCATAACATAAAATCCAACATTTCGTCTCACAATAACTATTTCTCGTTCAGTATACATATTAATGAAAATAAAAACCTTAGTGCCCATTTACGAATAACACAATTAGTTCAAACAACATGTTATCACATAAAAGACGCGTAGGTAGTCAATATCCTCCTCGAACTGAGCTCTCCGTCGAGAGACAGTCCAAGTCCGTCACCGTTACTCTAGATAAAATGCACATTGATATTCTTTCTCAACACGCCAAGTGCTAATGATCACAATTCAATATCGACGTGAATACTTGAAATGATCAAACATATAAATATATATGATATGAATGTCCCACACCGGTGACGTTGACTGAGCCTATAATAGACTGATCCATCTAACGATCACCCTCCAGAGTATCAGTATTTGACAAATGGACAGGTGCCCCGTTAGATCTAACTCACCCGGGTTTTCCAAGCAACGGGCAACTTGGTTGTCACTCTAACTCACCCGAACCGCGACAATTTGGGCTACTTAATCAATGTCGCTCCAACTCACCCGAACCGTGACCAATTCGGGCTACTTAACCTTGGTACCGGCATATATATGCATATGCATCATATGATGAATAACGACTCAAGTTAGAGTCTTAATAGCACACAAGAATAACCAGAAATCAATTCTCAAATAATTCACAATAAATGTTGTCAGATATCGAGCCGGCAAGGCTTTTCAACATAAGTTAAAATCAATAATACTCATAAAATGGCTAACATGACTCTAATCAGAGCAATCGAGCCAATCAGGCTCTTTACCACATAACACAATAACAAATAATTTTCTTATCAATTAACTAAAACTAAAATAAATGCATATTTATCGAGGGTCCACACTTCCCACAAGAGAAGGCGTTCCCAAATTATAAACTCACTAGGAAGTGACTAACTCTCTCCGGAATCTGAAGTTGGTCCCTTGCCCTTCGTCGATGGTTCTTTACTTAGAAAGGAGATGAGCAATTAAAGACAAATTAAATATAATTAACTATTAGCGGTAACATCCCTTTCATTGCTAAAAACAAATCCTAATCGAGTTCGAACAAGTCGATATTAAATAAAAATGGCATGTAACTCCTTAACATCAGTTCCCAATCCCACATAACCCGTTTCAATACATTAACTAAACGAAACGATAGAAAATAAGTTTGAATTCGACATAAAAATTCTGAAATTTTCCAGCTAGCGGCAGTTTACGAGAAAAATCATAACTAATTGTAGAATAATCGGATTGAGGCGTTTCAAGTGGCTACAGAAATCTAACGAGTTCAGCTACGTACAGAAATTAAGTTTGCAAACTTTCGAGGGCAATAGCTATGTCAAAATCAGTTCGAACAGTCTGCGAATTACCCACATACCAAAAAGAAAAATCCCACAAAATTACAAAACCATGGAAGAAGGAAGCTTATTTCACACACCACTTACCTCAAAACAACTTAGAAACCACCTAGGATGAGGGTTGTAAGGGAGAATTTGATCAACAAGGGTTTCTCCTCTTCACTCTCTTCTTTCCCCTCTTTTGTTTTTCTTCTCCTGTTCTTCTCTCTATTTTTTTTTAACTTGTCTTAATAATTATATATCAGGTCATTTAAGTGGGCTGAAACTTTGGGCCACAAAATAAATAAATAAATAAATAAGTTTGGACTTTCTAAAAAAAATCTAGTTGGGCTAAGATAGGGCTGGCCTTTTGGGCCATAAAAATAAATAAAGAGGTTTTGGGCTTTCTAAAAAAAATCTAGTTGGGCTAAGACAGGGCTGGCCTTTTGGGCCATAAAAATAAATAAATAGGTTTTGGGCTTTCTAAAAAAAATCTAGTTGAGCTAAGATATTATAAGATGTTTTCCTCAAGACTTCCAATCAGGAAAGCTGTCTCAACATATATTTGTTATCCCTTAGATTCCATATGAGTAGCAACAAAAAGAATACGGATCAATACAGGCATAGCTACTAGCGAACAGGTTTCCTCATAATCAAACTTTTTCTTTCTGATTATACCTTTTCGCAACAAGCTTTACTTCCAAGGTTTTCACCTTATCCTATGATCCTCTTTTATTTTACAGAGCCACTTCCAATGGCTTTCACACCATCCGTGGCTCTACAAGCAGCCAGATCTAATTTAGAATTCATCAATTCTATTTCAACATTCATTGCACTTTGCTAAGGTTCCGCATTTCTATCTTGTAGTGCTTCGTCGTATCCGTGGGTCCATTTCATGTTTACTAGGGACCAAGTCTCACGACTCTCCCAAAATAGATATCTTACAGGTTGTCGAACAACCCTCCCACTAGGACAAGACACTACACACAATTGTGTATCAGACGTGATACGCATTGCAGTTTACCTTGTGGTATATCCTCTTGTACAATTGGTACTAATACTTTGTGTTTTCCCTCTCACTTCCTTTAGAATATTTTACACATAGGTTTGTGATTTATTACATAGTCCTTTTCCAAAGTCTAGTGTTTGTGTTAACAATCACCCTTCGATCTTTTGAACTAAATAAATCAACACCCTCAATTTTTCTAAATATCCCACAAACAGACAAACATTATACGACATGTTGTTTCTAAGGCATACCCATAATTTGAATTTAGTAATTCCAAATAATTCATCATCTATCTAATACTTTCCATAAGAGTCTTTCTCTTATTAGGATTAGAAGACGCATTATTAATTACTATTTGTTGCATCCGTGAGATAAACATGATTTAAGAGTACAAATTGTCCACCAACGTACAACAACAGATTATAGCTCCATCCCTCATTACTATGACCATATCATTTAAATGAAATAGAGTATCCATCCGTAAATGCATAGAAACTGAAATTAAATTCATTCTATGAAAAACGTATGTAAAGACAATTTCTCAAAAACAACCGTTTATTCATATCGTAAGATAAATAAACAACTCCCACTGCAACAGTCACTACTCTCGTAGTTTTACTCATGTCTATAATAATCTCATCATCACTTATTTGCAGACATTTAGTGATTCCGGTATCTATACATAACGTGTCAGTAGATGCCATCCCTAATCATGCTTCAACAACTAGTGAATGAGATACTAACCTTGTTCACATCTTGATGAAATTGAATTTCCTTCGCCACATGTTTTGTCAGAAGTTCCCCACCATATACAACCTCTCCTATTTTAGGTAGAACTTACTCAAAACATCCAGGTATATTATGAAGAATAAATTGATCTTGATCCCCCCTTCAATTTGTACTCCAAGCATTCCCAATTCATTCATCAACTTATCCATGACCTCTTGCCTTTCTTACTTACTCAAGTATCTGAAGAGTCGCATGAGACCATCATACTTGTATGAACCTCTCACCTCTCTACTAGAGACTTTAATAGGCATCATAGGACATCCTTAGTGAGAACACATTTATATTTCTAAGCAGTAAGAATCGAAACCAATATTCTTTTCTAATCATCTAATTTTAGACCAGTAAATATAATTTCTTTTAGTAAACAATAAGTGAAATAATATCATTCGAAAATACATAGAATCACATAAAAATACTGATCAAATCTTCGAATTTATCCATTAATATTGATTCCCTCAAAACAATATAAAATATAAATTCACCGACACCTCAAGCACCGTGAGTCTGCATGTCACGATAGTGTGGACGTATACAAACCCGAACATTTACAAGAGAAGGTTTTACCTATTAATCTCATTTGTCAACTGAACCTCATGACAAAATAATTAATAGTCGATTCCTCTTTAGCCATGCAAATAAAAGCAGTGACTCCGATGGGGAGGATACTTATTATTTGCATCTAAGTGTACACCATTATTTGACCCCAAATCCATTGCGCAAGCTTATGTGCCTTACAGATGGAGAAGTACACACGCGCTCGGATAATTTCCCTACAGTCGTCAATTATAACTTTGTACCAGTGAACCGCATACAAACTCATCCGATGGGGAGGAAGGCACTATAGCCAACGCGCAAATTCATGTGCATCACATTAAAAACATAATTATTTAATGAAGTCTGTTCCAGCAATCCATGAATAAACTCATCCGATGGGGAGGAAGGCTCTAATGCCGACGCGCAAGTTTATTCACATTGCTAACAAACTAATAATGGAGGCCGCGGGAATTAATTAATAATTCTCTCTCCCACTTAGTTATTTAACATCGAAGGTTTTTACATGCATATTATATTCAAAAAAAATATTCAACCTAGCGTGCTCCTAATACGGCACATAAGTCAGTAAATCGCAAAGAATTATGCATAACATATATAACAATAAACAAATAATTAAATCAATTATGACAGATATATATTAGCGAATTCGGTTGTTCTTCACCAAGCACGAATACGGGCAACGACCTCTAGACTATCAAATTTTAAAAAAATATCCAGATTATCAAATTTTCAAAAATATCGATATCGACCATCGATAACGTCGAGATTATCAAAATCATCGATATCGACCAGATTATTAAATTTTTGAAAAACTTTCAGATTATCAAATTTTCAAAACTATCGATATCAACCGTCAATATCGTCCAGATTATCGAAATCATCAATATCGACCAGATTATGAAATTTTCAAAAACTTTAAGATTATCAAATTTTCAAAAAACTCTAAATTATCAAATTATCGAAAGTATCCAGATTATCAAATTTTTTAAATTTCCAGATTATCAAATTTTCAAAATTTCCATATTATAAAATTTTCAAAAATTTTCAGATTATCAAATTTTCAAAATTTCCAATTTCCGGATTATCAAATTTTTTGAAATTTCCAGATTATCAAATTTTCTAAAATTTTCAGATTATCAAATTTTTGAAAATATCCAGATTATCAAATTTTCGAAAATTCCAGATTATCAAATTTTCAAAATTTTGAAAATTTCCAAATTATAAAATTTTCGTCAAGTGTCGTCAAACGTATAGAGTATTCAATAGGAAACAATAATGTCTAAACCCTAGTCCACATTTGACACAGGTATATGGTATCTAAATAGGGTATACTAGTATAACATGAATACTTAAACCCTTTCACCTTTTGACATAAACCCTATCCTAATGTTTCACACTTCACCACAAAATCGAAGCTTTGATACCAATTGTTGGCGTATGATCGTTTAGTTAACGTGAACCGTTAGGGTTCTATACGTTTCTAATTCAGCGGAAGCTAAAAATCAAAGAAATGTATTACCTTTCACTAGGGTATGTTGAAGAAGAAGGATTCTCGCCATCAGCCTGCGCAGTCTCACCGTTTTGGGCATAACTCTCTCATCCGATCTCGAATTTTTGTGATCTACGCGCCAAAACGATCCTCTCTTCCGTAGCTTTGCGTAGTATAATACATGAACAGTTCTGAGGTATGTACAATTTTATAAAAATCATGCAAGTTGGCAGACAGCAGCAGCAAACGACCTCTTGATCTCCTGTTGTATTCCCAAGTCCAATCTCGACGTCGTGTGGGCGACGATCTTCGAGATCTTCTCAATCTGCTGTTCCATTTACCCTCTTCACGTGTTAGGCGTATCTCATCTAGGGTTAGGACAGCTGAGATGACTTATATATGGGCTACAACAGGGACCAGAAGTAGAAATTAGAGTTGGACCTCCATTGGGCTTAAGTATCCAAGTTTAGCCCAAAACTTATACTTAAGTCCAATAATAATATATACCACTAAAATATTATTACTGCACTACCGTTCTAATCCAATAATTACGTTATGGGCTCCTTCTAATTATGAGTCTGTTAGTCTCCCCATGTTTAAGATATACAATGTCCATTAATTAATTAAGTTGCTGACAACTCCATTAATTAATATCTCATCCGAGAGTAGTACCACTCAACCTCATTGTCATGCAGGAATAAATCCACCTGCAGGGTTTATATGATAATCTTTATGAGCTCCTCAAGGGAAATCATCAACCTATAGTGGACACGGATTCCTTCTACAATCAACATCACACCATAGAGACAGCAATACTTCCCAATTTACTGAGTTTGTTGATTTAATTTCATATAAATCTCACCTGTTGATGAATCAAAGAAATACATACTGCCTCACGTGTCGAGGTTATTGTATAGGGATTAAGAGCACGAGCATCCATAATAACTGAGATCGAGTTCTTCTATATAGACAGTACAAGTCGAACGATATCAAGTGGTCCTGCTCAATACACACAAAGCATACTAATGCGATTCTATAGTCAAGACAAACTAATTCCAAATCACACTACAACCATCCCGATAGAGAGTCTCCGTCTATCTCAGTTGTGAGCATCTGTTTATACTTTATAATGAAACCAATAATATGATCTTCCACGTGTTGTCGCACAACATATTATCTACAGTATAAAGTAAGTGGACTATTGCATCGTACATATAAATAAATTATAAGACGCAATCATTTGATCATATGATTCTCACTTCAAATAAATGTTTATATTATTCATACAAAAAGCTAGAGTTTTAGTGTACAATCCAATAATCTCCCACTTATACTAAAAGACTATGTTGTCATATCTTCTGCCATACATCTGATTTCCACTTCCACTACACGACCATCAAAAGCTCTCGCCTTAAGGTCCTTGTAAATAAATTTACTAGGTTATCATCCAATGCAATCTATGCGACAACAACCTTCCCCTCATCATACAATTTCTCGTAACAGGTGGTACTCGCGCTCCATGTGTTTAATTGCCTTATGGGCTCGTGATTCCTTCAAGTTTGCAACAGCATCATTATCATCAAAATAAATTGTGATAACCTTTGGCAAACTTAGAAACACTTTGAAGTCCATCATGAACCGCATACAAACTCATCCGAAGTACACACGCGCTCGAATAACTTTCTACAATCGTCATTTATAACTTTGTACCAGTGAACCGCATACAAACTCATCCGAAGGGGAGGAAGGCACTATAGACAACGCGCAAATTCATGTGCATCACATTACAAACATAATTATTTAATGAAGTCTATTCCAGCAATCCATGAATAACTCATCCGATGGGGAGGAAGGTTCTAATGCCGACGCGCAAGTTTATTCACATTGCTAACAAACCAATACTGGAGGCCGCGGGAATTAATTAATCAATTCCGTCTCTCACTTAGTTATTTAACATCGAGGGTTTTTACATGCATATTATATTCAAAATAAAATACGCAACCTATCGTGCTCCTATTACGGCACATAAGGCAATAAATCACAGAGAATTATGCATAACATATATAACAATAAACAAATAATTAAATCAATTATGATAGATATATATTAGCGAATTCGGTTGTCCTTCACCAAGCACGAATACGGGCAACGACCTCCAGATTATCAAATTTTCGAAAAACTTCCAGATTATCAAATTTTCAAAACTATCGATATCGACCGTCGATATCGTCCAGATTATCGAAATCATCAATATCGAACAGATTATCAAATTTTCAAAAACTTGCAGATTATCAAATTTTCAAAAAACTCCAAATTATCAAATTTTCGAAAATATCTAGATTATCAAATTTTCAAAATTTCCAGATTATCAAATTTTCAAAAAATTTCAGATTATCAAATTTTCGAAATTTCCAATTTCCGGATTATCAAATTTTTGAAATTTTCAGATTATCAAATTTTCTAAAATTTTCAGATTATCAAATTTTCGAAATTTCCAGATTATTAAATTATCAAAAATTTCCAGATTATCAAATTTTTGAAAATATCCAGATTATCAAATTTTCGAAAATTCCAGATTATCAAATTTTTAAAATTTTGAAAATTTTTAGATTATCAAATTTTCGTCAAGTATCGTCAAATGTATAGAGTATTCAACAGGAAACAATAATGTCTAAACCCTAGTCCACGTTTGACACAGGTATATGGTATCTGAATAGGGTATACTAGCATAACATGAATAATTAAACCCTTTCACCTTTTGACATAAACCTTAGTCTAACGTTTCACGCTTCACCACGAAACCAAAGCTCTAATGCCAATTATTGGTGTTTGATCGTTTGGTTAACGTGAATCATTAGGGTTTCATACGTTTCTAATTCAACGGAAGCTAGAAATCAAAGAAACGTATTACCTTTCACCAGAGTATTTTGAAGAAGAAGGATTCTCGCCATCAGTCTGCGCAGCCTCACCATTTTGGGCATAACTCTCTCATCCGATCTCGAATTTGAGTGATCCATGCGCCAAAACAATCCTCTCTTCTATGATTTTTCGTTAGTATATCAAATGTATAGTTCTGAGGTATGTAAAATTTTATAAAAATCATGCAAGTTGGCGGACAGCAGCAGCAAACGACCTCTTGATCTCCTGTTGTATTCCCAAGTCCAATCTCGACGTCGTGTGGGCGACGATCTTCGAGATCTTCTCAATCTGGTGTTCTGTCTACCCTCTTCACATGTTAGGCGTGTCTCATCTAGGGTTAGAATAGCTGGGATGACTTATATATGGGCTACAACAGGGATCAGGAGGAGAAATTAGAGTTGGGCCTCCATTGGGCTTAAGTATCCAAGTTTAGCCCAAAACTTACACTTAAGTCCAATAATAATAATATATATCACTAAAATATTATTACTGCACTACCGTTCTAATCCAATAATTACGTTATGGGCTCCTTTTTATTATCAGTCTGTTAGTCTCCCCATGTTTAAGATATATAATGTCCATTAATTAATTAAGTTACTGACGACTCCATTAATTAATATCTCATTCGAGATTAGTACCACTCAACTTCATTATCATGCCAGAGTAAATCCACCTGCAGGGTTTACATGATAATCCTTATGAGCTCCTCAAGGGGACATCATCAACCTATAGCGGACACGGATTCCTTCTACAATCAACATCACACCATAGAAACAACACTACTTCCCAACTCACCGAGTTTGTTGATTTAAGTACATGTAAATCTCACCCATTGATGAATCAAAGAATACATACTGTCTTACGTGTCGAGGTTATTGTATAGGGATTTAGAGCACGAACATCCATAATAACTGAGATCAAGTTCTACTATATAGACAGTACAAGTCGAACGATCTCAAGTGGTCCTGCTCAATACACACAAGGCATACTAATGCGATTCTGTAGTCAAGACAAACTAATACCAAATCACACTACAACCATCCCGATAGAGAGTCCCCGTCTATCTCGGTTGTGAGCATCTGTTTATACTTTATAAGAAAACCTTTAATATGATCTTCCACATGTTGTCGCACAACATATTATCTACAGTATAAAGTAAGTGGACTATTGCATCGTACATATAAATAAATTATAAGATGCAATCATTTGATCATATGATTCTCATTTCAAATAAATTGTTATAACATTGTTCATACAAAAAGCTAGACTTTTCGTACATAATCCAACACAAACAATCTTCAAGTCTTCAAGCAAGCTTCAAGTCAAGAACGGCCACCAATCAGGGATTAAGGCTCCAAGTCCCCCAGATCAAGCGTTCTTCGCGGAAAGCCCTCCAGTCAACATTCAATCAGAACAAAGGTTCAACGTCTCCGGATCGATGTTACAAGGCTACACATTCGAGCTCGGACAAGCTTCATTTGAAGATCCGGCTCAACACACACGCTTTTAACACAGTCAGCATACACTCCAGTAAAAGAAGACAAAGTCAATGCACATAAATCAATTCAAAGTCAAGTCAAGCCAAATTGGTTCAAGAGAAGAATCAAAGAATTGATTGAGATTGTAACCCGTTTACATATTCTCCAAATTAAATCCATCTGAAATTATCTTTGTATCTAATTTGTATTTATTTTATCATAAATAGAAATTTATTGTTACAATAGGGCTTGCAGATCTCTCTTGGACCTTGATTTGGTCATCTTCTCCATTGTTTGTGTCTCGGGACACGTCTGTGGATCTCAGTGAAACTGTGGAGTTCTACTATGTTTCTCGACACCTCCTTGGAGTATCGTATCTCATTTTGGCGGCCTTCTTTCAGATGTTCTTCCTCGGTATAATTGGCATGAGCCTCTGCCCATTTCCATCCTCGTCTGAGACCTTTCTAGAATCGGTTGTTGGCCTCAACTTTCTTTTCTGCTTGTTGTCTATATAGAATATTGTAATATTGTTGTATAGAGCCGCTCGTTTCATCATATCCAATGGGCCAGAAGGCGTTGTTGCTCCAGTTTTGAACAGGGCTTATAGTCCTATCACAATCGGATGTCGAACTTTATTTTAGATCCATATTTCTTTAAAACTCTCCTTTCGTTAAGTGATATGAGTTTATAATAATTTTTCCATTCATAAATAAACGAACCTAAGACTCTAATACCATTTTGAAGCACAGAAAGTGGATGTAAATCTGGCGGAATGTTGATATAATAATAAATCTGACTCGGGGTTGTTTTTGCACAATTTGGGGTCAATATTGCAAGTTTTTATTTTTTGTCCCACTAAAAAACCAGAATATTCCGTTAAATCTAACAGAATTTTGAAGAAAAACTCCAACGGAACTAAAATTGCAGACTAAAAGACCATTTCTGCAAGTGACCTACTTCAACGGAACCATTTCTGCATTTTACCATATATATATATATATATATACATATATATATATATATATATATATATATATATATATATATATATTACGGGTTATTCTGAAGTATATCAGATACACATGAGCACCTAGAGAGTATTTGATTCTTTAAAATTATTAGGTAAGTTAACATTGCTTGAAAATGTCGAAGACAATGAATGGGAATCAAAATTGTCTTAATTCTTTATTAGTTTCATAAGATATTACATCTCATATTTATCTTAAGTTCTGATGCTGATGCAATGGCCTACCATATGATTTATAGGCTACTTTTTAAGGTTTAGTTAATTTTATTTTTAAAATTTTAATTTATTTTACTTTAATTCAAAGATGATTATTGATTAACTTTGGGTTAATTGAAAAAAAATTACGAACTTTACTTCTATTGTAAATTAATCCTCATTTTTGAGAAATTGCAAAAAAAAACACCACCTTTAAGTATTGTTGCAAAAAATTCTAAAAAAAACCATACTTTTTGTAACAACAAAATTTGTATTTATTGAATAATAAACACAAAATATATTACAATGATAATCCGATGTGGATTGAACTTGAGAATTGAGTAAATAGTCTCTAGATATCCTCTGATTCCTCTCTTGAGTTGATTTCTTGACTTTTTCAACTTTCTGAGCTGGATCTTCGGATGAAACTTGTCCGTGCTCGGGCTTGGCTTGAAGCTTAAAAACTTATCCGGAGGCATCGAGCCTTTGTTCGGATCAAACGTTGACTTGAAGATTTATCGTGAAGAACGCCGTTCAATTTGATAGAACACCATTGACTTTACGAATATTGCTGGATGAACTTGACTTGAAGAAACGTTGAATTTGAGGGGCTCCGCACCTTGATCTCAGATTAAATGGCGTTTCTAGATTGATCTTTGAAGAGTAACTTGATCCTCGTAGAGATTGCAAGTTTCTTCAGAGATCTCCGGGTTTTTAGGATTTTCAAGAGTGAATGGAATGAGGACTGAAGGCCTTATTTATAGGTGGAGGAAATAAGCACTTGTGAGATATTATCTCCTTGAAAATATATGTTGGGTTTTTCTCCTTTAATTAAGACTGCTGGACTGGATACATGTCATATTTAATTTAATTAGGTCTGCTGGACTTGATTTGCTGGACTTGTTGACTTGAGTCAGGCCCACTTGACTTGGATTGAGCCCATTTAATTTAGATTGAAACAATTTGACTTGAATTGAGCCCATTTAATTTAGATTTGAGCTCAAATAATTATATTAACTATCAATTATTTATTTATTTACTTTATGAATTAATTTATTTAAATTCCTTAATAAATAAATATTTAATCAATATTTAATATATTTTTCTGTGTATTTTTATTTATTAGACAATAAAATTTAACTGCCTACAAATGTCTTCTTGCATTTTGTTCACTGAAACTTGTTTTTGAAGTGGACAAATTGCAACATTTCCATGCCTTGTATCCTTGTCTAACTCTCAATTATAATTTAGTCTTGATCTTGATCTGTACAAAGAATTTCCCTTGGCCCATTAATTCTTCTTTGCTTCTTTTAAGGCCCAACAAATCTTTGCTTCTTTTAGAGCCCAACGTTGCTCTATCCTTGAGTATACGTATATAACACCGTCTCATCTATTCTCTAATATTCATTCAGATGTTGAATACATAAAATTTCCAGTGGATAAACTTAAATGCAAATTTGATAACTCATCTTTAGAAGATCATGATTAAAGATATTTCCTCTTTATCTCAAATATTGCACCATCTATGGTATCTTTGGGAAATTAATGATAATTCTAAATCTCCATATAATCTGTGAAAATGAATCTTAACAAATATTCATGTATATTCCAGACTTATCCATGATTTTTCCAACCATTATATAAGAAGGGTTCCAGCCTTCATCTTTCACGTCAAAGTTCATGGAGTATCAACTAATCAAAGTTTCTTATTCTTTGCAGGTTTTAACTTCCATTTCTGCATCCAACACCAAGATTTGAGCCCAAGAAATATTCAAGCATGGTCACTTCCGATCAAGGCTTCAATTGTGATCATCCCCAACCAGCAACATTCCATCAATCAAGGCTTTGGCACATTGCAACATTCAACCAAAGCTTCAAGTTTAATCACCCTCAACCAGCAACATTCATCCAATGAAGGCTTCAAGTATAATCAATCCCTATGACGAATCATATGGCATAGAGGCGGTGGCAACCCTTTGCACAAGAGTTTGCAATTTCCAATGGCATAGATCGAACCTGAGGCGAGGTGGTGGGCGGACATCAGACTTCAGTGACTGTTGCGGCCGTGCTTGTAGATGCGGCAAGGCTGGAATCGGTGAGTGGCTAGAAGAAGTAGCTATTTCCAGGGAAGAGAGTGGCAAGGCTGGACAGCGACCTACTCCGACAGACTTAGCGGCTGGATGGCGGGAGCCACAGCAGATCCGGCATTGGCGGCGAAGAGCGGCGGCTGACCAGGCGATTTCCAACAGTGCTTCGCGTCTTCATTAGTGATAACCAACGAACCGGCGACGGGCGGTGGTGTGCGGCAGACCTGGCATGGTGGTTGAGGATCGCAAGCATCGGCGAACCAGCGCATTGGTTGCAGCAGAGTGCGGATCTGCGACGACGTCATGGCTGTCGGCGGGCGACTTTTTTCCGGTGAGGGGCTGGTGTTCTCCGGTATGAGCAGCGATTTCAACCTTTGGGAGGAAGCAATTTTGGAATCCCTTCTTGGAGAGAGAGAGTCAAGTCGACTTTTGTAAGTAGCTCTGTTTTTTTTCTGGAGAGAAATTCACGTCACTTTGAAGGGAAGAGAGTGGACTTTGACTTTCCACATTTGATTCAATCAATCTCTGATTTATTTGGGCCTTAATTGACGATTCCATCTTCCACATTTGCATTGGGCCCATAGTAGAAGAAATATTTGTTTTCTTGCCTTCAATCAAATTGGACTAATTATTGCAAATACCATGTGGGTTGTAGAATAAAATTTGGGCAAGTCCTTTCGGGCTTGAATTTGTTCATATTTTCTTTTTAAGCCAACAACTTAATAGCCGCCATGGTAATTAACCTACGCCCTTTTTCTTTTCTTTTTCCTCCGCAGGACTTTGAAGCAGATTTATTCCATGGGTAATATCCTCTTCTTTTTCTTTTGTAGCTGCCACTTCATTTATTTTTCTTTATGTTTACTTGCTACATCATGCCTCAGTTTTTTGTTCATCTCACAAACCTTTTTAAAGAGGATCAAGTCATAATGTAGATCGAATTGACATGATTTGGTTTGAATGGGGATGTGCTGTGCACAGCTTATGCTCATGCGGGCCAGGAGTAACATGCAATTTAGGCTCATGCGTTAAAGAATTGAGATTTGTAAAGTTTAAGCTCGTATCAAGGAGCGTAACATGCAGAGAGTTTAGTCTCTTCTCAAGGAGTCATGAATTGAGATTTGTGAAGTTTAAGCTCGTATCAAGGAGCGTAACATGCAGAGAGTTTCGTCCCTTCTCAAGGAGATTTGATTTGAGTTGGATAGTTTTAGCTCGTATCAAGGAGCATAACATGTAGAGAGTTTCGTCTCTTCTCAAGGAGATTCGATTTGAGTGAGATAGTTTAAACTCGTATCAAGGAGCTTAACATATGAACAGTTTTAGCTCGTGTCGAGGAGCGTAACATGTGGAGTTTCGTCTCTTCTCAAAGAGATTTGGTTTGAGTGAGATAATTTAAACTCGTATCAAGAAGTATAACATATAGAGTTTCTTCTCTTCTCAAGAAGATTTGGTTTGAAGGGGATAGTTTAAGCTCGTATCAAGGAGCATAATGTGGACAGTTTATGCTCGTGTTGAGGAGCATCATGTGGATAGTTTTAGATAGTTTAAGCTCATATCAAGGAGCGTCATGTGGATATTTTTTGCTCGTGTCGAGGAGCATTGACTTGAGATTTGAGAAAATTTATTGCCCATAGTCATGGGACGCACCACTTTCTCTTGTTTTAACTTCATTTCTTTGAATCTTTATAGACACCGGCGCCTTTGACTGTGATTCCTCCTCAAGAGGGTCATCGAAAGACATATCTTCAAACTCAAAAGAGTCGTTAACTGAAGGCCATTCAAAGTCACTTGATGTCATACTCAACTCCATATCATGAGCTCTTGTAGCTAGTTCTTCAAAGGTCTTTGGTTAAATTCCTTGAAGGATGTATAGCAGGCTCCACTGTATCCCTTGAATGAATATGTTGATGGCAGAGACTTCAGACAGTTGATCTTTGCAGTTCAAGCTTAGATTTCTCCATCGATTAATATAATCAATTGCTGGCTCTTCTCTCCACTGACAAGTGTTAGTCAATTCGATCATACTAATAGTCCTTTGAGTGCTGTAGAAGCGATTAAAGAATTCTTGTTGCATTTGCCCCCAGCTGTCGATGGAGTTAGCTTCCAATTCGATATACCAATCTAAGTCATTTCCTTTCAGTGAGCAGACAAAATTTTGAGCATGTGATCATCAAAGGTTCTAGTATCATTGCATGTCTCGACAAAATGTGTTATATGTTGTCTTAGGTTGCCTTTGCCATCGAATTATTAAAATTTAGGAGGCTGGTAGTCAGCTGGCATCTTCAAGTTATCAACTCTCTTTGTATATGGCTTTTTGTAGGCAATAGAAGATTCGAAGCTCCCTTTAAACTTATCTTTTATCGTCTCTAGTACTCTTCAGTTGGTTCATAGGAAGCATTCCGTCAGCTGAAATTTGTATCTCTTCCTCAACTGGATTTATTTCAGATGGATGGTGCTTTGCGGAGTCCTCCTCCTCGTCTTCATCCTCAACTCGTTTCTCATTTGTATGACTTGTCTGTGCTATCTCCATCTTTTCTATCAGTTTAGATATCAACAGACCTTGTTCTTGGCTTTGTTTGGTGAGTGCAGCAACAGACTGAGTCAAGCTTACCAGTTGTTCTTCGACAGATGAAGCATTTGTTACCATGGCAGAGGCTATGAATGAGTCATACAAACTTTCCGTGCATCGAGGAGTTGGTCAGACAGATTCATCTTCATCATCTTTGTTGTTGTACAATGGCTTATTAAGAGTAATTCCCACCACGTGGTTTATCTCTGAGGAGCCTTTAGGCATACCTCTTGTAATAACTTCATCGTTTGCAGTTTGCAACTCTGAAGGCTTTGGGGTAGTGGCCCTTCGTATTGTAATCTTGAGTGGAGTTGTTCTCTGAATCTTCACATTCTGCAGCTCTAAAGGCTTTGAGACATAAGACCTTCTAATTGCAATTCTGAGAGGAGCCATACTTTGTATCTTTAAACTCGTGCTGAGGAGATGAGAGATAGAAACTGTCCCACCGGGAGTGCCAAAATTTGTAACAACAAAATTTGTATTTATTGAATAATAAACACAAAATATATACAATGATAATCCGATGTGAATTGAACTTGAGAATTGAGTAAACAGTCTCTAACTATCATCTAATTCCTCTCTTGAGTTGTTTTCTTGACTTTTTTAACTTTCTGAGTCGGATCTTCGGATGAAACTTGTCCGTGCTCGGGCTTGGCTTGAAGCTTTAAAATATTTATCCGGAGGCGTCGAACCTTTGTTCGGATCAAACGTTGACTTGAAGATTTATCGTGAAGAACGTCGTTCAATTTGATAGAACATCGTTGATTTTACGAATATTGCTGGATGAACTTGACTTGAAGAAACATTGAATTTGAGGAGCTCTGCACCTAGATCTCAGATTAAATGGCTTTTCTAGATTGATCTTTGAAGAGTAACTTGATCCTCGTAGAGATTCCAAGTTTCTTCAGAGCTCTTCGAGTTTTTAGGATTTTCAAGAGTGAATGGAATGAAGACTGAAGACCTTATTTATAGGTGGAGGAAATAACCACTTGTGAGATATTCTCTCCTATAAAAGATATGTTGGGTTTTTCTCCTTTAATTAAGCCGCTGGACTGGATACATGTCATATTTAATTTAATTAGGTCTGCTGGACTTGATTTGCTGGACTTGTTGACTTGAGTCAGGCACACTTGGCTTGGATTGAGCTAATTTAATTTAGATTGAATCAATTTGACTTGAATTGAGCCAATTTAATTTGATTTAAGCTCAAATAATTAATTAATTATCAATTATTTATTTATTTACTTTAGGAATTAATTTATTTAAATTCCATAATAAATAAATATTTAATATATTTTCCTTTGCATTTATATTTATTAGGTAATAAAATTTAATTGCCTAAACTTTTAATTAAAAATTGGGTGCGTTTTGCAACAATACTTAAAGGTTGTGATTTTTTTTGCAATTTCTCAAAAGTGATGATTAATTTGCAATAGGAGTAAAGTTCGTGGTTTATTTTGCAATTAGCCAATTAACTTTTTGGTCTAATCTTATTAATTAGATGCACTGGTACACCAAATTAATTTGACTTTTAATTTAGGCAAAGACTTGTGTGAAATCATTTTACAAAAAACTTTTGTGAAACGAATAAGAAGTGATATATTTAAATAAAAAGCGATATTCGAAAAAAGGAATAGTGTTGCAGTTAATTATTTCATAAGTAATTAGTAATATAAATAAAAAGTAATAATATTTTTAATTATTTAAAAATTTTAAAGTAGTCTCACCTGTTACATTCTCACAAAAAGATTTATCCCTTAATTAATTAGTTTTACAAAATATAAGGATTAAAATTAAATAATTAAATGGTAAACATTCTAAACCCCTAGAATCCAAACGTGCACAAGTTCGCACTACACTTCACAACCCATATAAAAACTTTCGTAATTAATTATCATTTTCACTATAAAATATTATCACTTTTTATACCGGGTTTACGGTGTAAATCTGTAGTCCTCCATTAAATTAAATCCTAATAATATCGTGAATCTGATTTACACAAGTATTTGCCTTTAAAAATAGGTATTGTAGTTTATATATTTTATTTATCTATTTTTATTGAAACCGTAAAACCTCAATTTAAAATTACACAATTAACCCATCGCACATAGCAAGCAATTTAAATTTAACTTAAAAAACCATCAAACGGTAAACCATAAATGAAAATTTCGTAAGATAAAATAAAAAATATATATATTTAATAACTGATCAATGAAATAACAATTTCAAGAACTATCCAAATGTTAAATAATAATATTTTTAATTAAAAAAAACATAATATTGATAGAGAAAAAGTAAAATGATCTCAGCGTCGAAGATCTCACGTGAGACTTATTTTTCATTTTAACATTTAATATTTATTTACTAGAATTTTATTGTGTTTTGGCGTCTATATTTTTCTGATTGATTTTATACTAACCCCAAGTGCATTGTTAGACCCGGTGTAAAGAAAATCTCCCAATATTTAGATATGCTTCACACCAGCCTCATACTCAACCAATTCACCAAAAAAAAAAAAAAGAAACTGTGGTAAGGAAAAAAAAAAAAAACTGAGAAACATATTTCGTGCCTACACATAGTACAAGCCCAAACTGTAACAACATTACATAAGATCAATCTTTATAAACCCTCCTACCGAAGGCCCATGCGCACCAATAAAAAGATAGCTTACCTCCATTGACTGATGAGAAGGACAAGAAGTGGAGATGAAACCTTACAGTTGAGCAAATTGATGCTAATAAGGAGCATCGTAGGTAAGTCGTCTAGATATAAAACTTGATTCCCACATTACTCGACTTTAAGACCTTGTGAAGATAGCTCATGCAAAACTCCATTTTGCCCATCTATGGTTTGTAGCCCCGCGCGTAGCTGTTTTAGATGACAATTTAAATTAGGAAAAAACTATGAATGTACTGCGGAAGATATAAATTGATAAAGCAGGTAGATGTTTAAGGGCATATTTGAGCTGAGAGGGAGAAAGACCATGACAAAGTTGTGTTTTTCGCTTGCTCAAAATCCTAGTCAATTTGGCCTGAACAAACGCCCCAACAGTTTATCACTCGAACTGATTTTTTTCAGGCCAATTCAATAACTAATAGATTTTTTAAAATAACAGGCTAGAAGACAATTCAGCCCTGCTAAGCTCAACTCCATTGATTGCTAGGTCAGGGGTTTGACAGCAGTATGAACTAAGCACATTATCAAAGAATTTTTCATGTCAAGAAAAAAGTAAAAGTTAGTTATTGAGATGAAATTATTCGATGAAGCATTCTTATACCACACAATGGAACAAAATAAACTTATTTCACAGTAAAGGGGAGAAAACCTATTAGCAGTTCCAATCACGAACTACTCAAAATGCAAGGATTTGAAAGGGAGCATATAATTTTCAAAAATACTAAACTGTTTAGGTTTTCCAAAGGAATGACAATAAAAGAATTAAACTACAGAGTTATTTGTATTTAACTTTACTACGTAATAAAAGTTGCTAGAATATATATCAACCTGATTAAGGACCTTTTTTGAATAGCGGTATCCCTGCCATATAAGCCAAAAAAGGTGTTAAACACTATAATTTGAAGCCAAACAATGTCTTTCCAACTAAACATAAAAATAATTGTAGCAATTACCTTATCAGTGCCATAAATGTAATCACAGTAGGTGAATACCGATGCAAAATTACTTTGACTCTGTCCACCAACGTAATGGTGGTAATCATGGTAATCTGAACCACCATAAAAGGGAATATACTTCGTCGGAGTCCAAGGGAAATCATATCTGCAGTGATACATTTTGTCATGCATTCTTAAAATTAAAGCACCAGTAGAAAAAATTATTACATTTTAAAAATAATATATTGAAAAGGTAATGATGAATAGAGTTTTCACCCTCCCCCAGTAAAGAACACAAGATACCAAAAGATGTTGACCCGATACAAACAAAAATCAAGACAAAAGATGATGAAACAACTATATACAAAAACAAATAAACCTATCAGACTTTCACTCCCTTGGAAAAATATCTTGTGGTAAACATAAATGAAACACCTTCAGCAGATTATGTCCATATAAACTCCAAATATATTCTAGAATTAAATGAAAATTTGTTATTCTCTCTCGAATTAAATGAACCCATCCTTTGTCACTCTCGACCAAGGGCACATTTAATTCGAGAGAGAATAACAAATTTTCAGAATTATTTGATATTAAATGTCATTCCTTGACTAATTAGGTGACTATATAAAGAACAATAAAAAGGTTACACCAAGCAGAAAGGTAACAAGTAAAAACAAGGATTGCATCAACATTTTAAGGATTAACAGGCAAACCTGAACCAAAGAGAGAGTCTGCCATACTCAGAATCATTATTATCCAAATCAAGACAAGGAGACTACTGTCAACAAGTCATGATGTTTGGAACAGCCCGAATACATAATACAGATAGAATAAGTAAGTCTTAGACTCTTAGGGGCAAGCCTTACAAAAGAAAAAGATATGGTAACAAGATACTATGCTCGTAAAACCTAGTTGATATTGATGTTCAGCTCTTAATGGCCTATTGCCTTGACATATCTAAGCTCAAAATTCTATTACAACCATAGAAAAGACAAATAAACATGATACGCCATGTTTTGCTATCATTCTGAAATATTAATTCATCCACACCAGATGTGGAGATAAGGAAAAGGATAACGAGACAAACCCAAAATTCAAAAGAAAACATATAAAACACAAGAGACTACAAAGACCAACCAAAATGGCTATTTTATCGCGTCAAAAGTTTTAAAAGCTACTTCCCTGCACCCTTTGGCAAATTTACCTATTCAGATGATCACACGTTTAACACCCTCTTGGATATGATTCGTATATATTAAAATAATCCAACAGAATAATGTTAATAAAAGGACAGATCTTTGCTTGGTCACCTTAGGACCATGCTGTTTACATGAGGGTGCATGTTGAAAATCTAACCAGGAGCATTCATAAGCCTCAAGAAGTAGACATTTTAAAAATAATCATTTAAAACACAATCTAAGTTCTAACAGTGATAATTCCATCACTCCAAATTAGTTGACTTGTCATAGGATATGATTTCAGCATCAGACTAAACTGAAATTATGATAAGTTTGAAACATCCTTTTGTGGTTATGATGCAAGCCTAACTTTCAAATAGCTCAGCTTGACCACATCGTCTGTTAATGGGATGAAATGATTTTGGTTTCATAGTACACATAAGTTGTATCATTCAAAGCACTGAAATGGTAAAACTCAGTCATTTCATCAGAATTGGTTGACACGCCCATCCTTCGCAGCATTCCACATGATACCATGGCACATACGCTATCATAGTGAAAGCATGTTTTAATCCTTGATTTTCAAATCCACATAAACTAAAAATAAAAAATGCCCTTTTAAAAGTATAGCTCTCTCTATTTACCAAGGCACGTATTGCAAGAGATAGTAGTATCCTATGAAAAACATATTTCTACTCAGAATACAGTAGAAGTACTATGTCATAACTAATAATTTTAAACTTTCATTATAAAAGGAATTAAATTGGGAAGGAGCTTGGCTTGTGTAAATCCAGGTTTATGTAAACCATTTTGGCATTTTCAGTTATAGGTTGAAAAACACAATTATACCAAAAAAATTAATACTAAACTATGGGGCACATGACTTTATGTTCAACGGTGCAAAGCTAAGATTGGGTTATGTACATCTCCATGAAAATAACTTAGCAAGTGACCTTAAATTTACTAAATAATATGCAAATGGGAGAGAAAGGGTAGAATTAATCTTTCAACTCGTGCACAAAAGTTAATCCACTATTATTGACCTCATCCCACCAATGCATTTACTTTCCAGCATATCAATTGAAATCCCAAAAAGCAAATAGTGAAAAGAATGTGAATGAACACCACTGTTCAGCCATCATTGGGTCAAATTTGCAAAGCAACGCAGATAGAATAACACTTAAATCAATCAAAGCTAGAGACTTATCACTAAATTGCATCAAATCAAAGCACAAGCTTCAAGCATGCTAAGTGCATTACCCACTGTGAGTCTCAATAGCCTCAATCTGTCTCAAAGCAATCCACAACCAAAACGTAATAATATGTCCTGGGACCATGGCGGGTCCAAGGAAAGAGGGGATCCCGAGGATCAAAATCTCGGCCCAGTGAGCATATGGCGCCGCAAACCCAATTGGAGCGGTGTACTCATGATGCACCTTGTGAATCTTCTCATACCCCCACTTGCAATGCAGAAATCTATGGATCCAATAGTTGGTGTAGTCCTCCACGATGAAATACACCCCCAATTGCAAAACAATCTCCCAAAGAGAAGGCAACGGCAAGCTTGTTCTTACTCCTATCAACTTCATTAAATAGAGAAATCCAACAAAAAACACATCTAAGAATAATTAAACGCGTGGAAGGCTAAATGATTGGTTATGCAATACATACATTCAAGAAATGTAAACAATCAAATCCCACGAAACAAGTAGAACACAATATGGAACTCACTTTTTCATTACTAGAAGCACTGATTTTCCCCAGATGTGTACGAACAAGAAAATGCACAAATTTGAGAGAGCGTGAGAAGTTGAAGAAGTGTTTACCTTAATGGAGGGATAGGAGACGAGTTGAAGAGGGCCTACAACAAGGAAGAACATGCGCATTACGGAATTGTAGCAGCGGAGTGTATCAGAAAAGGAGAGTTGCACCTTGGGTTGAATCTTGTAGCGGGCAACAGATTTGTTAAATACAAACTCAAGAAAGAGAAAGTACAAGGGGAAAATAGAGAAAATGAGAAAGAGAAATATGATGTTATGGCAGTAGAGGAAGTAGTCGGACTTGGAGGCGGAGTAAGTGAACCAGAAGGTCTCCGCCGCCGTGAGAGATCTCCCTAGGGCGGCTTCCGCCTCTTGAAGGGTGGCGTAAGGCAACATTGAATTGAAGGTGTGGAGAAAATAGGAAAGTGCTTGCTCAGTCTGGGTGGGTATATATGTTGCCAAATGCCTGGGGGAGTGTTTTAATTACTCCATATTATATTATGCGGGAAGAAAAGGTGGAGAATATTCACAAGTATGCGTGGTGAAATGGTGAGAGTGTAGTAGGTGACAAGGTGTAGGAGAGAGTACAAATGCATCCAAAAATGAGATGAGATTTCGCCCAGGAGAGGAGGGCATTTTTTGCCACGCTGTTGGGAGTCCCTATGCATATTTGGATATTTTTATTATTTTTATCAATATTTAAATATTTGTATAATAGTTAAGATATTTATTTTGCAGAAGTTATTTATTTTACTTATGATTTATCATTTAGAGATTAGTTAGGATATTCCATAATCTTTAGGAGGTCGTTCTTATAAATAATCTTGTAAGCGTACGTATGAAAGGCAATCAGAAAATCAAGTTAATTCCTCGTAATATTGTTTTGCAAATTCCGTTGACTTGCTGACATGAGTCAGAGTTTCGATTTATCGTCGTAACTCCGGGTCTAAGCCAAAGTTTCGATCTTTATCCAAGGGTGATTCTCATTGGTGCTCTCGTTGATAGATCTTTTGGGGATGTCGGGAATCACACACATCATATTCAATAGTAATGGCCGGAACTCATAAGGAGAGGATTCAATTACTGGAGGTGAGATTTGATTAATTGGAGGGAGATTTCACCGGCTTAGGTGAATCAGTGAGTAAGATTGGTCAATCCGTGAGTGAAATAGAAAGCATGTTGAAAAAATTGCTTCGCAAGAAGTGTTGGAAACACACAACCCTCAACATGCATAGAGAGAAATCCTATTACCTCTCACCAATGGATTGTGTTGCAGCGGAAGGTACTGAGAACCGATTGACACTCACGTTGATATCTTTGGATCCAATCTTCAACACTGGGTTGAGAGATTAGTTTTCACGAATGAGTATAAAACTGGATGAAGAAAAAAAGAGGAAGAATAATCAGAGAGTATTTTCTTCAGAATCATGTGATGCCTCTCGTTGTGTTTGCATGCCCACGTCGGTTTTCTTTTATCCAAAACTTAACGTAAGGAAACGGAGTGAAAACTGTATCCAACTCCCTTTGCATGCAGCGTGCAACATATTTTCATATATGGAAAACGTAAAATATAAATAATATTTAATTATTATTTACATCTCCCACTTACATATGAAATCAAAATTCTCCTGATTCATTTTCTTCATGAATCTTATTCTTGTCCAGATTAATACATCGTGTGACCCACGAGATATGAGTTTAAATTATTATACACTTGTTAGAGATATATAGCAACTCAACCAGTTTATTCAAGAAACTCAACAAGCTCGTTACACCCCAAAACTCTTGAATATTTAACACAAGTTGACATATCACTTTTCAATCCACTTAATTTGTAAGAGTATATTCAACCCTTTTGCAAAAACTATGTATTCATAATCAAGACCCTGCTTGATTGACTAGTCAATGAATCACAATAGTATATGTAAAATTAAGACATCCTTCCCATCTCACTACGTATCTACAGTCTCCCACTGCAGCTGCTTTCCTAGACATGCACCGCATTGCCGTTATTAACCATAGCTCTTTTGGTAACATGCTAAAATAGCAACACTAAAGTGAAAACTTAAAATATAGTAGAAAGCCATAAGGGTAACTAATAGATAAGGATTCATACTTTTGAGGAAATGGGAATAATATTCTCAATCCTTTTGTGGTCAACTAAGCAAAAGTCGTTTTCCTAAAACACTTGTCACAATGTCTTTAACTTCCTTCCATGAAAGCGTATGTCGTATTTCATTTTAATTTAGACATCGTGTAAATCAAAGTCCAAGTGTGTCCCATACACTTAACCCGGATATCCTTCCTCCAACGTATATGATCTCCATCGATTTAGCTTTACAACAAGTTGGATTAGATTCATGGCAAAACCTATCCCGATTACATTAATTATCGTAATCTCATCTCTGCGCTCCCACTTAGCCAGAGGTGATTGCTCGTATGAGAGAGTCAATCGTAACTTGCCGACATACTATTATATATGAATCATCACATATAATTTATAAAACATATACATATAGTTAAGCCATTAACCATTCCATTAACATACATAAACATATTCAATACATCGTTTAAAATCCTTTGCAAACCAAATCCTTTTACATGTCCTATGAACACATCTCTGGGAATTAGTTTGGTAAAATGATCTGCTAACATTAAATGAGTAGAAATGTATTTAAGAATCACTTTCTTCTTTTCTATAATATCTCTAACAAAGTTGAATTTAGTATCAATGTGTTTGGTCTTTCCATGATATTTGGGGTCTTTGTGTAAGCAATGGTCGCTTGATTATCACAATTGATTAAAATAGCTCCCACTGAAGTGTTTAAGACCTCCAAGTGTTTCATGAATCTTCTCAACCAGATAGTCTCTTGAACTGCAGACGCGCATGCCACAAACTCAGCTTCCATTTTGGACAATGCGATGCAAGTCTATTTCTTGCTACACCATGAGATTGCTCCATTGTTGAGCAAGAAGACATAACTAGAAGTTGATTTACGTTCATCTAAATCTCTACTCCAATCAGCGTCTGAATACCCATTTAGTGTACTGTTATTCCCTTGATAACAAAGAGAAGAATCTGCAGTCCCTTTCAGGTATCTGAAAATTCTTTTAACAGCCATCCAATGCTTCTTTCCCGGATTGGATTGATACCTGCTTACCAAACCAACGGCATAGCAAACGTCTGGTCTTGTACACAACATTGCGTACATAAGACTTCCAATTGCATTTGCATATGGCACTTTGGACATTTCATTGATTTCATCTTGAGTCTTGGGACACATATGTTGACTCAATGATTCGCCTTTCACTATAGGAGTATCTATGGGCTTGCAAGTTTCCATCTTGAACCGTTCCAAAAGTTTCTTGATATAAGTCTCTTGAGACAAACCCAATAATTTCTTTGAACGATCCCTATGGATTTTTACACCAAGTATGTATTCTGCCTCACCTATATCTTTCATTTCGAAGTTTGAAGATAACCACATTTTAATGGTTTCAAGATACTCTTTGTTATTAACCGCTAGTAGTATGTCATCCACATACAAAGATAGAATCACAAAACTACCATTGGACTGTTTAACGTAAACACAGTGGTCTTCATTTATCATAACGAAGTTATATGAGATAATCGTATTGTGAAATCTCAAATACCACTGTCTAGAGGATTGTTTTAGTCCATAGATCGCCTTCTTTAATCTACAAACTTTATCCTCTTGACCTCGAAGAATAAATCCTACAGGCTATTGCATGTAGATTTCTTCCTCTAATTCTCCATTGAGAAATGCAGTCTTAACATCCGTTTGGTGTAATTCTAAATCCATACTAGCCACTATAGCCAATAGTAAACGAATCGAGGCAAACCTCACTACAGGTGAAAAAGTTTCTTCGTATTCTATACCCTCTTGTTGAGTACAACCTTTTACCACCAAGCGAGCCTTATACCTCTCTATTGAGCTATCCGACTTTCTTTTGATTTTGAGAATCCATTTATTCCCAATTGTCTTTCGTCCCTTTGGAAGATCTACAAGTTTCCAAACTTGATTTGACTTCATAGACTCCATCTCCTGTTTTATCGCTTTCATCCATTTCTTCTTCACCGGACAAGTCAGAGCTTCTTTAACATTTCTGGGCTCTTCCTCATCAACAGGAGAAACATCTCCATTTTCTGGTGAGACAAATAAGGCTTGTCCTTCAATGTCATAATGCCTTTTGGGCATATGTTTCCTAGAACTTTTCGAGATGAGATAACTGATTATTGCCTTCTGTTAGACAAAATGCTCTTATTGGGAATCACCTGGTTCTCAATCGGCAAATATCTATCAAGATCCACACCTTCAACTATCAAGATCAACACCATCAGCTTATTACTCCCACTTGGATCTTATAGGTATTGGTTTTCCACTATCTCGAAAATAGGTCCGGCATCCCTGATGCCCCTTTACTAGAAAATTCAGTTTCTAGAAAATGAACATTATGTGGTTCTATCTCAGTTAAGCTTCCATCGTGATCTCCTATGAACACGTAACCCTTAGAATGTATGAAGTATCTTATGAAGATACACGTTTTGCCTCTAAGACCCAACTTTCCGTACTGACTCGATGAATCATGTACTAAGCTGCTGATCCCCAAGCTCTAAGGTTACTCAAGTCGGGTTTTCTACCAATCCAAAGTTCATATGGAGTTGAAGCAACTGACTTAGAAGGCACGCGATTAAGCACATAAGCTGCCGTAAGTAACACATCTCGTTAGATTAGCTTGTGCCATCATGGATTTTACCATCTCCAACAAAGTCCTATTCCTTTTCCAGCAACACCATTTTATTAAGGTGTATAAGGAACAGTTCATTGTCGGATTATACTATTTTCATTACAAAATTCCTTGAATTGTTCTGATAGATATTCACGTCCTTTATCAGTTCTTAGAACTTTGATAGACTTGTCTTTTGATTTTCAACTTCACTCAAGTATCGTCTAAAACAATCCAATGCTTCAGACTTATGAGATATCAAATAGACATATCCTAAATGTGAATAATCATCAATGAACGTAATGAAATAGTGAGCTCCATGCCGTGCTCTCACATTTACAGAACCACATATATCATAATGGATTACTACTAATGGAGATTAAAACACAATGGCTTTACCAAAAGGTTTCCTAGTCATTTTGCCAGCAAGATAATGTTCGCATTTGGATCATTCAACTTTAGAAGAAAGATTCAACAATCCTCCCTCAAGTCTATTCATCCTATCTCGCCCAAGATGACCTAATCTAGCATGCCAAACATCACCATTCATATTTGCACTGCTAGAAGAACAAGCATTTAACGAATATGAATAATCATCATAATAACTAAACGTCATTCTATTACAATTTAAAAACCATAAAGCCATCAGTCATATGTCCAGATGCATAACAAGTATCATCAATGCCAATTACCACAGTAAATAATACATCATAACCCAATTAAGTAGAATAGTAACAGAAATTAGATTTCACGTGATCTCCGGAGCATATAGAATATAATGTAGGATAAAGGTCTGACTATTGTCAAGGTCCAATTTGCAAGTCTCAAGTCCTCTGACTTCGACTCGAGCATTGTTTCCTACATACACCATCTAGTCCCCTTCGGAACATGATGGAAATCTACAAAAACTCCTTTTATCTCTTGTCACATGGCCCGTTGCTCCTGAGTCTATAATCCATAGAGGATAAGAATCATTAAGCAAGACAGTACTGAGACATTAATTTCACACAAAATAGAATAAGATGAATTTACATTGTCCCTCCTGGACTCAAGGCATTCACCAGCATAATGACCAAGCTTACTACTATTGTAATATGACATCTTGCTTTTATCCTTCTTATTCTATTTGTCACGCTTCTTTTCCTTTTTCCATTCATCAGTTTTAGTTGGATTATTTTAAGGCTTACCACCACCACCGTCGGATCATATTCCCTTCTTTCCCTTCTTCCAATTCCTTTTTCTTTTGAAGCCCGAAGCTTCCTTGGAAGTAGAACCGGTATAGAAGGCCCAAGAAGAAGACTTCGAGGCTCCGAACCTCTCATCTTCCAACTCAATATGACAAGCCATATCATTGAAAGTCTTAATGCTTTCATTATGAGTCAAGTTGGCTTTTAGATGTTCCCTATGATCAGGTAAAGAGTGGATCAGGGCTTGGATTTGTTGTTCATCAAAAAGTATGACCGACAATCTTAAAGTCGATTATCATATTAGAAATCTCCCTGAGATATTGTCTAATGATATGATCTGGTTTCCTTTTGAAAATATCGAACTTAATAGAGAACTGCCTAAGCTTTATAACTGATGTACCACCATACTTCTCACGCAGATACACCCAGATATCATGAGCGGTGAGATTCATGAATTATCACATCGATTACTGAGCTTACAAGAATACCTCGTGCAATGGAATTTTTCGTTTCCATGCCTGGTACGCTTCTTGGTCACACCTCCCATGATTTCCAATTCCCTCACCTGGTTCAGCCAACACTTGAGTTATAGCATTCAATGTATCTTGTTCATACAATACGTACCAAATTTTATGACTCCTTGTGTCATAATTGTCATCATTGAGTATCTTACCTTTGTTCAACTCAGCGACAATCGATTTCGATGTTATTTTCTTTGATAGAGATTAAAGTGATTCAGTATGTTAATAATGTTTTATTAAGTTTTACGTTAAGCCAAACAAAGACATCTCAATCAATAACACAAGATTTAATCTCGAAAAATAGCTCAAAGACTACTAATCATCAATCTCATCAAATGTCATCATATTAGATTCTTGCTTCAAAACGTAAAACATATTGTTCCAGTAATCAACAATAATATTGAACAGCCACTTATAAATTGAACTTGAACAACCATTCACAATAGCAAAAACACCAAGTCTGACAAGTCATGAACATAAAATTCTAATGAACTCCCTGAGTTTCCAATTAGAAATACAATGGAAATGAATTAAGGAAATCTACGGATTAATCTCCCTAATTTATCATTACTAGATTTCCATCGATGCTCATAATCAAATTTCTTAGTCCCCACACTATAAATATCTTGCCCTAGAGGATCTATGTGAGGATTCTTTATCTGACGCTTCTCTCGATCACTAAGTCTCAAAGAATCAGAACGTTGAATCCTTCCCATCCTTAAGCAGGCTGATCTTAGTGCCTGTGTCCTATCTTCTGCTTCAGAAGCATCGGCTAAATCTTGCATAATATGACGATCATTAGGTTTTACTTTATAAGTCTCCCACTGAACCTAAAAATCCTTTTGTAGGTAAAGAGGCAAAGTATTCGCCCAGGTCTCAGGACTGGAAACTTGAAAATACTTATCACGTGGAATCGTATTGCTATAAATTAAAGGCATCAATAGGTTGTATAGTTCAATTAAATCAATTGCGTGGTCCCTTATGTTGTGTGTAGGCTTCATTTTATAATTCAAGAATTCATGGAGGACTTCATCTTTAGTCCTAATGTCTTCCTCTGAAATTGTTCCTCGTCCTGACATGCCTCTGAGAAAACGAGCAACCAATAAACAAACATACCGGTGTTAGTCAAACTATATCACATGAATTTCCTCTCTATTTAATGCATATGGAAACAACTTTCCAAGATGCAATATGTATATTTACAAGTGAATCAATCCAACTCACTTTGGTTCCCACTTTCATAGGCTACAGGAGTTTGAATAATTATAACATATCACACAACACCATGAATTTAGAACTAAATGACATATTAAGGTGCATTATTCTTAAAAAATGCAACCAAATAACCACCTCATAGGTTCGTTTTCAATAAATATGTCATAAAATGAAGCAAAACCACATATACATGCTAAAGATGATGTCAAACGCTCTCGAAAACATCATCATTGGACTTAACGCATCGAAATTTGTCAGAAAACCCCAGACAGATGCTGGAAAATACCACAACGCGCCTCCACGCATCGCCACGTGTCGGCTGGAGGCTTTACGCACTGCCACGTGCCGCCCACGCGCTTCCACGCGCCGCCACGCGTGGCTGGAAGCAGGCTGAGTTCCGACGCGTGTAACACACGCGCCTCCACTGGAGATGGTGTATGCCGGCGCGTGAACCACACGCTCCTCTGCTGGAGACGGCGTCTGCCGGCGCGTGTACCACATGCGCCACTGCCAATACCGGTGCGTGGGTATCACGCGCCACCACCGGTGCCGCCTCTGCCGGAGTGTGGCTTCCATGCGCCTCCGCATGTAGCTGCCTTCCGGCGGATTCGATCATGGGCTGACCCACTGGCCTGACCCGATTGGTATGATCCGACCCAGTTCAGACTGGACCGACCCGGTCCTACCCAAATACAATAGCAGTTATGAATAATTGCAGAAAAGTCCCTCAACAGTTTCTAATTTTCAAAAAACAACCCCTGAAGTTTCTGAAAATTTGCAAATTTAGCCCAATTTCGTGAAAAACTTTGAAAATTCATAACTAGAGTTTTAGAAGGCCAAAAATTGCACAAAAAATACTGACGGACTCCTCTCGACAAGACCTATCCAGTGGTATATTCAAAACATGATTTTACATGCATAAAAAATGACGAAAATCACACCCTCAAGTATTCTTGGTGAATCACGCGTCATATCCACTGGAAACGATTAATCTGCCTTTCTATCACATATATGACTCATCAAAGTCACATAACACAATTCACATATAACACAAAACATGAATCATGTATGAACATTTTTACTGGAAAAAGCAAAAAACTAAGAAACATGAAATATCTAAATTCCAGTAAATCAAACGTAGTACCAACCATTGGCTCTGATACCAATGTTGGAAAACACAACCCTCAACATGCATAGAGAGGAATCCTATTACCTCTCACCAATAGATTGTGTTGCAGCGGAAGGGTATTGAGAACCGATTGACACTCACGTTGATATCTCTGGATTCAATCTTCAACACTGGGTTGAGAGATTAGTTTTCACGAATGCGTATAAAACTGGATGAAGAAAAAAAGAGGAAGAATAATCAGAGAGTATTTTCTTCAGAATCGTGTTCTGCCTCTCGTTGTGTTTGCATGCCCACGCCGGTTTTCTTTTATCCAAAACTTAAAGTAAGAAAACAAAGTGAAAACTGTATCGAACTCCCTTTACATGCAGCGTGCCACATATTTTCATATGTGGAAAATGTAAAATATAAATAATATTTAATTATTATTTACAAGAAGTCATCAAAGAAAGATCGCGGGAAGTCATCAAGGCAAGGGAAGTCATCAAGACAAGTCCGCAAGAAGCATCGAAGGAGGAAGGCGCCACTTCATCTACTTCTTCTACCAGAGGTATCCATTGACGGAAGACTCCAGTCACTCTTCTGATAGGGAGCATGGAACATCCCACAAGGATGAAATCAACCCATTAGCGACAGAAGGAAAAAAAATCAAGACAAACGCTATCGAAGGGAAAAACCAAGATTGGTTTGTCCAACATTCGATGGAGCAGATCCAATTACGTGGCTTAGCCGGGTCAACCAATATTTCGATTTAAATGAAATTGAAAGGAAGGAGAAAGTTCGCTATGCAGCCTACTATCTTGAAGGTGAAGCGAACATGTGGTGGCAATGGTTGAGTCGTGTATATAGAAAGAAGGAGAAAAAAATCAAATGGAAGGATTTCGAAAAAGAGCTCTTCGTTCGTTTTGGGCCTTCAGAGTATGTTGATTACGATGAGGCACTTACCCAGATTAAGCAAATAGATTCACTTCAAGATTACCAAAAGGAGTTTAAAAAATGGCGAGTAGAATACATAATTGGCCGGAAAAAGTTGGTAGGGGCGTTTATTGGGAGATTAAAAACAGAATTGGCTTCTGAAATTTGTGTTTATCGTCCAAAAACTTATTCATACGCCATAGAATTGGCAAGATTGAGGGATGATCATTTAAATACCATTAAGAAACTTGTTGATGGTGATGATGTCAGTTTATCAGAGGAGGATATTGGAAAGTCAAAAGGGGTAAGAAATCAAGGGATGAGGCGACTCTCATTTGATGAAATGCAAAAGAGGAGAGAAAAGGGACTTTGCTTCAACTGTGATGAAAAATTTGTGTCTGGACATAAATGCAGATCCAAGCAAGCATGGTTGATTGAAGCAGACGATGAACCAGACGGCTATGGTTGATTGAAGGATTGCATCTCCAAACTTATCCTTGAGGACAAGAATATTCTTGAAGGGAATGGGAATGATGCATATTTGGATATTTTATTATTTTTATCAATATTTAGATATTAGTATAGTAGTTAAGATATTTATTTCTGCAGAAGTTATTTATTTTACATAGGATTTATCATTTAGGGATTAGTTAGGATACTCCCTAATCTTTAGGATGTCGTTCTTATAAATATCTTGTAAGCGTACGTATGGAAGGCAATCAGAAAACCAAGTTAATTCCTCGCAATATTGTTTTACAAATCCCGTTAACTTGCTGACCTGAGTCAGAGTCTCGGTTTATCGTCGTAACTCCGGGCCTGAGAGTTTCGATCTTTATCCTAGGGTGATTCTCATCAGTCCCAAACAACACCCCAACTCATTTTTGGATTTTAATTAGGGTCACAATCTATTTTATTTTTTTAATTTAATCATAAATTATTTTTTTTATTAATAAAATACACGACCTCTTCCTTTTTTTTTCAATTTGATCATGAACTTCTTCTTTTATCAATTAAATACACAACTTTTTTGTATTATCTCAATTTAATCACGAATTTTAAATTTTTATTCATTTTAAATTAAATGCATGTTCTTTTGTATTTTATAATTTAATTACAAATTATTCCATTAATAAAATATATGATTTGATTAATAAAAAAAAATATATTATATTAAATATTTAAAATAAAATGTATAATTTTATATCAAAAATTTATAAAAAAAATTCCGACAAGAAAATGGTTTGTAACAGTGTGATTGACAAAAAATACATATGAAATATAAAAAAAAATTAAACATATTTGTTTTCACATATTAAATAGGTTCGCATTTATAAAACTTTTATATTTTATATATTACTATAATGCATAAAACTTTTATATTTTATATATTACTATAATTTATGGACAAAGTCTCTTGTGAGACGTTAGTTATGTGAGACCGTTTGTGAGATGCGTTAAAGTATGTCAATTATATAGATAAAGTATGTTTAATGGTTGTTAAAGTATATTTTCTAAATTATGATGAATGATGTATTAAAGTATGATTTTAAGGTGTTATAATATGATTTATTATTGACATATTTTAACCACAAATAAGCATATTTTATCTATATAGTAATCATACTTTAGTAATAGATCGACCCGTCTCACAAAATATCCATCTCATAAGAGAGTGTCTCTAATTTATGCATTATGATTTTGACATTATTATATTTGAAAATTTTAATATATTTAATGTGTATTGATTTTTATTCATTACCGTAATAATGTATTTAATTAATACTAGTAGACATTGTGATTAAGTTGTAAAATATTTAAAAAAAGAAAATATATATATATATATATAATTGGATAAAAGAAATCATGATTAAATTAAGAAAATACATTAAGGTCGTATATTTAATTAAAATAAGAAAAGTTTGTGATTAAATAAAAAAAATGAGAAGGTCATGTATTTATTTGATTAAAAAAATAGTTTGTGATTAAATTGAAAAAATGAGTAAAGGTAATGTATTTTATGGTAAGTAACCCTTTTATTTATCACATTGGGGTCGTTTAAATTTCTTTATATATATATATATATATATATATATATATATATATATATATATATATATATATATATATATATATGTGTGTAATTTTAATATTATTTATTATAGTATACAATTTTTTAATTTATTTTTCTTAACCTTATTATTTATACCAATTCATTATTATAACTTTATGTTATTAATTTAATTTGTATTAATGATAGTAATTTATTAATAATCCTTACATATTTCAAGGTTCTTATAAGCTCGCCATTACTTGAATATTCCAAAAACAGTAACCACCAACATCTCTTTCTCTATTTTATTTTGAGAAACTTTCTTGTGAGATGGATTGTGAGACGGTCGATTCATCACTAAAATATGTTTATTATATAAATAAAATATGTTTATTTATATGTAAAGTTTGTCAATAATGAATTATACTATAACACACTAAAATCATACTTTAATGCATAATTTAACATACTATAGAAAACATACTTTAATAACTATTAAACATACTTTATCTATATAATATGCATACTTTAACACGTATCACAAGTTTGAAAAAGCAAATTACTCTCTCCATCCGCTGGATAGCTGGACATTTTGCCAATTTGAACATCCACACTCAAGTTACACATTTTCCCTTTTTTTTAAAAAGAAAAAATAAGTTTATTAATACTTAGAGTACAAGGGGTACTCCAACCCAACTACATCAAGAGAATTTAGATTTTACATATAGAAATCCTACTTAATTTAATTCCTTATCGCTGCACAGATCTAGGAAGGAATAACCAAGCTGAAAAATGAGCATCATCTCTAATCTTTCCCTTTGTTACAAGCTATGTCCATACTCTTGCTTTTATATCATACAACGTCCTAGACGGATTAGGAACTTCTCCGTTGAATAAACAATTATTTTCGGAAATCCAAATAGCCCAAATAGTTCCTACCCACAAAGTGACAGCATTAAAAGTCATTGCTCCTCCAAGCATATCCAAGTATTGAAGCATATAGGGAATAAGGTCAGATTGGGTTACTGTAGACATGTTCACCCAATTATAGATATTGCTCCAAATTTGATAGGAGAACTTGCATCTAAAAAATACATGAGATATATCATCATCTTCCTCACCACACAATACACAATTAATGTCACATGTTGAATGAATAATTCCTCTCCTTTGTAAGCAAGATTTTGTAGGTAATCTCTGTTTTAGTACCTTCCAAACAATGGCTTGTACACTTCTAGGAACTTGACATGACCACAACTTATTGAATGCTTTCTTCTTTTCCCAATTTGCCTCCTTGTCTGACTCCATCATTAAGGCGTCATAAGCTTTTTTTTTTGTAGAGAATAGCCCATCTTTAGAATGTTTTCATCTCCAAGTATTTTCTTTATTTTTATCAATGTTAACCCTGTCAAGACACAATATCAACTCATTAAAAGAATTCAAATCACGATCCTTTAGCTCACGTTTCAATTTCAAGTTCCAATTCCAACCATCCATTTCCAAAACGTCCATTTTACTCACAACCTCTCCATGTTGTTCACTAATTCTAAACAATCTACTAAATTTTGTTTTCAATGTTTCCCCCTCAACCCATCTATCTAACCAAAATAAGGTTTTGTTCCCATTGTTGGATTGTATACTGAAAGTCTAACTTTAGTATGAACAATGTTATAACAATTTATTTGAAATGAGAATCAATGATCAAATGATTGCGTCTTATAATTTACAGTATTTATATGTTCGATGCAATAGTCCTCTTACTTTATACTATAGATAATATGTTGTGCGGCAACACGCGGAAGATCATATTATCAGTTTCCTTATAAAGTATAAACAGATGCTCACAATCGAGATAGATGAAAACTCTCTATCGGGATGGTTGTAGTGTGATTTGGTATTAGTTTGTCTTGACTATAGAATCACATTAGTGCACTTTGTGTGTATTGAGTAGGACCGCTTGAGATCGTTAGACTTATACAGACTTATAGGAGAACTTGATCTCAGTTATTATGGATGTTCGTGCTCTTAATCCCTATACAATAACCTCGACATGTAAGGCAGTATGTATTTCTTTAATTCATCAATAGGTGAGATTTACATGTAATTAAATCAATAAACTCGGTGAGTTGGGAAATAGTGTTGTATCTATGGTGTATTGTTGATTGTAGAAGGAATCCGTGTTCGTTATAGGTTGATGATGTCCCCTTGAGGAGCTCATAAGGATTATCATGTAAATCCTGCAGGTGGATTTATTCCGGCATGATAATGAGGTTGAGTGGTACTACTCTCGGATGATATATTAATTAATGGAGTTGTCAGTAACTTAATTAATTAATGGACATTGTATATTTTAAATATGGGAAGACTAACGGGCTCATAATAAGAAGGAGCCCATAATGTAATTATGGGATTAGAACAGTGTGCAGTAATAATATTTTAATAGTATATATTATTATTATTGGACTTAAGTATAAGCTTTGGGCTAAGCTTGGATACTTAAACCCAATGGAGGCCCAACTCTAATTTCTCCTCCTGGTCCCTGCTGTAGCCCATATATAAATCATCTCAACAATCCGAAAACCCTAATCTACTGATTATTTACGCCTAACACTATGAGAAGTGTTAGTGAACAGCAGATTGAGAAGATCTCGAAGATCGTCGCCCACACGACGTCGAGATTGGACTTTGGAATACAGCAGAAGACCAGAAGGTTATTTGCTGTTGCTGTTCGTGAATTTGCATGATTTTTCTAAAATCGTACAGAACTCAGAACTGAATATGTGATACGCTATTGGAAAGCCACTGAAGAGAGAATCATTTTGGCACGTAGATTACTCAAATCAGAGATCATACCCTGGTGAAAGGTAATATGTTTCTTTGCTTTCTTGCTTCAGCTGGATTAGAAACGTATGAAATCCTAATGGTTCACGTTAACCAAATGATCGAACGTTAACAATTGGTATCAGAGCTTCGGTTTTATGGTGAAGCGTGGAACGTTAGGCTAGGGTTTGTGTGCCTATGTGGATTAGGTGTTAGAGAATCATGTTTTTTTGCTCAATACCCTATCACTATGCGTAAACGTTGATGGACGTTGAGCGATGCTGGCATGGCAGTGAGTGCCGGAAGGAGGCCCGACGATGGCTAGTTGTGGGCGGAACGATGGCGTGACCATGCGCATTATGGAATCACGCTGATGGCGCGATGACTTGAGTCGGGAAAACTACGCTAAGGCGACTGAAGTACATTGCGTGCACATCTGGGGTTAGGCGCTGGTGGGTAGTGCACACGGTGGGCGATGCTTGACGCACGGCTGTGCGCTAGGGCTGCACGGTTGGGCGCCTGATAGCGCGCGTAATAGCCGGATGATTCGCTCGGCGGTGTGCCCTGAAGCGTGCTGATTGCCAGGCGCTTGGAGATGAAGACGTGCAGTGTGCCCAGAAGCGTGTAGATGGTAGGTTTCCCTGATGTGTGATGGCTTGCGATTGATAATGGCGAATCCAGCGACGATGCGGTGCCATTGGCACGTGCGGCTGGACAGTTGCTGGGCGATTTTGGACGACGACATGGTGGTGGAAAGATCCCGACGGCAGTGAGATCGTAATAGACAACGTTGGAAGTAGGCACAAGTTATGGCACGGCGAGTCACACGTGATTCCGATTGGGTCTTCAAGATTTCTGGTCAGGCCTGCAACGAAGTGCCGAGTAGATCTGCAGTGTTGGCTTGGTTGCCGTTGGTCGGACGATACCAGATCGTCAGATGTCAAGATGGATAGCGTGAAGCACACGCTGCTTAACGGAGGACTGCAGCTGGCGAATTTGACGTGATTCCGAGCAGGTCTCCTAGATTCTGAGCTAGTCATGGGCAGTTTCGGGCGAGTCTGCCAATAGTTCTGGGCGAGTCTAAGATGGATTCCGATCAGGTCTTCACAATTTTGAGCAGGTCCGGTGTGTTTCTGGGTGGGTCTCCTTGCTGGCCGATCGGTATAGATAAATACACGAAGGCATGATGGCAGGCGCGGCTAGGTGCTCGGAGGAACTAGGGGGATGCCGCGCACGATGCCCAGTGGATCGCCGGGTGACAGGCAAGGCTAGGCATTCATTTTGCATGAAGCACGCACGGATTGCTGGGATTAGCACTCGTTTCTGGGCTGGTGCCGGACGATGGACATGCAGGGAGTAGTAGGGATACGGAGCTTGTTGACTTTCGGGTGAACATGGAGGCACACACGTTGAGAGCCGAGCATGAGTTTTTTGGATGCTTGTTGGCTGCTGGGCGCAGGACACACGTTGCCTACCGTTTGTGGCTGGGCTGTGGCACATGGACGTAGGAGCAGATGGCATGCGAGCATACTGTGCAGACTGTCGGGTGGCCTTATGCAGCTAGCAGGCGGACATCCAGGCGCTGGAGGTGAGTTGCCTACTGCCGAGCATATGGCATGCATGTCGGTCTAGGGCTGCACTACAGAGAGAGTATGGCTGGGCTATGGCGCATGTTGGCGTGTGAAATACAACGAGACATGCGGTGGACCAGGCTGCGGGGTAAGGAATCTGGAGAAAAATTCGTGAAGACCGGCTTCTAATTTTCAGATTAGGTTTCGGGATGCTGCTGCTCAATTTCATGCTTGGTGGCGAACAATCAAATTTGCTGATATATAACTTTTTATAATTGATTGAATAATTGATTATGGTTATATATGTTATTCATGATTCTCTGTGATTTACTACTTTATGTGCCGTAATAGGAGCATGTTAGGTTGCATATTTATTGTGAAATATTATATGCATGTAAAAATACTCGGTGTTAAAATTACTAAGTGGGAGAGGGAATTGGTTAATAATTCCCGCGGCCTCCATTATTGGTTTGTTAGCGATGTGAATAAACTTGCGCGTCGGCATTATAGTCTTTCTCCCCATCGGATGAGTTTATTAATGGATTGCTGGAATAGACTTCATTAAATAATTATGTTTGTAATGTGATGCATATGAACTTGCACGTTGGCTATAATGTCTTCCTCCCCATTGAATGAGTTTATATGCGGTTCACTAGTACAAACTTATAATTGATGACTGTAGGAAGTTATTCGAGTGCGTGTGTACTTCTCCATCTGTAAGGCACATAAGCTTGCGCAATGGACTTGGGGTCAAATAATGGTGTACACTTAGATGTAAATAATATATATCCTCCCCATCGGAGTCATTGTTGTTATTTGCAAGGCTAAAGAGGAACCGACTATTAATTATTTTATCATGAGGTTAGGTTGACAAATGAAATTAATGGGTAAAACCTTCTCTTGTAAATATTCGGGTTTGTAAACATCCACACTATCATTGCTTGCAGACTCACGGTGCTTGAGATATCGGTGAATTTTATTTTATATTGGTTTGAGGGAATCAATATAAATGGATAAATTCGAAGATTTGATCGGTAAATTTATGTAATTCTCTATATTTTCAAATGGTTTAATTTCACTTATTTTTTACTAAAAGAAATATATTTACTGGTCCAAAATTAGATGATTAGAAAAGAATCTTGGTTTTAAATTTTATTGCTTAAAAAAATAAAAATGTGTTCTCACTAAGGATGTTCTGTGATGCCTATTAAAGTCTCTAGTGGAGAGGTGAGAGATTCATAGATATGTGATGGTTTCATGCAACTCTTCAGATACTTGAGTAAGTTAGAAAGGCAAGAGATCATGGATAGCTTGATGAATGAATTGGAAATGCTTGGAGTACAAACTAAAGGGGAAACCTATATCAATTTATTCTTCATAATTTGCATGGATGTTTTGAGCAAGTTCTACCTGAAATACGAGAGGTTGTATATGGTGGGAAACTTCTGACAAAACATGTGGTGAACGAAATTCAATTTCATCAAGATGTGAACAAGGTTATTATCTCATTCACTAGTTGTTGAAACATGATTAGTGATGGAATCTACTGACACGTTATGTGTAGATATCGAAATTACTAAAAGCGTGTAACTAAGTGATGATGAGATAATTAAATACATATGTATGCTACAAGAGTAGTGATTGTTGCAGTGGGAGTTGATTATTTATCTTCTAATAGGAATAAACGTTTGATTATGAGAAATTGTCATTACGTACATTATCATAGAAAGAATTTTATTTCAATTTCTATGTATTTATGGATAGATACTCCATTTCATTTAAATGACATGGTCATAGTGATGAGGCATGGAACTATAATCAGTTGTGATACGTTGGTGACAATTTGTACACTCTTAATATGTTGATCCCATGGATGTAACAAATTAAAATTAATAACGCGTCTTCTAATCCTAATAAGAGAAAGACTCTTATGGAAATGGTTAGATAGATGATGAGTTATTTGGAATTATTAAATTCATTTTATGGGTATGCCCTAGAAACAGGATGTCGTATAACGTTTGTCTGTTTGTGGGATATCCTAGAAAAATGGATGGTGATGATTTATTTAGTCTAAAAGATTGAAGGGTGATTGTTAACACAAACACTAGATTTTTAGGAAAAGAACAATGTAATAAATCACAAACCCATGTATAAGTTGTTCTAAAGGAAGTGAGAGGGAAACCACAAAGTATAGTACCAAGTATATAAGAGGATATACAACAAGGTAAACTGCATCGCGTGTCACATCTGATACACAATTGCCTGTAGTGCCTTGTCGTAGTGGGAGGGTTGTTCTACAACCGGAAACATTTATATTTTGGGAGAGTCGTGAGACTTGGTCCCTAGTAAACATGGAATTGACCCACGGATACGACGAAGCACTACAAGATTGAAATGCGGAATCTTAGTAAGTTGTAATGAATTATGAAATGGGATCTATGGATTCTAAATTAAATCAGGGAGCTTGTATAACCACTAAATAGTGTAAAAGTCATTGGAAGTTGTTATACAAAATAAAAGAGGATCATACGGTAAGGTGGAAACCTTGAAAGCAAAGCTTGTTGCGAAAAAGGTATACTCAGAAAGAAATGGTTCGATTATGAGAAAACATGTTCGCCGGTAGCTATGCCTATGTCGATCTGGATAATTTTATTTATTGCTATTCATATTGATTATGAGGAATAACAAATAGATATCAAGACAGCTTTCCTGAATGGAAGTCATGAGGGAAAAGTCTATGGGACGCAACCAGAGTGATTCATTGTAAAAGGGATAAGAGCATTTTGATTGTAAGCTTAAAGGTGTCCATCTATGGACTAAAGCAAGTTTCAAGATCATGAAACATCCATTTTGATGAGAAAATCCAGGCATATGGATTTATTCAATGCGCGGATGTGTCTTGTGTATTGAAAAGAGTGACGAAAATATGGTGGTATTTCTTGTATTGTACGTGGATGATATGTCGCTCATTGGAGACAATGAAAGAGTATTATCGGGCGTATGGGTATGGTTTATAAAGCAGTATGAAATGAAGGACTTAAGAAAAACAAAATATATCCTTTTGATCAAGGTAATACAGATCACAAGAAAGGATGTTATGCTTGTCTCAAACTTTATGAATTGATACGATCCTTAATTGTTTTAGTATGTGACTTTATCTAAGAAAATGTGTCTTAGGACACAAAAGAAGATAAAGTTGATCAAGGCGGTTCCTTATGCTTCGGCGAATAAGGAAGCTTAATCTAAAGAATACTATGCACGAGAATGGATATCTATTTTGTCAATGGCATAGTCAGTGGGTATCAAGGTAACCCAAAATAAGAATGTTGAACTGTGGTAAGACTCATATTTATCTACCTAAAAAGGACCAGAAATTATATGCGGACTTACCGAACAGACTCACTGCTTCTTATGGGTTACATAGATTCAGTTTTTCAAATCAGATAGGGACGGCAGTATATCCACGTTAAAGGTTATGTGTTTAATATTAGGAAGTAGAGTCATAAAATGGAGAAGTGTTAAATTGAAATATATTTCGGACTCCACCCTGGAAAGATGATAAAATTGGAGCCTCTGAGGTAGCTAAAGTATTTATATGACTCTAGAAACTTCATGATGGACTTCGAAGTGTTTCTAAGTTTGCCCAAAATTATCATAATTTATTGTGATAATAATGGTGCAGTTGCAAACTTGAAGGAATCACGAGCCCATAAGGCAATTAAACACATGGAGCGCAAGTACCACCTATTACGAGAAATCGTATGATAAGGGGAAGGTTGTTGTAGCTAAGATTGCATCGGATGATAACCTAGTAAATTTATTTACAAGGACCTTAAGGCGAGAGCTTTTAATGATCGTGTAGTGGGAGTGGAAATCAGATGTATGGCAGAAGACATGACGGCATAGTCTTTTAGTATAAGTGAGAGATTGTTGGATTGTATACTAAAAGTCTAACTTTAGTATGAATAATGTTATAACAATTTATTTGAAATGAGAATCAATGGTCAAATGATTGCGTCTTATAAATTATTTATATATTCGATGCAATAGTTCATTTACTTTACACTGTAGATAAAATGTTGTGCGACAACACGCGGAAGATCATATTATCAGTTTCTTTATAAAGTATAAACAGATGCTCACAACCGAGATAGACGGGAATTCTCTATTGGGATGGTTGTAGTGTGATTTGGTATTAGTTTGTCTTAACTATAGAATCACATTAGTGCACTTTGTATGTATTGAGCAGGACCGTTTGAGATCGTTCGACTTATACTGACTTATAGGAGAACTTGATCTCAGTTATTATGGATGTTCGTGCTCTTAATCCCTATACAATAACCTCGACACGTAAGGCAGTATGTATTTCTTTGATTCATTAATGGGTGAGATTTAAATATAATTAAATCAATAAACTCGATGAGTTGAGAAATAGTGCTGTCTCTAGGGTGTGATGTTGATTGTAGAAGGAATCCGTGTCCGTTATAAGCTGATGATGTCCTCTTGAGGAGCTCATAAGGATTATCATGTAAACCCTGCAAGTGGATTTATTCCAGCATGATAATGAGGTTGAGTGGTACTACTTTCGGATGAGATATTAATTAATGGAGTTGTCAGTAACTTTACTAATTAATGAGCATTGCATATCTTAAACATGAGAAGACTAACGAGCTCATAATAAGAAGGAGCCCATAACGTAATTATGGGATTAGAACGGTAGTGCAGTAATAATATTTTAGTGGTATATATTATTATTATTGGATTTAAGTATAAGCTTTGAGCTAAGCTTGGATATTTAAGCCCAATGGAGGCCCAACTCTAATTTTTCCTCCTGGTCCCTGCTGTAGCCCATATATAAGTCATCTTAACTGTCCAGAAACCCTAATCAACTGATTATTTACGCCTAACACTGTGAGGAGGGTTAGGGAATAGCTGATTGAGAAGATCTCCAATATCGTCGCCCACACGACGTCGAGATTGGACTTGAGAATATAGCAGAAGACCTGAAGGTTGTTTGATGTTGCTGTTCGTGAACTTGTATGATTTTTCTAAAATCGTACAGAACTTAGAACTGAATATGTGATACGCCGTTGGAAAGCCACTGAAGATAGAATCATTTTGGTACGTAGATCACTCAAATCAGAGATCAGACGAGAGAATTATGCCCAAAACGGTGAGGCTACGCAGGCTGCGGGCGAGAATTCATCTTCTTCAACATTCCCTAGTGAAAGGTAATACGTTTCTTTGCTTTCTTGCTTCTGCTGGATTAGAAACGTATGGAACCCTAACGGTTCACGTTAACCAAATGATTGAACGCCAACACCCATTACCTATTAGAATCTCACACTCCTCACTCATTCCCTTACCCTCTCCATCATCATATATATCACACAAATCTTTCCACCACCTAGACTTAACTCCCCGATTTCTCCCATGATTTGATACATTTGACAATCCAAAGCCCCCATGCAAAGAAGTAATAACCTTTACCCACAGACTATGCGATTCATTTAAAAATCTCCAAGCCCATTTCCTAAACAATGACAAGTTGAACTTTTCCAAATTTCTAATTCCTAGACCTCCATTTTCTTTTTTTTTTACAAATATCTTCCCAACCAATCCATGGAATTTTTTTTCCTATCCTCACATCCCCCCAACGAAAGTCCCTTTGAATTTGGACAATGTCTCTCAATGTTTTTTTGGTAGGCGATAGAAGAAAAGCCAATAGATTGGCACCAAAGAAAGAACTGCTTGGATCAATGTGATTGTCCACCCAACGAGATATGCTTATCGTTCCACAAGACTAGTTGATTTCTAATTTTATCCACCAGCTTCACCCATGATGCCACCCTTTTGTGATTAATTCCCAAATTCAAGCCCTGGTAAGAAAATGGTATTGATCACACCTCACACCCTAGCACCTTTGCCATATTCACTAGGTGTTCTTTATCCACATTCAAACCCATCAACTGCACTTGTTAAAATTAACTTTGAGCCTAGAAAAAAGCTCAAAATTTCTCAAAACGTCTTTAATAGCCAAAACATTATCCCATTTCCAAGAGCACGTAAACATAGTGTCATCAGCATATTGTAAGTGTGAAATTTTAATCTTGTCTTGTCCAATTTGTAGGTCTTCCAACAGCCTCAGTTCAGTTGCTCTAGAGACAAGAAGACTCAATCCTTCAGCAACAATGAGGAAAAGGAAATGTGATAAAGGGTCACCTTGACTCAATCCTTTTTCAAGTTTAAATTCTCCAGAAGGACTTTCGTTAACAAGAACTGATGCTGATGCAGTAGAAACACATTTCCAAATCCAATTCCTCCATTTCTTTCCAAAATTTAGTCATGCCATCATTTCATCAATAAATTTCCATTCCACTGTATCATATGCTTTAGCAAAATCAACCTTGAAAATCTGCCTACTTAACTTCTTCCTCTTAGATTCTTCAATGATCTCATTCAAATTCACTATCCCATCCAAAATTTGCCTACCTCCAATGAATGCAGACTGATTAATCGAGATTATTGTCTCCAATACCTTGCTAAGCCTGATAGCAAGAATTTTTGAAATAATCTTATACAAACACCCAATAAGAGATATGAGACCCACACATATCACTAATACAATTAATATGTGGGATCCACAAACCCCACTAATACAACTACTCACTACACATTAAATAATAATGTTCTACCTCTCGGGCGAAGTATTAAATGTTAATGCACTATTGATCTTAGTAATATATTTTGACTCTTCAATTTTTTAATTTACTTTTCTTAACCTTATCATTATATCATTACATTACTAGTATGAAACTCACGTGCTACACGGGATTTTTTAATTATTATTTTTAATAAAATAATCAATTTAATGTGATTATTCAATATTAAGTGATTTTCTTTATTGATAGACAATGTATACTATTTAGTTTGATATATTACTTTTTTCATTAAAAATAAATAATTTATGGGAGATTTTTAGTTGACCCAACCTCATACATGACCCAGGTTACATGAACCAGGATACAGCAGACAGCAAATTTTATAGGGTCTTCACATATATTAATATATATATATATATATATATATATATATATATATATATATATATATATATATATATATATATTAGTATAAAACTCGCGTAATACGCGAGATGCAAAGTTATAATTTTATATAATTATATTCATAAGTTTAGAATTTAATTTCTAATATATTTTTTACTCATAATTAAAAAAAAAGCGCAAACCATTCTTCGCATGTACTTATCATGATCTTTAAATTTTGAAAATTTATTGATTAACTATAGTTATTATACTTATATTTTAATTCATAATTTAAAATTTTTACGCCATAAACTTTCTATAAAAATATATATAATTTACTCATCTCAAACCATTCGTCACATAAATCCCATTCCAAAGAGTAAAAGAATAAAATTTTGTGTTGGGTTGAATTTTGTAGGTGAAATATTTTTGTTGGTAGATGATAGAGATAAGGCATATATTGAGTAGATATAGTTATTATTATTATTATTATTATTATTATTATTATTATTATTATTATTATTATGTTAAATCTATCTAGATAAAGATATTTATTTAATGAAAATTTATGTAACTTATTTTCATATATCGATGAATATTTTCAATTTGTAGAACATAATTCATAATAATCACGGTTTAAAATCTAAACAATGTATGCAAATAAAATATAAAATAATTAGAATAATATATACGGGAAAAAATATATTATATGGAGTTTATAAGATATTTTAGTATTTTAAACTTCAATACTAAATAATTCCGTAAATTAGGATTTAGTGTAATTTCAATCCTAAATTATAAATTATTTTGGTGTAAATTGAATTATATTTCAAAAAATAATATATATATATTTCAAATAATATTTTTCATTTTTATTAAATTGTAGTAATCACAAACTACATATAAATTAAATTTGTTGCTTTTACTTAATTATGAGTGAGTTTAGTGTGAATTGGGTTCACATGTTAACTATATTTATAACTAAATTATTAATGCATACATTTGTTTAAAAAATAAATTATTATTTATACTAATCAAAAGAAATAAAAAATAAAACGAAACTAATATATGTATTAATCAGAAGAAATAAATATTAATTATATTAATTATGGAGTATCACTATTATTCAAGGAGAGATTCTCTTGTGAGACGGGTTTTTTGTGAGACGGTTGTGAGACGGGTTGACCCATTATTAAAGTATGTTTATCATATAGGTAAAGTATGTTTATTTGTAGTTAAAGTATGTCAATAATGAATCATATTATAATATCCTAAAGTTATACTTTAATTCATCATCCATCATACTTTACAAAACATACTAAGTTTATTTTATCTATGTAATAGACATATTTTAACAAGTCTCACAAATGATCTCACATGAATATAGCGTCTCACAGGATGTCTTATTGAAGAATCAAAATTAGATTAAAAAAATAAAAAAGAACTTGAGTTGCTTTTCCTGTTCATCACTCTCGACCTTCACACAAAGCTTCTTTCTTCTAGTTATTGTTTGTTGGTTGGCAATAATTTCACCTTGTTCAGATTGTCTTTCATGTAGTTGAAAGCATTCTCTCCAATGGCAATGCTGTTGGAAATTGATGATGAATAATCCTAATTCATATAAGACAGAAAAAGTCAATATTTTTTTAAATAAAAAATTTCCTTCATCAAAACACATTATTAAAATAATTAAATTCTAGATTAATTACTATTTGTAGCTGTTATTATTTATCAAATAATTAAAAAAATCGAATTTGAGCTAACATTTAATAAAAAATAATTAAATTAAATAAATAAAAAATCATAGTTGATTTTTTTAGAACTTGAAAAAAGCTTCATAATAATAATTTTTGTTCGTATAAAAAAGTTTAAAACTTGAAGGAAGCTTGAAGAGTAAATGATAGAATACGTATATAAATTGGAGGTCATTATAAAGAAATTAAAAAAAAAAATCAATATGTATAAATCAAAAGAAATTAACAAATTAATTAAAAGAAATTTAAATAAAATAAATAAAAATTTGAATACTAACCTAAGAAAGCTTTGGAAGGATCACTTTAAACATGCAACTTTCTTCAAATTAGTTTGATGTGCAATCGATCATTGACGATGAAGAAGACTGAAGACACAAGGATAAAGACAGTAAGCAATTAATCTAAGAAGGAAAAACAAAGAAAGTTAAATAATCTTTGTTTATATACCATAGTAATAGAGGTAAAAAAATCTTTGTTGTATATATCTTTTTATTTTCACCTAATTAAATAATAGTAATTAATAAAAATATTATTAAGTAATGGTACTAATTAATATTTAGAAAAGTAAATATCCTATAATATATATATATATATATATATATATTTAATATACTAAAGGAGAGTTTAGTTTTGATGAGGTGTCGCTTCCTCATAATTTTTCTTAAATTGTAAAATTGTGGAAGCGACACCTCATCAAAAAAAATTTAAAGATAAATAATTAAGAAATTTAAAAAAAATCGTGGAAGCGACACCTCATCAAAATTAAACTCTCTTTTAGTATATATATATATATATATATATATATATATATATATATATAATAGGGTCCACATATGGTGATAACTTTACTATTCTCATATGCTTCTCAACCTTGTATGCACCATTACTTCTATGCATCAAATGCATTATTCTCTGCATTAATTGTTTACAAATTCATTTTGGATTATCTAGTTCAACACCATAATATGTTCCCTCCAACTCCGCACCTTTGCAATATTCTCTGCACCTTTATGAATGGTCTTCGCAGTGGTGAAGAATAGAATAGAACAAGCCGACTACTCATAAAGAATGAATATTATGTGATTTGTATTAAATTTACACGGTACAATGTTTGAATATATGTAAAATAAATAATATAAATTTACATATTTTATATAAAGAAATAATCAATCTAAAGAATATGCTAAATTAAATACGACTAAATATATGATTTTATTTAAGGCTATTAGGATAGAATGGTGAATAGATTTAAGATATAATCTTCTCTAAAATTTTATCATGATATTAAAATAAAATAATAAAAAAAATAATATTTAATATTTAAGGCAATGCATTTACTTAATATGATATATTATTTAATTTTTATTTCAATATTATTATTTAAAATTGCCTAAAATATTGATATATATTAATAAAATATGAAGATATATATTAATAATATATATTGATATTTAATATGGTTGAATTTGATTTTTTTTTATTTTTTAATTTCAATTAATAACATTGCCATATTACAAAATTTATTTTAATTAAGAGTTGATATTCAGTGCATCCTGTGTGCACCTTGCACCCATATGCATATAATTTTTTTATTCAATAGTATATACATGTTTCTTAATAATTGTATAGTTTTTTTACATTTAGTTTTTTATTAAAAATATTTACAGATAATTTTCAAAAAAAGTGTATACGTTTTTATTCATTATTGTATATTTTTATTCATATGTATATAAGTTTTCTGAAAGTGGATGCACGGTGCACCGGAGTATTAGCCTTATTTTAATATTTAAAAATTGAAGATTACATCTAAAGCTTCAATTTTATTTAATCATATTAAATCTATAATGAAAGTTTAAGTTAATTAATTTAAATTTATTTCTGTACACTTGTAATAATTTTCAAAGTATATATATTTTTCAATAAAATGTGAGAAAAAATATTCAAATTTATATATTTTTATATAAAATAATATCAAAATTCAAATACTAATTACAATACAAATTAGTAGTAAATTGATTTATTATTTGACGGGATAGTAGTAATTATTATTGCAAAATCATTAAATGAATAATCAAATAAATAGTATGACAAATTATCATGTGTACTCGGGTGCATTGTGCACCATTTAAAAAATGTATACATTTATGAATAAAAATATACTACATTAATGAATAAAAATATATATACTTTATTAGTGAATTTTCTGTTAGTTTTTTAATGAGAAACTTAATGCAAAAAAAAAATATAGTAGTATATAATTATTAAAAAAACATATATATACTATTAAATAAAAATTTATATATATGAATGCAAGTATACACCCAAATGCACAATATATCAATTCAAATAATATTGATAAATATGTTATATCAGATAAATTATTTTTTCAAAATTTTTAATTAAACATCTATATTATTTATAAAAGAAAATACTTAAATGAGGATTAAATTATTTCTTAAAAAATCAAAAGTAATTACATTAGAGGTGGAGATGGATGATGTACTGAAGAGAAAAGAATGACACTTTAGAAAATGGATGCAGAGTGAAGACATGGGGTGGTGGAGAATAGGAGGGTGAACACCACATAAAACACTAAACTCCATGATGGAGAATAAAAGAGTGTATACGTGTATATATGGTGGTGGAGAATAGGAAAAGTGTATACACCATGATCTAAACGTGATACTTATCTCCACGGAGAGAATAGAAGGGTGCATACATGGAGAATATGTGGAGAATAGGAAAAGTGTATACCATAGAAGGGTGCATACCATGGAGCATACGAGGAGTGCATAAGGTGCATACCATGGAGGGTAGGAGTGTATATCAGGGATGATCTAAACACGGTAGATAACAAAGAATAAATACAACACGGAACTGTTCTCTCAATCTCAACACCCAAATTCTTTCACTAAATGCAAAATTACATATTTTATAATTTTAATATTTGTTATATAATTAATATGGATGTCAAATTAAAGATTTTGAAAAAATAAATAATTTGGTATATATTTTAATAAAAATATATTTGTAATAAGAGAGTTATTGATGTTTGAATTTTTTTGATAAAATTAAAAAGACAGTCATAATTAGGGGAGAAGAGAAAGAAGCATATTTATTGTCTTTATTGACTGTGTGAGATATCTATTTCAAATTAAACCTGTTATACAGTTATCCCATATATATTTAGATGATCCAAAGGTTGAAATTAATCTATTGGTTGAAATTCTCATATGTCATGTGTGATCCTGATCAGCTAAGTAAGTCCCATAATTTATTAACACATTATAACTTTTTGACTCTTGAAAATACGAAACATAATAAATCATGTGTTAAAATCAGTGTATGCACAAATATTTTAAGTTCTAACTTTTGAATGATATTAATTAGCTTTAACTTCATCCTTTTAATGTTATCGCAAACTACAATACAATTGGAAACTATCTATTAGCACAAAATTTGTTTCATGCTAAAAAGAAAAATAATTTAATTTATCACAATATGTTGTCATTCTTTATTTTATTTATTTTTATTTATTTATTTTTCATGTCTTACTCATTTAGTTTTGAATTTTTTTTACTGAAGTTTTGAATTCTTTTTTTTATTCTTTGAACATTAGTTTGTACCAACATTTTAAATACATAGTTAGATTTTAATAACTTTTGAAGGTAACATGATCTTTAATAAAAAATATATTATGTAACTACATGAAAGTTACAATTTTGAAATTAAAATATAATTTGAGGTTAAAAAATTGACATGGTGTATTCAAATTTGTAGAGTTGGAAGTAAAATAAATAAGTTATCAATATATTAAATAAGGAAATTAATTAAAAGTAAATAAGGAAAATATTTAAAAATATATGTAAAAATAAAAAAAATTACACGTCAGTTTAGAGCGTTCTAGAAACGAAACGTAAGTAAGAAAACCATGATATAATAAACTTAAGATACATGGCCTAATTAATTTCCTTTTATAGTTAAATTTTTTAATTTGATAGCAACAAAACATAGTACTTTAAAAAAAACTGTCATTTGATAATCTGTCTCACGAATTAGATTCATAATACTACTGTCTCACTCAAGTCTTTGCCTTTTAAAAAATGGCCCCTCACATAGCTACTAATTTAACTACCACTTTTATATATAATAATAATACTTTATAATTCATGATTATTATTTTTTAGAAAAAGTAGAGAAAAGGAGGAGGGTACCTCAAGGGAGTATAAAGTAAATATATTAATCATTCAAACTAATGCAGATCTAATAAATGGATGACACTATTGCCACCTAAACCTTTATTAAAAGCACCCAATTTTTTAAAAATACCATATAAAAATACAATTTTAACCTCACATCAAATTCAAACTATATACATGATCGATACTTAAATTACTGTGTACACCAACCTAACCCACCCCAAATTACCCAACTTTGGTTGAATATCTTTTGGAACTCAACCTCACCTCCTCTGTTCTCTCTCCCTTGGTATCTTCGCCAATCAAGTGCAGTTTCCTTTTGCAGTTGTTAGATCTCGAATCTCTATATCGTGGCGTTGGACGACAGGCGGCCTTGCCTCTTGTCTGGCCCTTCCAAAATCCGGGATGATAATGAGAAAACAAGAATTGGGTGATGTGACGATTGCTGACGGATTCACAAACTCTTGCTTTCAAAGAAAATTGATGTTCTTCCAACCCTTGTGTAGATGAAGATTAGACTAGTCTCCAGATCTGCAACTTTTTTCTGCTTTAACTACTCTCTCAATGTTTTAGCTGATAATTCAATTTTATTTTATTTTTTTAGTTTGGTACATTTAAATGAATCAAGACAAAATTGGTGTTATGAGAGAGGAAAAGATTACTCTCTCTCCCAATTTGACCTCGATTTCAAACATGGTTCTATTCACTTATCTTTAATTTTCTAATTGCCAGAATTTTAATCGGCTATTTTTCCAATTGATAAACTGGTAAAAAATTGCAGGCCCCTCGATCCTATTGCAATGCCTCTCCTACAATCCTTTGGGAAAAGAAGTTTATAAAGCTATATTATACGTGGAATAGACATGCATATAATAAACGATGTTGTAAAAATAATTGTGAAGAAATCTAACTTTGAATCAATTTTCTAATGAACTTGCTGGGGAAGATGAAGAAGCAACGGTTGGTTATGGGGTGCATAATGGATTGGGTGAGGAAATTAATTTATGCGTGTATAGTTCTTATGTTTTAACGCATGGGGTTAAGATTGTAATTTCATAGTATAATATTTTAATTTTCGAGTGCCCTAAGTAAAGTTTTAGATGACAATAAAGCCGCTTCTAATAAATTCCACAAATTCCCTGGTATAGATGTATGATGACTCACCAATAGTGAGTAATTGAAGTTTCTCTATATGGTGGATGTAACCTATAATTATACTTGATTTATTGGGAACTATTGATGTTTTTATTGCATGAATTTTAATTGTCAATGATAGAAAGTGAACTTCTTTCGGAGCGCCTAAAAGATATATTTATAACTCTTAAGTTGATAATATTTAATCTGTGTACAAAAAGAGATAAGAAAAAACCTTCTACCTCACCCCAAATGAAAAAATAAGGCATATATATCATTGTTTATTGAAAATACTTCTTGATTCGTCAAAAAATTTGATATGGAGTATATCTACTGTCAAATTACTTACTTAAAACATATAAATTAGCTTGATTATAAAATGATACATTAACTATAAAATCTTATGAATCAAAAGTTAACATATATATTATGAAGCACAACAATAGAAGACAAATTATTCTATGGAACCGTTCTATTCTATTAATGGAACAAAAACACGTCAATCTTGATGGGAAGATATTCAAGATTACAGAATGGGGCATTCAAAATTCATAAGAGTAAACAAAATTATAGGATGCAAAGGGGAGAAGAAAAACTAATGGACAATTGCTATTTATAATCCGAGGGTGACGACATGCAATGAAATCAAAAGCAAGAATGTTTTATAGAATTCAAATAAGAGAAGAAAAAATACAAAGAAGAGTAAAAAAAACCTAATGTACATTCGCTATTTAGTCTTGGGTGACAACAATGAAATCAACAGCAAGACCAAATTCTTCTTCAAGAGCCTTCACAATTTCCACAATGTCGAAACTATGAAGTCCAAGATATTTCTCGAAATGAGCAGTTGGAGCACCCTTAAAACAACCATGTATTAGATCAAGTTAGAATATGAATTCGTAGATCTAGAAATGGAGATAATTATATGAAAAATCATACATGTAAGAAAGAGAAGCCTTTAGCTCTTTCTTTGACTTCATATCTGAAGTAGTATTTGTGACATTAAGAAAATTATTTCCTTCTGTTTAATAGTGTCAGCTATGAAAAATGATTTTGTGTCCTTGTTCCCCAGCATAGGTTGTTGGAATATCGTGTAACATCCATTTCGGGTATTCCAGGGAAACACAAAACACATAAAGAAGCAAATTAGGATTACTAGAAATTTCTAGACTCTATTTCTTATTCTCTTTATTTTAGACCACGCCATTTCCAAGATATTCATAGTTTTCTCTATGAAAATAGCAACTCATTGCAGAAGATAAATTCGATGAATGACTTACTAATTATCAGAAGAAGAATGTTATTGCATAATAACTAATTTCAGATAGCATTTTATTGAGGAGTTAGTCTCTTGTAAACCGGGTTTACATCATAAATTATTGTAAATCATGTGGTCCCCCTTAATTTAAATACCCTAGCAATACATATGGTATATAGAATTGGAAGGGGGGACCGCATGGTTTACACCGTGAACCCAGTTTAGACAAGTGTTTGTGTTCATTGAAATCACTAAACTGATAGAAGAAAAAATTCCACTTATACCTCTCCCCCTAGAAGAGGGAAACCAGATTGTTGGCAACCAACAACAATCCCTTTTAGGACCTGCTATCATAAATCATACTAAGAGATTTTACCAACATTTGAAAATGAATAATTGTTTCTATAAATTAAAAATGAAAAGGAGTTACATTTGGCCCAAACTTACTATTTTTCCAATTGATGGTTGATGAGAGTGAAAATAAGCGTATTTTAGTGTCCAATTTAACACTTTTTTATAGGAATTATTGTTATATATTAGTACAAGTGACTTATATTTGATATATGTGAGAAAAAGGTGAGTTTGAGGTGTTTTATTGTGTTTTAGGTGGAAAAAAGGATAAAAAATGCAAAGTTGGAAAAAAGGTGCAATTTGTGCAATGATGCTGAAAAACTCACGTCCAACTTGTGTAATTTTTCTATATTTATGTGGAGCTCAAAACTAGAAAATTGATACATGTTTGAAAATTCATAGAAAAGAGGATCATTTTGGCATAAAGAACACCTCAAGATAAATTAGGAAAGAATAAAACCCTAGATGTGGGCGTCGTCGCGTCCTTCTCCATCTTGAATCCTCCTCTTGATTCTCCTCTTGATTCAACAAATGAATCTTCACAATGATGGATGGATGGAGGAAAGGATGTGGATGATGGTTAAGGGGGTGATCCCCCCTTGTGGGGTGGTGTAGGATGATTGTGGTTTCCTTTTGGTGTGATCTGCATCTCCTTTTATACTTATAAGCTCTCCTTATGGACCTTAATTTACTGGGCTTTTTCATGAAAAATACAAACATACATGCATTGAAGGTGAAATCCCGACGTTTCGGAGATGACGTGTCCCAACTCGACCAAAATGGTTTTGGTCGAGCAAGGTTGGCCTTGGTTGAGCAGCTCCTCCTTTGGTCGAGCAACCTTGTGCAGTCTCATCGTTTCGAGCATAATTGCACATCCAAACTCCGATTTGAGTAATTCTTGTACTCACGCGATCATCTCTTCCTTGAACTTCTATCTATATATAGAACTCACAAAACTTAACATTTAAAAATGTAACAAGTCATGCAAAGTGGCACAATCGTTCTGAGTCGGAACAGCTTGCGCGACACCACCATTTTTTTCATAACTTTCTTGTTTGGACTTCGATTGAGGTGTTTTTTTATGCCAAAACAATTCTCTTTTATGTGGCTTTCCAACTATGTATCACACTTTTAGTTTTAAGCTCCACACAAATATAGAAAAATTACACAAGTTGGACGTACATTTTTCAACATTCTTGCACAAGTTACACATTTTCTCCAACTTTGCACTTTTGATCATTTTTTCATTTAAAACATAATAAAACACATCAAACGCATCTTTTTCTCACATATATCGAATATAAGACACTTTTTCTAATATATAACAATAATTCCAATAAAAAAGGTGTTAAATTGGACACTAAAACACACTTATTTTCACTCTTATCAAACCCCCAAACTTAAATGTTGCTCTTCCCGAGACAACAAAATAAAAATAAAGAACGTAAAAAAATTAGGGGGAAAGAAGGATTATGACCAATACCACTTTCAAAATACAATTGTCCTCAACTTAGGTCATGCAACTCTCATTACATGTAATAATCAATTCATAGCATACAAGATAAGATAATCATAACCAATTCAAATGCTCCATAGATATTTTCACACGGGAAGTATATATTACTCGCACTCAAGTGTAAAAGATGTACACTTATGGGTTAAGGTGTTTACTGATGGGCGTTTTCTTTGCACGCAAAATTAATTCCCAAGTATTAAGAATATCAATTGTAGCTTAAGTAAGCAACCAAGTTAAATATCAAACCCAAAGGACGGTGTATTATCAATTTAATTATTTACTAAATTAATTAAGAAGAAAGACAATAATGTTTGAGGATTAAATTATTAAACTACTAAGCAAATTAATTAAAAAACAATTAAATAAATTAAGCACTAGAAGAATACGACTGTAACTTAAGAATGGAGAATAGGTAGCTCTAGGATAATCCAGTTTTACTCATTAATTTTCTTTCGTGTATCAATGTCCAACTCTGTCTTATGAAATATGAACGCATCACTAAGCCATGTATATTTACTCTATAGACACAAGCAAAGATGCGTATAACACGTGTGAATAACCTTGGAGCAAGAGATATAATTTCACCCCCCTTTCTAGGTACTATCAGTATCAATTATTTCCCCAAGGATTGATACTCTAACCCGATACAATCTCCCTTTATAGGTACTATAAAATTATCCTCTTTATCCTACTTATTAACCCGAATTAGATTCAATTAACAAATATTCATATGTGATAGTTTTAATGAAGCTTCGGAGTCCCCTCACTTAGAATCATAACATGAAATCCTGCTCAGCAGTGAATGCACTCAATCAATAACCAAGATATATATTCAGACTCTACATAACAGGCAATGATGCACAAAATAACTCTGAGTATAAATTAAAAACGCAGTCACATATAAACTAAACCACAAGTAGTGTTGTACGGAGTATACACACGAAAGTTCAATTAATTAATAAAAACCTTCAAAACCCTAGATCTACCAAAACTGTTCTAGCCCAAAATGTTGCGAAGAACAATCATGGGGGTTGGATAAATCTTACCATATGTCTGGAAAATACAAGTTAAATTAGTAGACGAATAAAACCCTAGATGTGGGCGTCGTCGCATCCTTCTCCGTCTTGAATCCTCCTCTTGGTTATCCTCTTGATTCCACATACGAATCTTCACAGTGATGGATGGATGGAGGAAGGGATGTGGATGATAGTTGGGGGAAGATCCCCCCTTGTGGGGTGTAAGATGTATGTGTTATTGTCTCATATGAATAATGATGTAAAATATATAGGTGTGAGAAGAGAATTAAATAAGAAAATAAAAGATATGGGTGAATCATGGAGGATTATATGATAAGGAAATTAATTGTGCTCCAAGAAATAGGAATTATGGGTTAATTTTTGGAAATTTTCGAAAATTCTCGGAAATTCTCCCCGACAGCTGTGCGACCTCACGATTTTGAGCATAACTTCCTCGTCCGATCTCCGATTTGAGTGATTCTTATGCCAAAACGATCCTATCTTCAGTGGCTTTCCAACCATGTATCATAATATCAGTTATGAGCTCTAAACAAACACAGAAAAATTATAGCAATTGAACGTGTATTTTTAAGCATTCCTCTAACTTTGCACTTTTGATCAATTTTCCACCTAAAACACAATAAAATACCTCAAATGCACATTTTCTTAAATATATTGAATATAAGATACTTGTGCTAATCTATAACAATAATTTCCATCAAAAATGTGTTAAACTGTACACTCAAACATGCTTATTTTCACTCTCAATAATCCCCCAAACTTGCCCGTTGCTCGTCTCGAGGCAACAAAATAAAAATAAAGAGAAAGAGAGTAAGAAAATTAATGGGAAAACAAGGACTATAACCAATACCCCCTTCAAAATATAATTGTCCTCAATTTAGGTCATGCAACTCTCATTATATGTAATACTCAATTCATAGCATACAAGATAAGAAAATCACCACCAATTCAAATGCTCCATTGACATGTTCTCACGAGAAGTTTATATCACTCGCACTCAAGTATAAAAGATGTACACTTATGGGTTAAGGTGTTTACGCTCAAATTTAATTCAAGTGCATGTGTAACCATAAGTTTGCCAAAAGTCTCAAACTCTCCACCACTAAAGTATGATTCGACAATGGGATCAAAAAAGACTTTTCTTTTGGATGTAATGTTGGCTCTTTTGTTAAGGTAGGAAATTTATGGATAAGTGACTCAAAACTTGGATCAATCAAGCTGCACTCCATTATGATCTTTTATTCTTCTTACTCACTTCAATTAAGCACAAATCCTCCTCAACTCCATCATTTCTTTTTCAAACACAAAATTCTTTTCTTCTCTTTCTTTCTCCTTTTTTTCTTCACTCTTTTTTCTCTCGAGGTACCAGTTTCGGACACTGACTCGTGCATCCTCCATAGGGTACTAGATTTAAGCACTACCCTAGGGTGTTTTATTCCATGGAGTACTAGATTTAAGCACTACTCCATGATTTTCCTTAGATGCATTTTCAAGCTCAATCACTATTTCAACACCAATTTCATTCCTTCCCATGCTGTTATAAAACACTATCAACACACTTTGAAAAGCCATTAATTCTCATCATGATAGAATCAAGGCTAAAAAAATCAGAAGCTCAAAGTGGTTATTTCTCGTAGGCTGCCAAAGAATGAGGTTTTTAGGCTCAACGGGGCTAACTACGGATAAACATCATTCGGTAGGGAATTATTTGACTAAGTGACTTATAAATTCAAGGATGGCCTAAAATCATCTCTCATCATCTAACACACATGTAGTTTCAAATAAAACAAGAGGCAAGTTCTAGAATACGCACACAAGAACGATACTCACCATAAAGAAATATCATGTGATTATGTACATGATCAACAAGGTTCAAAATCTCACATGGTTTTTTAACAAGTAACAAACACTTTTCATGATAAGTAATATCCCACAAATATACATAGAACTTTATACCACAATATAACTCAAGTACACTTCCTTCATTAATTTTAAAAGCATATGAATTTTAGGCATAATTTAAAAATATAAGCTCATGTGAATCACAAAACCAAGATCTCAATCCTTCCATTCCATGAATTAAAAGCACACATAAGAATTAGAATAAGGAAACGAGGGCACCTAATTTTTCTTCAACATATGTACGAGCTCCTCTAGTTGTTCAACTCGGTCAGGTCAAAGCCTCAGTGTACCTGTTTCTATCATCAAAGATCAAACACACTTCATCATCACAGATTCATCAATAATAAAATAAGAGAACTATAAAAAACACTCAATTGACTATCTAATTAACTCCACACACTAGACACACCAACACAACACACTAAATATTAGGTAAGTTGCAAAAAATCGACATATCAACACTGGTTAAAATATTAATATGCTGCAAAAAATCAACCTCTTAACAAACAAACAACCAACGAAAGAAAAAATTATACCCTAAGTGCTCATAAGATGAGGTAAGTACATCACACACCCCAAAATATAGTAAAAACGTAAGTCGAAACTAAGTTTGAAAAGAGATGTAATTGCCGAAACTTGAGCACCTCAAATAATAACTCTGCACTCACACAAAAGAAATAAAAAAGCAATAAAACGGAATGGACAAACCTCCAACAGGTGCTCAAATTTAACATCGGAGAGTCACGATGGTTTACCATTTTTAGAACTACTGGATAGGAGGACGGTCTTCTCACATCCTCACCTTCAAATACTTTCTTTCCCTCTTCTTGTCTTCACTCAGCACCTCACCTTCTTGATCACAAGTATATGATCCTTAAAATTACCTTCCTTCCATGGCTGTCTAGACTCATCCTTGTCAATCTTCCACTTAAATTCAGAATCATCTGTCCTATTAAAATCAAGATTAAACAAGTTAGAAACCACATCTATGCTCTTGCAAGATTGAGTCTCCAGGGCATCCTCATTGCTTGATTAAGAGAGTAAACCACATCTTCATTATCCATTTGTAGTCTAAACTTCTCGGCTCTCAACCTATTTTCTATTTTCCATTTCTTTTCTATTATAAGCTCAGTATTCTGCCCTTGGGATGGCACTGGAGTAGCATTAACATCAGATAAAGCATTATGCGTGAAAAATGGCACCAAACGAGATAGTTCGACCATGGGTGCTGGTCGACTAGGTCTATAATGGTCGAACCGTGCTTCAGAAAGTGTGTTCTCTCCTAGACAGGTTGGCTCGATCACGGTTCGACCAACAAGGTTAATCAAACCATGATGGTCGTGGTCGAACCGTGCTTCAGAAAAATAAGATGTTGCGAATAGGCTCATTCGACCTCGCTTCGACCAACAGGGTTGGTCAAACCATGCTAGTTGTGGTCGAAGCGATCGGTTAGAAGTTTCGGAGGTTACCTAGGTGCTTGATTCGACCTCCATATTGCAGTTCAACCGACTGGCTTGGTCGAATCGTTGTCGAATCGTGCTCCTTGAGCTTCAGAATTTGTTTTCGGCATCATTGATCCCTCATACTGTGTTCCAGACCTTAACATGATGGCATGGCACTCTTTCGAGAACATTCTTTTCTCCAACGTTTGTGTCAATTGATTCACGTTCTCGGCCATTTGCCCCATTATCAAAGTAAGGTCCTTCAACTGCTTAGACAAATTTGCATGATTAGCATTCATAGTAACCTCGATGCGGTCAACCCTTGCATCATTCTTATCCATGCATCGATTGAGGGTATCTTCAACACTCTTCACTTCGTATTGCTCATACTAGGCCCCCTTTGTGTCAACTCTGTAATCTGCTTCTTCTGGGATTCTAGTAGCTTGTTGATGTTAGCTAAACTAGAGACGATCTCATCATCCCTATTCAGCATTACTACTTAATGTTCAACCTGAGCCACTTTACCCACTATATAAGTTCCTCTAACCCTTTCCGTAGGCCAATCATATGAATTCATAGAGATGTCTTCAAACAATTGTTCTGCTTCAAGTGCTGGCTTAGATAACAGTGCTCCTCTTGATGATGCATTAATAAGAATACGCGACTCATAATCCAATCCATAGTAGAAGATACTTATGTATTGAGCCTTAGGCATCCCATGCTGTGGGCACCGTCTGAGCATGTCTTTAAACCTGTCCCACGCCTCATGAAATTTCTCACCCTCATTCATAACAAATTGGGTGATGTCTTGCCTCATTCTGAAGATCCTTGAGGGTGATATGTATCTCTCCAAGAACTTCTGCTGCAGTTGGTCCCATATAGTGCAATCCGTGGCATCAAGAGTTTCATACCAAGCTTTTGCCCTATCAGTCAAAGAGAACTTGGATAGGGCAATCCACCTAGCATTATCATTAACTCCAGAACCCTTTTGAGTGTTTGCATAACCAAAGAATCTTTTGAAATTCTGATATGGATATTCAAAACAACTTCCAGAAAAGGGATTATTCTCTACCATGTTAATAAGAGCGGGATGTATCTCAAAATCATCATCTTCACCCCTTGCTCCTATCAACCCCATGTTTTCATATCTCAACTCTGTAACATTATCTGGATTATGCCTTACTCAAGTCATGTTTAGCTCAATGTGTTATTCCTTCTTTCCTTCCTCTCCTTTTATTAGTGCACAAGTACCTAAGGTTAGACATAAATAAATAATCACAAATAGAAGTCTTAATCAAACTAGAAATAATAAACTAATAATAACAGTCGTCCCCGGTAATGGCACCAAGAACTTGATAGGCGTTTTCTTTGCATGCAAAATTAATCCCCATGTATTAAGGATATCAGTTGCTGTTTAAGCAAGCGACTCAAGAATAGAGAATAGGTAGCTCTAGGATAATCCAGTTTCACTCATTAATTTCCTTTGGTGTATCAATGTCCGACTCTGCCTTATGAAATATGGACGCATTACTAAGCCATGCATATTTACTCTATAGACACAAGCAAACATGTGTATAATACGTGTGAATAACCTTGGAACATGAGATATAATTTCATCCCCCTTTCTAGGTATTATCAGTATCAATTATTCCCCCTATGATTGGTACTCTGACCTAATATGATCTCCCTTTATAGGTATTATAAAATTATCAGCTTTATCCTAGTTATTAACCCAAATTAGATTCAATTAACAAGTATTCATATATGATAGTTCTAATGAAGCTTCAGAGTCCCCTCACTTAGAATCGTAACATGGAATCCTGTTCAGCAGTGAACGCACTCAATCAATAATCAAGATATATATTCAAACTCTACATAACAGTTAATGATGCACAAAACAACTCTGAGTATGAATTAAAAACGCATAGTCATATATAAACTAAACCACAAGTAGTGTTGTACGGATTATACACACAAAAGTTCAATTAATTCATAAAAACCTTCAAAACCTTAGATCTACCAAAATGGTTCTAGCTCATGATGTTGCGAAGAACAATCATGGGGGTTGGTTAGATGCTACCCATATGTCTGGAAAATACAAGATAAATTAGGAGACGAATAAAACCCTAGATGTGGGCGTCGTCGCGTCCTTCTCCGTCTTGAATCCTTCTCTTGGTTCTCCTCTTGATTTTACAGACGAATCTTAATAGTGATGGATGGATGGAGGAAGGAATGTGGATGATGGTTGGGGGGTTATCCCCCTTGTGGGGTGTAGGATGTATGTGTTGTTGTCTCATATGAATAATGATGTAAAATATATATATGTGTGAGAAGAGAATTAAATAAGAAAATAAAAGATATGGGTGAATCATGGCGGAATATGTGATAAGGAGATTAATTGTGTTGCAAGAAATAGGAATTATGGGCTAATTTTCGGAAATTTTTGGAAATTCTCTCCGACAGATGCGTAACCTCACGATTTTGAGTATAACTTCCTCGTCTGATCTCCGATTTGAGTGATTCTTGCGCCAAAACTATCCTATCTTCCGTGGCTTTCCAACCACGTTTCACAACATCAGTTATGAGCTCCAAACGAACACAGAAAAATTATGGAAGTTGAGCATGCATTTTTCAGTATTGCTCTAACTTTGCACTTTTGATCCTTTTCCACCTAAAACACAATAAAACAACTCAAATGCACATTTTTCTCAAATATATTGAATATAAGATACTTGTGCTAATATATAACAATAATTTCCATGAAAAAGATGTTAAATTATATACTCAAACACGCTTATTTTCATTCTCAACATTTACACTCAGATTCAATTCAAGTACATGCGTAACCATAAGCTTGTCAAATATCTCAAACTCTCCACCAATAAAAGTATGATTCAACAATGGGATCAAGAAGAACTTTTCTTTTGGATGTAATTAATGTTGACTCTTTGGTTAAAGTAGGAAATATATGGATAAGTGACTCAAATTTCGGATCAATTAAGTAGCCATCTATCATAATCTTTATTTCTTCTTACTCACTTCAATTAAGCACAACATCCTCATCAACTCTTTCACTTTTCTCTTTCAAGCACAATAATTTTTTCCTTCTCTTTTCATTCTCCTTTTTTTTTGATGTACCAGCTTTGGGCACTACCTCTCGCATCCTCCATAGGGTACTAGATTTAAGCACTACCCTAGGGTGTTTGATTTAATGGAGTACTAGATTTAAGCACTGCTCTATGATTTTCCATAGATGCATTTTCAAGCTCAATCACTATTTCAACACCAATTTCATTCCTTCCCTAATTTTTATAAAATTCCATTAATACACTTTGAAAAGCCATTAATTCTCTTCATGACGGACAAATAAGGCTCAAAAAATTCAGATGCTCAAAGTGGTTATTTTTCATAGGCTGCCAAAGAATAAGATTTTTAGGCTCAACGAGCTCACTACGGATGAACATCATTTGGTAGGGAATTATTTGACTAAGTGACTCATAAATTCAAGGATGACCTAAAATCATCTCCTATCATCTAACATACATGTAGTTTCAAGTAAGACAAGAGACAATTTCTAAAATACACACACAAGAACGATACTCACTAGAAAAGAAATATCATGTGATTATGTACATAATCAACGATGCTCAAAATCTCACATGAGTTTTTAACAAGTAACAGAGCACTTTCATGGTAAGTAATATCCAACAAGTACACATAAAACTTCATATTATAATATTATAACTCAAGTACACTTCCTTCATTAATTCTAATAGCATATGAATATCAAGCACAATTTAAAAATATAAGCTCATGTGGATCACCAAAACCAAAAACTCAATCCTTCCACTCTCATGAATTAAAAGCATATATACAAATTAAAATAAGGAAATGAGGGCACCTGATTCTTTTCTCCTTCAAAACGTTCACGAGCTCCTCAAGTTGTTCAACTCGGTCAGGTCAAGCCTCAACGTAGAACTCATCTTGCCACTTTTGTACCTTTTTCTATCATCAAAACTCAAGAACACCTCATCATCACAGATTTCATAATTAAATAGGAGAACCAGAAAAATTAAAAGACAAAAAACTAAAAACTCGACCACTAACACTAGGAAACACATAAAAATAAAACACAAAACATTAGGTATGTTGCAAAAAATCGACATACCAACACTAATTAAAATATTAATATGCCGCAAAAAAATCAACCTCCTAACAAACGAACAACAAGACGAAAGAAAAATTATACCCTCAGTGCTCATAAGACGAGGTAAGTACATTACACCCCCCAAACTTAGTAAAACGTAAGTCAAAACTAAATTTGAAAAGAGATGTAATTGCCGCAGTATGAGCACTTCAAATATAATAACTCTTCACTCACACAAAAGAAACAAAAAAGCAATAAAACAGAAGGGCACGCCCCCAACAGGTGCTCATGTTTAACGTCGGAGAGTCACGACTGTATAAAACCTTTTGAACTACTGGATCAGAGGGCGGTCTTCTCGCATCCTCACCTTCAAATACTTCCTTTCTCTTTTCTTGTCTACACTCAGTACCTCGCCTTTCTTGGTCATAAATATATGATCCTTGAAATTTCCTTCCTCACATGGCTGTCTAGATTCCTCCTTATTAATCTTCCGCTCAAATTCATAATCTGTCATGTTAAAATCTAGATTAAAGAAGTTAGAAACCACATCTATGCTCTTGCATGATTTGATTAAGTTTCCATGGGCATATTGCTTTATTGTTCGACTCGAACGGCTGGTCGAATGGACCTCTTGGGTGTGACTGTGCAGTCTAACGGTTTTGAGCATAACTTTTTCATCCGAACTCCGATTAAGGTAATTCTCACACGAAAACCGATCCTTTCTTCCGTGGCTTTCCATTTGTCCCTCGTAGGAGCTGGTTCGACCATGAGGCTTGATCGAACTGGCCATCAGTGATCTTCAGAATGTTTCTAGGTGTCTGGTTCGACTTGTTAGAGGTGGTTTGACCAAGGGCCTTGGTCGAAACGAGGTCGATCCGGCCATCGGTGACCTCCATGACATTCCCATGTGCCTGATTCGAGTTGTTAGAGGTGGTTCGACCAAGGGACTTGGTCGAACTGGTGTCGAACCGGCTTCCTGAAGCTTCCAAATCCGCTTTTGGCAATGGTCCCTCATACTACGTTTCGAACCTCAAAGTGATGGCTTCACACTCTTTCAGATTCGTTATGCTTTCAGATGGTAACTTTCCTTTCTCCAATGCCTGTGTCAGCTGATTCACATTCCCAGCTATCTGACCCATCATCAAAGTAAGATCCTTCAACTGCTTAGATAAATCTGCACAATTAGCATTCACACTAGCTTCAATATGATCAACCCTTGCATCATTCCTTGCCATATATCGATTGAAGGTATCTTTGACACTATTCACTTCGTGCTGCTTCATACTAGCCCCCCTTTTTGTCAACTCTGTAATCTGCTTCTACTGGGACTCTAGTAGCTTGTTGATGTTAGTTAGAGTAGAGACGATCTCATCATCCCTATTCGGCTGCACCACTTGATGTTCAACCTGAGCTACCTTGCCAAGTACATACATGCCTCTTACTCTTTCCTTAGGCCAGTCACGTGAATTCATAGAGATGTCTTCGAACAAATTTTCTACTTCAAGTGCTGTCTTAGATAATAGCGGTCCTCCTGATGATGCATCAATAAGAACACGTGACTCACAATCCAATATATAATAGAAGATGCTTATGTAATGAGCTTTAGAAATTCCATGCTATGGGCACCGCCTGAGCATGTCTTTAAACCTGTCCCACGCCACATGAAATTTCTCACCTTGATTCATAACAAATTGGGTAATGTCTTGCTTTGTTCTTAAGATCCTTGAGGGTGTCATGTATCTCTCCAAGAACTTTTGCTGCAGTTGGTCCCATGTAGTACAATCTGTGGCATCTAGAGTCACATACCAAGCTTCTGTCCTATCTATCAAAGAAAACTTGAATAGGGCAATTCGCCTAACATTGTCATTAGCTCCAGCACCCTTTTGAGTATTTGCATAACCAAGAAATCTTTTGAGATGCTGATATGGATCTTCAAATGAACCTCCATAAAAGGGATTCTTCTCTACTATATTTATAAGAGTGGGATGTATCTCAAAATCATCATCTTCCCCCTTGCTCCTATCAATCCCATGTTACCAATTTCATTATTCGTGAAAATTTCACGTATGGCAACATTATCCGAATTCTGCCTTGCTCCGGCCATTTTTAGCTCAATTTGTTATACCTTCCTTTCATTCCTCTCCTTTTCCTAGTGCACAAGTACCTCAGAAAAATGTAAGGTTAGTTAGAAATAAATAATCACAAATAAAAATTTTAATCAAATTAGAAATAATAAAATCAATAATATCAGCCATCCCCGGCAATGGCGCCAAGAACTTGATGGGCGTTTTCTTTGCACGCAAAATTAATTCCCATGTATTAAAGATATCAGTTGCAGCTTAAGCAAGCAACCAAGTTAAAAATCGAACCCAAAGGATGGTGTATTATCAATTTAATTATTTTACTAAATTAATTAAGACAAGGGAATAAAAGTTGGGATTTTAATTATCAACTACTAAGAAATTAATTAAAATAACTAAGGAACTAGGAAAATAAGAAAGCGAATCTAGTAGGAGAATAGGTAGCTCTAGGGTAATCCAGTTTCACTCATTAATTTCCCTTTCGTGCATCAATGTCCAACTCTGCCTTGTGAAATATGAACGCATCACTAAACCATGCAAATCTATTCTATAGACAGAAGTAAATATGTGTGTAACACGTGTGAATAACCTTGGAGCAAGAGATATAATTTCATCACCCCTTTCTAGGTACTATCAGTATCAATTATTTCCCCCTAAGATTGGTACTCTAACCCGATATGATCTCTCTTTATAGTGACTATAAAATTAACCTCTTTATCCTACTTATTAACCCGAATTCAATTCAATTAATAAACATTCATAAATATAATTCTAATGAAGCTTTGGAGTCCCCTCACTTAGAATCATAATATGGAATCTTGTTCAGCAGTGAACGCGCTCAATCAACAACCAAGTTATATATTCAGACTCTTTATAATAATTAGAGATGCACAAAACAACCGTGTATATGGATTAAGAAAGCATAATCATATATAAAATCAATCCACATGTAGTGTTATACGGAGTATACACACGAAAGTTCAATTAATTCATAAAAACTTTCAAAATCCTAGATCTACTAAAACGATTCCATCCCATGATATTACGAAGAACAATCATGGGAGTTGGATAGATCTTACACATTTGTCTAAAAAATACAAGATAAATTAGGAAATAAATAAAACCCTAGATGTGGGCATCGTCGCGTCCTTCTCCATCTTGAATCCTCCTCTTGGTTCTCCTCTTGATTCAACCAACGAATCTTCACAGTGATAGATGGATGGAGGAAAGGATGTAGATGATGGTTGGGGGTGTTCCCCCTTTGTGGGGTGGTATAGGATGATTGTGGTCTCCTTTTGGTGTGATATGCATCCCTTTTTATACTTATAAACTCTCCTTATGGACCTTTACTGAGCTTTTTCGTGGAAAATAAGAACATACACGCACTGGAGGTGAAATCCCAATGTCTCGGTGCTGATGTGTCTCAACTCGACCAAAATGGTCTTGGTCGAGCAAGGTTGGCCTTGGTCGAGCGGCACCTCCTTTGTTCAAGCATTCTTACGCAGTCTTACCGTTTCGCGCATAACTTCCACATCTAAACTTTAATTTGAGTTATTCTTGCGCTCACGCGATCCTCTCTTCCTTGGATTTCTATTCATATAAAGAACTCACAAAAAGTCTAATATTTGAAGATGTAACAAGTCATGAAAAGTGGCATAATCGTACTGAGTAGGAACAGCTTGCGCGACGTCACTATTTGGATCATAACTTTCTTGTTTGGACTCCGATTGAGGTGTTTCTTATGCCAAAAATGATTCTATCTTCTGTGGCTTTCCAACCATGTATCACACTTCCAGTTTTAAACTCTACACAAATAAAAAAAATTTCACAAGTTGGACGTGCGTTTTTCAGCATTCTTGCACAAGTTACTCCTTTTCTCCAACTTTGCACTTTTGATCATTTTTTCACCTAAAACACAATAAAATACCTCAAACATAATTTTTTGTCACATATATCGAATATAAGACACTTGTGCTATTATATAACAACAATTCCCTAAAAAAAGTGTTAAATTTGACACTAAAACACGCATATTTTCACTCTCATTAGTTACCACAGCGATTGCTACCGCAAGATAATCTCCTTGGATTTTCCTTCACCGTCATTCCTTTTCTATGGATCCATCGTAAGAATTTCTAAGATGACAAAGCACTGAGACCTACAGATAGAAAGATTAAATTCGATGGCAAAAACTGATGAAAGAAAACAATGATGAAAAGGAATCGAGTGAGTAGAAAATATCCGAGTCCAAAAATTAATTACGGTACCTAATTACAAAGAGAACACAAATATCATGATTGAGTGAGATGATATCAGATTGCAACCGATTATTCTCATCGTAAAATACAAATATCAACAATTAACACAAAAACAAATGGAAAAAGCCAAATTAAGACCCTAGCCAATGAACACCATGATTATTCTACTGATTTAACAAAAAATAAAAAACATAAATCGATTGAAGGCATAACTTAAATTTTAAAAAAATCCAATCAACACCATGATTATTCTATTTATCCAACAAAAAATCAAAAACACAAATCGATTTAAGACATTACCTTTTCTGGATCTCCACCTTTATCAGAATGATTCAAACAATTCTACTCTGCACATGCTTACACACTCCAAACGATAAGCAGGAAATAGGATGACCTTTTGAGAGGATTTGTTTAAGAAATCATCGGGATTAAGACCTTACTGTTCGAGAAACTCTATGTTCTTCTCATTATCAACAATTCCATTATTCGGTTCTGATATGTAATCAATGGACACTTAAAATTCGCTACCCTTTCACATTTCTAATAGAATCAATTGAGAATTACATTAGCAGTGACTTATTGTAAGAGAAAGTGATAACAAATGTATGGTGGCGAATGCAACTGCATGCTCGCTTCGATGGAAAGCCGATGAAATGGAAATTTGGGCAAATAAAATCACTTCTTACGATTTACAACGAAGATTGTAGAATCACCAATTACCTCACAAATGAGAAATCCCATGAGAATCAAATCCTATAAACTTAAAGAACCTACATGCCTGCATAAATTAATGAGAGGCAAAAGATGAATTCAAAATCGATTAGAAAAACTACTTGAAGAATCCAAGATACCTGTGATGGAGATCCCATGAGAAAGAAATCTTTTTTTAAAATCTAACCATAGCACTATGATTGGCCCACCAATTAGTTCGACCTCAGCGACGATCCGATTGAAGTGGGATTCACTGGGAATGGGCCCAATTCCATTGAAACGTGCATGTTTCTAAGATACGAATGGGTAATCGACTGCTTTCAAAACGTGATATGAAAACGTGAGAATAGATTCCTAAGGATAAAAACCTGGCGACAGAGAGAGAGCAGTAGTAGTTGGTACATCTGATGAATGGGCGGCTGCAAGAATTCCGGTCATAATTCCCAGTCTGTCTGAAGTTTGATTTGAGAGAAAGGGAAAATGAGATTAAGATATCAGTATGTAATGCCTGCATTCTTTAATGTAAAAGAGGAGAGACAACAAAAAAGTTTTTTTAAAAAATTAAGTAATTAAAAAGAAAGAGAAACTATAGAGAAACTTAAAAAAATTTGGGTATTACCACATCAGCTGCCAAATCACTCGTGGATTAATAAGGTAACAACAATTAGGAGGAAGAAAACCTTCTGCTTGAAGTTTGATGTAAGAGAAGGGAAAATGAGATTAAGAAAGCCCGCATTCTTTAATGTAAAAGAGGAGAAAAAATAGAAAAATTTCACAAATACTTGAGTAAACTCGTTGTGGTCTTCATTCCAATTCTATATAGGAGTGTTTTCAGAACTGGTTTTTATGGTGTACCCTACCATAGGGGGCTCCCACCGCCCCTACCCTGGGAATTGGTAGAGGAGGTAAATCGCAGGATGTGCCTCAAGTGGCTTATAGAGAGTCCAACCCCAACCCTACAGCTACCACCTTAGTTGGAAGGTCATTTCACCATCTTCTCTACCACCATCTCCTCTACCACTTGACATATGCCCTGGGGCTCTTACGTCCAATTTTTAGAAAGAGGAAAAGTTATTTTGGAAAGAAAACTCACGCTAATAAACCGATTTTTCATTCTTCCACCTTATCACGTGATGATTGTTTTGTTATTTGGGCTTTAGAAGTAATATTTTCTTGGGCCATCCCTTCTAAATAAATTGGGCCAGGTGAAATTGCTTAAATTATATGTAATATAATATTTAAATAAAAAATATTATTAAAAATAAGTGAATTTTGTTTTTATGGATGAACCGTTGGTCCGACCAGCCCGACCGATTGAACCTCGAACCGTTAGGATCTCTATTTCGATCTCCAGTTTGGTTATAACAACACAGATATATAGTAAACTCGTTTACAAAAAAACTAACTCAAAAAGTTTTTTTTTTTTAAAAATTATGTAATAATTAAAAAGTAAGGGAAACAATAGAGAAACTTAAAAAAAATTGGCCATGGATTAAGGAGGTAACGACAATTAGAAGGAGGAAAACCTTAAAGTAAAGATTATAGTTTTATTAGTATTATTTTAATTTGTATTAGTGATAGCAATTTATTAATTAATAAATAAATCTTACAAATTCAAGGTTCTCATGAGCTCCCCATTATTTGAAAATCTCCCAAAATATGAAAAGACGTAACAACCATCTCTTTCTCTATTTTATTTTTAATTATTTCTCTTTTCCACATTATTAACTTATTTAATCTATAACATATATTATTAAACATTAATCTTAATATATTTATGATTTGAGTGGTTTGAAAAAAAAAGTATAACTTTGGATTAACAGAGAATACAATTTTCATGTGATCGTACCAAGAACTAAAAGCGAAGTTTTGTCTCATATTTTACCATATAGTTAAAATTATTTTCACTACTGTATACATTTCTTAATCTTTTTGCTATTATTGTTTTAATAAATAAATTTAAATATGGAGGAGAACCTTATTTGTAATTTAATATAGCAAGTGTTTTATTATATTTTTAAAACATATAACGAAAATTGATTATACAACTGAGTAAAACGTATATGCGATATGCAACGTATAAAAAATTGGTGTAACTAGTATATGAAAAAAAAATTCACCATCCACACATTTAATGAGGACATAAAATTAATACTGCATTTCATTAGCACCCCTTTACCAAAAAGTAAACATTCCTGTGAATTGGATTCATGCGTGAATCATGTTTTGCCAATTACAACTCCATAATACATGAAAAACCTTGGTTTATGGATTAATCTTTAAATACATAAAAAATTATCTTTTAAAAAGATAAATGATTATTTTTCTATTCTTTTTAGTAATAATTGTTTATGTTCGAGTAATTTTGTAAAGGGCAAAACCATGTTTTGAAACTTAAACGCGAGAATCAAAAAATATAAGCAATAGCTAATTATTTTGCGCATTTACTTTTAGAAACGTATATAATTAAGAATAAAAATACATCCGTCCCGCATTAATATTTACGTTTTTCATTTTGAATTGTCCCAAAATTAAGGTTAACATTTTTTTTCAAGTTGGGCCCACACAATATAATTATTTATTTTATATTGTATCCACACAAAACATTAATACAACTATCCACTTTACATTAAAAATTATTTCTCTCACCTCACTATATATTAAACTATTATAATTATTCTACGTGCTAAAAGAAAATGTAAACGTTAATGCTTAACGGGATGGAGAGAGTATATACTTATGAATAAAAATGTATACACTTTGTTAGTGAATTTTCTATTAGTTTTTGGGATAAATTCAGATTTAGTCCCGTAAGAATTGATCAATGCCAAAAAGGTCCCAAAACTGACAGATTTAGTCCAATATGAATTTTTCATCAAAATATGTTAATAGTTAACGAAATATTCTGAACCGTTAGTAAGACCAAAATGGCACCTTGCAGATTTGATTCCATAATTTGCAAAAATAATCCCAAAATAAAACTAGTACAATGTTTATTGAAAGAGAAAATAGAGGGGAATGGTCGTAATGGGCTATATCTATATTGAAAGACATAAAATAATATAAATCTGGTAGTTTATAATAGTATAAGTTAATTTGGGATGAAAATTTTTGAAAAATAATGGTTATAATATTCTTATGGGACCAAAATCGTTAGCTATGAGACCAGTAAATTCCTACGGGACTAAAATTGAACTGAAGGAATTCTTGTGGGACCAAATGTGATATTTTCCCATTAGTTTTTTCATGTAAAAATAATGAATTTTTGGTTAGTTTTTTTAAGGTAAAATCGAATGTATAAAAGCTATGCAATTATTAAAAAATAGGGTTAATTACAAAAAAAACCACGAACTTTACTCATATTGCAAATTAATCATCACTTTTGAGAAATTGCAAAAACAAAATCACCACCTTTAAGTATTGTTGCAAAATAAACCCAAAAAACTCTACTTTAGTCAAAAATTGAGTTTATTATGCAACAATACTTAAATGAGGTAATGTTTTTTGCAATTTCTCAAAAGTGAGGATTAATTTGCAATAGAAGTAAAATTCTTGATTTTTTTGCAATTAACCCTAAAAAATATATAATATACTATTGAATAAAAATTTATATACATGCGTGTCCACTCAACTCTATGACAATACATTAAGTATCTGAAGAAGGCCGCCAGAATCGCGTCAAGTAGCTGCCAGCCGGGTCACGAGACGGCGTCCACCATAAAGCACGTGTACGAGATTGATACAACCCGAATGAGATTGAAAGCAGTAGATTGAAATTGATATATGAAAAATTGAAAAATACAAAAAAAGAAAGATAATCACTACTGTTAGAACATGGTGTGTGTGCCTAGTGGAAAACTGACTGGAGTGTACATTGTTATATAGAATGTTGGATCAAAAGAAACAGTGCACAGCGGAATATAAAGAAGAGAGAACACAACAAGCATTTTTCAAAACTATCTACTGAGTGTTTCACCAGTAGGGCCTTCAGGGCAAAATGCATATCATAAAAGACATGTTCATGAACAGATACAAGTTGACTCTTGACAAGAAAATTTGAACACCAACACACTTCAAGGAAGTGGAAAACTACGAGAACACAATCTATCCCACAGCAACAAGTGACCCAATTGTTGTTAACTCCCAACTAAAGAGACAAGTCTCCCGACTATCTACTCTTGAGTACAAACTGGACAGATTATAATTCTTAAATGTATGACTTCTCGCTTGCATGATAAAATTACTTTGTAATCTCTACCGAACCTTAGTACCATCACATCTTATTTATACATAATAATAGATGGATTTAGTTCATGGGAGTTTCGGCAGCTTATCCTTCAAATTTGAATACTCCGTGCATATTTGAATATTCAGCCAAGAAAACTCCCGAATGATCAAGACAACAGATCACAACATTATTCCATTTTTAAATTTGACATTCCACAGTTGTCTAACCGCATATCCTTATCCAAAAGCTTTAACCAGATATGTTACAACAACCTGAAAGAACAAAACAAGAAACACGAAATGGCAAAACAAAAAAACAGAAGGAGTAACAATAACACGTCAACAATCTCCCCCTTTTTGCCTTTCTTCCCAAGCATACAAAAAGAAAATAAACCAACAAAAAGAAACAAACACTGAAACAACAAAAAGTATATAAAAAGAACTAAGATAACAATAAAGACAAAGAACAACAAACAAAAGATATAAACTCCCCCGACAAGGAAAGCAAAAGAAACAAACAACCCAACTAAACTATAAACATTCAACACCCTGACAGAAAATACTTAAACTCCCCCTAACTGCAACAAACTCTAGCCACTTTCTACATCATCCTCAGCCTATCCAGAAGTACCAATATCAGCCTCTCTGTCTTATTCATCAACTTCTAAATCAGTGCCATCATCACCACCTACTCCCCCTGCTTGAGAAGAAAGGAAATCTTCCCAACTTTGCATCAAAGTCTTAAGTTGGCAAATGTGAGTGTGAATGAATACCTTTGGAATTACCACATTTCCTGAACCAGATGCTCCAGCAGAAAGAGACACAGCTAGAGTTTGAGGGAAATCATTCACTCTCTCAATACTAAACAAGCGTGTCGAGATTACCATGTCTTGAAGAGTTTTAGAGAACAAATCCCCCTTTTTGGTCTTGAACTTTTGCTTAATCAACATACCAAACACCAAAGCTGGAAAAGAAATGGAATCAGCTTCTCCAGAATGCTGAGCGACACGTGACATAGTCCAAAATAAAATGCTCCCCAGATTAACCTTGGCTTGTACCCCCAACTTATACAACAAAAGTGCTTGCTCAGATGTGATTGTTGTGTTATTAGAGGAGGGAAGCCAATTTTGGCACATCAGTTTGTGCAAAGTTGCATAGACAGTGGTCAGTTTTGAAGCCTGGAGCACTGGCTTCCAAACTTTCAGTTTTCCTTCGGTGATCTCATTTGTAATATCATCACTTTGATCAGTTACATCCTCCTCCCCCTCAAACTCATAGTCAAGGAACTCATTAATAGCACTTGGAGAGAAGTCAAGGAAAGAACCACGCACGTAGATTTTTCCAAACTTCTTAGACCGAGTGTCAAGGAAGCATCGCACAATGTTGGAATAAGCGTCACAGACAATTGCAGAAATATATAGAGTGGCATAGGCGACACTTCCCATCAATCTACGATCTGCCAGATACCTAACCATCCAATACTTCTCAAAATTCTTAACATTAATCTTGTGATCATCTATAAACGGCTTCTTTATGAGATTCTCATATCTTTTTCTAAGTTGGAGAAGTAAAAAGGATGAGGCATTTCAGTAGAAAAATTAGAGCTAGATGAATGAACAGAACCTGTAGGAGAAGATTGTCTTGATGGAGAACCTTTGACATCAGAGGACGACCCATTAGAAGGACTACCTGGGGAGTCAACATTCTTAGCACTGCCAGAAACCTTTACTTTACCTTTACCTTCAGAAACTGATGAACTAGCAGCCTTACATTTTGAAGCAGATCTAGTCGAGACACCCACAGAGTCAGAGAGCTTCGCTGCAGATAAAGTTCCAGACGAACTGACCCTCTTCTTCTTTAAGAAAGTTCTAGATAAACTTACACTTTTCCTCTTGAGAGAAGTGCCTCCAGGTGTACCTGAGTGAACCTTCTTCAATTTGGTTCTAGATGAACTGATTCCCAACCCCTGTACTTTTCTTTTCTTGAGTGGGACTCCTATTGGTGCACCAGAGTCAGAAACATTTGGTTGTACTGGTAGAGAAGACTCAGTGGAATGTGATCCAAAATTCTCAACTCTGCCCCATCAATGTCAGAGGCAGCTTTCTTCAGAGACTCTACAAAGGCTACAATCGTCTCCTCGAGATCATTTTCGTCCTCATCAACTAATTTAAAAGATCTCGGAGACTTTGGGGAACGTTGGACACCCAATGGTTCTGGCGAAAGAGGGGCAACATACTCGGATATAAACTCCTCTGTATCTCCAGAGAACTGAGAATCACCAAGAGAGATAGGATTCGAAGCCCTACCAAACTCATTTGGATCAATCTTGACAACATTACCTATATAATTCAGCTTTGGCCCCCTTCTTACCATAATTTTCCCTGATCGTCTAGTTCCAGAAGAGACTGGACCTGAAGAATTTCCTTTGGACTTATCACTGTTTGAGCAAGATGGACCAGAGGTTTTTTCTTTAGATCTGAGCATATGAGCACTTACTTTTCCTTTTCCTTTGTGGTCACTGCTTTGATGAGATGCCGATGGAAGTTGAGCAGGCGGTGTCTGGTTGATCGTATATAGTCGGGATGACCAATTAAAGAATTTATCGAACCACGGGGAATTTAGGATTCATGGCCTTCAAGTTATAGTCTCGTATTAGTTAGGGACGATCGAGAAGGGAGGAATAAAAAGCATGAAATGAAACTAATTACAATATTTTTTGAATTTTCAATGGAAAGGAAGTTTTCATGATGCACTTCAAATGAATCAATCATGTAACACATCTAATTGCCTCCAAATTTAAGCTATCATAGTAAGAGTGATCATAAATTCCACCTAAACTCTCTCTTGAGATGAAGAGGGTGTAGGCCCTTATAAAGATCCCAAAATAGCACATAGGATCGATACCATAGCGAACACCTCCTAATAGGTACTAATTACAAGTACGAGTTCCCTAAAAGGTACTAAATCATAGCTAATAATCCCTTTCTAGGTACTATGAATTCACTAAGGTTGGGTTCCCCTCACTAGATTAATTGACCTCTCGATCTGACCTTTTTAGTGCCCACTTATGTAGTTCTAAACATGAGAGGTCATCTCCAACTCTTCCCACATTAATCCACATAACCCACATGATGAAATGATTCAATTAATTCCTAAGACACATAATTAAACTCTCGTTCTAACCACATGCACTAAATAATTAACTACACAAATCAAACATATAGATTAAGCAATTAAGTATCCATAAATGAAACTAATCAAAGCTGGATCACAATTTATATAATATCACAAATTAATCCATAATCTAAACATCACTTAAACATCCAAAATATAGAAAATAAAAAGATAATAAGTAGGATTAGATTTCACCGAATGAAGTTTTTACATCCACCAAGCTCATCATTTCCTTGGTATCCCCACCTTCTTGAAAAGCTTTTAAAATCCTAATCTAGAAAAAATATTTAAAACTACGGATCCCTCGCCTCGAAAGGGGGAGGGATCTCAACTATAGAGGTCTTACTTAAAAGTCTTCTCGACTATTGAATCTTGGAATGATTCAATTCAATGGAGAATTTAATGAGTGAGAATTGTTCAAGTGGTGGCTCTCATGGAAAAGGGTATTTATAGTAGTAAGGATGAGAGAAATTTGAGTGAATTTCCAATGTGGGACAAGTGGGTTCATGTAGTGGTAGAGTGAGAGGAATTTGTGGTACGTAATCAATATAGGATAATCTAGCTCAAGGGACCAAAAATGGGATTTATAACAAATTTTTCTTTGGCCCGTTCTTGCTCGTTTCAACTGTAAATCGAGCTCCGTTTTTTCCCACATCTTCCTCTTCACTTGTAGAATCCATTTTTATGAAAATCACCCATTTTTCTACAAAAATAAATAAAAATACCTTTCTCCAAATAATCAAGCAATTACTAGTATTTTCATTAAAATCATGCTCAATTATTGAATTAAAGCCACAAAAATTCACTTAAAATCTAGGTGAATTTCACACCGATCAAACCCCCAAACTTAAGTGTTGCTCGTCCCCAAACAATGAAAGAAAAGAAAGAACGAGGAGGAGAATTCACCTAGAATTGAATCAAGATATCAATGAGATTGAGTCACTTCAAAGCTATTTCTATTCAATCAAAACAAGCGACAAGACATCAATTAAAATGTACACAAGTTAAGCTTAGGAAATATGCAAGCAAGTGAGACTTCTACTACTCCTCTCTAGATTTTGTTTTTCACTCTCACACTAAAGGGGTGTATGAGAGAAGTGTATACTCTAAAAAATCAATTCAAATGCATGTCATTACCATATGCTTGCCAAAGGTCTAAACTCTCTACCACTTGTATATGTTAATCATTGAATCAAAAAGGTCTTTAATGAGGTTGTAATGTAGGCTCTTTGATCTTCGGTAGGAAAATTTTTAGGAAAAGTAAGCTCAAGATTAGTAGATAATTTAAGTTCATTGATAACTTCAACCCTCATGTTCTCCTTTTCTCTTTTCACCTTAAGAAAAATGTAATCTTCCATCCGACACACTAAAAAACCTTTTTTTTCTTAGTACTATTCAGTTTATTTGCACTTTTCTCCAAAAGTTCTCTTTCCATTTTTCTAGTAGAGCTCCTTTATATTTCTTTTATACAAACTTCACTTAATTTTTTTTTCTCAACCTCCATTTTCTTTACTTCATCTTTCTCCCTCTTTTCTTGCACTTTCACCATTTCTCTCTTTCCAAACTCTCTTGTAAGCTCAGTTCAACCACTTCATCCCCATTGGTCCTCTACTAATCGACAAAGGTGATTAGGATATAAAATATGGACAAAAATGACTAAATTTGTAGGTTGCCAAAGAAATAAGGATAATAAGGCTCAAAGGGGCAAACTACGATAAGATTTCATTTGGTAGGATCGATTTGGCTAAATGACTTATCAAAACAAAGATGGCCTTAAATCATTTCAAACAATCGTCAGACACATATAGTTTCAAGAAGACACAATGGCAAGTTTAACAATGCACACAAAAGAATGATCCACTCAAGAAAGGAAAAACCGTTTGATATTATGATTTAAAGGCTCAAGAGCTCACTGACTTATAGTAGTGAAAGAACCACAAAACAAACACAACCCTTAATTCAACAAGTACATAAGTATAAATCCATCTCGTCACAAGTTTCAACTAAATATCATAGTTTCAAAATTTCTCACAATGAAGCATAAGAGAGCCAAGAAAAAATTCTCCTTATTGAAAGCAAAAACAAAAAAAGGAGAAAAAGTGTGCCAAAGAAAAGAGTAAGGACTTAAACGTGCACTAGTGCAATATGCTCAAGTAGGAGTTCATTGATACATTTTTTATAATTCAAATCGTAGAAAAGTCAAGTAACAAGGAGAACATACCCCCCAAACTTAAATTAGGCAAAGTTGAATTTAAGTTGAGAAAATGTTCGTTACCTCAATTTGCACCACTCCTTTACTCTTCAAGGCCAATACCATGACACCACGCTTTCGTCCCTACAAACAAAATCATAAAATAACAAAAAAACAAATCAAATAAAAATGTACCTATCCTAACACTCAACGAAACCCAAAGTCACAAATACAACTAAATTCCCCGGCAACGGTGCCATTTGATTGGTCATATATAGTCGAGATGACCAATTAAAGAATTTATCAAACCACGAGAAATTTAGGATTCGTGGCCTTCAAGTTATAGTCTTGTATTAGTTATGGACGACTGAGAAGAGAGGAATAAAAAGCATGAAATGAAACTAATTACAATATTTTTGGAATTTTCAATGGAAAGGAAGTTTTAATGATGTACTTCAAATGAATCAATCATGTAACACATCTAATTGCTTCCCAATTTAAGCTATCATAGTAAGAGCGATCACAAATTCCACCTAAACTCTCTCTCGAGATAAAGAGGATGTAGGCCTATACAAAGACCCCAAAATAGCACATAGGATCGATACAATATCGAACACCTCCCAATAGGTACTAATTACAGTACGAGTTCCCTAAAAGGTACTAAATCATAGGTAATATTCCCTTTGTAGGTACTATGAATTCACTAAGGTTGGGTTCCCCTCACTAGATTAATTGACCTCTCAATCTAACCTCTTTAGTGTCCACTTATGTAGTTCTAAATATGAGAGGTCGTCTCCAACTCTTCCCACATTAATCCACATAACCCACATGATGAAATGATTCAATTAATTCCTAAGACACATAATTGAACTCACATTCTAATCACATGCACTAGATAATTAACCACACAAATCAAACATATAGATTAAGCAATTAAGCATCCATAAATGAAACTAATCAAATCCGGGATCATAATTTAAATAATATCACAAGTTAATCCATAATCTAAACATCACTTAAACATCCAAAACATAGAAAATAAAAAGATAATAAGTAGGATTAGATTTCACTGAATGAAGTTTTTATATCCACCAAGCTCACCCTTTCCCTGGTGTCTCCACCTTCTTGAAAAGTTTTAAAATCCTAATCTAGAAAAAACATATAAAACTACAGATCCCTCGCCCCGAAAGGGGGAGGGATCTCAACTATGGAGGTCTTACTTAAAAGCCCTCGACCATTGAATCTTGGAATGATTCAATTCAATGGAGAATTTAATGGGTGAGAATTGTTCAATGGTGGCTTTCATGGAAGAGGGTATTTATAGTAGTAAGGATGAGAGAAATTTGAGTGAATTTCCAATGTGGGACAAGTGGGTTCATGTAGTGGTAGAGTAAGAGGAATTTGTGGTTAGTAATCAATGTGGGATAATTTAGCTCATGGTACCAAAAATGAGATTTATAACAAATTTTTCTTTGGCTCGTTCATGCTTGTTTCAACTCCAAATCGAGCTCCGTTTTCTTGCACATCTTTCTCTTCTCTTGTAGAATCCATTTTTATCAAAATCACCCATTTTTCTACAAAAATAAACAAAAATATCATTCTCCAAATGATCAAGCAATTAATAGTATTTTCATTAAAATCATGCTTAATTATTGAATTAAAGCCACAAAAATCCACTTAAAATCTAGGTGAATTTCACATCGATCAGTGACTCAGAAGTATCAGGGTTCGAGGGAGGAACAACTCCAGAAGAATCTGGAACATACATGGCAAGAGGAACAGGGCTAGGGATATGAACTTCAGTAGGTTTGGCCATGGAGGATGAAGTGATATCTGTGGAGGAAATGGAATGAGGAAGATCTGGAGGGTTTGCAGAGATAGGGGAACCAAGGGAAAAAGGAAAAGATGAAGATGACTCTTGATTGTTGGACATATTGATGGGACAATTCAAAACTCAATGACGTCAGTTACAGTTTACAAGAGAGAGTAAAAGAAAAACATGCTAACCAACGTAGAGTGATAATTTGAATAAAAAATGATACACTATATAAAAAGAAATGAGATGCATTTCACAAGGATGTGGAAGTTAATAAAAACACGATCACGAACAAAAACAGTTGCTAGACAACCAACACGAAGCCCATGATAAGAAAAGAAAATACAACAAAACGAACAAAAAGAATGAAAAAAATACGATGATATATATATTCATATTCTTAAATTGCGTAAGACTTTATTTTGAATTTTTTCTTTTTTTTTAAGTAAAGCGGCACACACACCCCTTTCGTACTTTGCTAGTATGTGTGATATTTTTTAAGGAAAAAAAATTCAATCACTTTTAATGAGGAGAATCACGTAAGAAGCTATGGATAATATAGGAACTTGTGTGATGAATCTTAACATTCCCTGAGATATATGAATCTTGTTATGGCTTTTTCATCTCAATATCATCATAAAATATATTTTTTTAATATATGCCTTTTTTCGAAGGTATGTGTCCAGAATAAAATGAATCCAGAATATCTTATGCAAGTAAAGAATAATAATGTATATATTATCATATATACAAACACACACAAACAAAACAACAACAAAAACAAAGAGAGAGAAATCAGAACACACACACACCGAGAGATTTCCTTAAGGAAGTAAATCTCTCAAAATCAAGGGCTTTGGTAAAAATATCTGTTAACTGTTTCTCCGTGAAGATATATTCTAACTTAACCACATCTTGTTCAACTAAATCACGTATAAAATGATGACGTATATCAATATGTTTTGTGCGAGAATGTTGAACAAGATTTTTAGAAATGTTAATCGCACTAGAATTATCACAATACACAGTAAGCATAGTACACTCGTACCCATAATCATGTAACATTTGTTTGAGCCAGATCAGCTGTGTGCAACAACTCCTAAGAGCCACATATTCAGATTCTACAGTAGACAAGAAAACATAATTTTTTTTCTGCAATGCCATGACACGAGGTTATTACCAAGAAAGAAACAACCACCACTGGTACTTTTTCGATCATTCACATCACCTGCCCAATCTGAATCATTGAAACCAACCAACTCAACATTAGTACTCCTAGAAAATATATTCCAAACTCCCATGTTCCAGCCACATATCTAATGATCCTTTCCACAGCTTGGAGGTGAGATAACTTGGGATCAGACTGATACCGGGCACAAACACCAACACTGTAAACAATGTCAGGTGGCTTGTTGTAAGAAACAAAAGACTACCAATCATGGACCTATAAAGAGTATTGTCAACTTTTTCACCACCTTCATCTCTAGACAACTTCTGAGAAGATCCCATAGGTGTACGTGCACTTTTGGAGTTTTCCAAACCGAACCTCTTAACAAGATTTTTGGCATATTTGGATTGAGAGAAGAAGATTCCTTCTTGTGAATGATGTACTTGCATGCCAAGGAAGAAGTTTAGGTCACCAACGAGACTCATTTCAAAGGTATTTGTCATGGCTGTGACAAATAGTTCATTCAACCTAGTCGACGTAGACCCAAACACAATATCATCAAAATAGATTTGAGCAATCAGAATATCACTCCATTCATGCTTAATGAATAAAGTACGATATACCATGCCTCTAGAAAAACCAAATTCAAGAAGAAATTTAGTTAAACGGCCATACCATGCACGAGGTGCTTGTTTCAAACCATAGAGTGCTTTTTTCAACCTAAAAACATGCAATGGTTTAGAAGAATCTTCAAAACCCTTAGGTTGTTCAACATACACTTCTTCATTTAAAACACCATTTAAAAAAGCACATTTGACATCCATCTGAAACAACTTGATTTTGAGAAAACATGCAATAGCAAACACGAATCTAATAGATTCAATTCGAGCAACAAGAGCAAAAGTGTCATCAAAATCAATTCCTTCAACCTGAGTATAGCCCTGGGCGACCAACCTCGCTTTATTTCCAACAATCTTACCACATTCATCAGATTTGTTTTTGAAAATCCACTTAGTGCATATGACGTTCTTATCAGTAGGTCTACGAACTAAGTACGAAACATCATTCCTAACAAACTGATTTAACTCTTCATGCATGGCCTCTATCCAAAACTCATCTTTTAAGGCTTCATTCACATTTTTTGGTTCTTGCAAAGACATAAAACAACCAATGTCTATAAAATTTGTCAAGGAAGACATACTCTCAAACTCAGAAAGATCGTCAAATTGAACGATAGACAAATAGGATGGTCGAACCATATTTCTGTAATCCATCGGTTCTTTTCGGCGAGTGGTAATCCCTTCATTTGAGTCCCCTATGATAAGGGATGATGGATGATTCCGTTCGTGAATCCCTGAATGTGTTATCTGAACCTTCTGGAATATCTGTAATTGGAGATGTAGTCTCACTTGTTCCAACATCCTAAACAACATTCTGTTCATGTACATCATCCTCAAGGTTTTTCCAAGTATCTACAAGATCTGCATCAACTGCCTCCTCTGTCATACCTGTGACACTTAACATATCATCAAATACAACATTTATGCTTTCTTGAACAATACGATATTTCAGATTGAACACCCTATGAGCACGCCTATTTTGGGAATAACCAAGAAATATACAACGCTCACTCCTGGAATCAAATTTTGTCAACTGCTCATGATCATTTAGAATAAAGCAAACACATCCAAACACATGAAAGTATTTAACATTTGGCTTTTTATCATGTAAGACTTCATAGGAAGTTTTATTTTGTCCAGATTTCAAATATGTCCTGTTGATAATATGACAAGCAGTATTGATCGCTTCAGCCCAAAAATGTTTAAACAATTTTTTTGATACCAACATAACACGAGCCATTTCTTGAACAGTTTCCATTCAACAAAACCATTTTGCTGAGGGGTTTTAGGAGAGGAAAACTCATGCGAAATTCCCTTTTTATTACAAAAAGTTTGAAAAGATTGATTCTCAAATTCTTTGCCATGATCACTTCTTATCCTGCATATTTTAAGCTCATATCCATTCTCAAGTTGTTTCACAAGTTTTTTAAATAAATTGAAGGTTCAGACTTTTCCTTTAAGAAATCAACCCATGTGAAACGTGAGAAATCATCAACACAAACCAAAATATATTTCTTATCTCCCATGTTTGCCACTTCAATAGGACCCATCTTACCTCCCAGGCTTGCCACTTCAATAAGACCCATCAAATCCAAATGGATAAGTTCTAGACAATGAACAGTGGTACAATGTGACAACATTCTGTGAGACACGTGAGTTTGCTTACCACGCATACAAGGACCACATACATTCTTCTCTTGAAATGACAAACTAGGAACTCTTTTTACCGCGTTATACTTAACAAGATTTCTCAAGTTTCTAAAATTCACATGTCCAAGTTTGAAGTGCCAAATTACAGATTCATCAACACGTGAATTTAAACATGTAACATGAGATTGAATCAAGTATCAATTGTCACTAGTACACTTGCCAGTCATAATACAAACATTTTTATCATCAAACACTTGACAGGAATGTTTATCAAACATCACATGAAGTTTGTCATCACACAACTGACTTATACTAATGAGATTAGATTACAATCCTTCGACATGAAGACATTTGATAACTTAGGGAAACCTTCAACATTAAGACTGTCTTTTCCAACAATTTTTCCTTTCGCTCCTCCACCAAAAGTAACGTTACCCCATTCTACTACTTGGTAATCCTTCAAGTATTCCATGGAACCTGTCGTGTGTCGTGAAACATCCTCTATCAAAGTACCAACAACCTGGAACTGCAGCTTTCAAAGAAGCACAAATCATGTTACAAAAAACCTTTTGATCAGCAAAACTTTCCTTGTGATGTTGCACAGAATATTTCAATTTCCCAGAAAACAATTTCTTATTCTGAAAATCTTTTTGAAACTTGAAACAAAAAGGTTTTATATGTCTAGGAGAGAAACAATAATGACACACAAATCTCTTTTTCCGATTCTTAGCAGAGCTAGAATTTTTAGACAATTTAAATGCCTTATCAGAATCTAGACTACAGAACCCTAAACCAGATTTTCCATACTGACCTGTCATGAGTATCTCATCTAAATCAGACGTACCCTTACTAAACTTCTTAAAGCTTAAGGTAGAAGATTCCAACTTAACCTTAAGATTTGAAATTTCAAGATCCTTCTTGGTAAGAGATACTTCTAACCTAGTTAAGACATTACACTGCTCATCACACTCATGATTAAGATTAGAACATTTATTACGTAACATTTTGTATTTCTCATGACATTTTAAAAAATCAAGGTTTGAACACGAACCTAACTCATCATTGGAAGAAACAGAGACTGGAGATGACTCTAAGGAATTAAAAACATTCCTCTTATCTGAGTCTCTGTCTGCATCAACGTAGGAACTATCATCTGATGAGACTTGATTTTGAACATCAACCTGTGCCATCATAGCACACTAATCATTCCTCTCTTCAGTCTCTTCTTCCGATTCATCAGACAATGTGGCTTTCATATTTTTTTTCTTCCTTCTTCGACGAAGGGCAGTTGGACATTCATTTTCATAATGTCCCATCCCCTGACAAGCACGACATTGTACAGTTTCGATATAATCAGAGTCATACTCTATTTCCTCGTTCTTTGAATAAGGTCCTGAATTTTTGAACGAGTTTTTGAGTTGATTTTTGTTAGTATTCGGTTTGAACTTTGCCTTCGACTTGAAATCTTTCTTTTGGTTTGTTAACTTTGGAAAATTTGAATTAAACTTCTTCATCAACAAAGCCACATCATCTTCATCCTCTCCACCCTGAACTTTTTCAGACTCACTTGCCTTTTCTACAGCAGATTCGGCTTCACTTTTCAAGGCAATGGTCTTTCCTTTTGCCAATGCTTTCTATTGTGAAATATTCATTTCATGACACGTAAGAATACTTACAATTTCATTCATTAAGATGACATCTGTGTTATGGGCTTCTTCAATGGCAGACACTTTCACATTGAACCTTTCAGGAAGTGTTCTCAAGGTCTTGTTTACGAGCCTTTCATTACTGATTGGATCTCCAAGGGCTTGTGCTTCGTTTGCTATATCATACAGTTTTTAAGTATAAGACATGATTCCTCATCATCCTTCATGCACAGATTTTCAAACTGAGTTCCCAGAAATCTCAATTTTGTACGACGAACACTGTGTGAGCCTTCGCAGTGTTCCTGAAGAATACTCCATGAATCATTTGCTGTAATACAGTAAGTGACTAATTTAAACATGTTAGCATCAACTGAAACAGAGATAGCATATAAAGCCTTGGAATTTGGATTTGCTATCATTTTTTCTTCACGAGTCCATTCATACTCGTGTTTAATCATCAGATCACTGTCACCATCTTGAGTTCTAGGAGGAGACCATCCTGTAAGGACAATGATCCATGAAGACTCATCCATGTATTTTAAATACTGACGCATCTTGCCTTTCCAAATAGAGTAATTAGTTTATCGAGAACATGAGGACGAAACGATGCATCCATTATGACACACACACGACACCAAGGATCTATACTAAGTGACGTCTAGTAGTGGCTCTGATACCACTTGTTAGAACATGGTATGTGTGCCCAGAGGAAAACTGACTGGAGTGTACATTGTTATATAGAATGTTGGATCAAATACAGAAACAGTGCACAACGGAATATAAAGAAGAGATAACACAACAAGCAATTTTCCAAAAATATCTACTAGGCGTTTCACCAGTAGGGCATTCAGGGCAAAATGCATATCATAAAAGACATGTTCATGAATTGATACAAGTTGACTCTTGACAAGAAAACTTGAACAGCAACACACTTCAAGGAAGTGGAAAACTACGAGAACACAATCTATCACACAACAACAAGTGACCCAATTATTGTTAAGTCCCAACTAAAGAGACAAGTCTCCCGACTATCTACTCTTGAGTACAAACTGGACATATTACAATTCTCAAATGTATGGACTTCTCGCTTGTATGACAAAATTACTTTGTAATCTCTACCGAACCTTAATACCATCGTATCTTATTTATAGACAAGAATAGATGGATTTGGTTCGTGGGAGTTTCGGCAGTTCATCCTTCAAATTTGAATACTCCGTGTATATTTGAATTTTTTGCCAAGAAAACTCCCGAATGATAAAGACAACAGATCACAACATTATCCCATTTTTAAATTTGACTTTCCACGGTTGTCTAACCGCAGATCCTTATCCAAAAGCTTTAACCGGATATGTTGAAACAACCTAAAAGAGTAAAACAAGATACACGGAAAGGCAAAATAAAAAAATAGAAGGAGTAAAAATAACACGTCAACAACTACTTCTTGAGTTATTGCAACTCCTAAGAGACAACTTCTCAATATTCATCTATGATCCCACCAATTCCTCCAAGTTGCAATATAACAGCTATTTTCCCTCTACACTCTCCCACTATTGACATACATAATAAAAAAATGGTACTCTCTTCTGTTACCCTAATCTCATCCAGGCAGGGTAGTCTAATTGAGTTGGGCCTTTTTAAATAGGTTGGGCCTTTATCCTCTTTGGGCTTGTCTTGGACTAATTTAATGGTCTGAGTCGTATCAGACATTGCGATGCGAAGATCAAACTGCCAGCATATTTCTCTTGAGTCGATTTCGAAGTCGATTAGTGGGACTTCGAATTCCATGGAGATTAAGGTGCAGAAGAGCTCTATTAATTTGAATTTATCGTTGAGAAATTGGCTGCTTTTTGACTGAAAACCTTAATATATTTAACTGGCCTTTTATCCCAATTTAAATGATGTTGTTTGATTATGCATTTTAAAAACTCGTGTTGGAGTTATTTTTGTAAGCATGTTTGTTGCAAATTAGGATTCGTAAGCTTGTGTCTCTTGAGTACATGAAAACATAATTCTTTTTTTAGTTAATCTAAAACTCTGAATGCTGAATCCCTTATTGATATGACAATTTTCCAAAATACAGAATGAGCAATAAGTGTAATAGGAGCTCCCTTGACGATGATCAGTACTTTTGTTTTCGTTTAATGTATGCGTTTCTTGCTCTATTTGGTGGGCAGTAAAACTGCTGAACTTTCTGTTTCCATCTAGAAGCTTAGAAGTTACAATCCATAGTCTATAACGTCGTTCTTAAGATTGTGTGTTTTTCTCATGTTTGAGATTTTGTTTTTTTATAGTAGTCACTTTGAGTTGGGTAGTGAAATGCAGTCAGCCAATCATTTATCATCTTAAAGAGAAATATGAGCCGTCTACTCATCTTAATGCAAAATCTATTCATTTTAATTTTATATCCTCTATTTTTTAGCTATTTTGAAGGATATTTTGATGTCCATGGGCATTACCCACTTTTTTTGTAATTCTTCTGCAGAGTCTCATTCTTATTTATTTATCCACAGTTGTATTAGCAGCTATGATTACCTTTTCCAGTCTCCATTGTTTGACCTGATCAAAGGCAGTAGTTAACTGAAATGAGCTTATTTTGTAATCTTCTTGACTGCATTTCAATCTTAAGTTTTGTAGTGTCCTAATTAATTTTTTACATCTTCCAATGGATTCTCTGTAGTTGTAGTCACAAAGTTATGATCGAACATGAAAAATGTTTTTCTCCCTATGCTTAACCTAGTAAGTCCTTTTATGTTTATGATGGAGAGAATTCTATTCATGATCTATTACCCATTAGGCAGAGGTGGAGCTGATTTCCTCCATTACCACGTGTTTCAAGCGCGTTGGAATTATTGCATTAGATCTTGGGTTTAAAGTTCTAGTCAAAAGGTATGAAAGCAGTCTGGCCATCATTTTTTTCTAAAGAGATATTTCAAATTACTGAATTCAATATTTTTTTGTATTAAAAAAATGTTTTCTTGTCAATGCTTTTGTTTTCTCTTAAAAAAATATTATTTTGTGGATTATAGTTTGGATGTTATTGGCTATTACCATTTCCTACAAATAACTAGATTTCCTTGAGTCCATGTCCGATGCTGCCTTTTAAGAAAGAAGGTATCATAACACTTCTTATGACTACTATATTTATAATTTTAATATTTTAATATGCTCATGCTCTTGTTTTGTTTTATGGTTTGATGTCTGTGGTTAATGCTGCCTTAGGAGCCCAAGATTGGAAATAGAACTGAAGTGTATGACATTTAGTTTTAAAATTTTAGGTATTTTCTCATAAAAAGATGTGCTACTACTTTAGGATTCTCTCTTTTAACAGTTAGGCTATTTTTAATGGAAATCAGAAGTTCGTTTTCTATTTTGACTTCAAAATAAATAGGCCTTTTAATTTGATGTGTATTAAGTGTTCACCAAATTATCATTCATGAGTAAGTTAGAACATTCTATTCCTAAAGAGCTTCTTGGTCATATTGAAAGCATGTCTGCTGGGGCTTCCTTCTACAGTACCGCCACATATCTCGGTCGGCAAGCACTCCATGTTGCCAATGCTATGCACCGTCTCTTCGAATTGGAAAGGCGTGAATCTGTTCTACAAGACGAGGTCACCTCGCTTCTCCAAAAAGTAAAGGACCATGAACGGAAAGCCTTTGAGGTGAGTACTGCTGAGGCTCAAATCCGAGAAGAATTGAGGATTGAGCAGGATAAGAAAGCCGAGCTCAAGGAGAGCTTCGAGACCCTATGTGTTCGATATGATAGTCTGTTGGCCAGTTCCGAGAAGGAAAAGAGTGCTTTGGAGTTTCAAAACAAGGTGCTTTTAAATAGGGTTGCAACCATGGAGGCTGAGCATCAAGAAGAGGTTAAGGTGAAAGATGATCAATTCCGTGCTGACCTGACCCGAGCCCAGAAAAGTCTTCATGCTCTTTAGATGTCTTCTGACAGAGAGCTCGAGAAAATGCGACTGGAGAAAGAAGCTTCGAGGTTTCGCTTAATCAAAGGCTCTGAGAAGTTGAGGATGCCACTGTCGAGGCCCGAAAAGAGCGGGATGAGTCCCTAGCCAACCTGGATACTGTCAAGGATGAGCTTCTCCTTTCGGAGGCTGTAAATCTCTGCTATAGGGAAGTTGTTCTCCCTAAAGCTAAAATTTACTGCTCCTATTCCTCTTCAGCCGCCATGGCGAAGGCCTCTTACAAGAAACCTTATCCCGATTGTTTGTACGATATGCGTGGTATTCTTCATCAAGCCCTCAGCTAGGAGAAGATGCCTCCGGGTGATCTTTGAAGACAGAATTTGATTTGGGGTTACTTGGTGAGTATTCTGATTTCATCACCGATACTGAACTTCCGAAGGAAGATTCTGATAAAGTTTCGAAAGTGAGGTCGGATAAGGCCTTTGCCGATGGTACTTTAGAATTTGTTGTGGTTGACTCTAAGGTGGAGGACCCTCTCATTGGCATTCCTACCGAGTCTGTGGAGATGTTTACCCGGGGAACATCTGCTGAACTCGAGCTTCCCAGATCCGGTGATATGAACACACCTGGTCAAGTTGTTGCTGCCGCAGTCCCTAAACTTCAATCGTCCGAGGTTGTTACTGTTCCTACAGTTTTTTTTTACGGAAGCTATTCCTCCTTCTAGGAGCACTGAAACGGCCGATATTTCATTGGATCCGATGATCTCGGGAGCGTCTCTGGGCCCTTTCGAGGGTATGCTGCCCAAAAGTGGGAACTCAAAGTCTATGGAGGTTGCTGATTCCGAAGGCTTCTCCACCGACAAATGAAATATTTCCGAGCCCTCGGTACCAAACTAGATGTATTCCCTCATTTGAATTTATTATGAATATTCCTTGTATTTTTCTCCTTTTCTTCGAATTGTGAGATTTTTCTGTTAATCTCCAATACTTGTATAATTTGTTTCTTATGCAATGAAGTATTTTTATTTGTTGTTTACTACCCTTGCCAGGGTATTTTGGTAACTTTACCTTTATTTTTTAGTGTAACCGTCATTTTCTGTCGTGGTGTGGCACGTCTTTGATCAGGCGACACGTGAATTAATCCGGGCCTTTCTTTTTTCTTGGAGTATCTTTTTTCTATGCTCCTTCCGGCCGCTCTGGTGGTTTTTACCATTTTGCTCCCTCACGACAACAATCATTTTGTTGGTGCTTTTGATGTCATTGAAAGAAGTTGGGAACATGCTTTTTTCTGGTTGAAGGGTGATTATCATCTTCGAGTAAATGGTTTCCCAGTTACTTTTCCTTGCCGGTTCCTTCCATTGACTAAATGTAATGTTCTTCGCCCTTTTTCTGGGTTCTGATTTGATCTTGGAGACTTCTAATATTCATTTACTATCTTGCACAGGTCTACCTCGCTGTGATCTTACACAGTTAAGTAGTGGGTTCCACCGTGTTTATGAGGTTCTGTCCTCGGGTGGAAATTCTTATCGTGCCTCTCCCCTGCTTCAAGAGCCCATTCTGGTATCTGCCAGGTTATCTACCCTTGGTCGTGGTGCCACAGCTGGTATTTCTTCTTTTCATTCTTCGGTGGTTTCTTCTGTTTGTTAAGGTGTTTCATTCTGCATCTGATACTGATACCCATTCCTTGTTTTCCAGATGAACTCTGAGATGCTTTGTCTCTGGTGGGATCCACCGTTTCTGTCACGGGTTCATCCTTAACTCGCCACAAATATGTATACAAATTTTCTGATGATGAAGCTAACCTTGACTACTCCACTCAATCCCCCTCACGTCATGAAGAAGAAGAGTTCGAAGGTTAGTCGGTTGACTCTTAGGATTTTAAACTTGACGAAGATCTTCGAGTAGAGCAGCTTACCCATGTTAGAACTTTGCCTCCACTATCTCCTTCATGGGAATGATCACGACACACTACTGCTACTCTTCCTGGATTCTTCGTCCCTGCTGGTTTCTCCAGGACTGCGATGACGTCGTTGCTTGGGAAATGACGTCGGGGTATCTACGAGCGGGGTGAATACTTTCACCAACCTGGTATCAATTTCATGCCTCGCCGAACTCCCTTTATTGGTGAGTTTAATACCCTTGCTCAAGAGATGAGGGCGATTATCTTCTCAATTCGTGTTTCCTTATTCTCTTTGTGCCCCGTCCATTCTCATCGGTGTTATTCTTATGCAGATCCTCCTGTTGTCGAATCTGGAGGTGAGGAGGACCCTGAGAAGGATCTTAAAGTGGTGGAAGGCCTTGAAACAGGAATGGGGGATAGTCCGGAGCCCAAATATTATGACATGATGGCCGGTCCTGCTAGAAGCATTGTTCCCCCATTCCTCCACCAGTTGTTCCAATGTTTCGCGCGATGCCGATCCAGTTGAACCGAGCCCTACTAATAGAGATGCCGAGAGGGTGGCAGCCGAAAGGGCTCGTGAGCGTGGCAAGGCTATTGTAGATGAGCCTAATTTGGAGAAGCTGGGTAACTTGGGTTTTGTTCAGGGTGCTTCTCGCCGTGCTCCACTTGTCATTGATCCTAATTCTCTCCCTGGAATTCCTCCGGTTTGGCCATTATGGCTGGAGCTGCAACTGTCTCTCTTTTCGCTTCCTTGCATATTATGGATCAGTACCGCTTATTTGCCAGTCAAGTGGTTGGTGGTTCTGAAGGATCCTCGGCTGATTTGGAGGAGTGATTGACTATTATAGAGTTTGAAAATGCCGAGTTAGTCTCGATCGTTGAAGATCAGAAAAGACGCTTGTAGGACATGAATTTTGATTTGGCGACGGAGCAGGCCATATTAGTTTCGGTTAGGACTAGTTTGGTGGAGACAGAGATTGAGAGGGATGCTGCCCAAGCCAAAGCTGCTGAGGCCCAAGCGCGATTGGTGGAAGTGGAAACACGTGTCCTAACACTGGAAGAGCGTGTCAGCCACCCCAGAGCTATTGAGGAGAGAGCTGACCGTGCCGAGGTGTAGTTGAAGGAAGTGGAGGACAAAATGGCTAGCCTCTTCCAATCTCTCAGTGGTCGGAAGAAAGATAGACATTCTTTTTCTAGCTTCGCAGACTGACATTGATTTTCGTCATGGTTCTCCGCCTGTGTAAAAGCTTTATTTATAAATGATGGTTTGTAATTTGAATTATGGATTTCTCCCTCTCCCTTCCTTACTTTTGTTGAGCGGTTGTTCTGGATGATGCTTTCTGCCTCTATGATTCATGACTCGCTGAATTGTCTGTTGCTAATCTGAGTTTGTTGATATATGTTAGCTTGTATTTATGAATTGTTATGTACCTTTGCTTTGCTCACTGATTACGCTCGTGTTTGTACTCCTTTCCGGGATCCTCACTTTAGTTAGAGTATCCGTTGTTCCGATGCTATTTGATTTGGGTTCCATCGATACCTTTTTTTTAATTCAAATCTCTTTATTACGATTCCTTTCTTCCAATCCGATGAGGCTCCCAAGTTTTTTTATTCCGATTCTGATACCAATACCTCAACCTTCATTCCGAATTGTGTTTTCATTCTGATGAGGCTCCAAATTTATCTCTGTATTTCCCATACCATTGTTATATATTTTCATTCCTCTAACAACTTCTTTTCCATCCCCCTATTTTGGCATGTCTTTCTGCGATTTTACCCTTTTATTCCGAGCCCATCCATTTTAATTTTTGATTCCATTTTAACCATTGATACACCTTAACCCTTTTTTTTATGTTGTGAACTTCCCCCCATGTTATCTGGGATCCTATTTGATGATTCATATTCCATGAGGTAAATAACCATAACCATATAACAAGGACTTCCATACAACTTTTCATTTTTTATATAAACCACAAACTCAGTACCCCAATTAGCATAATGCTTTGACTCTACTCAAGTATAACATAATGCCTTGATTATAAAGAGTAAGAGGTTGATTCACCAACCTCATTTGTCCCTCTGTCTTGTCTAGCTTACTGATAGTACTTCTTTAAGTGTTGGACATTCTATAGGTGGGGTACTCTCTTTCCGTCCACTTCTTCCAGCTCGTATGCCCCTCTTTCCAATACCCTCTTGATCACATATGAGCCTTCCCAGTTCTGCCCACTGCCTTGTATGACCGTTCCTAGCACCTTTCGGAGTACCAACTTGCCTCCTTTGAATTGCCTCAGTTTCACCCTTGAGTTGTAGAATCGTTCGGCCCTCTCTTTGTATATTGTATTATGCATTTCTGCGTTCAACCACTTTTTCTCCAGTAAGTTCAGTCTCTCCTGGATCAGCTCATCATTTCCTTCTTCTTTATGGAAAGCTGTCGTTGGGCTGGGCTCCTCGATTTCTACCGTGATCACTTCTTCTGTGTCGAAAGCCATTGAGAAGGGCATCTCATTGGTGGAGGTTCTTGTCGTCATCCTGTATGACCATACGACCCCTGGTAGTTCCTCCGGCCAACTTCCGTCTAGCTTTTCCAGTTTAGCTTTCATGGTGTGCTTGGTTATTTTGTTTATCACTTCGGCCTGGCCGTTGGATTGAGGATGATAGGGCGTGGAAGACCAGTTTTTGATGTTGTAATCCTCACAGAAATTTCTTAATTTGGCGTTATCAAATTGTTTGTCATTGTCTGTGATGATTGCGTAAGGTATACTAAAACGGCATAATGTTCTCCCAGATGAACTTTTCTACCCGAGCCTCCGTGATAGTCACCAAAGCCTCGACCTCTACCCACTTTGTGAAGTAGTCCACGACCACTATGGCGAATTTAACTCCTCCTTTTTCGGTAGGTAGCGGTCTTATCAAGTCACTCCCCCACATTGGAATGGCTAGGGGCTGAAAACTGATGTTAATTGCTCCGAGGGCATTCTTGTGATTGGCGCTAACCTTTGGCATGTAGCGCAAGCTCGTGCGTGTTGAGTAGCATCTTTTTTCAAAGTCGGCCATTAATATCCCTGTCTGATCACTTTGTGAGCTAAAGCGATTCTGCCCATATGGTTCCCGCATATGCCTTCTTGTATCTCGGCCAGCACGTAACTCGCCTCCTCCAGGTTTAATCATTTTAGGAGTGGGATGAATATCCCCTCTTATACAGCTTCCCCTCAATCAACACATATCTTGCCGATCTGAGTCTTATCTGGCGGGCTTCATTCTTATCCTAAGGGGTTAATCCTGTGACACGACCCACCTTACACAACTTATAATTCAAATACTATTTAACATAAACATCATCATTATAAAAACCTGTATATAAAATTTTTTTTCCACATAATATGTTTATAACCAACACCATCACTCCAGTTCAACATACGTAACTAGTTTCTGATACCACTTCAAACCAGACAAACTCGCGACAATACTTATTATATTACATAATCAAAATATCAGCGGAAACAAAATAAACCCACAGCCTAGCCCAACAGGTCGTCATTTATGTACATCCTCTCAAAACTTGAAGGAGCTCCACAGCTTGCACAGTCACATCACAAACTCAATTATCAACAGGTTCACCTACAATGCATAAACTAGTGAGATAAAAATCTCAGTAAGTAGAAATCATGCATGTCCGTGCATGAAAATGCATTTAGTTCTCTATCGACTATGTCCTAATTTTTTTCTAATTGATCTCTTTTATTTTGAAAATTGTTCACGTTGCGGGATCCCCACGACACACTTATGATATGCACCCCAAATGAGCTCAATGAGGACGATTTTTCCGAACCCTAAAAATAGTGCCGAGAATAATTTTTTCAAACTCTGGCAAAGTGGTGGGGACGATTTTTCCGAACCCCTAATAAAAATATCGGGAACGATTTTTCCGAACCCTGACAGAGATGCATATATAGTGGCCGCACACACCATTAGTATCTTATTAATTTTGAGGAAAAATACTTTTCATGTTTATGCATGGTATGCACCCAAAACAATTAAATGTGCATCATAAACCATTTACAATATCAATATCAACATTTAGTCACAATAAAGCCACAAATTAATTTCAAATTCACACAAATCCACTTCTGAAATAACAACTTCACCTCAATCACATAGATCAATTTATAGAATAACCACTTCACCTTGAATCACACGGATCTCTTTTTGGAATAACAACTTAATCTTGGATCCCACATATCCTTATAACCAATATCTTCTCAAGCCATACAAATATATTTTCAACAGTTTCCAAACACACAGATCTATATAGGATGATGATATTATTTTAAATCACATAAATCCACAACTTGTATTGTAAATTTATCACAAATAATTTATAAATAATATTGTTGAATATGAACCCTACTTTTCCAAAATTACATAAATCCCCAGCTTGTATCATTCATAACGTAATTAAACTAATCAAAAATAACACATAACATAATTATCACATATTAATCACAAATAATTCACAAACAACATGTTTATGCATTGTAGTTGGACTTCTAGTTACCTGGATTCCGACAGTAATATAAATCCCATAAAGAACTGTAACTAATTCGCTCCGACACGCACGTTTCGGTGCGCTCCCTCTTCTCTTTCTCTTCCTCCTCTCTCTCTCATCTCTCTCCCTTTCTTATCTCTCTTTTCTTTTTTTTTCTTACTTCTGCTCACAAATAGTGCTACTGCTCACCACATTAACATATATATAGAGGGGTGGGGTGGAAGTCGTACACTACTATCCCACCGCCTCAACCTTTTCTTTTTTTTTATTTTATTATTATTCATTCTTAATTTACGTGCAATACTTAATAGCTAAGATATAATACATTTACAAATTAATACACATACGTGTATATTTTTCTACCAACTATTATTATTACGAGAACACGTGTGATACTTAATAATTAAGAAAAGTGTATTTCTACTCATAAAATAATTTACTCATATATCCAAATTATTGCACGTAAATATTTATGCACCCATATATTCACATATTGTCACCATGTTTATCACGTATGTATCAAATAAAATGTAAAGATAATTAAAATGTAAAAACAATTATCACATAATTGCCACATAATTATCACATAATTATAAAATGCACATAACAAAAATTAAATTATATTGGCACATGAGTAGTGAGAAGCTCGGGTATCACATCCTCCCCACCTTATAAAAATTTCGTCCTCGAAATTTACTTACCTGAAGAGGTCTGGGTATTTAGTCATCATCTCATCCTCTCTTTCCCAAGTGGCCTCCTCAACTAACTGGTTCCTCCATAATACCTTTACTAATGGTATTTCTTTATTTCTGAGCTTCTTCACTTCTCGCCACAAGATCTCAACTGGTATCTCCTCATAACTCAAATCTTCTTTCAACTCAACTGGTTCCTGCCTGAGAACATGAGATGGATTTGGAACATACTTCCTCAACACAGATACATGAAACACGTCATGTACTCTAGACATCGATGCTGATAACTCCAATTTATAGGCAACATTGCCAACTCTCTCAATGATAGTGAACGGACCAACATATCTTGGACTGAGTTTCCCTTTCCTTCCAAACCGCATTATCCCCTTCATTGGAGATACTTTCAGAAATACTTGATCACCCATTTCAAATTCTAATTCTCTCCTCCGTTTGTCTGCATAACTCTTCTGCCGATCTTGAACAACTTTCATCTTCTCTCGTATACGGGTAATAGCTTCTGACATTTCACGAATCAAGTCTGGATCCAAAAGTTTCCTCTCTCCAACTTCATCCCAATGAACTGGAGATCTACACACCTCCCATACAATGCTTCATATGGAGCCATCCCGATAGTAGACTGATAACTGTTATTGTACGAGAACTCTATCAAAGGCAAAAATTTACTCCACTGACCTTGAAAATCCAACACACACGCTCTGAGCATATCCTCCAAGATTTGTATTGTACGCTCTGATTGACCATCTGTCTGTGGATGGAATGCTGTTCTGAAAGATAACTGTGTCCCCAACGCCTTATGTAAACTCTTCCAGAAAGCAGACAAGAATCTCGTATCTCTGTCTGACACAATGGTGAGTAGTACTCCATGGAGTCTGACAATCTCTTGTATATATAGTTGGGCATAACGATCCATGGAATACGTTGAGCTAATAGGAAGAAAATGAGCTGACTTAGTCAATCGATCCACAATAACCCAAATGGCATCGTGACCTTTCACTGTCTTCAGTAGCCCGATAACAAAATCCATCGTGATATTCTCCCACTTCCATTCTGGAATAAATAAAGGCTGCAAAGTTCCTGCTGAACTCTGATGCTCAGCTTTGACTTGCTGACAAGTCAAACATTGCTCCACATATCGAGCAACATCTCTCTTCATCCCTGGCCACCAATAATGTGCCTTCAAATCTCTATACATCTTAGTAGCTCCTGGATGTACAGAGTAGGGTGTTGAATGAGCTTCTATCATCACTTCTTTTCGAATGTCATTAACTTCGGGTAGACATAATCGACCCCCATAACGAATCACGCCATCATATCCTAATTGGAAGTCAGAAGACTTTCCAGCGCTGATATCATTCTTTATCTTGTCTAACAACTTATCCTCTTGTTGGCTTTGTCGAATCTTATCCATCAAAGTTGGTCGAAGTGTCGGAGCTGCCACATTGGCTCAATGCATCAGCCACATTGGCTTTTCTCAGATGATAATTGATAACACAGTCGTAATCCTTCACAAATTCCAACATTCTTCTTTGCCTCATATTCAACTCTTTCTGAGTGAAAAAGTACTTCAAACTCTTATGATCAGTATAGATTTCACAACGTTCCCCATACAGATAATGCCTCCATATCTTGAGTGCAAACACCACTGCGGCTAACTCTAAATCATGAGTTGGATAATTCTTCTCATACTCCCTTAACTGTCTGGATGCATATGCTATCACTTTCCCATTTTACATCAATACACACCCAAGACCATTCTTTGAAGCATCACTGTAAACCTTGAAGTTTCCTGTCTCCGTAGGAATAGTTAAGATAGGTGCTGATGTCAATCGTCTCTTCAATTCTTGGAAACTTTATTCACATTCCTCCGTCCATGTGAACTTCACATTCTTCCTGGTCAACTGTGTTAATGGTGAAGCAATCTTAGAAAATCCTTCAACAAACCTTCGATAATATCCCGCCAATCCAAGAAAGCTACGAATCTCAGTGGGATTTGAGGGTTGTGGCCAATCATGGATTGCTTTAACTTTACCTGGATCCACTGAAATTCCTTCTCCTGATACCACGTGTCCCAAGAAAACAACTCGGTCTAACCAAACTCACACTTCTTGAACTTCGCATACAACTGCCTCTCCTTCAGAATCTCTAACACCTTTCTCAAGTGCAGTGCATGATCCTCCTTATTCTTAGAGTAAATTAGAATATCATCGATAAACACAATCATAAATTTATCGAGAAATTCCTGAAATACTCTATTCATCAAATCCATAAATGATACAGGAGCATTTGTTAATCCAAATGGCATCACTAAGAACTCATAGTGCCCGTAACTTGTACTGAATGCAGTCTTTGGAATATCCTCCTACCTTATCTTCAACTGATGATACCCTGACCGCAAATCAATCTTCGAAAAGATAGCTGGACCCTGTAACTGATCAAACAGATCATCAATGCAAGGTAATGGATATTTATTCTTCACCGTAACTTTATTGAGATCCCGATAATCAATGCACATCCTCAATGTGCCATCCTTCTTTCGAACAAACAAAACTAGTGCTCCCCAAGGTGAGAAACTAGGTTGGATGAAACCTTTGTCTAGCAACTCTTGTAACTGTATCTTCAATTCCTTCAGTTTAGCTGGTGCCATTCTGTATGGCGCTTTAGATATAGGAGCAGTTCCTGGTTGTAACTCAATAACAAACTCTATTTCTCGGTCTGGTGGCAAACCTGGAAGATCATCTGGAAATACCTCCAGATATTCCCGAACTACTGGTACATTATCAAGAACTAGACATTGCTGCCCCTCAACATTCATTACACTCACCAGATACCCCTCACAACCACTTTCCAACAACCGCTGTGCTTTTGCTGCTGATATCATCGGAAATCTAAAGCTTTTCTTAATTCCAACAAAAGTGAGCGGTTCTCCTTTCACTGGCTGAAAAGTGATACTCTTCTTCTGACAATCTATTGTAGCACCGTATTTTGACAGCCAATCCATGCCCAATATTATATCATAATCATTCATACTTAACACAATCAAATTAGCGAGGAGTCTTCTTCCTTCAATAGGAATAACACAACCTCGAAGAAGTTGATTAGTTTGCTTTGACTCACCAGAAAGTATCATCACCTCATAATTAGCTTCTATCAAGTTAGGTGTTCCACCCAACTTTTTCACATACTCAGTGGATACAAATGAATGTGTTGCTCCAGAATCAAATAGCACATATGTAGAAGTGCCAAAAATAGAGAACTTACCCGTGACAACTGAGGGGTTCGCATCTGCCTCCTCTCGCGTCAAAGTATACACCCTAGCTGGAGCTCTTCCCTGCTGTCCCTGCTTCCCTTTCTTAGGACAAGTAGTAGTCACATGTCCTTTCTCCCAGCATGTGTAACATGTTCTCGGAGGAATTTGACACTCTCCACCATGTGATCTAAGACAATTAGGGCATATAGGTAGTGGCGGCGCCGGTGGCATCTTACCCTGATCGAATTTAGGACGCTTGTTGGGTTCTCCTCGTCTCAGTCCTTGCTCCATATAAACATTTGAATTCGGCCTCTGAAATGACATCGGCCTCTTATCAACTCTCCCAAACTGCTGCATTGGTTTCTGTTGAAATTGACGTCTGATAGCTTGCGCTTGTCTGATCCTCGTCTCCGCTTGCTCAGCAATTTGAGCCCTTTCTGCAACTTGTGAGTATGCTGCTCCATGCAGTCCCGCTATACTCACATCTCTGTAAAGTTCAGGCCTTAAGCCTTTCACAAATCTCTCCACTTTCAGTGCCTCCGTACTCACCATATGTTCAGCAAACCTCGACAACTGCTCAAACTTACGAAGGTAATCTGTGACTGACATGCCACCTTGCCTCAACTGTATGAACTCGTTCATCTTCATGGCTCTCACTGGTGCCGTAAAGTACTTGTTTCTGAAAAGCTCCTTGAACCTTTCCCATGTCATAGTCGTGACATCCTCGATACTTTTAATCGTATCCCACTAGTGGCCTGCACTTCCTCGTAACATGAAAGAAGCACATAGCACTCTATCCCCATCTGGAATTCTACTGTATTGAAACATGTTTTCCACCGTGCGTAACCAATCCTCTGCATCTGTGGGGTCTGCTGCGTCCTCAAATATTGGAGGGCTCAACTTTCGAAACCTCTCACAAATCATTTCCACACGTTCTACTTGACGTCCTCAAATAATTCATAACTTAATTAAACTAATCAAAAATAATACATAACATAATTATCACATATTAATCATAAATAATTCACAAACAATATGTTTATGCATTGTAGTTGGACTTCTACTTACCTGGATTCCGACAGTAATATAAATCCCGTAAAGAACTGTAACTAATTCGCTCTGACACGCACGTTCCGGCGCGCTCCCTCTTCTCTTTCTCTTCCTCCTCTCTCTCTCCTCTCTCTCCCTTTCTTCTCTCTCTCTTCTCTTTTTTTCTTACTTCTGCTCACAAATAGTGCTACTACTCACCACATTAACATATATATAGAGGGGTGGGGTGGAAGTCGTACACGACTATCCCACCGCCTCAACCTTTTCTTTTTTTTTTTATTTTTATTTTATTATTATCCATTCTTAATTTACGTGCAATACTTAATAGCTAAGATATAATACATTTACAAATTAATACACTTACATGTACATTTTTCTACCCACTATTATTATTATGAGAACACGTGTGATACTTAATAATTAAGAAAAGTGTATTTATACTCATAAAATAATTTACTCATATATCCAAATTAATGCACGTAAATATTTATGCACTCATATATTCACATATTGTCACCATGTTTATCACGTATGTATCAAATAAAATGTAAAGATAATTAAAATGTAAAAATAATTATCACATAATTGCCACATAATTATCACATAATTATAAAATGCACATAACAAAAATTAAATTATATTGGCACATGAGTAGTGAGAAGCTCGGGTATCACATCCTGTTTCCAGATAGTTCTTGATTGGGGTCATCCATGACTCTTCGGATGGTTGATCAGTTAGAACCCAAATGCTGGTATCCGATGGCATTTCCTGCTTCACGATATTGATGTTGTGAGTTCTTCTACGTTTGATGCCGTGGCCAGCTTAGCTAATGCATCTGCTCCCATGTTCTCCCTCCGATCAATGCACTTTAGAAATACGTGTTTGAATCTCTGAAGCGTACCAGTTGCTAATCCTCGGTAGTGGCTCATCTGGTCGTCTTTAACTTCGTATTTACCCGTACCTGATTTACTACCAACTGAGAGTCGCTATACCCAATAACTCATCAGCGCCCATGGCCAATGCCATCCTCAACCCATTCAGTAGGGCTTCAAACTCTGCCTCGTTGTTGGTAGCTAGAAAATCAAACCTGACTGCTGTCGAGGTGGTCTCTCCCGATGAGGTTTGGATGATGACTCCCACTCTCGACACCGATGCCGTGGCCGATCCATCCACATGCATGATCCACGGCCTTCATTTTTCTTCCCCGGTTGGCATGGGGAATGTTAACTCCACTATGAAATCTGCCATGACTTGGCCTTTGATAGCGTTCCTCGGCAGGTACACGATATCGAATTACCCCAACTCCACTGACCATTTAAGCAGTCTGCTAGCTGCATTCGACCTCTGGAGCACTTGTCTTAAAGGAAATATCGTCAGTACTTATATAGTGTACTCCACGAAATACGGTCTTAGCTTTCTCGAGCTCATAACAAGAGCGTAGGCCACTTTCTCCATTACCGGGTATCTAAGTTCCGCATCCCTCAAAGACTGACATACGAAGTACACCGATTTTTTATTCTTTTCCTTTGTCTTAACCAGCACTGAACTGATTGTCATTTCGGACACTGTGAGATACAGCTGTAACGTTTCACCTAGTGATGGTTTAGAGAGAATCCTGAGATTCGATAATTTCTTTTTAATCTCTTCAAATGCTTTTTGACACTCTTCTGTCCATTCAAACTTGGCCTTTTTAATGACGTCGAAAAAGGGCTTGCATTTATCTGATGCTTTCGACATGAACCTATTCAAGGCAGCCAATCTGCCTGTCAGGTTCTGGGCCTCTTTCATGTGCCTTGGTGGATTCATTTTTAGGATTGCTTCCACTTTCTCTAGATTCATCTCGATCCCCCTCGAGCTAACCAAGTATCTAAGGAAGCTCCCCTTGCTCACTCCGAAAGTGCATTTCTTCGGATTTAACTTCATTCCGTAGTGTTGGAAGATTCTGAATACTCTCTTTCGGTGGTCGAAATGGTCCATTCTTTTTATGCTTTTTACCACGGTATCATCCACGTATACCTCGAGTATTTTCCCAATTTCTCCTTCAAACATCTTGTTTATCAATCTTTGATAAATTTCCCCCGCGTTCCTCGGACCGAATGGCATGTTGTTCCATTCGTAGACACCATTTTCATAGAAGAAAGCTTTATTTGCCTTGTCGTCCGAGTTCATCGGAATCTGATGATATCCCGAGAATGCATCCATGAAGCTCATAACTTCATGCTCTGCTGTGGCGTTAACCACCTGGTCGATTTATGGAAGGGGGTAACTATCCTTGGGGTATGCCTTGTTTAGATATGTGAAATCAATGCACAATCTCTACGATCCTTCCTTTTTTTTACCATCACCGGATTTTGCATCCTTATAGGGTATTTACATTCGCTGATCCTTAAACTTACCAACAGCTTATGGACTTTCGAATCCATAGCCGCGTTCTTCTCTGGGCTAAATTTTCTCTTCTTCTGATAGAATAGGAGAATGCTGGGGTTGATGTTCATTCTGTGACAAGCGTATTTTCGATGTACCCCTAGTGTTTCATTCGGGTTCCAGATAAATACATCCAAATTCTCTTTTAGCAGTCGGGTTAGTTCTTCCTTGAATTCACTTTCCCATTCCGTTCTGATCTCAACTTTGATGTCCGCATTCTCTGGGTCCAGCTGAACCACCTCCATTTTTCCTGCTGCCAAGGCTCATTCTCGTAGTTTCATCCTTGGATCCTCATCAGGTGTCAAAGGCTTTCGCCTCGGCTCTTTTACCATTTTTCCCTTCTTTTCTTTTCCTGATCTATAGGATTTGGTAGTGCTTCGGCAATTATGAGGAGCACATTGTTCTCTTGTTTCTCTTTTCCCCTCTTTCTTCAATTTCCATGACCACATCCGGTCCATTCTCCATTAGTTCTGGCTCTCATGGCTCTTTGATTCCTGTTGGTGTTTCGTGATTCTCTCCTCTTTCCGCAATGTTCTCAAAGCTCAATATCTCATAATCCATATCATGATAGCCTAAACCCTCTTCTTTTTTTATGAAAGAACACTCCATTCCTCTCATGTGATTTTCCATCACCGTCGCTACCCTAACATCTGCTATAATGAATTTGAGACATTGGTGAAGGGTTGACGGGATAGCTCCGAAGGCATGGATTAACAGGCGCCCCAATATACAATTGTATGTAGAGGCCAGGTCCACAACTTTGAATGTTAGCTGTTTCTGCATCCGGGTCTTTCTATCCAAACCTTCCAACTGGACGGATAAGTCAACCTCTATGGTCGACCTGGTCAACTAATTATCGAATCCTTTGATTTCATCCCCACAAGGTCTCATCTTGTGGTGACTTTTCCCTCCCTGATTTTCAAACACTTCTTTAAAGATTATATTGGCATATGCTCCGGTACCTACCAGACATCTTTGAACTTTGATTCCCGACATCACAGGTGAAATGACTAAAGGATCAGAATGAGGAGTACTTACCCCATAGAAATCCATCTCCGTGAAAATGATGTCAACTTCCGTTATCCCCTTCATTTTCGAGGCCAATGACCATACTTGAGGGATTTGTTGGTTCAAATCTCTCAGCTCTGCCTTCCTTCTCCTTTTTGATGATGTGGTGAACGCCTGAGAGGTTCCGACAAAAGTAATCTCCCCTACACTTTCCATCATATGTATTTTCCCGGGTCTGTCTCCCCTCGGAGCTTGTCCCCCTATCCTATCGAACACCGATGGTCGGCCTGGAGGCGAAGGGGGCAGAGGCATCGCTCCTCCATTCATCCCCCTGTCTGGGGACCTCTGTCGACCCGGAGGAGGAGGAGGGAGATTAGCATCTCTCTGATACACCCTCGGCCTCAGAGCCTGCAACATTCCTCTCAACTTCCCTTCCTTGAACAGCTTCCATAATTTCGTGATTAAGTCTCGACATTGATTGGTGTTGTGCCCATGTGTCAGGTGATACATGTAATACTTCCGAGGGTTGGTAAGTTACAACATTCGCAAGACAGGTCTCGGTGTCTGAATGATCTACTGATCCTTTACATAGTAAAAGACCTTGGCCACATTCAAGTTGGTGCCCGACTTCAGCTCCTCATACATTTATTGCACCTTAGTATCTTCTGTGAAGGGCTTGATGTAGCGAATATTTTGTATTCCTTCGTGCCTCCGATGCTTGCTTTCTTTCAATTCGGAATAGTCGAAGTACTCTGGCCACTTGCCTTCTTTGCCATTTTTGAGATGTCCTCCACCTGAATATATTCATTAGACATTACCATGAAAGCTGCGTAAGATGTCGGTGGTTTAAGCAGCACTGCTTTCCATGGTCAGGTTTCGGGATGCAGCACCCCCATTACAGTAACAAGGCATGCCTCATCTCCCATGACTCCCATTGACCTTTTCTCGTTGAACCTTCTCAGAAAATCTCTCAAGCTCTCTGTCGAACCTTGATGAATGTTAGCAAGTTTATGCTTCGGCTCCTTGGGGGCTCCAAGGTATGAATACTGCATCAAAAATGCTTCCATGAGCTCTGTCCATTCTCTGATGGATGCTGCCAGAACTACCCTATACCACGCATGCGTCTTGTTTTCGAGAGTTAGGGGGAACATCCGGCATAGTGTGACCTCATTCGCCCCTTGAGCCCTCATCCACATCAGATACTTTTTTATATGGGAGTATGGATCATAATCGCAGTCGAAAATTAAACTTGAGGAAAACGTGACTCCTTGTTGTCAAGGGACATTACTGATTTTTGTAGTAAAAGGTGAGGGTGCCACCGCCTGTTGGAGAACTCCCCCTGTCCCGGACATCTTCCTCTCTAGATTTGCAAAAAGTTTGTTCACCTCCTCGTTTATCATGGCTTGTAAGTTCCTTGCTAGGGCATTTGGAAATACTTCTCTATTTTCTGAACAAACTTCCGTGTGGGTCTCTACTTGCCTTGCTCTCCTTCATGAAGAGCGCATCCTGTTCTGTCCATTCCGTGGCAGGGATAGTTCGGTCATAGGTAGATCTTTCCATGAAGGATATCGACTCTCCTGTGAGTAGGACCTTTGATTCCTTGGCCTTCTAGCACAATTGCACCCCCGTCAACCATTCCTCTATCGTTCCTGGGATGGTTGGGGTTGGGATGATGATGTCCTCTTTGGGAGATGGAAGGTGTCCTTTGTGGAGCCTCATCTTCTACCGGCACTTCTTGGGTAGCGGGGCGACCTTTCCTTTGGTTTTGCGGGCGAGGCTGGTAGGATTTCTCTTCCCTTTGCGCTTCCCTTAGGTGAGGGTGCTCTGTTCCCTATCTCCCTGAATCCCTCCTAGATTGTGGCTGTCTTTCGGCTTTTGCTTTCGGCCGGCGGAGGTATTCGCTGTGTCCTCCTTCCACTGGAGTTTCGTTCACACTCTCCCTTTCTCTTATGTTTCTCTTTCTAATAAAGTTGATAGTTTCTCTGGCATCATTTCCGCTGTGTTCTCTCCTCGCTTCCTTTCTCCTTTCGAGATCCTCTCTTAGGTCGCCATGGCTTCCCCTGAGAGGCCCACTAAAGCTCAACCTCACCGGTTGAACCAGGGTAGCTTTCGCGGCGTACTCATTGATCACCTTCCTAATTTTCTCGCTCATCTCCTTCATTTTTCGGGGATCGTCGAGATTTGGGATAGGAATAGATCTCGCCTGCGTGGGTACTTCTACGGCCGGTGCACTAATCTGAAAATTATTTCCACTCTTTGTCACGTTTCTCTGAGCTCTGGAACATTCTCCTCTTTCTTCGTTCCTGGGAGTCGTGAATCCTCCCCCCCATCTTCCGACAAAGAAAACAGAGCAAAAATAAAAGGGACTTCCTCTCTCCACTGGAATAACCGAAAAGAATAGGAACAACTAAGCGTAGCATTCCCACAGACGGCGCCAACTATTGATTTGTGTTCTTAGCTAGTTAATTTTAGGATTAAGGAAAGAGAACAAGATATATAACTAAACTAAGAACGATCACAATCAAAATAACAACACGTAAATATCAAAGAGAGGGGAATTCCACCAAAAAGCCTTAACCATTCTTTTATTATCCTCCCTTAGAACAACACTCATGAACCTTCCTTTTTACAAGTGTAATGTCTAAAGTGAGTTCAATGACCTGCTTCTCTCTTGTGAGAGAAGCTATTTATACTACCAACGAAACCCTAACAATTGTCCAATCCCGTGATGCTACCTGGACGATGACAAATAGCCATAAATGGGGACTGCCAGTATAAAGACGACTTTAGGGAGCCGGTGCAGGAAGCCACCAGGTGTCTTTCAGAGCGTAGCAAGTTTTCCTCTGTCCTTTGTTCGCTTCCTATTGGTGGTCGAAGGGAGACGTGCCTATTGTATGTTGTCCTTTAATGTGAGAGTGCTACCCAAGACATCCCTTCTTACTGTTATCCTTGTCTTTTAGCTTGTCGCTAGTAGCCATTCTTACAGTCGTGTCTGTACTTTTCTAGTAGTTCTGATAACCCTTTCAGTCGTCGGATGGATCGGCTTTCGAGGCTATGTGGTTCGTCTGAGCTCCTGGATATCTCCCTCGGCTTTAGAGCCAGGAAGTTCTACCGAGGGGTCTCAGCCCTCTATCCTTTTAGCGGGCTTCCCGCTCCTTGGCCCTTTCCTGGCCTTATCTTTCTGGGCTTCCCTAACCCTTGATGATGGGCTTATCTCCTGGACCTCTTCTTGGTTCTTCTCCAAAGTGTGTCTTTTGGGCCTGGGTTTTCCTGTTTTGGTTGCTGTCAGCCCTTGATTTATCATTCTCCTCCGTCTTGGAACTCTTCCTTTTAGTACAACAGCTTGTTGGGCTTCCGGCCCATTTGGCATGAGGGATATAATACCCATAACAACTTGCTTGGTACTTTGCATAAGATTTGGTCACTAGTCCATACGTAAAAGGATATGAGTTTAAGCCTTCTATAGAATCTTTAATTGAACCTTTTTTAGTGGGGACTGTGATTGAAAATATGTTGGCCATATATTGCATCATTGTGCTTTAATTGTTGTGTAAGTGGATAATTAGAATTTTCTGAGTAGTTTTAAGGTACTCCCTCCGTTCCACCAAAAGGTCACCATTTTACTATATTGGGCATCTCATCCAAATGTCATCATTTCTCACTTTTAGTAAAAAGGTACCCCATGTGGCCCACCACTCACTACAAATACAACTACCCACTACACATAAAATAATAATATTCCTTAATCTACGTACAAAAAGAAATTGGTGATATTTGGGCGGGACGGAGGGAATAATTAATTAAAGCAATGCACTTTAGGTTTAATTAAGGCTCAACGCTTTTAACGTGTTATAGACATTAAAGCAATGCAATTTAAATTTAATCTCATTAAATGCTCTTCATACAGTTGTGGACAATAAATTTTGCTATGTCCAACTAAAAATGTTGGTTCTTTGCCTATCTGCTTTCTCTTGAGTGATGCAATGGATGAAGTCATGAAGGTCAGTAGCCTACATTGGGGTATATTCCACGCGTTCTCTAAATCTTTTGGGTTCATTCCTGAAATCCTCATGTATTAGAAGAATTGCTTATTGAATGAAGTTGAAAATGTGAATTTTACATCCAACATCTTATATTCATTGGGGATTTTTGAGTTTTGCATGATAAATTTCTCTAGATTTTCTCAAACCTATTATATTTCTAGAAGACATAGATACAAAAATTTAAGAAGAAAAAGGAAAATCAGATTCCACTAAGAAAACAGAAATAGAAGAATGATGCTGCTGCTAAAAAATTGCAAGAGGAAATTGATGCAGCGAGCGTATCGAATGAATAGAGAGCACATTCTATCGAGATGTTGATTCACTTAGAATACCGGCAAGATAGGAAAATTAGGATAAAACCTAAATATTGTATTTTTTTCAAAAACTGATCAACACACGTTCAGACACCATATAAATACTAGAGTGATAAAAAAGGAAACTTAAGAAAAGCCCAAACAAGCTGGGTCCAATTATTAAAATGACGAAATAAAATTAAAGTTCTTCATCACGCTGATTTCTTCAACTTATCGACAATCAAAGGATCAAACTTGCAAAGGTAAGTGATCGCAGCTTCATCTCCACCATTCTCCCCCTCATCAAAATGATTCGCCCTCGAATCGAAATCAGCTTCATCTCCACTGGAGTTGGACCCTGTGAATGGAACCAAGTGCTTAACGTTAAAACATCCAAAGTGTGAATGTGACTGGGTAAATGCAAGCGGTATGCATTCGGATTGATCTTTTCTACTATTTCAACTGGGCCAATATTGCGGGACTTCAATTAGTTGTATTCACCCGCTGGAAAATGGTCTCTCGTCAAAACTGCCCACACAAAATCTCCTTCTGCATTCTGAACATCTCGACCATGAACATCAGCAGCAAGTTTGTAGCGACTGTTCGCGGCTTCCAGGATCGCCTTCATAATAGAATGAAGATGTTGTAGTTAAATCTATTGCATGAACATCTTGAGGAACTACTGACGGTAAAGTCAGCAAATCAACTGGTGCTCTAGGCAAACACCGTACACAATAAGGAAAGGACTGAAGCCTGTGCTACGATTAAGTGCAAGATTATGGGCAAATTCAGTAAATTTTAATTTTAGATCCCACACATGAAGACGGTCTCCCACTAAGCAACGGGGCATATTCCCCAAAGAACGGTTCACCACTTCTTTTTGTCCATCCGTTTGGGATGATAGGCACTACTAAAATTAAGCTCCGTATTAGCTATACGCTAGAGCGATCTCCAGAAATGACTCAAAAAATGAGAGTCTCTATCAGAGACAATAGACTTCGAAAGCCCATGCAAACGAAACACCTCCTGAAAAAATAATTGTGCGATATGTACTGCATTCGTGTTCTTTTTACAGGGAATAAAGTGAGCCATCTTGGAGAAACGATCAACTACCACAAAAATATAATCAAACCCTCATTGTGTACGAGGTAATCCCAAAATAAAATCCATACAAATGGCTGCCCACGGGCGTGAAGGCACCGGAAGAGGATGATACAACCCAGCATTAGAAGCTATACCCTTAGAAACTTGACAAATTCGACAACAACAAACGAAACGGGCTACATCACGTCCTGCACTTGGCCAAAAAGAACGTTTAAGAAGAAACTCCACTGAATGATCTCTACCAACATGTCCCAAGCCATGAAACTCATAAATTAATTTTTGTCTCAGGCTAAAATCAAGAATGCACAATAGAGTATCTTTGAAGAGGAAACCATCTACTAAGCAAAATTCCCCATATCTGCCATCAACTAAGAGCCCTAAATGGGTCCAAAATATGGGTCAGAAACATACATATCCCGAAAAAGATCAAATCTTGGAACCTCAAAACGCATATCAATCAGTAAACAAGAGCGGCGACTCAAGGCATCGGCTACCTTATTTGATGCACCAGATTGATGTCGAACAACGAATGTAAATTGCTGCAAGTAAGAAAACCACTTTGCATGTCTAGCTGAGAGAGAATTTTGATTTGCTAAGTGTTTTAGAGCCTCATGATCTGTATATAAAATAAACTCCCATTGGAATAAATGATGTCGCCAGTGACGTATAGCGAGAACCACCGCATAGAATTCCACATCATAAGTGCTGTAACAAGAGCGTGCACCTATTACCTACTCACTGAAGTAAGCCACAGGGCGACCACATGTGAAGGCCAACTCTGCTTCTGGAGTCCAAGAGAAGGTCTTGCCATGCTTGGCATCAGTAATGGGAGCCATGATAGCACTAAAATGAGGTACAAAGCATCGGTAGAAGGATGCTAAACTGTGAAAACTACGTGCTTCAGTCACAGAAGTAGGAACTGGCCACTCTTTGATTGCATTAATTTTGGTCTGATCAACCCCAATCCCAACAGAAGAAATACGGTAGCCAAGAAAAAGCACTGAATCTGTCATGAAAGAACACTTAGTAGGAGAAGCAAAAAGCTTTCCTCTCGAAGAATGAGCAGAACCGATCATAAGTATTCCAAGTGTTTAGTCTCAGACTTGCTGTAAATCAGAATATCATCGAAATAAATGGCAACACAAAACGGTCGTAAGGCTTGATTCATAACTTGCATAAAAGTACTCGGAGCATTAGAGAGACTGAAATGCAGCACCATCCACTCAAATAAACCTTCTCGAGTCTTAAATGCAGTCTTCCACTCATCACCGGGCCATATGCGAATCTGATGATACCCGCTACGTAAATCAAGCTTGCTAAAAACAAATGCACCGGTTAACTAATCCAACAAATCATCTAGGCGCGGGATTGGAAATCGATAGCGGATTGTGATCTTATTAATAACTCGACTGTCTACACACATACGCCAATCTCTAGTTTTTTTGGTATGAGAAGAGCAGGAACAGCACACGGACTTAAACTTTGATGTACATGGTCATTACTAAGCAAGTCTTCTACCTACCGACATAGCTCGTCATGTCAACCGGACTCATACGGTAATGAGGTCGGTTGGGTAAAGGCGCACTAGGAATAAGATCAATGTGATGCTGAATATCTCGCAATGGTGGAAGACCCGCGGGTAACTCTGAAGGGAACACATCTGCAAACTCATCAAGCATAGGAGATATTTTTGAAGGGACATCAAGAGACACGATATGATCATGACCAAATAATAATAATGTAAATGGAACATCAACCATTTCTGCCATTCTCGATGAGCCAAAATCAAAATTTTACTCTCAGAAGTGACAGGAGGTGGTACCTTTGGAATAGTAGGGAGAAGAGTTATCTTCATGCCGGAGTAAAGAAAAGAGTACGTATTTTTGTGCCCGTCGTGAATCGCTCCATGATCAAATTGCCAAGGTCGTCCCAACAACACATGGCAAGCATCCATGGGAACCACATCACACCAGAGAGAATCAACATATTTAGAACCAATAGAAAATTACACAAGAACACAACGGTCAATAGTTACATTATTTCCTTTCTGAATCCAACACAGACTATAGGGATGGGGGTGCACTTCAGTAGTTAAACACAATTTATCAACAACTTATCTGGCAATCACATTCTCACACGAACCAGAGTCAATAATGAAACGACATACCTTACTATTGATAGTGCAAGCAGAATCGAAGATGCAATCGCGCTGTACATCCTCATCATTAGAACGAGGTGCAAGACAAGTACGGCGTACAACTAAGGCAGGAACTGAATTTGCCCCCAATACTTCTTTCAGTATATGTGGTGAATAATAATCATCAAAAAAAGGGGGGCTATCATACTCCACATCTAGAGTATCTTCAAGTAATAAACCCCAAGTAGAATCGCATTTTTGACACTCTGATGCGCGGTGACCAGGCTCACCATACGAAAAACAAGGCCCACGTGGGTAAAAGTGCCAACCTGTTGAGCAAGAGTACGTGTCTGTGGGGCCTGAGGCAGAGCCATATTAGATGATGCTCGTGGATCTAGAGCAGATGTGGCAAACGGTGGGTGAGCAGATGGACTTGGGAACAGAGAGGAAGTACGACGAGAAAACTATCGTTCCAAAGCTACAGCCCTCTGATGCACTTCCAAAATAGAAACAAGGGCCAACAGATTCAACATGTCCTGGAATGGCAGACGTAAACCCCCAATATAGTGAGAGATAGACTGATCAACAGATTCATTGATATCATTACGAGCCAATAATTGTTAAAATTCCTCCATATAGGCATCCACTGTCCTAGAACCTTGCCCAAATTTTATAGTTTTTGGACCAAAGTGCGTAAGTAATTAAAGGGCAAAAATTCTTTACGCAGATGACGCTTGAATTTTTCCCAATCCACGATTTTAGACTTTCCCAAGCGAGCACGAGAGGTTTTCAACTGGAGCCACCAAGAAGCGGCCCTTCCACGGAGGCGAGTGGCTACTAAAGCAACAAGACGATCTATGGGCACCTCTTTGAAATCAAGCACGTGTTCCACTGAAATTAGCCAATCACTGAATTCCTCTGGTTCCAAACCACCATGAAAGATTGGTAGATCGAGCTTAAAACTAGATTCCCAAGAATGGGGATCATCACCACGATGATCTATACAACCACCATGAGGGGCAAATGGATTATCCATAGTTGCCTCATCATCTGAAGAAACAAGCGGATTATAAAAAGCCTCATATGGTGGTGGTACTTGAGGGCCACGGTGGGCTTGCAGACAGGGTACAGGGTCTTTGACATCGGCAGTGGCTTGATTCTGAAGCAATTATATGATTGTATCCAACAGTTGTGTTAACATATTTGTACGATCAATTAGGGCAGCATCACGTTGCAAATCACATCTCGGCGGCATGACATGAACGAATGGCTGGTCTCTGGATACCAACTGATGCAGCGAGCGTATTGAATTAATAGAGAATACCTTCTATCGAGATGTTGATTCACTTAGAATACTGGCAAGATAGGAAATTTAGGATAAAACTTAAATATTGTATTTTCTCCCAAAACTGATCAACACACGTTCAGACACCATATAAATACTAGAGTGATAAAAAAGAAAACATAAGGAAAGCCCAAACAAACTGGGTCCAATTATTAAAATGACGAAATAAAATTAAAGTTCTTCATCACGCTGATTTCTTCAACTTATCGACAATAAAGGATCAAACTTGTAAAGGTAAGTGATTACAGCTTCATCTCCACCAGAAATACAATGCATTAAAGCACAAAAGGTTATATTTTTGGCCTTTGTTGGATGGATGTCTGACTTCTTTTTCGTATTATGATTTCAGCCTGCATTTCTTTGATATTTTCACCTAGTAGATTTCACAAGTAGTTACAAACTCGTTTTAGACTAGTTTTTTATATATATTTTCTGATGACCTGAATTTATATGATAGTTTACATTTAACTAGATTAATCTAATTCTTAATGGTCTTATATGTTATAAAAATCATCTATGTTAAGCAATACACCCTCCGTCCATCACTAAGATATCCATTTTGGTTCGTCCACTCTTAAAGTATTTATTTTTCTTTTTAGCAATAGGGTCCACACATGGCCACAACTCACTACTAATACAACTATCCACTTTATATAAAATAATAATACTCCTTAATCCACGTGCAAAAAGAAAATGAATATATTTACAATGGATGGAGGGAGTAAATTTTTGTTCTATCTCAGGTAATTGCAGCGATTCAACAAAAAAATAAAAATAATGCTAGGTAAAATGATGTTAATGTATTATGCTTCGAGTGTTTGGTTTATATATATTCTCTCCATCCCGCATTAAGGTTTACGTTTTCTATTTTGGTTTGTCTCAAGTTAAGATTCACATTTCTCTTTTTTATCAAGTTGGGCCCACGCAAAAAATTAATTATTCTATGTAGTGCCCACACACAACACTAATACAACTACCCACTTCACATTAAATATTATTTATCTCACATCACTACACATTAAAATATTACATCTCTTAATCTACGTGTAAAAAGTGAAAAGTAAATATTAACTCGGAGCGAAGGGAGTATAGGTTTTATTTATGTAAAATTGAAGTTTGAATTTAATTAGTAACGGTGTTCTTTTTTTTATTACTTTACATCATGATTGATATGATTGAATGAAATTACAGAGGAATAGAATGAATTTATGAATGGAATAGATATTGGGGATGTAAATATCTTTGTATCTCTTACTGTTGTTTTGTATCCCACATCGTACATAGTCAGTCACTTGTATTCTCTGTGACATGTATATGTGTCCTGTAACATTGATTAGTAATATATCTTCTTACAATTATATCAACTCTCTATATGGTAACCAGAGCAATCCTGGCTAACGCCTAAAATTTCTCGATCCTACTCATTTATATATTTTTTTCAATATTCCCTTACTTTAGTTTAGAAAAAAATGTGATTGCCAATCTCTCTCCAAATTTCGTGGTCTTCAATCTTTTGAAATTTAAACAAATCAGCCAATCTGTAAGTCTGCAACTCCATTCATCTTCATGGCAGATTCAAACACCGCTACTGCTTCCACTCCTATTACTTTTAATGTTAGTGTCCAAGCTCCTCTGAAATCAACGTCCATGAATTACACGGCGTGGTCGTTCTAGTTTCGTACTTTAATTGCGGGTTATGATCTTTTCGGCTATGTCGATGGATCAAAAGCATGTCCTCCACCTTTTTTCAGTTCTGGAGGAACCACACAACCCAACCCAGATCACGCATCTTGGATCCGCCAAGATCAGTTGATCCTTAGCGCCATTATCAGTGCGCTCACACCAACTCTCATCCCATTTATTGCTGCTGCTAAAAACTCATCTGAGGCATGGTAAATACTTTCCAACACTTATGGAAAACCCTCTCGTGGTCGTATTCTTTCACTTAAGAATCGACTGCACAACCCTGTCAAAGTCTCACGTTCAGTCACTGAATTCATGCTTGACATTAAGGGAATAGTTGATGAACTTGGACTCCTTGGTGTTGTTGTTAACACGGAAGATCTCACACTCAAAGTACTCAACAGTTTAGATGATTCCTTCAAGGAGCTCTCAAACGCAATTCAGGCCCGTTAAAGTGCAATCTTGTTCGACGATCTGCATGAAAAACTTCTCACTACTGAAGCGCAACTTAATTCTCATTCATCATTTGTCGTCCCTACTCCTACAACAACCTTTCAAGCCTCAAATTCATCCAACTACCCCTCTTCAAGACAACATTCTCGCTCTCAGCGACGTACTAGTCATACCCCATAATAGCCTTATAGAAATTCTTCTAAGCCTACATCTTATCCACACAAGCAACAACCCCCTTCTCAAATGGGATCTCGACCCTATTTGGGAAAGTACTAATTGTGTGGAGAAGCTGGACACTCAGCTCAACGCTGCTCAACATACTCACATGCTCCTGTAGTTCACAATTTTCATGCTCCTGCCTACACTAACCTTTCCACTCATACATCCACTTCGGCTCCTACGTTATCGGATTGGATATTGGATTCAGGAGCATCTCATCATATTACTACAGACTTAGCAAATTTGTCTCTACATACACCTTATGACGACATTGATGATGTCTTAATTGGTGATGGTAAATAGCTCTGTATCATGAATATTGGCTCACTTCAGTTTGCTAATACTACTTCTCTTTATTTTTCTAAGGATTTACATGTTCCTTTAATCTCTCGTAACCTCATTTCAGTCTCTCAACTATGCAAGAAAAATGATGTTATCATTACATTTTCATCTTTTGATTTTCAGGTGATGGATCGTTGCTCAGGGAACGTTCTTCTCCGCGGCCCTCACGTTAATGGACTCTTCATTTGGCCAACCACCACATGTGCTTCCTCTGCCACCGCATTCCTCTCACTCAAACAACCTTTATCCATATGGCATGCTCGGTTAGGCCATCCATCCACCAAAATCTTGCATTCTATCATGTCCAAAAATAAATTTCATTTCAATAAATCTGCTGAGTTTGCTTGTAACTCTTGCAAGTGTGTTAAGAGTCATAAACTACACTTTTCTGATTCTACTATGTCATCTGCATTTGCCTTGGAATTAATTTACTTAGAAGTTTGGACTTCTCCTATTTTGTCTACGGATGGTTATAAATATTATGTTATCTTTGTTGACCATTATACTAAATATGTTTGGCTTTACCCTCTTAAAAGGAAATCTGATGTGCTTGCTACTTTTACTACATATAAAACCTTAGTTGAGAATTTTTTTCAAAACTAAGATTGCCACCTTATACATTGTTGACACAACTCTTGCCTTTCTACATCATGCAGCCATGTCTTTTACATATTGGCCATATGCAATGTCTGCTGCCATTTATGTTATTAATCGGCTGCCAAAAGTTGATCCCTCTATGATGTCCTCTTATGAAAAGCTATTTCATAAACCTCCCAATCATGCTAAACTCCGTGTCTTTGGATGTCATTGCTATCCTTGGCTACGCCCTTATTCAAATCACAAACTTGATAACCAATCTCGCCCATGTGTATTTGTCGGATATTCACTTAAACAAAGTGCGTATATATGTCTAGATCCTATAACTAATAAGGTTTACTCCTCACGTCATGTAGAATTTGATGAACATATATTTCCTTTTGCCACTACTGCCCCTATTTCCGAACAGTCTTCTACGGAGTCAACTCCTATATTTCCATCCCACTAGTAACACACACCACCCCTGATGTACTCCAACAACATCCTTTGCCACCACCTCCTCCACCTATTGATCACGCTACTTTACATCTAATGACAATCCGTTCACGAAATAACATTGTCAAACCGAATCTGAGGTATGCTCTTACATTATCTATTTCTTCAGATACTAAGCCTACATCTATTTCTCAAGCCTTAACAGATTCACGTTGGAGAGAAGCTATGTTCATTGAATTCTATGCTCTAATGAATAACGGAACATGGGACTTGGTTCCACCAGACTCTTCATAAAATGTGGTGGGATGTAAATGGGTCTTTTGTATCAAGAGACAACCTGATGGCTCTGTTGAAAAATACAAAGCTCAGCTCATAGAAAAGGGTTTTCATTAAAGACCTAGAATTGATTTCTTTGAAACGTACAGCCCTGTTGTAAAACCAACAAATGTCCGTTTGGTTTTGAGCATCGCTATTTCTAGAGATTGGTCAATTCGCCAATTTGATGTTAATAATTCCTTCATTCACCCTCTCTGATGAAGTATTCATGGCTCAACCACCTGGTTTCTTATACAAGAATTATTTGTCATATGTCTGCAAACTTCACAAATCCATCTATGGACTGAAACAAGCCTCCCGCACTTGGTATAATGCTCTCCGATCTTTTTTATCCACCATTGATGAAGTCTGATGAATCACTCTTTGTATATGATAAATCTGGGGTTCAAGCATTCTTTCTAGTATATATGGATGATCTTATCTTAATCGGAAGGGATGATAACTTTCGTACTGAAGTTGTTCACGCCTTGTCATCCCAATTCTCTATTAAGGATCTTGGTTCACTTTCGTACTTTCTTAGAATTGAAGTTTTTCATACTTCTTCTTCTTGCCTCTTGTCTCAGTGGAAATACATAACTGATCTACTAGGGCATTGCAATATGTTAAATGCCAAGCCTGTTCAGGCTCCTCTTGCTACAAGCACTAAACTTACTCTCTATGATGCAGCCCACCTGCTGATGCTACTAAATATCGTCAAGTCTTGGGCAGCCTTCAATATCTCATGTTCACAAGACCTGATATTGCATTCGCCATTAATAAATTGTCTCAGTTTATGCATGCTCCAACCGAAATACATTGGGGTGCAACGAAACATCTACTCCGTTGCCTTAATGGCACTTGCACATTTGAGTTGAATTTGCGTCGGCAGTCATCTATGTCATTGCAATGCATCAATAATGCTGCTTGGGGTGGTAATAATGATGATCGAACATCTACAGGGGCTTACATAATTTTTCTTGGTTCTAATCCTATATCTTGGAGCTCTCGCAAACAAAGATCAGTTGCTCGTTCATCCACTGAAGCCGAGTATCGATCAATTACAGCAACAGCAGCTGAAGTGCAATGGAAGTGTTCTCTATTATCTGAGCTCTACATTTCTTTACCTACTATTCTAGCAATCTTCAGTGACAACATTGGAGCTACATATTTGTGTTCCAACCCAGTATTCCATTCTTCAATGAAGCATATAGCTATTGACTACCATTTTGTAAGAAATTTGGTTAAAACTAATCAAATTATGGTGATCATGTCTCGTCTGTAGATCAACTTGCTGATGCTCTCACTAAGCCATTCCCACATTCTCAACTTTTTTCACTCATAAAAAAAATAGGTGTCATCTCTACCACACCATCTTGAGGGGGCGTATTGGGATATAAATATCTTTGTATCTCTTACTGTTGTTTTGTATCCCACATCGTAAATAGTCAGTCACTTGTATTCTCTGTGACATATATATATATCATGTAACTTTGATTAGTAATATATCTTCTTACAATTATATCAACTCTCTATAATAGAAATGGAAAATGAATAACAAAAAATAATTATTCTTATGATCGGTATTGATTAGAAATAGCTTAAATAATAAAAATACATTTCTGAATTTAATTTAAATTTCACTATTTGTATTTTATTTAAATTTTAAATTACTTTAAATCTCAATATATTTAATATATATTAATAATTATACTAAGAAAAATGTGAATAAAAGTGAAGCAACAAAGAGACAGTACTCAAAGTTTAAATATAAAAAAATTGAAAGAAGAAGTGTATCATAATATTATTGAATAATTTAATAAAAAGAAGAAAAAATTTAAAAGAAATATAATTACAGAAAAAGAAAAAAATGAAAAAAATATAAATACATTAGTAAAAAGTAGAAAAAAATTAAAAGTCATATAATTACAGAAAAAAATGAAAAAAAAATGAAAGAAATATAAATACAGAAAAAGAAAAGGTTGAAATAGGAGTTGTGGGGTTTGAACCCCCGACCTCACATGCAAAATTATATGGCGTAAACCAAAGCGCTATGTATGATTTATGTTATCTATGTACTATATATATATTACTTAAGTTTTAATTTGTGGGTACAACTGTACCCCCATGTCCCCATGTGGATCCGCCCCTGGTCATTCCTGCCCTAACATTCAATATCTGCCTCATTCTTTTGCATGGTGGTGAAGAACGAGGATGAAGAAGGCTGCGGAGAACACGTCCGCGGAAGAATACAATGCAGCCATACCTCTCAATAATTTTGGAAAATCCTAATTTCAAAGAAGAAGAATACAACAGAAAACACGGCGGAAGAAGAGACGCGCCCCTAAATAATTTTTGGGAATCCTAATTTCAATGATCTAAATCTAATTTTTCTTTCAATTTCTAAAATTTTCTTATATCCCATTTTTTTCTTTAAATTTCATATTAGTTGTGTAAAATGATAGTTTGGAATTGTGATTATGCTTTTAATATTATTATTTATTTTTAATTTATAGAGATTACTTGTTTTTGGATTTGATGATCTTTGAGTTTCTGGACAAATGAGTGTGCGATGAGTATTGTATAATCCTTCAATTATCTTTGAGTTTTTTTGGATAATGAGATCGGATTTCATATTCATTTGAGTAATTGTAGTACTTTTTTATTATCAAGTGTATTAATTTTTATTGATAACTGTATACAGTATTTTAGATTCATTTGAGTAATTGTTGTACTTTTTTAGTATCATGTGTATTAATTTTTATTGATAACTGTATATTTTAGATTCATTTCACTAATTGTATACATTTTTGTTATCAAGTGTATTAGTTTTTATTGAAAACAGTATAATTTTTTAGAATCAAAGTGTATAAGGGATGAACTAGTGTATAATATGGTGAAATTAATGTATTATTTTTAATTTATTAGTGTATACTCACTCCGTCCCTGTGTAAGAGTCCCATTTTACCATTTTCGTTGTCCCACCCAAATGATCCCATCCTTTTTTGGACATATGAGACCCACTCACACCCACTAATACAATTAAAATATGGGGCCCACACACCCACTAATACAACTACCCACTACACATTAAATAATAATACTCTTTAATCCATGTCCAAAAGCAAATGAGACTCTTACCAAGGGACAGAGGGAGTATGTTATATTAAATTAATGTATAACTTTTTATTTGTAATTGTATTATTATTCTACATATACAAAGATATTAAATTAAATTGTATTAAGTCTTAGTATATATTTTTGGATAGATCTTGAGTGTAACCGTCTCACGGATCTTCTTATATGAAACGGATCCTACCCTGTTGATGCATGTTCTTAGCTAGTTAATTTATGATTAAGGGATTGGAAATTATAGTGTAACTGAGCCAAGAACGATCACAATCGAATACAACAACAAGTAAATATGTGAGAGATGGGAGATCCAACCAAAAAGCTTTAACCGATTTTATTCCTCTCCTTTAGAACAACACTCATGAACCCTCCCAATTAAAAGTATAATGTCTAAAGTGAGAATGAGTAACCTGCTTCTCTCTTGTGAGAGAAGCTATTTATACTACCAACAAAACCCTAACGATTGTCCAATCCTATGATGCCATCTGGACGAAGACAAGCAGCCATAAATGGAGGCTGCTGGTAGATCGAAGACTTTTTGGGGCCGGTCAGGGAGCCACCGGATGTCTTGCAGAGCGCGGCATGTTTTTCCTGTCCTTTACCTGCTCCCTATTGGTGGATGAGGAGAGACGTGCCTGTCGTGTGTTGTCCTTTAGTGTGAGAGTGCTGCCCAAGACATCTCTTCTTACCGTTATCCTTATCTTTTAGCCTACTGTCACTAGCCGTTCTCACAGTAGTACATGTACTTGGCCCAGCAGTTCTGATAATCCTTCCTGCAGTTGGATGGGTCAGTTTTCGAGGTTATGTGGTTCGTCCGAGCTCCTGGATGTCTCCCTCGGCTTCGAAGCTGGGGTGTTCTGCTGAGGGGTCTCGGCTCTCTGTCCTTTTAGCGGACGTCCTGCTCATTGGCCCTTTCCTGGCCTTATCTTCTTGGGCTTCTCCCAGTCCTTGATGATGGGCTCATCTCATGGGCCTCTTCCTGATTGCTTGTTCACCTTTTTGTATGTGTCCCCAAGTGTAGGGAATCAATTGTAGTTCCAAGTGTGACCAAGTAAAAATAATATCGTACCCAAGGGATAATTATAGACATACTATTTAATCTAATTATGACTATTCTAATTTTAAGACAAATCTGGTTTTTAAAGAGAATTTCCTAAATTAACTATGCAAAAAATAATTATTAAAAATAATAAAATAGCAAATAATTAAGTATGAAAAGCATTCAAGAGAGAAGATAGACAACACTAGAAAATCCAATTTAATTGGTCAAATCAAATCACTAGACAATCAGTTAGAATTCCTGCAGTTCTTATGAAAGCAATCACTTAATTATGTTAAATCCTTTTTCTAAAGTAAACTTAACACATAACTCTGGTTCAAATCCTCAGATGCAAGAGTATAATTCATACTCCCTCTATAGGTAATTCATGCAAAATTTCATTAAAGGTTAGAGCACTAGACTTCCATTTATAGGTACTTAAGAATTAATCCCCATTTTCCACTTAACAATCTAAGAAACCAAATCCTCTAGAATGGTAATTAATAGATATATTTAATGTCCAATATTAATTATTCTAATGAATAAAGGTTATATGGTTAGATCCTCTTTACCCATAACATGTTGACAAATATAATTCTTATATAACGCAAGCAATAAGCATAAGCATGTAAAAGGCATTGACATACACATGAATAAGGACAGATCATATAAGATAAAATATAAATCTCAAATCAAAGCATTAATAAAGGAATAAGTATACCGCATGTATCCAACCTTAAATCTAGATCATCAATTCAAAACAATTTAACCTTCAAACCTAGCGCTATCCAAGGAGTACTAGCTCACGGTGTTACAAGCAACACACATGATTAGGTATGAAAGCATATTATCTAAAATTAAGAAAGAAAGAATAAGAATAACCCAAAATATGGTGCGATTCTCCACTCTCACCTCCGTGATTCTGAACCTCCTCGTTCTTCTTCTTAAGTAAGCAATACTGGTGAACTCTCCGGGATGGGTGGATGGGATGGTGAATTATGAAAAGATGTGAAGAGTTAGGGTTTGAAACACCCCAATGACTCCTTTTATAGTTGAGAACTGATCCTTCCAGAATTCTGACTTAAAAGTGGGATTTTTCACGTTAAAAATACGAACGGGCCAAAAAAATGATGATACGACGAAACTGGGCCTGATAGACTTTGGCACGAGTCGTGCCATTTCCTGCACGAGTCGTGCGGGCGCTTGACATGCAAGCTTCCTAGGCGCTTCTCGGCAGGTATCGGCGGGCGCGCTCGACGGTTGTGGGGGCACCTCTCGGCAGCATGTGTGGCACGACCTGTCCTTCATTGCGGCACGAATGGACCTTCCTGACCGGCATGACTCATGCCGGCCATTTTCTCCCGACTTCACTGACTTCATTTTTTACTTCCGTTTTTGCTCTTTTTACCTCGTTTTCCACCTAAACACATAAAATAACACCTCACGCACATCTGAAACATAAATTTATACACTTCCACCACAAGATGCTCATATACGGATATAAATACCACAAAATGGTGCTAAATCAGACTCTAAACACGCAGATTTTCACACTAATCACTGATTCTTCTCCGAAGTGTCTTTTGGGCCAGTGTCGTCTTTTTGGGCTACCATCATTCCATGATTTACCATTCATTTATATCTTGGGCCTCTTTAGGGTTGGGCCTCCATCTCGTGGTATCTCAACTTTTTGGGCTCCCGGCCCGTTAGGTTGGGGGATGTAATACTCATAACATTAGCCCCTCGAGCCTGGATAATCTCATGGCCTGAGATTATCTGGAGTCGACCCATATTTTATAAGTTATATCCCTCATGCTTCAGTATGTATGATTCCTGTTTCTTCCTCTTCAGTTTCTTATTTTGGTCTCACTTTATTCATGTTCCTTGATTACCGGGGTACGCCGAGATATTTTCGCAAGGTTGGGGGTATCTCTGATATTTAGTGCTTTCATTCGAATTTCAAATTTCAAAAATTTTGTCAGTTTATTTTCTTCTCCCCTATCTCTCATCTCTCCCTTCGATTTTTCCTCTTCCATCTTTCTCCCTGACGGTTGCGATTCTCCTTGTACTGTGCGCTCTCTTTTCACCTCCAGGTACCACTTCTCTCCCCTTTTTTTCTCTCTTTTCCTAATTTACTTCTCCCGATATCTCTGAGTTCTTCGCGTCATCGTGCTCTAGGGTTTCTTTTCCTTTTTTCTTTTGTATACGGTTTTCTCTCATTCTTTAATTTCGCGAACATGGACCACGAGGCTTCCATCTCTCCTTCGAGATCCCCTTCACGAACTACTGATTCTTCGCTTGGGAGTGTTGGGTCTCCCTCTCCTCATCAAGAAGAGGGTTCGAGTTCTCTCCCCTATCTAAGTTCGCCTTCGACTAGGCAGTTGTCGATTTTGTGTCGAATTTTCATTTAAAACACATCGCCGATATAGTCGATGCCGGTCCTGGGCTTGTGGCTCATCTCGAGAAGCTTCCGGAGTGGGGAAATGGAGTTTCCTTTTCTGTCGAGGATTTCCCTTCTATTATTAATGATTCTTGGCTAGAGAAAAACACCATCATCGCCATTGGTAAATTCCAATTCGGAGACGATATTGAATTCTTCCTTTCTTCTCCCCACGCTCGAATGTATTCTGCCCCGTCAAATGTTGTTGCGTCCTATGAATTGTAGTTCGAGCTTGGCCTTCGGTTCCCCTTCATCCCTGTATCCGGGATGTTCTCAACATCTGGGGTATAACCCCTGCTCAGTTGGCTCCTAACGGTTGGCCTGCCTTGATGGGGATTTTAGTTCTTTTCCATTTGATGAAGTATCCATTGTTGAGTGCCTCGGAGATCAATTTCTTGTATCGGTTTACTGCGAATGCTAGGATGAAAGGGTATTAATACTTGGCACCTCGTCACACTAACCTGGTTGCCTCCTTGCCTAGCTCAGTCAAAAAGTGCTAAGAGCACTGGGTTTGGGTTCGTGGGCCGTGGAGGGGTCCTTGTGTCTTCGATTCCGAGGATCCTCAAAATCCCACTGTGTTCTCTAGGAAATCCTCTTCAAACCTGATCTTAGTGCGTGTATGTATTTTGATTTCTTTCTTCACGATTGAAATATTCTAACATTTTCTTCTTGTTTTATGCAGTAAGTGAGTCGTGCGCTCTTGAGAAGTTGTCATCTGAGTTTCAAGATGTCTTCCTTCGCATTTGCAATCTCCCTGAGAAGGAGCGCCATTTCCAATCCATCCTTACTTGCACTAATCTTTTCGCTGCTGGTTTTACTTCCTTGGCTATCACCATGCCAGGTGATTTTTCTATTGTCGCGTTCTTTGTTTCATTCCTTTGATAATTTTGTGATACTGTTTCCGCTATTCGTATCTGCGCTTTTCTCATGTATTTACCTTTCTTTCTATTATGTTCAGGGGAGGATAAGCGTCTCATGCCTGATATTGCCAGCATTGCTACCCTTCCTTCTGCTCGTAAACAGGCCGCACTCAGCAAGGGAAAGAAGAAGGTTTCTCAAGTCCCATCCAAGAAGATTTCCGAAGCCCCTCTTGTTGTGAAGCCCCTCAAGGCTGTCAAGATCCGTTATTCTTCTAATCTTCACTCTTCGAGGCTAGATATTGGTACTGTCAAAGGGAAGACCTCGGGTGTTGGAGAGAAGGTTTCGAAAAGAGCTCCTAAAGCCCCAAAGTCTAAGAGGGATAATCTCAAGGCCATTGTTGCCAAGTCAATTGGCTCTAAGATGAAGTATAGTCTGCAGAATGAGAGTTCTGATGAAGAGACCCACGACAGTGCTGCTTTCGTCATTCGTCCTCCGAAGAAGATTCGAGACGACGATGCTGGTGATATTGGTGTCAATTCCCCTGGTGTACCTGATTCTACCCCTCGGAAGACCTTGGATATTTGTGATATTAGCTCCTCCCCCTCTCTCGAAGTCCCTGCTAAGTTTCCGGCTAGCACTTCCGACACTCCTGGTACTTCCTTCTATCTAGCCCCTGGTCAAGGGACTATTCTTGATCCGAATCTAAAAGGAACACCCTTTGAAGGGCCCTCGGGTAATCTTGCTCCTTACTGTTCTCCTTTAGAGATTTGGCAATATTATCAGAGGAAGGTCCCTTTGCGCTCTTGGAATTATGACCGTTCATCAGCCGAGACTGTCCCTCTTGCTCTGCCTATATTGGAAGAGGATACCCCGTATCTTTTAGTAAACCAGATAGTCGACAAGGAACATTTTGAGAAATATGGACATCTAGATGAGATCATCAAGACCTTTGTCCGTACTGAAGAACCTTTGTTCGATTTCGACGCTCCAGCTTGCTTAGCCCACGCTGTTGCTTTCCCTTTCAAAAGCTGCACCAGGGAGCTCCTTGGTCATATTGGGAACATGTCTGTCGGGGCCTCCCTTCACAGTACTGCCAGCTATCTGGATTGGGAAGCACTCCATGTTGCCAATGCCATGCATCATCTCTTTGAGTTGGAAAGACGTGAATCATAATTGCGGGATGAGGTTACCCTGCTCCTCCACAGAATAAAAGACCATGAGCGGAAAGCCCTTGAAGTGAGTACTGCCGAGGCTCAAGTCCAAGAGGAATTGAGGATCGAGCAGGATAAGAAAGCCGAGCTTGAAAAGAGTTTCAAGACCCTACGAGTTCAGTAGGACAACTTGCTGGCCGGTTCCGAGAAAGAAAAAAGTCACTTGGAGTTGGAAAACAATGTACTTTCTGACAGGATTGCAGCCATGGATGTTGAGCATCAAGAAGAGATTAAGATGAAAGATGACCAATTCCGTGTTAACCTGACCTGGGTCCAAAATAGTCTTCACGCTCTTCAGATGTCCTCCGACAGAGGGGTCGAAAAGGTGCGCCAGAAGAAAGAAGCTTCTGAGGCCTTGCTTAATCAGAAGATTAGAAAGGCTGGGGATGTAGCTACCGAGGTTCAAAATGATCGGGATGAGGCTGTGGCTACACTGGATCAGGTCAAGGACGAGCTTCTCTTATCACAAGCGGACAATTCTTACTATGAGAATGTTGTTCTTCCTAAGGCCAAGATTTATTGCCTCAGCTCTTCCTCTGCTGCCATGGCAAAAGCTTCTTCTGAGAAACCTTACCCCGACTGTTTATATGGTGTGCATGATATCCTTCGTCAGGCCCTCAGTCAGGAGAAAATGCCTCCGAGTGAATCTTTGAAGAAATAACTTGATTTGGGGTTACTTGGTGAGTATTCTAATTTTATCACTGATACTAAACTTCCGGAGGAAGATTTTGATGAGGTTTTGGAAGTGGGGTCAGACGAGGCCTTTGCCGATGATGTTTTGGAAATTGCTACGGCTGATTCTAAGGCTGAGGATCTTCTCGCGGACCTTCCCACCGAATCTGTGGAGGTGCGTATCCAGGAACAATCTGCCGAGCTCGAGGCTCTCAAATCCGGTGCTACAAGTACATCTGATCAAGTGGTTATTGCCGCTGTTTCAGAACTTCAGCCTTCCAAGACTGTTACTGTTCCCTCGGCTTCTTATTTTTCAGAAACCATTCCTCATTCTGGTAGTACTGAAACAATTGATATCTCATTGGGTTCGATGGCTTCCAGAGCCCCTCCAGGCATTTCTGAGGATGTGCCGCCCGCAGGAGGGAGTCCGAAGTCTATGGGTGTTACCGATTCTGAAGGCATCCCAAATGACTAGTGAAATTTTTTCGAGGCCATAGTACCGAACTGGGTGTACACCTTTATCTGAGTTTATTATGGATATTCCATGTATTTTTCTCTTTTCTTCGAATTGTAGGATTTTTCTACGAATTTCCAACACTTGTGTAATCATTTCCTTATGTAACGAAGTACTTCCTCCGTCCCAGAAAACCATTCACCTTTCCTTTGTAATTTACAAAGGAAAGGTGAACGGTTCTTTGGATGGAGGGAGTATTTGATTTGATGTTGACTAACCTTGTGAGGGTATTTTGGTAACTTTGCTTTATTTTTGGGTGTAACCGCCATTTTCTGTCGTGGTGTGGCACATCTTTGATCAAATGCCACGTGGATTAATATAGGCCCCTCTTTTTCCTTGGAAGTTGTAAAATCTCGACTTTCCAGTCGTCTGATCTTTGTCATTTTTTGTTCACACTATCTATTCATGACGAGGGTTGTATTTTTTTATCAATTTCTTTTGACTTCTGTTTTTGAAATTCAAATCTCTTGCATATTTCTTTGTATTTCTTCCTTAACTCCTCTCCCAAATTTTCGGCATTCTCTGAAATCTCCCTTATCTTCCCCCTTTGCTAAACCCTAACTTCCGCATTTGTCGTTGGTCATGGCTAGTGAAGGTACTCCTCCGCCGGGTGATGTTCAAGAGGTTAACATCTCTGACTCTGTGCCGGAAAGGCATGTGCGGCCTGGTGTTCACAGTTCCAATCGCCCCCGGAGGCAGCCCCGACTAAATTTAAGGGATTTATCTACCTCTTCTTCCTCCGGTGGTAATCTACCTCCAGTTCCTTCACTTGACATGCTGGGTGTTCCTGCTGTACCTGCTGTAGCTGCTGTCGGCATTTCGATACACGTCGATGAAGAATACGGTGCTCTTTTGCCCCTGAGCCCTATGGATTATCTCCCGGTGCGTCGGGATATTAGCGATATAGGGGCTGCCCTTCGTGTTATGGCTCAGTGTCTTGAGTAGGTGCCGCCTTACAGACTTTCTGCTGAGCGCCTTGAGGAAATTCACCTGTTCTTCAGTAATTCTGATATAGCTTTCATTTCTTCTGGTAATGATATTCCTATTACTGAGCCTCCTCCCGAGTGCACTGCCTTTTATTATTCTCTATTTCAGGCTGGTTTGCGCTTTCCTATTCCACATGTTGTTGGTTTGCTGTTGCAAAGGTGGGACATGTCTATCGGACAGTTGTTGCCTTCTTCTTGGTTACGCTTGATATCTACCATGTCCCTATTCCATGTGTAAGGCCATACCATCCAGGATACCTTTGAGTTAGAGTTTCTTTTTTTCTATGTTGCCTCTGGTCGTTCTGACAGTTTTTACCATTTGCTTCCTCATGATAACCATATCTTTGTCGGTGCTTGCATGTTATCGGCCGGAGTTGGTAGCACGTCTGGTTTTGGTTGAGGGGTACCTATCGCCTTCGAGCAAATGGTGTCGCAGTGTCTTTCCCCTCTTGGTTCCTTCCGTTGAACAAGTGTATGGTCTTTCTCTCTTTTCTGGGCTTTGAATTGCTCTGTGAAATTTCTAACATTCTTTTAATACCATGTGCAGGTCCTCCCGGTCGTCAACTTGTACAGTTAAGTAATGGATTTCATCGCGTTTACGAGATCTTATCCTCAAGTAGTAATTCTTATATGCCTCTCATTTGCTTCGAGAGCACAATCTTGTTTCAGCCGGGATGTCTACCCTTGGTCGTTGTGCCACTGCTAGTATTTCTTCCTTTTACTCGCCTGTGGTTTCCTTTCGTTTATCAAGGAATGTCGTTCTATGTCTGATACTTATCTCTTGTTTTTTTATGAACTTCAAGTGCTCTATCTTTAGTGGGTCCACTGTCTCTATTGTTGGCTCGCCTCTGACTTGCCACAAATATGTATATTAATTTTTCAATGACGAAGCTGATTCCGATTATTCTGCTCAATCTTCCTCCCTTGATGAAGACGAAGAATTCAAAGGTTTATCAATTGACTCTGGGGATTTCAAACTCGAGGAAGACCTTCTGGTAGAGCAGTTCACTGGCGATAGAACCTTACCTCCAATGTCTCCTCCACGGGAACATCCACGACATACTACCGCCACTCCTTTCGGGTTCTCCTCCTTGGCCAATTTCGCTGAGACAGCAATAACGTCATTACTAGGGAAACTATGTCAGGGTGCTTATGAGCACGGCGAATCTTCTCGACAACCCAGTATTAGCTTTAGACCACGCCGATCTCCGATCTCCATCCATTAGTGAGTTCGATATTCTTGCTAATGAGTTGAGGGGAATAATTATCTCGGTTCACACCTTGTTGTCTTCCATGTGTCCCCTGCATGGTCATCAATGGTGTCCTTTTGCAGATCCCCTGTCGTCGATTCCAAGGGTGAAGAAGACCCGAAGGAGGATTCCACACCCAAAGATGTCTCAAAGCCCGAGATGGAAAGCGATCCAGAGCCTGAGGACTATGATATGATGCTTGGGTCTACTCGAAATGTTATTCCCCCCGTTGTTTCTGAGAAAAAGGCTGATTTTGGCGTTACTGACTCTACTCCTCGGGTAGCTTCTGTTCTTCCGTCAGTTAATTCGAAACCTCAAGGTGTTGCTGAACCCGCTGATTCCGCTGATGCCGATGTGGAAGCCGAGAGGCTAGCCGCCAAAAGAGCCCATGTACATGGAAAGAATATCTCCGACGAGTCTGATGAGCCTGATTTACAAGAGTTGGGAATTTGGGATTCATCTAGGGTGTTTCTCGTCCCTTTAATCATCATGCCTCGCTTAATATTGATCCAAGCTCTCAGCCTTGGAATTCTTCCAATTTGGCCACGATGGCCAGAGCTATTGTTGTCTCTCTTTCTACCTCCTTACATATCATGGATCAGTATTGTTTGTTTTCCAGTCAGGTGGTTGGTGGTTCTGAAGGGTCTTCGGTTGATTTGGAAGATTGATTGACTGTTATGCAGTTTGAAAATGCTGAGTTGGCCTCGAACGTTGAAGACCAGAAAAGGCGATTGCAGGACATGGATTTTGATTTGGCAACGGAACAGGCCATATTCGATTCGGTTAGGACTAGTTTAGTAGAGATAGAGATTGCGAGGGATGCTGCCCAAGCTGAAGCTGCTGCAGCCAAAGCTAGGCTGATCGAAATGGAAGCTCGTGTTAGGGCTTTAGAGCGACGTGTTCCCCATCCTGGATCAGCTGAGGTGAGGGATGTCCGTGCTGAAGCGCAATTAAAAGAAATGGAAGACAAAATGTCTTGCATATTCCAATCTCTCAGTGGTCGGAAGAAAGATTGATATCCCATCTCCAGCATCGCAGGTTGACTTTTATTTCTGTCTTGATTCTCTATACATGGGTAAAAACTTTATTTACAATGTCGATTTGTAATTTGAATTTTGAATTTCTCCCTCCCCCTTTCTTGCTTTTGTTAGGTGGCTGTTTTGGATAATTTTCTCTACCTCTATGATTTATGAATCGCTGAATCATCTGATGCTAATCTGAGTTTGCTGATATTTGTTGGCTTGTATTTATGAATTGTTATGTACCTTTGTCTTGCTTGCCGATCATGCGCGTGTCTGTGTTCTTTTCTGGGACCCTCTTTTTTTGTTTGTGTATCTGTTGTTCCAATGCTTTATGATTTGTGCTCCGCCGAACCCTATCTGGTTTATTGTGTTTTCATTCCCATTCCGATGATGCCCCAAAATTCATCTCTTTGTTTTGATTCCGATACCTCGACCCTTATCCTGAACTTCTTTTTTATTCCAATTTTGATGAGGCCCCAAAATTCACCTCTTTATTCCGATTCTGATACCTCGACCCCTTATCCCGAACTACTTTTTTATTCTGATTCTGATGAGACCCCAAAATTTAACTCTTTGTTTCGATTTTGATACCTCTATCCTCATCCCGAACTACTTTTTTACTCCAATTCCGATGAGGCCCCAAAATTCACCTCTTTATTCTGATTCCTTTCTTCTAAGTTTATCTCCGCATTTCCCATACCGCTGTTATATCTTTTTATTCCTATACCAACGTACATTCCCTTGTTTTAGCATGTCTTTTTTTAGATTTTACCCTTTTATTATGGGCCCATCCATTTTTGTTTACGATTCTGTTTTAGCCATTGATATTCCATAACCCCTTTTTATGCTACGACATTCCTTTCCCATTGTCTGAGGTCAAATTTAATGATTCATATTCCATGAAATAAATATCCATAACCATATAAAAAGAATTTTTATACAACACTCCTTTTTTGATGTAACCCACAAACCCATTACTCAATTTGGCCTAGTGCCTTGATTCTATTCAAGTATGACCTAATGCCTTGATTATAAGCAGTAAGGGGTTGCATCACCAACCTTGTTTGTCCCCCTGTTTGGCTCACTGGTAGTACTTCTTTAGGTGATGGACATTCCAATGGTGTGGCACCTTCTTTCCGTCCACCTCTTCAAGCTCGTATGCCCCTTTTTCCAATACCCTTTTGATCACAAAATGGGCCTTTCCAGTTCTGTCCACTGCCTTGTGCCGCCAGACCTAATACCTTTTGGAGTACCAATTCGCCTCCTTTGAATTGCCTCAATTTCACCCTTGAGTTGTAGAATCGTTCAGCCCTCTGTTTGTATATTGCGTTATGGATTTCTGCATTCAACCTTTTCTCCTCCAGTAGGTCCAATCGCTCCTGGATTAGTTCATCATTTCCTTTCCCTCTATGGAAAGTTATTCTCGGGCTGGTCTCTCCGATCTCTACTGGGATCACCGCTTCCGTACCGTTGAGAAGGGCGTCTCATTGGTAGAGGTCCTTGTAATTTCCTGTATGACCACAGGACCCCTGGTAGTTCCTCCTGCCAACTCCCGTCTAGCTTTTCCAGCCTAGCTTTCAAGGTATGCTTGATTATCTTTTTTATCACTTTGACCTGGCCATTGGATTGAGGATGACAGGGCGTCAAAGACCACTTTTTGATGTTGTAGTCCTCGCAGAACTTTCTTAACTTGGCGTTATCAAATTGTTTGCCATTGTCTATGATGATTGCATAAGGTATACCAAAATGACACACAATGATCTCCAAGATAAACTTTTTTACCCAAGCCTCTGTGATGGTCGCCAAGGCCCCACTTAGTGAAATAATCCACAGCCACTATGGCGAGTTTAACTCCCCCTTAGCCGATGGGTAATGGGCCTATCCCCATTTGACGAAAGGCTAAGGGCTGAAGACTGATGTTAATTACTCTGGGGGAATTCTTGTGATCAGTCCTAACCTTTGGCAAGTAGCGGAAGCTCGTGCGTGCTGAGTAGCATCTTTTTTCAATGTCGGCCAGAAATATCTCTGTCTGATCACTTTATGACCTAAAACAATTCTGCTCGTATGGTTCCCTCATATGCCTTCGTGTATCTCGGCGAGCACGTAACTCGCCTCCTCTAGGTTCAGACATTTTAGGAGTGGGGATGAATATCCCCTCTTATTCAGCTTCCCCTCAATCAACACATATCTTGCTGATCTGAGTCTTATCTGGTGGGCTTTATTCTTATCTGAAGGTGTTAATCCCATTTCTAGATAGTTCCTGATTGGGGTCATCCACGACTCTTCAGAAGGTTGGTCAGTTAAAACCCAAATGCTAGGATCCGATGGCTTTTCCTACTTCACGATGTCGATTTGTTGAGGTCTTCTACATTCGAAGTCGTGGCCAGCTTGGCTAACGCATCTTCCCCCATGTTTTTCCTCCGATCAATGCACTTTAGAAATACATGTTTAAATACTATAGCATGCCCACAGCTAATCCTCTGTAGTAGCTCATCTGATCATCTTTAGCTTTGTATTCCCCTCGTACCTGATTCACCACCAATTGGGAGTCGCTATACACCAGCAGCTCATTGTTGCCCATGGCCAATGCCATCCTTAACCTGTTCAATAGGGCTTCATACTCTGCCTCATTGTTGGTAGCCTGGAAACCGAGTCTATTTGCGGTTGAGAAAGTTTCTCCCGATGGGGTTTGGATGATGACTCCAGCTCCCAAAGCCGATGTGGTGGAGGATCCATCTACGTGCATTATCCAGTGTTTTCTTCTTTCTTCTCCAGTTGGTATAGGCAATGTTAGCTCCACTATAAAATCAACCATTACTTGTCCTTTAACCCATTCCTTGGCAGGTATCTAATATCGAATTATCCTAATTCGACGGACCATTAGAGCAATCTTCCAGCGACGTCCGGTCTTTGGAGCACATGCGTCAAGGGAAATGTCGTCAGTACTTCTATGATATGTTCTATGAAATATGGTCTTAGCTTTCTCGAACTCATAACGAGAACGTAGGCTACTTTCTCAATTACCGGGTACCTGAGTTCCGCATCCCTCAAAGATTGACTTACGAAATACACGGTTTTTAGTTCTTCTCCTCCGTTTTAACTAATACTGAACTAATCGTTGTTTCCGACATAGCTAGATATATCTGTAGTGTTTCAGCTGGTGATGGCTTAGAGAGAATCCTGGGATCCGATAATTCCTTTTTGATCTCGTCAAACTTGGCCTTTTTGATGACGTCGAAGAAATGCTTGCACTTATCTGATGCTTTTGACATGAACCTATTCAAGGCGGCCAACCTACCCATCAGGTTCTGAGCCTCTTTCATGTACCTCGGTGGATTCATCATCATGATTGCTTCCGCCTTATCTGGGTTCATCTTGATTTCTCTCGAGCTAACCAGGTATCCGAGGAAGCTCCCTTTGCTCACTCCGAACATGCACATCTTTGGTTTAACTTCATTCCATAGTGTCGGAAGATTCCAAATACTCTCTTTAGGTGATCAAAATGATCAATTCTTTTCAAGTTTTTCACCACGGTATCATCCACGTATACCTTAACTATCTTCCCGATCTCTTCCTCAAATATCTTATTTACCAATCTTTGATAGGTTGCCCCTGCATTCCTCAGACCGAATGGCATGTTGTTCCATTCGGGGACTCCACTTCCACAAAAGAAAGCCGTATTTTCCTTGTCATCCGGGTGCATTGGGATTTGATGATACCCTGAGAATGCATTCATGAATCTCATAACTTCGTGTTCTGTCGTGGCATCAACCATCGGGTCAATTGATGGGAGAGGGTAACAATCTTTGGGGCACGCCTTGTTTAGATCTGTGAAGTTAATGCACAATATAATCTTTCTTTCCTTTTTACCATCACCGAATTTTGCACCCTTATAGGATATTTGCATTCGCTGATCCTTCCGCTCACTAACAGCTTTTGCACTTCCGACTCCATGGTCGCGTTCTTCTCTTATCTAAACTTTCTTTTCTTCTGATGGAAGGGTGGGATGCTGGGAATGATGTTCAGTCTATGACAAGCATATTTCGGGTGTACCCCCGGCATTTCATTCGGATTCCAGGCAAATACATCCAAATTTTCCTTCAATAGTCGGGTCAGTTCTGCCTTGAATTCCTCTCCCCATTGATGAGAGTGATAATTCACGTGTTTTGAGCTTAGAATCGTGCGATACCCGAGCTTCTCACTACTCATGTGCCAATATAATTTAATTTTTGTTATGTGCATTTTATAATTATGTGATAATTATGTGGCAATTATGTGATAATAATGTGATAATTATGTGACAATTGATTTTACATTTTATTTATCTTTACATATTAATTGAGACATCCTTGATAAAATGGTGACAATATGTGAATATATACGTGCATAAATATTTATGTGCATTAATTTGGATATATAATTAAATTATTTTATGAGTATAAATACACTTTTCTTAATTATTAAGTATCACACGTGTTCTCGTAATAACAATAGTAGTAAGAAAGTGTACACGTATGCAATTATGTTATATCTTAGTTATTAAGTATTGCGTGTATATTCGTAATGGATAATAATAATAGTTAATTAATTAATAAAACTTACTACGAGTAAGTGACGTGGCATATTTGAGAATCACTAGTTATGGCGGTTCATTGAGTCGTACATGACTTCACCATTCTATTTGACTCTATATGTGTGTTGCATGTGTTAAGAAAGAAAGCAGTTACTGCGACCAGAGGAAAAAAAAAAGAGAGAAAAAAAAGAAGAGAGAAAAAGAGAGAGAGAGAGGGGAAAGAAGGAAGAGAGAAGGAGGAGGCGTGCCGGAACGGGAAGTAAGAGATAAGTTATATTTCATCACGAGGTCTATAGTATTATTATTGTCGAAGTCCAGGTAAGTAGAAGTCCAACTACAATGCATAAATATGTTGTTTGTGAATTATTTGTAATTAGTATGTGATAATTATGTTATGGATTATTTGTAATTAGTTTAATTATGATATGAATTATTTGAGATTAATTTGTTATACAAGCTATGGATTTATGTGATTTGGAGAAAGTAGGGTTCATATTCAACACTATTATTTGTAAATTATTTGTGATAATTTTGCGATACAAATTATTGGATCTATGTGATTTGAAATAATATCATTGTTCTATATAGATCTGTGTGATTGGAAACTATTGAAAATATATTTGTATGGCTTGAAAAGACATTGGTTATAAGAATCTGTAGGATCCGAGGTGAAGTTGTTATTCCTAAAGTGGATCTGTTCGAATTGAAGTTAAATTGTTGCTTTATTGTGATTTAATTGTTTTGGGTGCATACCACGCATAAACATGAAAAGTGTTTTCCTCAAAATTAATAAGATACTAATTGTTCTAGCCACTATATATGCATCTCTATCAGGATTCGAAAAAAATCGTTCCCAACACTTTATTAGGGGTTTGGAAAAATCGTCCCCAACACTTTGCCAGAGTTCAGAAAAATCATTCTCGACACTATTTTCAAGGTTAAAAAAAATCATCCCCATTGAGCTCTTTTGGGGTGCATATCATAAGTGTGTCGTAGGGATCCCGCAACATTGAACTGTTGAGCATACGATTTGAAGTCTTGAGTAGAATCTATGTTCTTAATAAGTCGTAGGTTGTTCGTACTTGTTTCTTTGCCTATGTTTTGTGTTGAAATATAAATTTTATAGGTAAAGGTATTGCAGCATGTTATAAACGTAGGGACAGTGGGGTCTCAAAGAAGGGAGAAACGACTAAGAAGTCAAAGGAAACCAATTTGATGTCGTCTAACTTTGGGATTAAAATACCCGATTGGGAAGAGAAAAGAGAGTTGTGGGGAGCAGTTTCATGAAAGATTAATCGGACTCGCTATCAGAATGATCAGGCTATGGTGGCAATGCATATCATTAACGATATAAGGTGGATGTTCAACTAGGTTGGAATCAGTGGATTCATGGACTTAAAGAGGGAGACGTACTTCCACATCATGGCTGATGTTATGCACATTGAGGGTGACTAGGGCGGAATCGGTTCTTCCTACTTCAGCGTGGTTTCAGCTTGGAGGAGAGCTTAGGTATATGTTTTCTAGTGAGTTTAATCAGATGTTTTGATGCTCGGATGTGACGACAGAAGAGGATGAAGGTTTGTTGCTGATGATTTCTTGAGGTCAATCACGGGGTTACAAGGAGCTTATGATCCTCAGCGATCGAGGGCCACTTTCATCTGCAATCCTGTTATTTCTTATATAGATAAGATCCTCGGATACACCATCTTTGCTTGAGCTGAGGGTGGGTGTATTCCGAGAGGTGAGTCGTATTCCTCAGGTGCATGATGAACAGGGTCCACTTTAATCTGGGGGCATATGTTCTGCAGCAGCTTTATTGGTTTTTGACCCACACATTTCAGAAAGTGAACATTGGAGAGCTAATCACGCCATTGGCCGAGCACTACCGTGTGGATTTATCGAGGTATAGGCTAGTTGATGTGATCCGGATTTGATTCTTTCGGCTTGCGTGATAATGAATTTGGCTCGTCATGAACAAGGTGTGTGGAGGTTTATTCGAGGAAGCAATTCGATTTCTTTCAAGATACCTTTCTATCTTGTTGATCTCACCACTGTTCAAGTTAATGCTAATTTGTTGATGGACACTCCTCCTCACATCGCGATCTCAACTACTTGTTGCACCAAGGGAGATTGGTGAACATTAGCAGATATGCACATTCATGGAGTGTATCTCGATCTCGACATGATTTTGGTCAGAGATCCGGAGGAGGGTGAGGAGATGGAGTACGAGCAGCAAAAGCAGCCTCAGCCATTTGAGTATCCCATTCGTGAGGTTCACATGGAGATGTCTCATGACATGCCGGAGATGGGTATTCCTCTGATGCATGCACCGCAGCAACCACCACAGCAGCAGTATGATTTTTTGCAAGCTCAGGATCGTTTTTATAGAGAGCAGTTCTGGCTAATGAACGAGCACTTTGCCACATTGAATACTAATCAGCAGGAGATGAATCGCCAGCTTGCCTTGGCGAATACGAACTATGCTGCGTTGAACCTGAGGTATGATGTTATTGATAGAAGGTTAGGAGAGATGAATGAGAACTACGAGGCACTTGATAGAAAGGTCGACAGTTTTATCAGGGACTTCGATGATTGGCGCAATGATAATGATGATGATGCTCCAGAGAAGTAGAGTGCGTCAGGTTTTTCTCTTTCTCTGATTCATCTCACCTCCCTTCTACTTTTTCACTTTACAGGTTGGGGTGTTGTTGGTGGTTGGGTGTTTATGTTATGAGATTTATTGCGTGAGTGGCATGTACCATATTGATGATATTTGTTGATGTTGGTGTTGTTGGATACTTGTGTTTGATGATGATTGATGGAGTGATATTAACTCTTTGATATGCATGTGTGTTATACTTGTGATATATGTTGATTCTTTCAAAAAGAGGCATGTGTTGATATTGCTTGTAGTTTATGTGAGAATGGAGATTGATTGCATGCTTTGAAGAGTGCTTATAAAATCTATTATCATGTGAGAATTTGAGCCTTTTTACTAGCATAACATGAATACTTAAACCCTTTCACCTTTTGACATAAACCCTAGCCTAACGTTACACGCTTCACCACCGAAGCTCTGATACCAATTGTTGGCGTTCAATCGTTTAGATAACATGAACCATTAGGATTCGATACGTTTCTAATTCAGTAGAAGCAAGAAATCAAAGAAACATATTACCTTTCACCAGTGTATGTTGAAGAAGATGGATTCTCGTCGGCAGCCTGCACAGCCTCACAATTTTGGCCATAACGTTCTCATCTGATCTCTGATTTGAGTAATCTACACGCAAAAATGATCCATCAGTATATCACGTGTTGAATTCTATCTTCAGTATAATTTTATAAAAATCATGCAAGTTGACGAACAGCAGCAGCAAACAACCTTCCGGTCTTCTGCTGTATTCCCATGTCCAATCTCGACGTCGTGTGGGCGACGATCTTTGAGATCTTCTCAATCTGCTATTCCATCTACCCTCTTCACGTGTTAGGCATGATTAACTTTTTAGTTAGATTAGGGTTTCCGGACAGCTGAGATGACTTATATATGGGCTACAACAGGGACCAGGAGGAGAAATTAGATTTGGGCCTCCATTGGGCTTAAGTATCCAAGTTTATCTCAAAGCTTATACTTTAGTCAAATAATAATAATATATACCACTAAAATATTATTATTTCACTACCGTTCTAATCCCATAATTACGTTATGGGCTCCTTATTATGAGCCCGTTAGTCTCCCCATGTTTAAGATATACAATGCCCATTAATTAATTAAGTTATTGACAACTCCATTAATTAATATCTCATCTGAGAGTAGTACCACTCAACCTCATTATCATGCCGGAATAAATCCACCTGCAGGGTTTACATGATAATCCTTATGAGCTCCTCTAGGGGACATCATCAACCTATATCGGACAAGGATTCCTTCTACAATCAACAGCACACCATAGAGACAACATTATTTCCCAACTCACCGACTTTATTGATTTAATTACATGTAAATCTCACCCATTGATGAATCAAAGAAATACATACTGTCTTACGTGTCGAGGTTATTGTATAGGGATTAAGAGCTTGAACATCCATAATAACTGAGATCAAGTTCTTCTATAGACAGTACAAGTTGAACGATCTCAAATGGTCCTGCTCAATACACACAAAGCATACTAATGTGATTCTATAGTCAAGACAAACTAATACCAAATCACACTACAACCATCCCGATAGAGACTCCCCTTTTATCTCGGTTGTGAGCATCTGTTTATGCTTTATAAGAAAACCGATAATATGATCTTCCGCGTGTTGTTGCACAACATATCATCTACAGTATAAAGTAAGTGGACTATTGCATCGTACATATAAATAAATTATAAGACAGGATCATTTGATCATATGATTCTCATTTCGAATAAATTGTTATAACATTGTTCATACAAAAAGTTAGACTTTTAGTATACAATCCAACAATCTCTCACTTATACTAAAACACTATGCTGTCATGTCTTCTGCCATACATCTGATTCCCACTCTCACTACACGACCATCAAAAGCTCTCACCTTAAGATCCTTGTAAATGGATTTACTAGGTCATCATCCGATGCAATCCAGGCGACAACAACCTTTCCCTCATCATACGATTTCTCATAACAGGTGGTACTTGCGCTCCATGTGTTTAATTGCCTTATAGGCTAGTGATTCCTTCAAGTTTGCAACTGCACCATTATTATCACAATAAATTGTAATAATCTTGGGAAAACTTATAATCACATATAAGTCCATTACGAAGTTTCTAGAGTCATACAGATACTTTGGCTACCTCATAGGCTCCAATTTATCATCTTTCCATGATGGAGTCCGGAGTCTGAAATATATTTTTATATAACACTCCTCCATATTATGACTCTACTTCCTAAAATTAAACACATAACCTTTGAGGTGGATTTACTGACGTCCCTATCTGATTAGAAAATTTTGAATCTATGTAACCTACAAGAAGCAGTGAATCTGTCCGGTAAATCAACAAATAATTTCTAGTCCTTTCCAGGTACTCCAAAAATATGTGTTACCATAGTTCAACATTCTTATTTTGGGTTACCTTGATACTCACTGACCAAGCCTTTGCCAAAACAGATATCCATTCTCGTGCATAGTATTTCTTAAGTTAGGCTTCCTTATTCGCCAAAGCATAAGGAACCGCCTTCAACAACTTTATCTTCTTTTGTGTCATAAGACACAATTTTCTTAGATAAAGTCATATGCTAAAATGAGTAAGGATTGTATCATTTCATGAAAATTGAGATAACCACGACATACTATCTTGTGATCTCCATGATCGCAAGGATATATCTTGCTTCTCTTAAGTCCTTCATTTCATACTACTGTATCAACCATACCCATACACCTGATAATATTATTTCATTGTCTCCAATGAGCAATATATCATCTACATATAGTTCAAGGAATACCACCACATTTCCGTCACTTTTTTCAATACACAAGACACATTTGCTCATTGAATAAATCCATATGCCTGGATTTCCTCATTAAAATGGATGTTTCATGATCTTGAAGCTTGTTTTAGTCCATCGATGGACACCTTTAAGCTTACAATCAAAATGCTTTTAGCCCTTTGCAATGGATCACTCTGATTGCTTCACATAGATGTTTTCCTCAAGACTTCCAATCAGGAAAACTGTCTTGACATCTATTTGTTATTCCTCATATTTAATATGAACAACAATAAATAAAAGAATCCGGATCGACATAAGCATAGCTACCGGCGAACATGTTTCCTCATAATCAAACCCTTTCTTTCTGAGTATACTTTTTCGCAACAAGCTTGGCTTCCAAGGTTTTCACCTTACCGTATGATCCTCTTTTATTTTGTATGACCATTTTCAATAGATTTTACACCATTTGGTGGTTCTACAGTCTCCCAGATCTAATTTAGAATCTATATATTCTAGTTCAGAATTCATTTTCAATTTGCTAAGATTCCACATTTTTATCTTGTAGTGCTCCATCGTATCCGTGGGACGATTCCATATTTACTAGGGACCAAGTCTCACGACTTTCCCAAAACATAAATCTATCGGCACTACAAGAAAATATACATTTTGTTATGAAAATTTTTGCGACGCAAGAATTTCGTCATATTTAGTTACTCAAAAGTGACAAATTTTATTTTCGTCACTAAAATATATCTAGTTGCGATGCATTTTATTGTTGTCTTTATATGTAATTTTATTAGTTACTAATTAGTTATTTTATGAAGAAATTGATAAATGCGTCACAATTTTTAAAAAAAACATTTTTATTGAATAAAATATTAGAGGTTAATTTTTCAATGACAAATTTAATGGAATTTGTGACGACACTTACTGTCATGATTAAAATGTATTTTCATGACGATATAATTTTATCTTGAATTATTTAACAATTAGTGACATCATATATTTTGTCTTAAATCTCTAACTATAATAATGGTAATAGAAATCGTCACATTATCATTAAAAAATGAGTTATACTTAAATGCAACACATGATTTTCATCATTATATGACAAATTTTAATTTTATTTTTTAATAATAAAATTTGTTGTTCTCATAATTTTCTTTCTAACTAATTATTAAATTACATGACAACATTAATAATTTTATCACAATTAAAGTAATTTAAACTAAATAAATCAAAATGTAAAATTATAACTATCAATTAGAGTAAATTTAAAGCAAATAATTTTATTCACCTGTGTTAAAGATCTATTAATTTAAAATTAATACATACTTATCAATTATTCAAATATTCCCTACTAAACAAAAAAAAATTATCGGACAAAGTATGAATTTTGAGTAAATTAAAAGCAAATAATTTTATTCACCTATGTTAAAGATAAATTAATCTAAAAATCAATACATACTTATCAATTATTCAAATATTCCCTACTAAATAAAAATAAAATAAAATAATCATCGAACAAAGTATGAATTTACATTATTTATTTAAAAAATCACACTACAATATAAATATTTTTAAACCAACAGAATATTCCATTAGTAAATACTTTAATTCTTATACTAAATCGAGTTACTAATGGATTAGCAACAAAATTACATAATTGCTAAAGTAGTAGCTGATAATGCATTAGTAAATATCACGTTGTTAATTCATTGGTAAACATTATGTTGCTAAGATAAAAACTCCATTGTTAATCCAATGATAAATTTTATAATATCAATTATAAATAGTTCATGGTATAAATAATATAAGCATTTTTTTAATGAAATTAATACCTTAAATATATAACATATACCTGAAATGGAAAAAAACTAATATATATTTAACATAAATGTCAAAGTATCACCATAAACACTACCCTAAATTTCGAACACAATATATTAAACTATCCAAATAAACTCCAACATATACATCAAAGTATCATCATAAGCATAAACTTATTCATAGTCGAAAACGTAATATATTTTATCCTACATAGATAAATAAAATTTTTATACATTTTTTTCGAAATTATCTTTCTTGCATAAGCACCCAACATGATGATTGCCCAGCAGCAAAGAAAACCAGCATGAAGATTGCTGATAAACTTACCAAATTACAGAAATGAGCTTGGAAACCAACAAAACCAGTAACAAAAATGCAGAAAAACCAACCAAATTGCAAAAAACCAGAAGCAAAATAGGAGAAGACCTGTTGCGTGTAACCCAAAACAGCGAACACAGCAGTTGAGCAGCAGAAAATCAGTAACCAAGGAAATCAGCAAAACAGAATTTACAGCAGCTTGGTAAAGCACAAGATAAAAAGTCAGCAGCAAGATTGCAGAAAAACAAGTATAATTGCATAATAAAATGGAAGTAAAATAGACTAGCAGAACATATAGCTATACAGCAGATACCACCTACTACTTACAACGATAAACACAATAGGTACCCAAACAGAACAAAAGAAAACCGTACAACAGCCAAATAGAAAACCAGCAAACTAGCGTACGAGTGTTCTTCAGTAGCAGAGAACCAGCAAGCATAGAACTCATCAAACAAACTAGAAAATCCCAAAAGATATAACTAGCAGGATCATTTAGACAGTAACTCAAAAAATACCTGCACTTCATAAACTCATAAACCAATAAGAAAAATACCAGCAAAACCCACAATACAAGCAAGAGACCAGCAGAAATCAGCATATCATAGTACATGACAATATAGAAAAGTACCAGCAGAAGCTATTAATAACCATAAACTAATAACATCCTAGCCATTAATAATATCCAAATGCCACGTTGCAAAACAACAGTTGGCCATCTTCTTGATCATCGACTGCGAAAGCAGTTGAAAAGAAAGCTGCATGAGATACTGATAGGTGAAAGCAGTTGGAAATAACATGTTTCATATTAGAAGCAAAAGAAAAATCAGCATCATTTTACAATCAATTTATATTAGCCTTGGTTATAGATGCAAGAAAGAATAATATAAATTAAGATTAGATATATACATAATTTGAAGTTCATCAATAACAAATCAAAGAATATATTCATTCATATCAGAAAGTCATTTCTTTCAATTTGACTATAAATTTATCTTAATTACTTAGGCAATCTATCAAACAGATAATGTGCAATAACTTTGATAACATTTGAGGTCATTAGTGTCAATTTTTGTTTCGTAACATAACCAAAAAATGTTAAACCCATGAATATAAAACATGAAGCAGGAAATTAAAAACTCAATCCACATTGGTAAAATCAGCAAATATGAAGAAAATTAGCAGGTGGAATGTCATAGTTCATAGTTGTTGCAAAATAGTTTCATGAAATCCTCAGAGTCTTCTAATGCAACAACTTTAGATGAAAGGCCAAAGGTAAAAACCTAGCCTTGATCAAATCATTAGCAATACTAGCAACAAGAAGAGCCACTCGTCCGATCACAACTAGCCTAATTCCCATTCAGGAGGGCAATCACAAATGAGCTATCAAAGATATCGAGGCTTTCGATACAAGTTGCATCCCCTATCTTCGAAATACAAAAATTTCCAAGCACAAAAAATATAGCATCACAAAGAGAAGATCATTTTAAGGTATGACATAGGTCATTTCTCTTCCCCTTCCACCAATGACGAACACATCTACTCGTTCCACTCAAATGTAATGAAATAAAAGGTCTGAAAATGGAAACTCAACCAATATCTGTCTTCCAACAACTCATTTCTCATAAAATAAACAAAAAGAACAAAAACTACATCTGGTATTGTATATAAATTAAAGAAAAAAAATAAAAAATTCACTGTCCTCACGTTAACTTGACACTGAACTACTAAATTTTTCTGCAGAAACATGACTAAATGAATAACAAAAGAATTAACTTTCAAGTAAATTAAATTATTCTGATACAGGGTTCTTGGAGAATGATGCTTACTCTTATGGAATCTAAATTAAAAAGGATAACAAGATTTATTATTATTATTATTATTATTATTATTATTATTATTATTATTATTATTATTTTGAAGTAGCTCAAGCCCAACAGTTAATAATAATTGACGCTGCCACAGTGTCTGATATCAAACAAAACCAAACAAATTCAAATTTCAGTACCGTCTCTGAATACTCAATGAAGCAACAAGATGAGAAGTGTCGAGGGAAAGCAAAGACAAGGAATAGTAGTGTTGTTTTTACTGATCGGTGGCGCTCCCACTAGTATATGCAAACTGTGGTATTACCGTCGCCTATCCAGAGAAAAATTTACACCAAAGGAAAAAAAAAAAGTGAATTAGAGAAAGGGGGAACAGGAGCATTAATCTTCTACTTCTGTAAGATTTTCACAATAATATATGTTGTCCTTCACCTCTGGATCCTAGTAAAAAATATGAGTTCAGAGAGAGAACCTGACCAGTGATTGGCGCCCGTGTTGGTTGGTCAGCTCCTCCATGGATTTTTAGTCATCTTTTTAGTTTTCTTTGAGACTTTGTACTTTTGCTTCAATTTTTAATATTATTGATCCCTTATTTTGGGATTTATAGAAATTGACATATAATTAACATTAGAATGTCCATTGAAGTATGTTATGATGGTGATATAAAATATTAATTGACAGATGAGAAATGTTAAAGGTTTCTGGCCATGATTGAGCAACACTAGTTATAATTATATTATTTTATTTAATAGTGAAGAAATATATTAGTGCACCAAAGTTATACTCTTTAATTAGACCATCTATCTATTTAATAATTAAAAATAAAATTTCTTGTTATTCAATATACTTTTGTTTGATAATGTTCATCAAAGAATTAGAATAGGCTAAGAATCACAACAATTAAAAGAACTTTTGAGTAATTCCTTTAAGAGAGCGACTTGGTTGCCATCGGTCCCATGAAATATTAATGGAACCGGATTCAGGTCTTGAATGTTTGTTGGAGGAGATGAGAGCATAAATTCCCAATGAGTCTCTTTTCTCTGTATCTCTTTTGCATTTTATAGGAATTGCAAAAAAAGCGAAAGTATTCAATTATCTTAGAACTTAGAAAAAAATGGGGAAAAAAAATGGGGGAAAAGATGGGGGGAATGTTAAAAGGTTGGCGGGTACTCTTATCTTTTTACTACTCTATTTTAATTTATTTTAAAGATAATATTTTTATTTTAAATTATTTATAGAATCAGTAAACATGTTTCTCAATAATAGGTAGTAATTGCTCATTATAATTTGGGCAAGTATATATAACATCATTAGTTATCACTTTTCCTATAAAAATATTATCACTTTTCGTTATAAAATGTTATAATTTTTTTATATTGTAAATTATTTGTGAAATAGTTCATTACACCATTCTCACTTTTTATCTAATGGAGTATTATTTTTCATTAATAATATTATCACTTCTTATCGTCTCACACAAGACTTGCCCTTAATAATGCACCTATGTTTGTCTTGAAGTATTTTATCCTGATTCAATTAAAATCTTATTATGCCGAATAATCTTTCAAGAGATCGCTTGTAAATTTATTTTTTATTCAATATTGTCTATAAATTTCTTAATAATTGTATAGTTTTTTTTTACATTCAGTTTTTTATTAAAAAATCTAACAGAAAATTCGCCAATGAAGTATATACATATTTATTCATTAATAATGTAGTAAGTGTTTTTTCCATAAGTATATAAATTTCTGAAAATTTGTGCACAAGATAATTTGTCTCTTCTTAAACATAATTTTTTCTTAAAATTTTAATTACTTTTTATTAAAAAATACTTCAAGTATTATAATTTTTATTAAAAATATTATCATTTCTTATTCAATATTTCTATTATTTGTATTTGTTTTTAATTTATTTAAAAAATATTATACTAATACTTCTACATGATTCATGAATAACTTAATTAGTAATAAAAAGAAGTTAAAAAATGTTTTTTTAATTAACTATATATACATATATATTGCTCTCTATATCTAACTAATTCAATTTCACAATTTTCCTTTCCTCTGTCCCTATCTCATTTCAATTTAAAAATTATTAATTGGATGGAAGGTGTAGTATATTTCACTTTTATTAATTAAATAGTATATAAAATATTTTAAAAAATATATAAATGATTTATTATATACTTCCTCAATTCCAATTTAATCTTCACAGTTACTAAAGACACGAATTTTAAAAAAAATACTTTTTTTTTTATCTTTTGAGGGTAATGTAATATTTTTAAATAATAAATATACTCCCTCCGTCCCACTGAATCGTACGCATTTTGTCATTTTATTTATTTTTATATAATATATGCAATAATTTATTATTATTATTTTTTATTTTTTAAAAAATTATCTTAAATATATTGGTTTCAAAATTACAATTAAAATTAAGGTAATTATTCGGGTAGGTCTTGTGTGAGACCGTCTCACATAAGTCCTTACGCGAGACATATAAAAAATGATAAAATTATTATCACTTTCTCTATAAAATGTTATTACTTTTTATTTATACTATAAATTGTTAATGAAATAATTCACTACATCATTATCACTTTTCATCGATTGAGTATAACTTGTTGTTAATGATGTTATCACTACTTGAGACAGTCTCACACAATTCTTTGTCATTTTTTTATAAGCAAATATAATGTATTTCAAATTCAATTTAGGAGGTAATTTAAAAATTTTAATACACAAATTTTTGCTATTTTTTTTATAAGTAAATAGTATGTATTTCAATTTCAATTTCAGTTCAGGGGGAAATTTAAAAATTTTAATATACAAGTTTTTGCCATTTTTTTTATAAGTAAATAGAATGTATTTCAATTTTAATTTAGGGGGAAATTTAAAATTTTAAATATCATTTTTGTGGGAAAAATAAAACATCTGCAGAAACATTGAACCTAGAAGGTTTTTAGAGATAAATGGAACATTTTAACTAAAAAACGTTTTAGTTATAAATGGAATGTTTTTAGTGGGAATAAAGATAGTCTTAAACAAGAAATCAGAAATGGCTAAAGGGCAAAACTCTCAATCACACCCAAAATTGTTTCCCCTTCAATCTCCGATCTCCGCAAATTTCCTCTTCATTTCATCCACACTTGGTAAAGTTTCGATTATTCATTTTTTCTGATCCACCATCTTCTCTAAATGGCATTCGACATCAATTTTATATTGTATCACCCTTATTAATCATAGAGAGCAGAACAAAGAGCAGATGGATGAGAGTCTCATGATGAGACCAATGAGTTTTCAACCGTTTTGGAGGGAGGCGGCGATGAAGAGGAGGATGTTGGAGTGTAAGAGAGAGAAGAGGCAGTAAAGGTGAGTGATTTCCTAATTGGTAAAGTAAAATTTTTATTTTTTTCAATAGGTATACTTTTCCACTTTCAGCGATAGTTTCAATAGGTGTTTCAGGGTTAGGTTTGGGAGATTTGGTTGAGTGGGTGTGGAGGCTTGACTCCATTATCGATTTATTGTATTTATTGGTTGTGTACATTGCTTAGTTCTTTTTAAATCAAGACGCGGAGAGAATGATGTAATATAACATTTTTTAAATTCGAACGCATGGTTTGTTGTTGCACACACTTGCTGGGATTGTGGCGCCCCTCACACTAATCCTCTTCGCACCGCCGTTATCTCGTCTCCTCCTAGTTCGCTCACTTTTAACATGAACCAATTCGAATTTGAATGCTGAGTCTTCATTATAGGTGCATTACTTGCATTAATTTCATTTTGAAGAGTATCAATTATTTTTCTTGTATGAATTGGATTATAAATAAGCTCAGTGTGGCTAATATTTACTTTTTATTTTATTAATATGATTTATTATGAGAAGTTTTCTTCCAAATGCAGTTGAGTGAATGTTTCTTGCGTGAGGTTTAATTTTTAGTATTTAAGGTTGCAACTTCTCTGCCAAGTGACTATAGGGCTACTGAAGACAATGAAAGGTCACGATGCCATTTGGGTTATCGTGGATCGATCGACTAAGACAACTCATTTTCTTACGATTAGCTCTACGTATTCCATGGATCGTTATGCCCAACTATATATACAAGAGATTGTCAGACTCCATGAAGTACCACTTACCATTGTGTCAGACAGATATACGAGATTCTTGTTTGCTTTCTGGAAGAGTTTACATAAGGCGTTGGAGACACAATTATCTTTCAGCACAACATTCTATCCACAGACAGATGGTCAATCAGAGCGTACAATACAAATCTTGTAGGATATGCCTAGAGCGTGTGTGTTGGATTTTCAAGGTCAGTGGAGTAAATTTTTTCTTTTGTAGAGTTCTCGTACAACAATAGTTATCAGTCTACTATCGGGATGGCTTCATATGAAGCATTATACGGGATGAAGTGTAGATCTCCAGTACATTGGGATGAAGTTGGAGAAGAAAACTTTTGGGTCCAGACTTGATTCGTGAAATGTCAGAAGCTGTTACACGTATACGAGAGAAGATGAAAGTTGCTCAAGATCGGCAGAAGAGTTATGCAAACAAACGGAGGAGAAAATTGGAATTTGAAGTGGGTGATCAGGTACTCTTGAAAGTATCTCCAATGAAGGGGATAATGCGGTTTGGAAAGAAAGGGAAACTCAGCCCAAGATATGTTGGTCCATTCACTATCATTGAGAAAGTAGGAAGTGTTGCCTATAAGTTGGAGTTACCAGCATCGATGTCTAGAGTAAATGACGTATTTCATGTGTCTGTGTTGAGGATGTATGTTCCAAATTCATCTCATGTTCTCAGGCAGGAACCAGTTGAGTTGAAAGAAGATTTGAGTTATGAGGAAGTACCAGTTGAGATCTTGTGGCGAGAAGTGAAGAAGCTCAGAAATAATAAAATACCATTAGTAAAGGTATTATGGAGGAATCAACTAGTTGAGGAGGCTACTTGGGAAAGAGAAGATGAGATGATGGCTAAATATACAGACCTCTTCAGGTAAGTAAATGTCGAGGACGAAATTTTTATACGGTGGGGAGGATGTGATACTCGAGTTTCTCACTACTCATGTGCTAATATAATTTAATTTGTGTTATGTGCATTTTATAATTATGTGATAATTATGTGGCAATTTTGTGATAATAATGTGGTAATTATGTGACAATTGATTTTACATTTTATTTATCTTTACATTTTAATTGAGGCATCCTTTATAAAATGGTGACAATATGTGAATATATACGTGCATAAATATTTAAGTCCATTAATTTGAATATATAATTAAATTATTTTATGAGTATAAATACACTTTTCTTAATTATTAAGTATCACACGTGTTCTCGTAATAACAATAGTAGTAAGAAAGTGTACACGTATATAAATATGTTTTATCTTAGTTATTAAGTATTGCACGTATATTCGTAATGAATAATAATAATAATAATAATTAATTAATAAAACTTACTACGAGTAAATGACGTGGCTTATTTGAGAATCACTAGTTATGGCGGTTCATTGAGTCGTACACGACTTTACCATTCTATTTGACTATATATGTGTGTTGCATGTAATAAGAATGGCAGCAGTTGCTGCGACCAGAGGAAAAAAAAGAGAAGAGAATAAAAAAGAATAGAGAAAAAAGAGAGAGAGAGAGAGAGGGGAAGGAAGGAAGAGAGAAGGAGGAGGCGTGCCGGAACGGGAAGGAAGAGATTAGTTATAATTCTTCACGAGGTCTATAGTATTATTATTGTCGAAGTCCAGGTAAGTTGAAGTCCAACTACAATGCATAAACATGTTGTTTGTGAATTATTTGTAATTAATATGTGATAATTATGTTATGGATTATTTGTAATTAGTTTAATTATGATATGAATTATTTGAGATTAATTTATTATACAAGTTGTGAATTTATGTGATTTGGAGAAAGTAGGGTTCATATTTAACACTATTATTTGTAAATTATTTGTGATAATTTTGCGATACAAGTTGTGGATCTATGTGATTTGAAATAATATCATTGTTCTATATAGATATGTGTGATTAGAAACTGTTGAAAATATATTTGTATGGTTTGAAAAGACATTGATTATAAGGATATGTGGGATCCGAGGTGAAGTTGTTATTCCAAAAGTGGATTTGTTCGAATTGAAGTTAAATTGTTGCTTTATTGTGATTAAATGTTGATATTGATATTGTAAATTGTTTGTGATGCACATTTAATTATTTTGGGTGCATATCATGCATAAACATGAAAAGTGTTTTCCTCAAAATTAAAAAGATACTAATGGTGTGTGCGGCCACTATATGCATCTCTGTCCGTGTTCGAAAAAAATCGTTCTCGACACTTTATTAGGGGTTTGGAAAAAAATGATGATGTTATAATGATGATGTTTTATGTGGAAAAAAAATTATGCAAATTTTATAATGATGATGTTTATGTTAATTAGTTTTTGAATTATAAGTTATGTAAGGTGAGTCATGTCATAGAGTGTATTAATTTTAATTATATCATGTATATGTTCAAGTTAATAAATGTATTAATTTTTTAATAAACTAGATTATTGTAACTTAATAATTTATATGTTTTTTTCCTAAATTTGTATTAGTTATAATTTAATATCGTATAAGGTTTTTCTTAATAAAAGTATTATTTTTTTAATTTTTTACAAAATATTGATATCTTATACCAATATTTTTACAGTTTCACTACGGTGCACCTGTGGCACCTGGATTAATAACATCCGTTTGATCAATTTTCTATTTAATCCTCACCACTCAATTAAATAAAATAATAAAAAAAATCAATAATTACCCACTACCCCCCTCTAGACTATTTCATCTTCAATTACTCTAAGTAAATTTCTCTTCATCATTCTCATTTAACTCATTTTTATTCTCAACTCCCACCGCCGTATTCAAATAATGTAACTCATCATTATCTTTTAATTCTTTTCGCTCATTTCCTACATGTTTATCAATTTTTTTTAAGAACCTTTATAAATTTATTAAGAGCACCTGTTTGAGAATTAGCCTCAAGTCATTTTCTTTTTTTCTTTTTTGAATACCCGATGATTGATGATTATAAAAAATAAATAAAAAATCTAATTAACAAAATTAATAAAATAACAATAAAAGAATGATAAAATGTAAGTTGAAGAATGATTGATTTAGATTTGAAATTAGAGCACCATTACCCTACTCCCCACTGTAAGTGCTAACATCAATGCATTAAGAAGCTGTTGCAAGAGTCGTACTAATAATAGGTAGCTAGATTACAAATTCGATAAGAAAGAAAATTAAGAGAGATATAGAAATTCGATAAGAATGAGAATTGTAAAAATATTTATTAAAAGTTAAGATTTATATAGGTTGAGTATACAATGGTTATAAAATAAATTAACAGATCATATAATAAATTAACAAAAAATAAATTAAGATTAATATTATAACATTGAAAAGAGAAGATATGTTGAGTATACAATAATCATAATAATTAAGATTACAAAATAATTAAGATTGCAACCGTAGATGGCTGAGTATAAAACGATCATAATAATTAAGATTATAACGTTCATAATAATTAAGATTTCAACGGTTATAATAATTAAGAATACAAACGATTAATAGATTACAAAGATTACAACGTTCTTAATAATTAAGATTTCTAGTGTCATAATAATTAAGAATACAACGATCAAGAGATAACAGACAAAATTTATTTAATAAATTTAATAGGAAAATAATTGAAAAATATGTTATATATATATTATGTGGGTATAATTTGGGGGCCCCTAAGATTTGGGGGTCCTTGGCAGTCGCCCTTCTTAACTATGCTCAGGGCCGACCCTGATTATAATGAGTATTAAAGCAGACTTGACGGTCTCTCCCGATTTCATCAATGCAGCCATTAAAGCAATAGCCAAGGTTATTGCCGAGGAGGATTCTATTCTGCCTGCCCCTACGTATAAGAAACTTATTGAGCATCAGCAATCTAACAACCCACAATCTTCGGCACAATGCTCTACCTTGCCGACATCAAACATGTATGGGTTGTTGGGTTATTATATAACCCAATCACTGCACCCCACGAACACATTTGATTTGCTGGGCAAGGATGATGAGTCAGCCCCTGCTGACAAACTTACTCCTATTACTCAAAATTCCACTGATGACAAGGGCTTGGATGACCGTTCCACATCTAAAGATGGCCTTGCATAGGTGTGCACGTCCCCAGCTATAGAGATCTCAAATCCGCAACCTGGCTGTTCTTCATCAACTCAGTTTCAACATGATATTGTAAATGATTCTAAACATGAACCTAACCTTGCGAACTCTTTTGAGGTTTTTAGGGATTTAGAGGATAACTCAATTCCTAATGTTGATATGGTGGATGTGCAGGACAAGAGGGGCACTAATTAGCCTCAATTGGCTGATTTGACTGCATTATTGGTGTTTGATTGTTTGGTTAACGTGAACCGTTAGGGTTCCATACGTTTCTAATTCAGCGGAAGCAAGAAACCAAAGAAACGTATTACCTTTCACCAGGAAATGTTCAAGAAGAAGGATTATCGCCAGCAGCGTGTGCAGCCTCACCGTTTTGGGCATAACTATCTCATCCGATCTTGGAATCAAGTGATCTATGCTCCAAAACGATCCTCTCTTCTGTGGCTTTCAGTCAGTATATACACGTCCAATTCTGATATCTGTACGATTTTAGAAAAATCATACAAATTGTCGGACAGCAGCAGCAAACAACCTTCCGGTCTTCTGATGTATTCCCAAGTCCAATCTCGACGTCGTGTGGGCGACGATCTTCGAGATCTTCTTAATATGCTGTTTCCTCACCCTCACTCACATGTTAGGCGTGATCAATCAGTTAGATTATGGTTTCCGGACAGTTGAGATGACTTATGTATGAGCTACAGCAGGGACAAGGAGAAGAAATTAGAGTTGGGTCTCCATTGGGCATAAGTATCCAAGCTTAGCCCAAAGCTTATACTTAAGTCTAATAATAATAATATATACCACTTAAATATTATTATAGCACTACCATTCTAATCCCATAATTATGTTATGGGCTCCTTCTTATTATGAGTCTGTTAGTATCCACATGTTTAAGATATACAATGTTCATTAATTAATTAAGTTACTGACAACTCTATTAATTAATATCTCATCCGAGAGTAGTACCACTCAACCTCATTATCATGTCGGAATAAATCCACCTGCAGGGTTTACATGATAATCCTTATGAACTCCTCAAGGGGACATAATCAACCTATAACGGACACTGATTCCTTCTAGAATCAACAGCACACCATAGAGACAGCACTATTTCCCAACTCACCGAGTTTATTGATGTAATTACATGTGAATCTCACTCATTGATGAATCACAGAAATACATACAGCCTTACGTGTCAAGTTTATTGTATAGGGATTAAGAGCACGAACATCCATAATAACAGAGATCAAGTTCTTCTATATTGACAGTATAAGTCGAACGATGTCAAGTGGTCCTGCTCAATACACACAAAGTGCACTAATATGATTCTATAGCCAAGACAAGCTAATACCAAACCACACTACAACCATCCCAATAGAGAGTCCCCCGTCTATCTCGGTTGTGAGCATCTGTTCATACTTTATAAGGGAACCGATAATATGATCTTCCGCATGTTGTCGCACAACATATTATCTACAGTATAAAGTAAGTGAACTATTGCATCGTACATATAAATAAATTATAAGATACAATCATTTGATCATATGATTCTCATTTCAAATAAATTGCTATAACATTGTTCATACAAAAAGCTAGACTTTTAGTATACAATCCAACATGCATCTTCCGATTTCATTGAAGCAGCTAGGTGTGCATTAAATCTCCCACCCATTAAGCTCTCAAAGGTAAAATCTATGCCTTATTTTCAAACTCAAATTCCGGCACTGATTGAAGTGTCTCCAAAGTCGGCCCCGCCTTCAATTGATCCCTCTTATAGGGATGATCTAGCCACCAAGGGGGATGACCATTCAGGTTCGGCTCCAGTGTGAGTAGGCTAAGGCATCTTAAATATGCCAACTTCATCTGGATTGTCTTCAGATATAATAAAGCCAGTTATGAAAATCTTAACAACTCCACTATCATGTTCGTTGAATTTTGAGATTGAGTCCTCTACGGCATTGGATGCTCAAATTGATTTGGAAGATGGCATAGCTAAAGCGTTTGTTAAATTGGATGCGATCCTTCGATCACCTGGTTTTTCACCTTCACCTTCCCTTACTATGGATGGTTTTCATACTAAGACAACAGAGCGCACACCATCTAATTTTTGTCATAAGATTTTAACTCCGGGCGTAGTCCATGTTGAAACTGAGCTCGCTCTCACTGACTATACGGAACTTCCTTCTAGGGAGGATCCACTTTTTCGCAGTGTTATTTAGAAATGAGGAAGGCAGAAAAATGATTTTATCAGCCCACTGCTTAGCCTAACACTCATCTTCAAGCCAAGCTCAACACTCCAAACCTGAATCCGCATGAGCTTATAAATATTCCAGCCGCCATTAAATAGAGAGAAGAATCAGATGATATTGATTGATTTTAAATGAATTATGGGGCTGACTGTTTCACTTCCTTACATGACTTGGTCATTTCTTTAAACATCTTGTAATTTTCTTCCCCTTCCCCCTTCTTGTTTTCATTTGACTCTTTTAACAATATCACTTATTAGTTAAATGAGTATTAACAAATAAAATTTTTTAAATTAGATTTTAAATAATTTAAGGTAAATATAATTTTTTTATCTATTAACTTTTCTCAATTTTGAAATTGGTCCATTGGTTTCAGCCTTTTTGAAATTAGTCCATTAACTTTACGAGATTCGACAAAATAATCCTCTTACTGGCTAAAGAGGGTTTTTCAACAGGTAAATCTGACGTTTAATTTTTTATTTATTTTTTAAATGATGAAAACGTGGATTAAAAGGTTGAAAATGGTCCCCAAATTCCTTAAAGCGAACAAACTCCAATGTTTCCGCTGTGCTGAGCGAAATTCAGCCGTCGTCGTATTCTATGGTAGAGCTCACCCTCTCCTTCTTCACTTCGATATTACTAATTGGCTTTATTTTCACCCCATTCAATGTCTTCTCTTCTTTCATCTCCCTTGCTCGAAACACCATTTTTATGGAGGTTATCGTTCCATACTTAAGCAATCTCTCCTCCTATAGAGAGTGGTGCCATCAATGGACACTTGAGTATACTCAAATTGGATTCTTATTTGTTGGCCGGTTAAGTTTTCAATTCATGTCGTTTGCAGCCGATTAAAGACTCTAAGATACAATTCTTCTTCTTTCAAATCCACAATCGCAGATTCTCTTTCCCTCTTAGCAAACTGCGCACGACTTTCATGATTCGGCGAGACGACGTTGAAATGCTCTTATAGTTGGTCATGAGATGGTGGCCAGAAATGCAAATCATGGCGTTCATGATGACTTTCATGATGGTGATTGGATCTTATGGTCTACGTAATTTGTTCAGGTTCTATGCACATCTAACGCAATAAAAAAAATTACCTTTCACCGAAGACTGGTGGAAAAGTCTGAATAGTAGTAGAAATGACCTCTTGATCTTCTACTGTATTCTTATGCCTCGTATAGACGTCGTGTGGGCGACGATCCTATAGGCGATCTCAATCCTCAGTCTCCCTTACTTTCTCACGTTTTTCTTTTCTGATGAGAAATCTGATTTCTCACGATTTTAGGAAAATAGGCATGTAAGTCTATACTTAAAACTTCAGTAAAGGCTTATTTATAGGCTACAATAGTGACCAGGAAGAGAAATTAAGGTTGGGCCTCCCATTGGACTTAAGCATCCAAATTTAGCCCAAAACTTATACTTAAGCTCAATAATAATAATTCAGTCCACTAAAAAATTATTATTGCACTGCTACCCTAAACTGCTACCCTAAACTCAAATTACGTTATTGGCTCCTTCTTATTATGAGCCAATTTAACTCCTCGTGTTTAAGATATACAATTCCTATTAATTAAATGAGTTACTGACAACTCAATTAATTAATCTCTAATCAAATAGTAGTACCACTCAACCTTATTATCTTGCCAGAACAAATCCACTAGCAAGGTTTACATGATAATTCTTATGAGCTCCTCAAGGGGACATCATCAGCCTAATTATAAGGACACAGATTCCTTCTACAATCAATAGTACACCATACAGATAGTACTATCTCCCAACTCACCGAGCATATTTTAATAATTAAATCTCACCCATTGGTGAATCAAAGAAATAAATATTGAATTATGTGTCGATGTTATTGTCTAGGGATTAAAAGTACGAACATCCATAATAACTGAGGTCTAGTTCTCTTATATAGTAAGTGTAGACAGCGAAAATTAATCCTCCATTGATGATGATATAATGTGGCTGTTTGATAAAGAATGGGGATTATCGTCACTAATCTAACATAAAAATAAAGGGATGACTCAAGATTTCCTCCCGGCTTATTATGCCTTTGGGAGGAAAAAATGTAGTGTGTATTCCTAAAGGATGGAACTCCTTATAATATGCGTGGCTTTCGTCATCCGTATACGAAGATCTTTTGACTGGTCACATCACATTTATTACAAATATTGTAGACATTAAATGCGTAGTCTCATGAGGCTATTAAAAATATACGTTTTAGTATATCCCCTACTTGTGTATCTTAGGGGATATCCAAATAGTTCCTAGCCTTGTCAGTGCAAGTGGTCAAGTGGGATGGGTAAAGGAAGAGGCGGTCGGTACGTTTGAGCCGAGCGCTTGAGTAGATGCGTTCGGCTACCCCACTGTGGAGGACCCCTCATTCGTAGCTTGAAAATTGCATTTGGGAAAAGAAGTGCCTTAGGGCCTAATTGTATGCGGCCCATACCCTTCTTTGGTGGCCCAGCATAATGGGCCCAACCACATTAGCCCCCAGGCTTCAGCTTCGCGAGGGTTAGGCGAGTGGAGGTGAGGCCTATTCTCATAGCGCGTGCGTCTTTATCGCCCCAGTTTTGACTTCCAAATTTCTCCTATTCCTGACAAGATGTTTCAAGATCCAGGTTGCATATTCAAGGCGCCGCCTAATCATTGCATCGATTAAATAATGGGCCTTGCCTTTATCATTTTCTGAGAAGGGTCGTGTCGATTAATTGGGGTTGGGTTAGTATATAAGAATTCTCTTCTGCTTTAGAAACCCCTACTTTTTCCTTCGCTTTTTCCCTATTTCCTTTTTTCTCATTATTCTCTTCTTTCGGCGACCCAGCGTATGAAGAGTGGTGGTCATTTCGATTCTGGCTATCAAGTGAGTCCAAGACGGGCTGTGAGTGGAGGAGAAGGGGTCTCAGAGTCCCTAGAGAGAGAGCTTATTAGGAGTTGTGCGGGGAAGGAGAGGTTTCTTCTTCTTTACAGTGCCTCTCGGTCATGTCCCGCTCTTCGCCGTCTGTTCTTCTTCCGTCAATGGAAGACGTCCCAGATCTATCAAATATTTGAGCCTGCATTGGATCGCATGATGGGGCTCATAATGACATGAAGGCCCATCATCAGGATAGCTCGACACCTCTCGCCAAATTTGAGGAGCAGGCCCTAAAATATGATTCTACGGGAATGAGGTTCGTGAGGCCCATTTTCAGTGACCGAGCGAGCAAGCCGTCAGAGTTGTTTGTGGCGATGAATGGTTCAATATTGAAGCTAGGGTTTTGCTTGCCACTTCATCCTAGCTTGGGCCACTTGCTCCATTATTGGAACTTAGCTCCAGCCCAATTGATCCCGAACGCGTGGGTAAACGTGATTGGGCTTATACTCCTCTTTCGCGAGAAAGGTTATCGCCACTTATCCCTGAAGGAAATCATGCATTTGTGTTGTCCTTTAGAGGAGCCTTCTGCAAAGGGGCTCCATCGTCTCAATCCTAAAAACGGGATGTCTCTTTCAGGAAAATCTACTTTCATCAAGCATTGGAAGGAATGGTATTTCTGGGCGGCTGGACAATGGAAGCTAGCCCAGATAAAGGTCCCTTCTGCCTTCCAGATTATCTGTACACGTGAGTGTCTTGCTTTTGTGCTATTCCCCCTTCTTCTTTTTATTGGGACGCGGTGTTATAATTTATTTATTCTCCTTGTTCTCTTTTTCCAAATAGAGACAAGTATGCGGAGTCCCCTCTCTAAGAGATTTCTCGAGCTCATCGAGGTTATCAGTAAAATGAGTCGGCAGGAGAGGAGTATCGACATAATTACCGATGAGCTTCTTATCAAGCACGGGCTCATGATAGATCCGCACGCGCCCGCACCTTTGCCGACAGTAACCGTGGCTACCTACCCCGAGACCATTACCGGATTGCCGGGAGCCTCAATTGCTACCCTGGATCTTCCAGTCGAGTTAGCAGTGGGGCCAGGTGAGTCTTCTTTTCCCATTGGACCTTAGGTTTTCCAACCGGGCTCTTTAGTGGAGTTCGTGGAGGTGGATGACACCTCGCCTGTAGAGTCGAGCCCCCAGGCTCCGCCAGTGAATGTTTGTGTACCTGGCCATGAAGCAGACTCGGATGCTACTCAGACTAGTGTTGAGGCCGTTCGGCAGGATCTGGGCAAAGACACCCTCGAGCCTTTTGGCCAAGAGGGTTTTGGTGACGCGGCCGACGGTCATGAGGGAAAGAGGATGAGAACTCCTTCTGCCTGATTCCGGTGGCTTGATGCGCTTTTTCTTTGCATGTAAAATTAATTCCCAAGTATTAAGGATAACAGTTGCAGCTTAAGCAAGAGACAAAGTTAAATATCGAACCCAAAGGATGGCGTATTATCAATATAATTAAAAACTAAATTAATTAAGACGAAAGACAATTAAGTTTGAGGTTTGATTATCAACTACTAAACAATTAATTAAAATAATAAATAAAATAAATAACACTGGAAGAATACGAAAGTGGCTCTAGAATGGAGAATATGTAGCTCTAAGGTAATCCAGTTTTACTACTTATCTTCCATCTCAAGTGCAGGCCGACTCTGCCTTGTGGATTATGGATGCATTACTAGCAAATTTACTCTATAGACAAAAGTAAATATGCGTGTAACACGTATGAATAACCTTGGAGCAAGAGACGTAATTTCACCCCCCTTTCTAGGTACTATCAGCATCAATTATTTCCCACGTCTGAAATCTAACCCGATATGATCTCCATTTATAGGTACTATAAAATTACCCTATTTATCCTGCTTACTAACCTGAATTCAATTCAATTAATAAACATTCATATATAATAGTTCTAATGAAGCTTCGGAGTCCCCTCATTTAGAATAATAACATGGAATACTGTTCAGCGGTGAACGCACTCAATCTATAACCAAGATATATATTCAGACTCTATATACCAATTGAAGATGCACAAAATGACTGTGAATATGGACTAAGAAAGCACAATTATATATAAAATCAATCCACAAATAGTATTATACGGAGGACACACAAGAGAGTTTAATTAATTCATAAAACATTCAAAACAATCATGGGGGTTGGATAGATCTGACCCATATGTTGCGAAGAACAATCATGGGGGTTGGATAGATCTTACCCATATGTCTGGAAAATACAAGATAAATTAGAAAACGAATAAAACCCTAGATATGGGAGTCGTCGCGTCCTTCTCCGTCTTGAATCCTCCTCTTAGTTCTCCCCCTGATTCCACAGACAAATCTTCACAGTGATGGATGGATGGATAGAGGAAAGGATGTGGATGATGGTTTGGGTGTGATCCCCCTTGTAGGGTGTAGGATGATTGTGTTGTTATTACTCCCTCTTCCTGGTGTGAACTACATCCCCTTTTATACTTGTAATCTCTCCTTATGGACATTGTCCTTATGGACATTGGATGAGTTTTTTCTTGGAAAACACGAAAATACACGTACTTGGGGTGTAAAAATATAGATCTAGAGCTGTTCAGGCATTTAGTTCGACCACGGGCTTGGTCGAACTAGATCAGGGAGGTCGAACCACTATGTAACACGATTTCAGGTTCCTGGTTCGACCCAAACCAATGGTCGAACCACAAGCTTCTTGGTCGAACCAGCTTGCGCAGTCTTACTATTTCGCGTATAACTTCCACATCCGAGCTATGATTTGAGTGATTCTTATGCTCACGCGATCCTATCTTCCTTGAATTTCTATACATATAAAGAAGTCATAGAAAATCTAACAATTGTATATGTAACAAATCATGCAAAGTGGCACAACTGTTTTGTTCGGTACAGCTTGCGCGACGTCACCATTTTGATCATAACTTTCTCATTTGGATTCCGATTGAGGTGCTTCTTATGCCATAACAATACTCTATTCTGTGGCTTTCTAACTAAGTTTTGCAATTCCATTTTTGAACTTCACATGAATACAGAAAAATTACACAAGATGGACGTTCATTTTTCAGCATTCTAGCACAAGTTCCACCTTTTCTCCAACTTTGCACTTTTCATCCATTTTCCACCTAAAACACAATAAAACACCTCAAGTGCACCTTTTTCTCACATAATTTGAATATATGATTCTTGTACTAATATATAACAACAATTCCCATCAAAAGATGTTAAATTGGACACTAAAACACATATATTTTCATTCTCATCAATCCCCCAAACTTACCCGTTGCTCGTCCCAAGGCTATAAAATAAAAATAAAGAGAGAGAGAGTAAGAAAACTAGCAGGAAAACAAGGACTATACAAATACTCCATTCAAAATACAATTGTCCTCAACTTTAGGTCATGCAACTATTATTACATATAATAATCATTTCATAGCATACATGATAAGACAATCACCACCAATTCAAATGCTCCATTCACATGTTCTCACAGGAAGTATATATCGCTCGCACTCAAGTATAAAAGATGTACACTTATGGGTTAAGGTGTTTACGCTCAGATTCAATTCAAATGCATGCGTAACCATAAGATTGCCAAAAGTCTCAAACTCTCCACCACTAAAAGTATGATTCAACAATGGTATTATAAAGGACTTTTCTTTTAGATGTAATGTTCTTTGGTTAAGGTAGGAATATATGGATAAGTGACTCAAAAATTGTATCAATCAAGTGCGTATTCCATTATGATCTTCCATTCTTCTTACTCACTTCAATTAAGCACAACATCGTCCTCGACTCTTTCACTTTTTTTCTTTACTTTCCAAGCACAACATTTTTCCCTTCTCCTTTTTTTTCTTTTTTCTTTAGGTACCAGTTTCGGCACTACCTCACGCATTCTCTATAGGGTACTGGATTTAAGCACTACCCTAGGGTGTTCGATTCAATAGAGTACTAGATTTAGGCACTACTCCATGTTTTTCTTGTGATGTATTTTCAAGCTCAATCACTGTTTCAAAACCAATTTCATTCCTTCCTAAACTGCTATCAAACTCCATCATCACACTTTGAAAAACCATTAATTCTCATCATGATAGAATCAAGGCTCAAAAAATTCAGTGCACAAAGTGGTTATTTCTCGTAGGCTGCTAAAGAATGAGATTTTTAGGCTCAACAGGGCTAACTACGGATAAACATCAATCGGTAGGGAATTATTTGGCTAAGTGACTTATAAATTCAAGGATGGCCTAAAATCATCTCCCATCATCTACCATACACGTACTTTCAAGTAAGACAAAAAGCAAGTTCTAGAATACACACACAAGAATGATACTCACCAGAAAAAATATCATGTGATTATGTACATGATCAACGAGGCTCAAAATCTCACATGACTTTTTAACAAGTAACAGAGCACTTTTCATGGTAAGCAATATCCCACAAGTACACATAAATCTTGATACCACAATATAACTCAAGTACACTTTCTTTATCAATTTCAAGAGCATATGAGTTCAGGCACAATTTAAAAATAAGCTCACATGGATCACCAAAACTAAAATCTCAATCCTTCAACTCTCATGAATTAAAAGCACACATAAAAATAAGAATAATGAAACGAGGGCACCTGATTTTTCTCCTTCAAAGCCTCAGTGTAGAACTCATCTTGCCACTCTTTTACCTTTTCTATCATTAAAGCTCAAACACACCTCATCATCATAATGGACTCCACACACTAGACACACTAACACAACACACTAAATATTAGGTAAGTTGCAAAAAATCGTTTTACCAACACCGTTTAAAATATTAATATGCCACAAAAATCAACCTCCTAACAAATAAACAACCAACGAAAGGAAAAATTATACCCTTGGTGCTCATAAGATGAGGTAAGTACATCACACCCTCCCCAAACTTAGTAAAACTGTAAGTCAAAACTAAGTTTGAAAAGAGATGTAATTGTCGAAACGTGAGCACTTTAAATATAATAACTCCTCACTCACAAAAAAGAAATAACTCCTCAGCTCAACTTTCTTAGTCACGAAAATAAGATCCTCAGAATTTCCATCCTCCCATGGCTGTCTAGACACCTCCTTGTCAATCTTTCACTCAAATTTAGAGTCATCTATCCTATTAAAATCAAGATTAAACAAGTTAGAAATCACATCTATGCTCTTGCATGATTGAGTCTCCATGGGCATCTTCATTGCATGATCAAGAGAGAAAACCACGTCTTCATTATCCATCTGCAGTCTAAGCTTATTGGCTCTCAACCTCTTTGCTCTTTCCCATTTTTTCCACTATAAGCTCAGTATTCTGACTATGTGATGGTACTGGAGTAGCATTAACATCAGATAAAGCATTATGAGCGAAAAATGGTACCGGACAAGATGGTTCGACCAAGGTTCGACCATGAGTGCTTGTCGAACTAGGTGTGTAGTGGTCGAACTGCACTTCAGAAAGTATGTCATTTCCCATACAGGCTGCTTCGACTTGGTTCGACCTTCCGGGTTGGTTGAACCAGGGCTATATTGGTCGAACCTTTCATCAGAAAGTCAGAGTCTCTCGTACAGGCTGGTTCGACCATGGTTCAACTAAGGGGTTTGGTCGAACCATGTATGTCATTGTTGAATCGTGTATCAGAAAGCTCCGAAGAATGCCCAAGTGCTTAGTTCGACTTAATCGAACTGGTTCGACCTATGGTTCTGGTCGAACCATGGTCGAATCGAGCTCCTTAAACTTCATAATCTGTGTTTTGCATCATTGGTCCCTCATACTTCGTTCCAGACCTTAACATGATGGCTTTACACTCTTTTGGGTTTGTTGTGCCTTGAGACGGGAATAATTCTTTCTCCAACGTTTGCGTCAGTTGATTCACATTCCCGACCATTTGCCCCATCATCAAAGCAAGGTCCTTTATCTACTTAGATAAATCTGCATGATTAGAGTTCATAGTAGCTTCAAGATGATCAACCCTTGCATCATTCTTAGCCATGTATCGATTGAAGGTATCTTCAACACTCCTCACTTCGTGCTGCTTCAGACCAGGTCCTCCCTTTGTGTCAACTTTATAATCTGATTCTACTGGGACTCTAGTAGCTTGTTGATGTTAGCTAGACTAGAGACGATCTCATCTTTCCTATTTGGCTTCTCCACTTGATGTTCAACCTGGGCTACCTTGCCCACTACATAAGATCCTCTTACTCTCTCTGTAAGCCAGTCACGTGAATTCATAGAGATGTTTTCAAACAACTTTTCTGCTTCAAGTGTTGTTTTAGATAACATCGCTCCTCCTGATGATGCATCAATAAGAACACACGACTCACAATCCAATCCATAGTAGAAGATACTTATGTATTGAGCCTTAGACATCCCATGTTGTGGGCACCTCCTGAGCATGTCTTTAAACCTATCCCACGCCGCATGGAATTTCTCACCCTGATTCATAACAAATTGGGTGATGTCTTGCTTCATTCTTAAGATCCTCGAGGGTGGCATGTATCTCTCCAAGAACTTCTGCTGCAATTGGTCCCATGTAGTGCAATATGTGGCATTAAGAATCTCATACCAATCTTCTGCTCTATCAATATAGAGAACTTGAATAGGGCGATCCGTCTAGCAAGATCATTAGCTCAAGAATCCTTTTGAGTGATTGCATAACCAAGGAATCTTTTGAGATGCTGATATGGATCTTCAAAACAACCTCCAGAAAAGAGAATCTTTTCCACCATGCCGATAAAAGCGGGATGTATCTCAAAATTATCACCTTTCACCCTGGCTCCTATCAAACCCATGTTACCAATCCCATTATACATGAGAATTTTGCGGATTGCAATATTATCCAGATTCTGCCTTGCTCCGGACATGTTAAGCTCAGTGTGTTTTTCCTTCCTCTCCTTTTCCTAGTGCACAAGTACCTCAGAAAAATTTAAGGTTAGATAGAATTAAATAATCACAAATAAAGGTCTTAATCAAACTAGAAATAATAAACTAACAATAGCAGTTGTCCCTGGCAACGGCGCCAAAAACTTGATGTGTGTTTTCTTTGAACGCAAAATTAATCCCTAAGTATTAAGGATATCAGTTGCAGCTTAAGCAAGTGACCAAGTTAAATATCAAACCCAAAGGATGGTGTATTATCAATTTAATTATTAACTAAATTAATTAAGACGAAAGACAATTAAGTTTGAGGTTTGATTATCAACTACTAAATAATTAATTAAAATAACAAATAAAATAAATAATACTGAAAGAATACAAAAGTGGCTCAAGAATGGAGAATAGGTAGCTCTAAGGTAATCCAATTTTACTAAACTTCCCTATTAACTGCAGACCGACTCTACCTTGTGGACTATGGATGCATCACTAAACCATTCAAATCTACTCTATAGACACAAGTAAATATGCGTGTAACACGTGTGCATAATCTTGGAGCAAGAGACGTAATTTCACCTCCCTTTCTAGGTACTATCAGTATCAATTATTTCCCACGTCTGGAATCTAACCCGATATGATCTCCCTTTATAGGTACTACAAAATTACCCTCTTTATCCTACTTACTAACCCGAATTTAATTTAATTAATAAACATTCATATATGATAGTTTTAATAAAGTTTCGGAGTCCCCTCACTTAGAATCATAACATGAAATCCTGTTCAGCGGTGAACACACTCAATCTATAACCAAGATTTATATTCAGACTCTATATAGCAATTGAAGATGTACAAAACGACCGTGAATATATATTAAGAACGCACAATCATATATAAAATCAATCCACAAGTAGTGTTGTACGGAGAACACACAAGAGAGTTTAATTAATTCATAAAACCTTCAAAACCTTAGATATACCAAAATGGTTCTAGCCCACGATGTTGCGAAGAATAATCATGGGATTTGGATAGATCTTACCCATATGCCTGGAAAGTACAAAATAAATTAGGAAACGAAAAAAATTCTAGATGCGGGAGTCATCGCGTCCTTCTCCATCTTGAATCGTTCTCTTTGTTCTCCTCTTGATTCCACAGATGAATCTTCACAGTGATGGATGGATGGATGGAGGAAAGGATGTGGATGATGGTTGGGGGTGATCCCCCTTTTGAGGTGCATGATGATTGTGTTGTTGTTACTCCCTCATCTTGGTGTGATCTACATCCCCTTTTATACTTGTAAGCTCTCCTTATGGACATTGGATGGGTTTTTTTCTTGGAAAACATGTAAATACATGCAATTAGAGTGTAAAAATATGGATCTGGAGCTTTTCAGGCATTTGTTTAGACCATGGACTTGGTCGAACCAGATCAGGGAAGTCGAATCACTTTGTAACATGATATCAGGTTCTTGGTTTGACCCGAACCAGTGGTCGAACCACAAGCTTCTTGGTCAAACCAGCTTGCGCAGTCTCATCGTTTCGCGTATAATTTCCACATCCGAGCTCCGATTTGAGTGATTCTTGCACTCACGCAATTCTCTCTTCATTGGCTTTATATAAATATAAAGAACTCACAGAAACTCTAATAATAGAATGTGTAACAAGTCATGCAAAATGGCACAGATGTTCTTTTCGGCACAGCTTGTGCGACGTCACCATTTTGATCATAACTTTCTCATTTGAATTCCTATTGAGGTGTTTCTTATGCCAAAACAATCTTATCTTCTGTGGTTTTCCAACCATGTATCACACTTTAATTTTTGAGCTCCACACGAAAAATAAAAAAATTAAACAATTTGGACGTGTGTTTTTCAGCATTCTAGCACAAGTTGCACCTTTTCTCCAACTTTGAACTTTTGATCATTTTTTCATCTAAAACACAATAATACGCCTCAAGTGCTCCTTTTTCTCACATACATTGAATATAAGATACTTGTACTAATATGTAACAATAATTCCTATCAAAAGATGTTAAATTGGACACTAAAACACACTTATTTTCACTCTCATCATGGCTCCTCTCCGGTGGTGTCAGTTTGGCGGACCGACCATCAATTGCTGATGACTCTTCTCAGCCCCAAAGTAAGAGGGCTCAGGCTGAGAGTTTGAGTCTCTTCACCGGTGGGGCCCTCCCCATGGTTCCTTCGACCGAGACCCCCTACTTGGGTTTTAAGGATGGAGCCTCTTCTGTAGAAGTTCGTCTGGGGGGGACATCGATGACCTAGTTTACTCTGTCGCCAGCAACCAGTCTAGAGCCTTGATTTATTTGAGTCAAGCATTTTCTCTGTTGGCCCAGAGGAATCAGGAGGTAGCGCAGTTGTTCGCTCGTGGTCGCGAGCGTGAAGCGGAGTTGGTTTAGGCGAGGAGAATGCGGAGTTAGTAGAGCAGAGATACTCAGAATGCCTAAAAACCGAAAGGGAAGAGTTAGCTCAATAGTGTGCGGCTCTAGAGATAGCCCTAGAGGCGATTAAGGGGGAGTTGAAGTTAGCTAAGGAGAGGCAGCGTCCCCGCGAAGTGGAGCTTAAGGCCACCGAAGAAGCACTAAAGGGTTCGAAAGAGAAATGCGAGCTCCTAACTTAGGATTTGACCGTCGTCAGGGGGCAGCTCGTTGAATGTCATAGGGAGTTGGCACTAAGGAATCCGAGGTGGTCGCTCTCAGCAGTAGGTATAATGCTGATTTCACGACCTTAATCAATTCTGAGAGGAAGGTAGCCGGTATAATAGGCTTTGCCAAAGCGTTGGCTCCTTCAGCTCGGCTGGTGAATGTGGGTGGGGTGCCGGGCCTCTTTGAAATTTTTTGTCAAATGTTGCGAACTCGGATAGCCGCGTCTGGACTGCCGGCAGGCATTGACTGGGAATAAGAGGGGATGAATCTGGCTCCATTAGGATATGTGTCCGATTTCTTTCCTATTCTTGTCTTCGCTACTCGGACCGTCTCTCAGAATTCGATGGCATCGACTTTGGGGGTAGCTCCTCGTGGACCGACTCTTCCCCTGATTGGCTTGGCAGCGGGAGTTAGGTTTTTAGGATAATAACAATGTTACTTTCTATTTTAAATTTCTAGTCGGTTTGTATTTTGTTCTTCAATGAAAATGATTGCCATAAACAGTAGTTTCTGACACGCATTAATGCGTTTGATTTCTCGATATTCTTGTCGCCACTTTTTTTTTGAATTGTCACATCAGTTATCATTAACTTTTGCCTTAGCGCTTTGATTGTGTCCACATGTAATGATCCAATGGTTCTAGTTCTAATTTTGGATGGACGCTTCGAATTCTGGGGGGAACAGTTATTCCTCATCCTTCTATAAAAGGGTTGGCCATGAAACTAGAGAGGCCACACATACCATTTCTCTCCCTTTTACAGTTTCTTCTCTTTTTTCCTTTCCTCCTGAAAACTTTTCGACATGGCTATTATTTTGTCTTTGAGGGTGCTTATGTTTTTTTATCCTTGGTGGCTTTTCCTGCCACTTTTGGCTGTGGACTCGAGATCTTCCCAAGACTTTAGCGGTTATGAGGAGGAGGAGGCCAGTAATGCTAGGGCTCCTCCGGTGACTCATAGCGGCCACCATTTTATTCCTCCACCGCCATGCTATAAACTTCCTCGCGATTCTACACCACTTATGGAGGGGACATCACGCTGTTGTGTGGTGCTCAAAACCGAAGGCCAGGCCTCCCAGTCGTTTGTGTATCTAGAAGACTCTGCCGATCCTGGTAGATTTAGTTGTCCTTCCGATCGAGGTCGCGCTGTGACCAATTCTACCATGAAGGGCTATGCTTCTAGCATGAGGGAGGAGGACATGGAGAATGCCTTCAACTTTTATAGTTACCCTGGGATAGGGTTTGCGACTCCAGGCCATCGAGAGCGACCTTTGAAGGACGCTCCCGGGCACGCCGCCTTTAATACAGGGATATTCGATGCCGGCGTGCGACTTCCACTAGCTCAGACTCTGGCTCGGGTGTTAGTAGCTTGGGGCTTAGCTCCAATGCAGTTGATATCTTCTGCTTGGGCTAGTTTGGTTGGCCTTCTGGTGCTTCTCCAAGAGAGCAGATATTCGTCCCCCACATCCATCGATATTTATTACGTATACATGTATGTTCGTGATCCTTGGTGACAAGGGTAGTATTATTTGCAAGTGCAGTGGGGCGTGTGTCCTATCTTTAGCTGGAATGATATCGACGGTCAGCACTGGAGGCGTCAATAGTTTTTTGGTTCATGGGTTCGAGTGCTGAGATCGTCTTGGGAATTATCTGCCAGTCCCTTGTACTTTCCAAACTCCAGAATCTAGTAAGTTCTTCTTTCTCAATTGTCGGCCTATCAGCACATTCTTATGGTTCTGATCTCATTTAATACTCCTCTTATTGCTAGCTCCTGTTCATCCGACCAAGGAAGAGTTGACCTTGCGACGTGTCGCATCTCTTATCTGATACTTGACTTTCTAATGCCAACCTATTTTAAGATCTTACTCGGGCTCTTCTGGTAAGCTTTGTCGGGAGGGTAAGTGATAATTTCACCTCTTGGGACTCCGCTCTTGACGAGTATTTTCTAATAAGGCTGTATCCCCTTCCGTGGCTCGTGACACTTACGAGGAAGCTGGCCCAAGTTCCGTGGCTGCCGAGAATACTTCCATTACTAATGAAGGCAGATAGAGACTTCGTGGCGGTGTTACTATCGCTGTTGAAGAGACTGAGGCGGTCATAGTGAATGAAACCCTGGGTGGAGTCGAGCTGGCCGGTGAGGACTCTTTTGGGGAGGACGATACCGCTCGTACAAGTCAGTTGGACAGGGAGAAGGTGCTGATGGTTGATGAAGAGGCGCAGAAGATTATAGCTTTCGATTCCGCTTTTCGATTAGGCCATGCCACTGGGTAAGGATTGATCCAGTGCAGACTCCTCTTCGCACTGGTCAGCCTCGAGGTCCTTGGGTGGAGGAGGGTGTGTGTGCTAAGACAGGCGGTGTGAGCGGGGAAGTGCCTCAAGTCGCCTTGGAGGATCTGCTACGGTTGCGGAGCATAGGGAAGGCTCGAGCAGCGATTGAGACAGAGTTTGAGTGTTTTTGAGGCCGATTTCATTCCCGTTCATTCCTAGAGTCCTATCCAGACTCGCTAGCTTCAAAGTATGAGTCCCATTGAGATCGAAAATGCTGCCCTAGCCTGTGTTGGCCATGCTCTAACCCTTATGTGTCGCTTTCTCCTATTGATCGAATCTGGTCAGGCCACCCCCCTTGGAATCAGCCTAGTGCTGGGGCCTCCCTTCATGCTGGAGAAGGCCCGGCCACCTCTGAAGTTCAGCATACCATGGTGGCTGAGTAGTTGAACTCCACAACTAATGCCCGATCTGAAGCTTATCGGGAGACGGCCCGGCTGGCTGAGAGTCGAGTTCATCAATTGGAAGCTGCCTGCGAACATGAGAGGAAGCGTGTCGAACAGCTAGAGGCGGAGGTAGCCTGGATGAGAAGCCTTCGTGACTTTTCCAGTAGTGGTACTGATGGCGCTAGTCCAAGTGGTGGAGGCAGGGGATTAGGTAGAGCTGGTGGCTTACATAGTTTACGCTTTCTATTTTCTGTTTTAATGCTTCTGTAGGGTATTTCTGGGTTGTAGCCTTTATAAGGCATATTTTGGACACATTTTGAACTTGCTAATGTTCATTATTGGTAGTTATTAATGTAGCGGGTTGTGGCGTAGCGTGCGTTCTTAAACAATTTATTCGTACTTCATTTATTATGGGCTTCTGTGTGAGACAAGGCTCACATAGCCTCGCCACATTTTCTACAATATGAACATTCGCTGGTGATGTACCGTATCATTAGGCATAGAAACGCTTCATGTTTTGAGCGTTCCATGGGTGCTTAATGCTCTCACCGCCGAGTTCGCTAAGCTCATATGCTCCGTTACCCAGATTCCTTTCTACTATATACGGGCCTTCCCAATTTTCACCAAATACGCCGCCGTCTGACTGACAAATCTTCCTCATTACCAACTCACCATCTGTAAAGTCTCTCCAATGGTCTTTCTTATTATACTGAGCCTCCAGTCTAGACTTTTATATGGCATGTCTTTCTACTGCTTGTAATTGAAGTTCTTCCACTAGATCTAGGTTGTGTTCAAGGGCTTCGGGGTTAGGGTTTTCCTCCTGATAGGATACTCAAAAAGTTGGGTGGGCCACTTTTGTCAGGATGACAGCTTATGTACCATACATTAGGGAGAATGGAGTTTCTCCAGTTGACGTTCTGGTGGTGGTGCAGTATGACCACATGACTCCAGGTAGTTGTGCGGCCCAACTTCCCTTAAGTCATTCCAATCTAGTTTTAAGGGTATGCTTGATCACTTTGTTTACCGCCTCCACTTGCCCATTGGACTGAGGGTAGTATGGTGACGAAAACAATTTCTTAACACCCAAGCCATCACAAAATTATCTTTGGAGTTTCGCCCATTCAAATTGCTTTCCATTATCGGTTACTATAGCGTTCGGCATTCCAAAGCAGTAGATAATATTCTTCCATATGATTCCTATCATGTTGGCCTCGTTGATGGTGGCTAATGCCTCAGCTTCTACCCATTTAGAGAAATAATAGACCGCGACTATTGCGAATTTGACTCCTCCGCCGCCGGGGGGGAATGGTCCGATTAAATCGATCCCCTATTAGGTAAAAGGCCACGATACCACTGTCGCTATTAGCTCAGTAGAGGGGGTTCTGATTAAAGGGGCATATATCTGGCATTGTTTGCATTTTCTGGCATATAATTCACTACAAGAAATTTGGGTTATACCCCCTCATCATATGTGTGGGTAAAATCTATTTTTGTGTGGGCATTACATTTTACCCACACATAAAATAAGTGTAAACATGTGTCACTATAATTGTGTTGATTAATATTTTACTTACACATATAACTTGTGTAGGTAAATCTTTATCTTTTATCCAAACATACATGTGTGGGGAAATATTTTCCATATGTGTGATTATTTTGTGAGAATATATATAAAGAAATGTATATGGTGAGCGAATGTATTGTCTTGTTATTTTATAGTTTTAATTTATCTTATCTTATCTTATATATTTTTGTTCCTTGTAAGATGCATGCGTGAAAGGAAGCTTTAGCCATTTGACTATAAATATATCACTTACTTTTTTTTATAATTTTATATATGTATAGGTAGGATATGTTTCCAAAATAGGCTATTTTATCTAAATATTATTATAATTTAATAATATTTTTCAAGAAATATATTTGTTAATTTGTATTTCTTATTAATTAATTACTTTTTGTCAAATACGGTATCATATTGTCACATGAGATTCTTTTTAGCCACACATAAATTTTATATGTAGCTAAATAATATATTATTAGTCACACAATTTTAATATCTGTGATCATGTGTGGGTATTCTTAATATCTAAAAAAATCCGTAAAATTAAAATGTCACTATTTGTTTTTAGTGACACATTTTAAGTAACACAATTAAGTTGTTACATTACCTACACATAAAATATTATGTGTCACATTTAGCCACACATCTCATGTGTGGGCATTTTATGTGTGGGTATTGGTCGAATTTCTTGTAGTCGCCCGCGTCCTTCCTAAGGGTGGACCAGAAGAAACCCTGTCTTATGACTTTTTGGGCTAATGCTTGTCCTCCTGAATTAATGGTTCCCGCAAATGCCCTCGTGTATGTCCGAGAGGACTTTTGCGGCTTCGTCCTGGGCCAAGCACCCGAGGAGTGGCATCGAGTATCCTCTCTTGTATAACACTTTATCCACTAAGGTGTATCTGGCTGCTCGGAGTCGCAGCCGCTTGGCTTCCAGCTTATCTTCCGGCTCTTTTCCTTCTTCCAAGAAGGCTTTAATGGGGGTTATCCACGTTTCTTCCTTGTCAACCTGTCAGATCATCTTATCACTTGGGGCTTCCTGCCTTATTACACTAACACTTCCTAGTTGTTCGGTATTTTCAAAAGTTGCTAGTCGGGCTAGGGCGTCAACTTGCGTGTTGCGTTGCCTAGGCACTTGTGTATAGTATATGTGGTCAAATTCGGGGATCATCTTGGCAACTAGCTTTCGATATCCCGCGAGCTGTTGATCTTTTGCTTTGTAATCTCCTTTTATTTTGTTGACTATTAACTCGAACCTGATTGCTAGTCGGGCTAGGGCGTCAACTTGCCTTGTTGTTGATTGTAGGGAATCCGAACCTGATTGCCAAGCCAAACACTTCGCTTGTGGGGGCTATGAGGACTACTTCGACTCCAGCCACGTGAGCTATAGCGGATTGAACTCTGCTGGGGCTTGTGCTTTGATTGCCGTTCTAGGAACATATTTGATGTCGAATTAGTTTAGTTCGATGGCCCACTTCATCAATCTCCCTGCAGAATCAGGTTTGAAGAGCACTTGTATTAGTGGGAACGATGTCACTACCTCGATCGGGTGTCTTAGAAAATAAGGCCTTAGCTTTCGCGCACTCATTACCAAAGCATAAGCGATTTTCTCGACAATAGGGTACCTGAGTTCTGCATCTCTGAGCATTTGACTTACATAATATGCGGGCTCTTGTTGCTTCTCCTCTGTTCAGACCAGAACCGCACTCAATGCTGACTCCGACGTAGCTAAATACAAGCGAAGCGTCTCGCCTGGTCATGGCTTTGAGAGAGTTTATTTATTGGCTAAGATAACTTTAGTCCGTCGAAGGCTTTTTTAGCTGCCGGTATCCATTCGAACTTCTCCTTGCGGATGGCGTCGAGGAGAGGCTTGCACTTATCTGAAACCCTGGATAAAAAGCGGCTGAGGGATGCTATATTTCCAGTCAACTTTTGCACTTCTATGGCATGCTTTGGGGGTTTAAGTCCTATATCGCCTTCATCTTATCTATGTTAGCCTTTATGCCACTTTTGCTCACCATGTAGCCAAGGAACTTTCCAGCTGAGACTCCGAAGGTGCACTTTTTCGAGTTCAACTTCATACCGTAGTGGCGTAGGATACCGAATGCTTAGGTCAGGTGATGTACGTGGTCGCTTATCACAACACTTTTGACGAGCATATCATCCATGTAAACTTCCATTGTTTTACCAACTCTTCTTGGAGCATTTTATTAACTAACCTCTAGTATGTGGCCCAGGCATTCTTCAACCCGAACGACATTATTACCCAACAAAGCAGATTTTTCTTGGTGTAGAAGGCCGTCTTTTCTACGTCATCCGGATGCATCGAGATCTGGTGATACCCCGAGTAAGCATCCATGAAGCTCATCAGTTCGTGACCAGCTATTGTATCTACCATTTTGTCGACGTGCTATAGCGAGAAACTATCCTTGGGGCATGCTTTATTGAGATCGGTGAAATCGATGTAGAGCCTCCAGGATTTGTTGGCTTTTGAACAAGGACCGAGTTGGCCACCCATGATGGGAACAAGTCTTCCTTCACAAGGTTGGTTGCTAAGATCTTTCTTGCCTCTATCTCGATGATCTCGTATGTTTCTAGACTGTACTTCCTTTTCTTTTGTTCGACTAGGCGGTACGACGTGTTTACGTTAAGCCGATGGCATACGTGTCTGGGATCTAATCCCCGGCATGTCCACTGGTGTTCAAGCAAATACATCCAAGTTACTCTTCGAGAACTATATTCAAGCTATCCTTTTGGGCTCCTTCATTTGTGACCCGATGTATAATTCTAAGTCGGGTTGCTTGGCTCCACCCTTATGTCTTCGGTTTCTTCGACTGGTTTCTCTCTTTTTCTTTTCCTTTCGGACCTTGGATCCTCATCATTGATTTGGCATGGGTAAGTCTACTTCTTCTGTTCTAAAGGGTCGAAACTTTTTGGCACTCACCGTCTTAGGGTATTCTACTTGTGGTGGGTTGTGTTCCGCAGCAACGTTCGGAGCTTCATTCCTTTGTTCTATCTTGGCCACTAGCAGTTGAAAATACGGGTTGTGATAGCTGAGTCCTTCGGGAATCTTGATGAAGGATCATTCTCTAGGTTTCTTTTAGTCTCCCCTGACAGCGTCGATTCTCCCGTCGGCGATTACAAATTTTAGGCATTGGTGGAGTGTCGAGGGGATGGAAATAAATTGATATATGAATGTTCTTCCCAAAATGCAATTGTAGGGTGATGGAAGATCACTACCTTAAACTCGAGCGTACGCTAGGCTCTTACTATGTGCTTCTCATCCATTATCTGGACTGATATGTCAGTTTGCATTAGGGGAGTCGTAATAGCATTACCGAACCCTCGTATTTTATCAGCACACGAAGTCACTCAATGGTGACTAGATCCTCCAATGGTCTCAAAAGCTTTCTTGAATATAATACTCGTATAAGCGCCCGTGTTTACCAGGTATCGATGCACCTTTACTCCTGAGATGATAGTTGAGATGATCAACGGGTCATTATGGGGAATTCACACCTCAGAAAGATCTTCCTTAGAGAATAATATGTCGGCTTCGTGCATGGGAGGGCGCGGGTATGCCACCAGGACGTGTTGAAATCTATCTAGCTCCCGGAGTTCAGCCTTCCTCTTCCTATGGGATAGAGTGGTTAGGGCTTGCGATGTCTTATGTAATGTTCTTCCATCATGTACACTTCTCGAGGTGGGGAGTAGTCGGTCGCCCGGTACATCCTGTCCCCGTGGGGCAGCGGGTTCTTTTGGGCACACATTCGGTGCATGAGGTAGCTCCCTCCTCATTTTGGGCCTGTTATTAACCTATCTAACTTTCCCTCCTCGAACAACTTTACCAATTCTTCTAATAGATCTTGGCACTTTTTGGTGTCGTGTCCGACGGATTTGTGGTATTTGTAGATTTTTTTCTTGTTCAGATGAGCTGGATCTGCCAGCATCCTTGGCGAAGGGCTATTAAGTTGGCTTCTTGAATTTTGTAGAATATCTCTTTGGGAGTCAACTCGAGCACCTTTATCATTTCCTGTATCTGATCGTCCTTTAGGAACGGTTTGAACGAAGACGGAGTTTAGTAATCCTTGTCTCCCTTCTTTTTCTTCTTCTCCCCCTCTTTGTTTTGGCCTTAAGACTTTTTATATTCTTCAAAGATTTCTTCACTGTGGATGAATGCTTGTTCCAAGGCCATGAAGGTTGCATAATTGGCTGGCAGCTTCTGCTAACAACTATTCCACATTAAGGATCGGGGGAGTAGGGCCGCCGCTGCCAAGATGGTGGTCATTTAGTCTGATATCTATTCTGTATTCGCCCATTGCTCGTTGAAACTCTTCATGAAATCCTTGAGTGATTCCTTCAATCCTTGCCATAGGCAGGCTAACTTCTGTTTTGGTTCATTTTCCTATCCAAGATAGGAAAAATGGGATGAGAAAGACATTGCGAGCTGGGCCCATGAATCGATCGGCAATGATTCGAACCACAAGTGCGCTCTGTCTCCAAAGCTTAAGGGAACATTTTGTAGTGGTCCTCCTCCGAGCTCTCTTGCGCTAGCATCCATCCCACGTACTTGTTAAGGTGTGTTGTTGGGTTGAAGTCGCCGACATATTGGGGGATCTGGGATATTCGGATCTTCTTCAGCGTGGGGGTTGTGACGATTTGATGGGTGAAAAGAGTTCTTTCGGCCTCTGGATTGGGAATATTATGTAGTCCAGCATTATTCTTTCTTTCCATCTCATCAAGTCGCTTCCTCATAGCCTCAAGTTCCGAGTTATGCTGCCATTTGAACTTGGCTAAGGGATCCTTTCCCACACTTTCTCCCGTTTGCTCCCGGCAAGACTTAGCACTTATGCCCCCGATTATGTGTAGGGGCCGTACTGGCAGCAGAGTTAGCTCGGCTAGCGGCTTGCCTCCGTTCGTGTCCTTCATCCACTACCTTCTGAGCCTTGCGCGGCTCTTTCTAGATACCTTTTAGTCCCATCCGCTCGTGTACGACTTTCTGGGTAGAGTCTGGTTATGTTGTTGCTCATTTATTTATTTTGCGGTATTTTCCTCCAGGTCGAACATTAGCTTTCAACTGGCACTCCTTTGTTCGGCTGGTCGCTTTTAAAATACTTTTTACGGAAGTTGATTTCCATTTCATCTTCCTCAAAACTCACGTCCTAATTCTGGATCTCTTTTTTGACAATATGGGGAGGATTGAACATTCCATATTGTTGGCTGGTTGTTCCTCCAGCCTTGCTGGGCGTGGGTTCATCTGGTCCGTTCACCATTTGACCAATGTGATCGGTCCGCGGAATAACCACAAAACTTGCCTAAAATCGAAGGAGCGAAGGGAAACCAAAGCCCTTCCTCTAACACCAAATATGGATAGCGAAAATTAATTCTCCGTTGATGATGTGATAATGTGGCTGTTTAATAAAAAGGGGGATTATTGTCACTAATCTAATATAAAAATAAAGGGATGACTCAAGATTTCCTCCCGGCTTATTATGTCTTTGGTAGGAAAAAATGTAGTGTGTATTCCTTAAGGAGAAAACTCTGTATAATGTGCGTGACTTTCGTCATCTGTATTGAAGATCTTTTGACTGGTCACATAATATTTATTATAAATACTGTAGGCATTAAATGCGTAGTCACATGAGTCAATAAAAAAGATACGTTTTAGGATATTCCCTACTTGCGTATCTTAGGGGATATCCAAATAGTTCCTAGGCTTGTCAATGCAAGTGGTCAAGTGGGGTGGGTAAAGGAAGAGACGGACGGTACTTTTGAGCCGAGCACTTGAGTAGACGTACTCGGCTACCCCACCGTGGAGGACCCCTTATTCGTAGCTCAACAATTGCACTGGGGAAAAAGGCAGTTCCTTTGGGCCTAATTGTATGTGGCCCATATCCTTCTTTGGGGGCCCAGCCTAATGGGCTCTAGCACAGTAAGTATAAATCCAACAACCTCACGCGGTCCTGCTCAGTACTCACAAAGTGCACCTGTGTAATTTTATAGTTAAAACAAACTAATACAAAATCACACTACGACCATACCGATAGATTGACCCTGTCTATCTCGGTTGTGAATGATGAGCATTTTCTAAACACACAAAATTAATTCTCAAGTAGAAGGATATCAATTGTAGTCTCGATAGGTGATCAAGTGATTATCTTACCCAAGAGACGGATTATTATCAATTCAATTATATTCTAAATAACTAAGATTATATTGGCAAATTGGATTTGGTTTGATTACGAAACTAAATAACATATAATTAAGATAGCAAGGTAAATAAACAAGCAATAGTGAAAATTCGGTTGTGATCAAGTAAGTAATAGAGTAGTTCTTCAGGTAATCCAGTTTTACTTATCAATTTCCTTTTCATATGTTATTGTCCGACTCAGCCTTGTAGTTTATGGACAAATCACTAAACCATGCAAGTTTACTCTATAGACACAAGCAAACATGCGTATGACACGTGTTAACATCCTTGGAGCAAGAGATATAATTCACCCCCCTTTCTAGGTACTATCAGTATCAATTATTTTCCGTGCACTTAGTACTCTAACCCGATATGATCTCCCTTTATAGGTACTATGAAGTTATACTCTTTATCCTACTTATTAACCCGAATAAGATTCAATTAACAAGTATCTATATAAGAGAGTTCTAATAAGACTTCGGAATCCCTTCACTTGAAATTATAACATGTAATCCTGCTCAGCGGTGAACACACTCAATCAATAACTAAGAGATGTACTCAGACTCTACATAACAGTTAATGATGCACAAAACGACCGTGAGTATGAATTAAAAAGGCACAATCTTATATAGAATAAACCACAAGTAGTGTTATATGGAGTTTACACATGAAAGTTCAATTAACTCATAAAACTTTCATAACCCTAGAACTACCGGAGCGGTTCTAGGCCATGATTGATCTAGGAACAATCATGGCTAGTTGGTATGATCTTACTTGACTCGCCAGACGAACCTCTCCTCACGATTCCTTCGGATGATGGTAGGGATTTGGTGATGGATGGATGGTGAATTATATCCTTCTTCTCCTGCGAAAGCTCTTCTTTATACTTGTAAACTCTCCTTACGGGCCTTGGATGGGCTTTTTGAGCGAACACATGCACTGAAGGTGTAAAAATACAAATTTAGTATGTTTTCGTACATCAGTTTGACCAAAGAGGTTGGTCGAACTCTCCTAGGCAGGATGAACTCTAGGTCGAATCTGCCTGTAAATCGGTCTCTGATCCTGAATTCGACTAGAGTCCTGGTCGAACCGGATACTTCCATTTCGAACCAATACTGCTTCTCTTCAGGCTTCGAGTTCGACCACGGTTTGACCAAGTGGCTTGATCGAACTCGAATGTCGTGGTCGAATAGCACTCTATCACTCTCAGTTCGACTAGTAGTACTGGTCAAACTCCCTCCTTCTTGGTCGAATTCGACCCCTGCTTGGTCAAATCGCATGCCTGTTTCTTCCTCTTTCCAGATCCGATCACTTCTAACTCGTTTTCCTTCGAAAATCAACTCAAATAACTTTGTAGACACCTGATTCGTGACTTTCCACTATGTATACCGATTCATATCGAATTACAACCATTTAACATACCATAAGTACACGAATCCAGGCTCAAAACTAGTGAATTTACACACTCATCAAACCCCAAACTTACATGTTGCTCGTCCCGAGGCAACGCAATCAAAATATAGAGTAGTGTAAAATTCACCAACTACCTATACAATTCATACTCACACATGCAATTCATCAATCGAACACAAGTATTACTAGCATCATATGCATTATTCATGCAAAACATCACTCAATTACAATACCTTTCGGAGTACAAAATCATTTAGCTCACAAGATAAATATTTACTCTCACTCTCAAGTGTAAAAGATGTACACTTTAACAGGTTAGTGTTTATGCTCATATTCAATCCATACTTCCGCGTAACCATAAGCTTGGTAAGGGTCTCTAAACTCAACTTATAATCAATTCCTTACTAGGATCACAAAGGACTTGCTTTTGGGTTGTAATATTGGCTCTTTGGTAAAGGTAGAAGAATTTAGGTAAAGTGACTAATTCACTAGTAGAGAATTACCTTGGAGTTTTGCTTTTCGTCATACAACTTCATCTGTTTCTCAATCCTCTTCTCATATTCCTCATAGTTTGAATTCTCCTTATTTTTCTTAGCGTCAACATCATCTTTTTTTTCAATGAGCAAGGGTACCAGTTTCAGGCACTACCCTTAAACAAGATTTAACCATACTTCTTTCTTTTTCATACTTCTCAACCAAGCTTCCACCTTTTCATTCTTTCAAGCACTTACGCACCTCAACTCTCTGCTAATGAATATGATATTCAACAAGGCTCAAGTAAAGGTTTAATAAGGTTTTTTTATCAAGGCTTGCCAAAGAAAAAACTTTTAAAGGCTCAAAAGGGCTTACAATGATACATATATTAACAGGTAAGGTAAAATTTTGGCTAAGTGACTCAATTACACAATAATGGCCTAAGATCATGTCCTAGTAATTCATCAACCATAAGTCTCATACAAGACGCCAAGCCAAGTTCTAGAATACGGTTATATGAATGATTCCCTCAAGAATAAATTATCACGAACTAGCATGATTTAAATGGCTCAAATTCTCACATAGGTAAATAGATTCCTAAGTACTTCTCAAAGTAAATAACCAAGATCAATTTCACAATGAATCCACATACTTATCAAGCATACATGCTTCTAATCAATAAAAATTAACACATGTAAAATACGAATGCATCAAACTATTCCAAGAACCCTCATAATAAGACAATCCATACAACTATAACTACCCTCAAGTATCAATCATCATCTCTCAATCTAACATACAATCATTTCAATATGCGTACATGCCACTCACACCACAAATATCCATCCTGTAAAGAGAAAAAGAGAAGGAAGATGAGATGAAACAGACAAAGAACAAAAACCTAGTGCATCCTACTCCTTCGGAGCATCATCATCGCTCGTACCATCTTCGTCATCGCCATCACTCATTTCTGAGCGCAATCGATCCAAATCTCTATGAAGACTGTTTAACTTTCTATCCAACTCACGCTCATGAGCATACATCCTCTCCAATCTCTTATCCATCTCCACATAGTTATTTTGCAGCGTGTTGTACTTTCCATCCAGTGCTGCGTAGTTTGCATTTGCCAATTCTAACTGCCTACTCGTCTCCTAATGGTTCACATTCAGTGTGGCGAATTGCTCATGAATCAATCGAAACTGCTCCTGAAAATAAGCATTAGGACCATCCCACTGTTGATGTGGCACCACTGGAATGGGTCGTGGTGGCATCTCGTGCGGCTGTGAATCTCCCATCTTTGGATCTACCTGATCCTCTCTAAGCTCCTAGTGCTGCTGCGGATGTCGCTATGGCTGAAATCGCCCTTCATCAACAATCCTCTGAAGCTCCTCCATCATCCCCTCAGCGTACTTCTGAGCTACAATCCTCCAATCATCTTTTGTCAAGCAAGTGATGGAGAGAGCAGTGTGCCCTAGTGTGTTCATCAACATGTTCCCTTCATTCCTGATAGTAGTTAACACACTCACATCAAAAGGAAACATGAAAGTAAAGGGCTTCGATCCCCTCGTGAAGATCCAATCTCCATTCCTCAGATGGACGAATCCACCCTTCACACACGTACTCATCACCAAATCGGGATCTTCCAAGATGGGTGAAATACCGGTAAAGTTCATATGATTGTACTCAGCTACCGAAGTGAGCAACCCTCCAATATTCACTCTCTGAAATGGAGAGCACCTGAATCTCCGTAGCTGATTAATTAAGTAAGAGCCCATATTGAACCTCACTCCATTTATCATGCACCAGAGAGCATACAACTCTCCCCTCGCCACACAACTTTCTTCAGAATGAGCGAACAAATTATTGCTCAATATTCTATCCATATACTGGATCACTGGATTCTGAATCAACAAAGCACGAGCACTGCTAGTCTTGTAATCCACATCCTCACCAGAAATCTCTCTCCAGAATCTGTTGCATTGAAATACCCATTCTCATTCTTTGAAATCCCCCTAGGAGTCTAAAACAAGATATTCAAATCCTCCGCTGACCATGTCCTCTTCTCACCTCCGAGCTGGAACGAACACTCATACGGGAGATGGCTCGACCCCTTCTTAACAGTAATCGAACATATTACTTTAGCAGTCACATGGAAATGAGTAGGCTTTTTCAACTCCATGAAGTGACAAATTCCAACTTGATCAAACATCCACTGAACATCATCGCGAATGTGCATAGTAACCATTGCTCCATCATCTTGATACCTTGTTTGAGCAATCTTATCTGACATGTCTCCCCATTTTCTTTGATCTCATGATCCAACAATTCAATTCACATGCTTATTCAACTTCATTCCAATCATCAAGTATGCAATAAGATTAATCAACCACAAGCATGCATTACTACTCAAATTCAAGCAATCCATCATGAAAACTACTCAAACTCAAACAATTTACTCACAATCAAACATGTTTCATCTCACATTCCTCCCAAATTCACATAAACATCAATGTTTGACAACAATTAAACAATCAAAACAATCCCCTCAATCGTTCATATGAATTTGCACACAAGAACTTCAAAATACACCATGAATTCCTATGAAAACTCGTTTAATCAACCTGCCTACTTGCAATCGACAATTAGAACTTCAATCCTAGGGTAATAGAGTTGAGAAAATGTACATTTTTAACCGGCCATGGCTAAAGAATGATCAAGTGTGACAACTCTCAATTTTCACTTCGGAGCCCTCGTTTCACAACCAAATCAGTCCAAAATTGCGAAAACTTGAGTGAAATGTGTGTGTATTATGGTTAAAACTGAGCAAAATCAAGTAATTTTGGAGTTTGGAATGTAGGGTATTCAATTTGGAATGAATTCGGTGGAGGTGGTGTGTGAAGTGCTTGAATGAGGGTGAAAATTGGGTTTAAAATCAACTTACCTGTCCTGGATTCGAACTAACCGCGTGGTCGAATTGGATTATCATTGTCGAATCCCTGGTCGAACTCCCATTCTAGAAAATCCATCATTGCGATTCGACCACCGTTCGACCATGTGCTTTGGTCGAACTCTATAGTCGTGGTTGAACTCGCCTGTTTAGAACTATCAGGTTCGTAATTCGACCTTGATTTGACCAAACTATTTGGTCAAACTGATCACATCTTGGTCAAATCTGCCTGTAAAACTTTCTGATTGCTAGTTCGACTTCATTCTTGGTCGAACCTCTGGTCAAACTCTCCTCTTCTTGGTCGAATCGACCTGTAATGAAGTTTCAAATCTCCAGTTCGACCAGGGCTTCCACTTTCGACCTGCATGTCTAGTCGAACTGACCACTTGATGCTCCAAACTCGAATTATCTTTATCCCCTCCACACTTTAAGCTCAAAAACGAATATTAGGTACCAAAATAGATCAAAATTAGCTCGAGAATCAATCTTAAACTTGATATTCGTGAGTAACTCCGCATATGACCTCAAAAACAACACCAAACACCACAAAACATTAGGCAAATTACAAATAATCTACACACCGCAACCGGTAAAAGTTTTGATATGCCGCAAAAAATCAACTCCCCTACCAAACGTCACAAAGAAAAGATTATACTCTCAGTGCTTTAATGAGGAGGTAAGTACATCACACCTCCCAAACTTAGTAGAAACCATAGTGAAAACCAAGTTTGCAAAGAGATGTAATTACCGATAAGTAAGCACGTCAAATATAAAAATTTCTTAATCACACAAAAGAAATAATAAAACAATAAAACAGGAGGGAAAGCCTCCAACAGGCGCTCATGTTTAACGTCGAAGAGTCCGACGGTACCAATCTAGTGCAAGGTATCCTCAAAGATGATGCAAACATCATCCAACGACTTGTAATGCTTCAATTGATGCCCATTCGCCGCGATAATGTCCCCATCTTTGTCCATAAGCTCAAAACAGCCTCCTCCGCAGGCTATATGGATAATGAACGGCCCCGTCCATTTTAATTTCAATTTTCCTATGAAAAAGTTCAAACGAGAGTTAAAAAATAATACCTCATCACCTTGCTTGAACTCTATGTATGAGAGATTTGAATCATGCCATTTCTTCAGTCTCTCCTTGTAGATCTCCGAGTTCTTTGTAAGCTCGATTTCTAAACTCATCCAATTGATTAATATGAATCACCTCAACTCCTTTTGATCCTTTAAAGACAAGTTCAAACTCCTCAATGCCCCAAAAGCTTTGTGCTGAATCTCTACGGGTAAGTGGCAAGGCTTCCCATAGACTATTAGGTATGGTGACATATCTAACACCATCTTATAAGTAGTCCGGAACCCCCACAAAACATCATCAAGCTACAAAGCCCACTCCTTCCTATTGGTTCTGACTACTTCTCCAAAATTTGATTCACTTGTTGGTTGGAGACTTCAGCTTGTCCATTTGCCTGAGGGTGATAGGGTGTAGTAACCCTATGCTTAACTCCATAATCCTTAAGCACCTTTTCAAGAAATTTGTTGACGAAGTGAGACCCTCCATCACTCACCAATGCTCTAGGAACTCCATAACGGGCAAAGATATGTTTCTTCAAGAAAGATAAAACTGTTAGATTTGTATACTAAAAGCCTTGCTTTTGTATTGAACAATGTTTTAACAATATTATTTGAAATAAGAATCATATGATCAAATATTTTGCATATTATAAATTGTTTATTTATATGTTTGTGCAAAAGTCCATTTACTTTATACTGTAGATAATATGTTGTGAGACAACATGCGGAAGATCATATTATCGATTTCCTTATAAAGTATAAACAGATGCTCACAACCGAGATAGACGGGAACTATCTATCGGGATGGTCGTAGTGTGATTTGGTATAAACAGATGCTCACAGCTGCTGTGCGTAGTGTGTCTGCGGCTGGGAGAAGATTTTCGACAGCGATGGTGACTCTTTACAGCTGGGAGCTGCACGATGGCTGGCTAACGGCGACTCTGATTGGCTGACGGGACTGCCGCCTACAGCAACGGGGCCAAGATGCACCGCTGGGATCTGTTGGTGGCTGCCAGTGGTGATTCCATTTGAAGGTTGTGGCTGGGAGAAAAATTATGGCAGCAGATGTGATTCTCCTTGCTGGGCAATTTTTTAATTAAAGTGCTTGTTGGGCCCTTGTTCTTATTGCTGATTGGTCCCAATTTTTTTATTGCTGCTTAATTAATTGTGGGTTTGTAGTTGGGCCATAATTTTAAATGGGTTGTATGTTTATTCATCTAGTAAATGGCTGGCTAAGTGGGCTTGATTATTTTTTAATGGGCTGCTCATTTTATGCTATTGATGTTTGGATAGACGGGGTCCATTTATTTGTTCCAATTTTTATGCAATTAATTTTTTATATATAACTGTTTTAATTGTTTTACTTGACAATTAATTGTTATATATGTGGCATGTTCTATGTAATTTATTTAATTTTAAATTACTTTTAATAGAAGCATGCTAGGATGTATATTTTATTATGAAATATTATATGCATGTTAAATAAAAAACCTCAGTGTTTAAATAACTAAGTGAGAGAGGGGATTGGTAAATAAATTCCCATGGCCTCCATTATTGGTTTGTAAGTGATGTAAGTAAGCTTGCGCGTTGGCATTAGAGCCTTCTTCCCCATCGGATGAGTTTATTCACGGATCACTGGTACAAACTTCTTTAAGGTGACTGTAGGAAATTATCCCAGTGCGTGTGTACTTCTCTATCTGTAAGGCACATAAGCTTGCGCAATGGAATTGGGGTCAAATAATGATGTACACTGAAATGCAAATAATTAGTATCCTCCCCATCGGAGTCACTGCTGTTATTTGCATGACTAAAGAAAACCAACTATTAATTATTTTGTCATAAAGATAGGTTGACAAATGAGATTATTGGGTAAAACCTTCTCTTGTAAATGTTCGGGTTTGTATACGTCCACACTATCGTGGCATGAAAATTCACGGGGCTTGAGATGTTGGTGAATGTTATTTTATATTGTTTTGAGGGATTCAATATAAATTGATAAATTCGAATTGTTTGATCTGTTTAATTATTTATGATTCTCAGGATTTTAATATGACACTCAACTCACTTTCTGTTATACTTGAAGAGCATAAACTTACTGGCACTAACTATGTTGACTGGAAGCAAAACATGGACATTGTATTAACTGCTAAAGATTATGTCTTTGCACTTTCTGAGGAATATCCTCCGGCACCTACTGATGCCTCTACCGAAGAGCAAAGAAATGCTTATAATAGGTGGGTCAAGGCTGATAGGATGGCTAAATGCTACATTTTGGCGTCTATGTCAAATGTGCTTCAGACTCAACATCAAGTCATGGAGACCGCCTATGATATGATGCATAATCTTAGGGAACTCTTCGGACATCAGAGTCGTCCTGCTAGGTCGAAGGGCATGTCGGTCTTGATGAACACCAAAATGGCTGAGGGCACTCCCGTAAGGGAACATGTCCTTAGGATGATGGGCTAACTCAATGAGTTGGAAGTTCTTGGAGCTAAAATCGATGGGGAAACCCAGGTCGATATCATAATCTAAAGCTTACCTAGGAGTTTTGAGCAGTTCCGCCTGAACTATAGTATGAACATCACATGTACACGTTGGCGGAACTTCTGACAGAACTTGTGGCGGTAGAAGAACTGTTTGTAGACCTCCTCAGGTTCATGTTGCTGAAAATGCTGCCCATCCTAGGCCGAAGGGCGGTAGGAAGAAAAAGAAGCAAGGAAATTCAGCACCGGTGAACCAAGTGAAAGCAAAGACTGGTGCGGTCAAGAAGCCTAAAGGCAAGTACTTAAAATGCAAGCAGCCGTGACACTACAAGGCAGACTGCCCTCTTCTGAAGGGGAACAGGAATGGTAAGTCTTATATACTAGTTGTTGAATCATGTTTAGCGGCTGTATCTGCTGACACTTGGTGTGTAGATACGGGAGCCACTGACCATGTCTGCAATTCTTTGCAGGGGTTCCACCAAACCCAACAGCTCAGTGATGGAGAGATTACCATACTCATGGGGAATGCTACAAGAGTAGCAGCTGTCGCAGTGGGAGACGTTTATTTATTTTTCAATAAAAGTAAAACTCTTATTTTGAGGAATTGTCTTTATGTACCGCATTTTAGAAAGAATTTAATTTCAGTTTCTAAATTGTTTATGGATGGATATTTTGTTTCTTTTAATGACAAGGTTATTATAAGGAAAGATAGAATTATTATCTGTGATGGTACATTGATAGATAATTTGTATACTCTTAATCCAATTTCTCCCACAATGCAACAAATTGAAACGAATGATACATCTACTAATAAGAGAAATGAACCTTCTAAAATGAACCAAACATATCTTTGGCATCTAAGACTGGGTCACATTAACTTAAGTAGTATTCAAAGGTTGATAGCTGATGGACCTCGGAGTTCATTAGTAGTGAAAAATTATCCAACTTGCGAATCCTGTTTGGAAGGAAAAATGACTAAAAGGCCTTTTAAGGCAAAGGGGTATAGAGCTAAAGATTTGTTGGAATTGGTTCATTCCGATTTATGTGGTCCTATGTCTGTCCAGGCAAGAGGGGTTTTTGAATATTTCGTCACTTTCATTGACGATTATTCAAGATAAGGATATATTTATTTGATGCGTCGCAAGTCTGAATGCTTTGATAAATTCAAAGAATACAAGGCTGATGTGGAAAAGCAACTTGGTAAATATATCAAAAGACTATGATCTGATCGTGGTGGTGAATACCTATTGGGAGAGTTTAAGAATTATTTATCAGAAAATGGATTGAATCCCAATTGTCTGCACCGGGCAAACCCTAGCAGAATGGTGTAGTGGAAAGAAGGAATAGGACTCTTATGGAAATGGTAAGATCAATGATGAGTTATTCGGAATTACCAAATTTGTTTTGGGGACATGCCTTAGAAACAGCGGCTTACATTCTAAACTTAGTACCTTCTAAATAAGTAGCCTCCACACCCACAGAACTGTGGACCGGGCGCAAGCCTAGTCTGAAACATGTTCGAATTTGGGATGCTCCGGCACACGTGTTAAAGGAAGATGCTGATAAGTTAGAATCACGTACTGATGTTTTTCTGTTTATAGGGTATCCTAGAGGAACGAAGGGTGGTTTATTTTATAGTCTCAAGGACCAAAAGGTGATCGTGAGCACGAACGCCAGATTTTTGGAAGAGGATTCACAAACCCATGAGTAAAATTGTTCTAGAGGAAGTTATAGGGGAAACACCAAATATAATACCAACTGTACAAGAAGATATACCACAGGATACTACACCGTGTGTTACACCTAATACACAATTGCCTGCGGAGCCTCGTCGTAGTGGGAGGGTTGTCAGACAACCGGATAGATTCATGGGATTGGGAGAGTCATCTGACTTAGTCCCGGGTGAACATGAAATTGACCCATGGAATTACAACGAGGCACTGCAAGATAAAGATCCTCAATTATGGTAAAACGCAATGAAATCTGAGATAGAATCCATGTATTCTAATCAAGTCTGGGAGTTTGTAGAACCACCCAATGATGTAAAAGCTATTGGATGCAAGTGGATCTATAAGAGAAAAAGGGGATCTGACGGTAAGGTGGAAACCTTTAAAGCAAGGCTTGTGGCTAAAGGATATACTCAGAAAGAAGGAATCGATTATGAGGAAACCTTCTCGCCTGTTGCCATGCTTAAGTCAATCCGGATTCTTTTGTCTATTGTTGCTCATATGGATTATGAGGTATGGCAAATGGATGTCAAGACAGCTTTCCTTAATGGAAGTCTTGAGGAAAACATCTATATGAAGCAACCAGAAGGATTCATTGCAAAGGGCGAAGAGCATCTTGTGTGCAAGCTTAAAAGGTCCATATATGGATTGAAACAAGCTTCAAGAACATGAAACATCCGGTTTGATGAAGTAATCCAGTCATATGGATTTATTCAATGTCCGGATGAATCATGTGTGTACAAGAAGTGTGACGGAAACGTAGTGGTATTTTTTGTACTATACGTGGATGATATTCTGCTCATTGGAAACAATATAAAAGTATTATCGGACGTAAGGGTATGGCTGTCCAGGCAGTTTGAGATGAAGGACTTAGGAGAAGCTGGTCACATTCTTGGGATCAAATTAATAAGGGATCGCAAGAAAAGAATGTTATGTTTATCCCAAGCTTCGTATATTGATACAATCCTGACTCGTTTTAGCATGCAAGATTCCAAGAAAGGTTTTCTACCTTTCAGACATGGAATACCTCTATCTAAGGAGATGTGTCCTAAACACAACAAGAAATAGAGGCAATGAAGCTGGTCCCTTATGCTTCGGCAGTAGGAAGCCTCATGTATGCTATGCTATGTACGAGACTGGATATCTGTTATGTTGTGGGCATGGTCAGTAGGTATCAAAGTAATCTAGGACAAGGACATTGGACTGCGGTAAAGCATATTTTGAAGTACCTGCGAAGGACTAGGGATTATGTGCTAGTTTACCCGGCAGATACTTTGTTACCTTTGGGTTATACTGATTTGGATTTCCAGTCAGATAGGGATGCTAGTAAATCCACCTCGGGTTATGTGTATACTCTTGGAGGATGAGCCATTATATGGAGGAGTGTGAAGCAGAAATGCGTCGCGGACTCTACCATGGAAGCTGAATATGTAGCTGCCTCTGAGGCAGCTAAAGAAGCAGTATGGCTCAGGAACTTCTTAATGGACTTGGATGTGATTCCTGGTTTGCCCAAAGCGATCACAATTTATTGTGATAAAGTGGTGCAGTAGCGAACTCGAAGGAACCACGAGCCCATAAGGCGAGTAAACACATTGAACGCAAGTACCACCTGATACGAGACATCATTAAAAGAGGGGAGGTCATTGTCTCTAAAATTGCATCGGAGGATAACCTGGATGATCCTTTTACTAAGAGCCTTCCAGCGAAAGCGTTCGATGGGCATGTAGAAGGAATGGGGATTAGATGCGTGTCAGCCGATATGGCAGCGTAGTCTTTTAGTATGAGTGGGAGATTGTTAGATTTGTATACTAAAAGCCTTGCTTTTGTATTGAACAATGTTTTAACAATATTATTTGAAATGAGAATCATATGATCAAATGTTTTGCATATTATAAATTGTTTATTTATATGTTTGTGCAAAAGTCCATTTACTTTATACTATAGATAATATGTTGTACGACAACACGCGGAAGATCATATTATCAGTTTCCTTATAAAGTATAAACAGATGCTCACAACCGAGATAGACGGGGACTATCTATCGGGATGGTCGTAGTGTGATTTGGTATTAGTTTGACTTGATAATAGAATCACATTAGTGCACTTAGTGTGTATTGAGTAGGACCGCTAGAGATCATTCGACTTGTACTATCTATATAGAAGAACTTGATCTCAGTTATTATGGGTGTTTGTGCTCTTAATCCATATACAATAACCTCGACACGTAAGGTAGTATATATTTCTTTGATTCATCAATGGGTGAGATTTACATGTATTAAATCAACAAACTTGGTGAGTTTGGAAATAGTATTGTCTCTATAGTGTGCTGTTGATTGTAGAAGGAATCCATGTCCGTCATAGGTTGATGATGTCCCTTTGAGGAGCTCATAAGGTTTATCATGTAAATCTTGCAAGTGGATTAATTCCGGCATGATAAAAAGTTTGAGTGGTACTACTCTCGGATGAGATATTAATTAATTTGAGTTGTCAGTAACTTAATTAATTAATGAGCATTGTATATCTTAAACATGGGGAGACTTTAGGGCTGATAATAAGAAGGAGCCCAAAACATTATATTGGGATTGAATGGGTAGTGCAGTAATAATATTTAGTGGACTATACTAATATTATTGGGTTTAATTAAAAGCTTTAGGCTAAGCTTGGTTAATTAAATCCAATTAAGGTCCAGTCCAATTTCTCCTCTGGTCCCTGCTGTAGCCCAAATAAATAAGTCATCTCAGTTTCTAGTTGCCCTATTCCTGCGCCTCTTTTGACGTGAGTGAGGGAGAGAAACAGATTGGAAAAATCCTGCAGATTATTGCCCACACAATAGTAGGATTAGACAAGGGGTCATACCGCAGAAGATCAAAGGTGGTTTGCTAAAGATCTTCATCAACACACCCGGTGAAAGGTAAACGTTTAATCGCTTCCGCTAATCATTTATTTTGTTTTAATGGATCACGGTTGAACCAAACGATCCTAAAACCAACAAAAATAGTCCTTGAATCATTCACACGAGTGGGAATGGCTTCAACCCACTTCAAAACATAATCCACTTCTAAAAGGATGTAAAGAATTCCATTAGATAGAGGAAAAGACCCCATAAAATTGATCCCCCATACATCAAAGATCTCAATAACAATGTTTGGCTGAAGTGGCATCTCATCTCATCGACTTATGTCCCCATCTGTTGACATCTATCGCATGTCACCACATAGGTTTCACAATCTTTAAACAAAGTTGGCCAATAAAGAATAGATTGAAGTACCTTGGCTGCCTTCTTTTGAGCTCTAAAGTGCCCCCCATTAGGTTGTGCATGGCAAAAATCAAGAACGCTCTCCATCTCCATCTCAGGCACACACCTACGAACTATGGAATCTGTACATATCTTTTAGACAAACGGATCATACCATATAAATGTCTCAACATCCCTCTTGAACTTTGCAAGTTGATATAAGTTGAGATCTCTCGGAATTTTTCTTATGGCAATGTAATTCACATAATCCGCATACCATGGATCCATCCCTTGAGCAGCCACAACACATGCTCTTTCAGCCCCTTCAACAAGCACTGCCATTATCTTCTCAACAGGGAACATCTCTTCAATGCAATTGAAAGAATCATCACAATGCTTCCTTGTCTCCAACCTTGATAGGTGATCCGCTAAAAAATTCTCAGTACCCTTCTTGTCTCGGATCTCCATATCAAAGTCCTGCAGAAGAAGAATCCATCTGATGATCCTTGGCTTTGTTTCCTTCTTCCCAATCAAGTATCGAATCACAGAGTGATCCGTGTACACTATAGTCTTCATGCTAACCAAATACTATCGAAACTTATTGAATGCATACACCACTGCTAGAAACTCCTTTTCAGTCACCGTGTAGTTTTTTGTGTAGGATCAAAAGTCTTACTCGCATAGTAAATGACGCATACTTCTTATCCTTCAACTTCCCAAGCACCACTCCAAGTGCTAAATCACTCGCATCACAAATAAGTACAAACGGCTGAGTCCAATCCTGTGTGACCAAGATAGGCGCAGTAATAAGCGCCTCTTTCAAAACCTGAAAAGCTGTTAGACATTCTTTATCAAAAACAAAAGGAACTCATTTTCAAGTAAATGAGATAAGGGCTTGGAGTATTTCGAGAAGTCTTTTATGAATCTTCTATAAAAACCACTCCCTTTTCATTAGTAGGTGGTGGAACCTTCTCAATTGCCACCACCTTTGCTCTATCTACCTGCAATCCCTTGGCTGAAATATGATGGCCAAGAACAACCCCATCTCATACCATGAAGTGACACTTCTCCCAATTCAAGACAAGATTAGTATCTTGGCATCTCTTCAAAACAGTAGCAAGGTTAGATAAACAAATATCAAAGGAGGAATCAAACACAGAAAAATCATCCATAAACACCTCCATGTTGTTTTCTATCAACCCATCAAATATGGCCATCATGCAATGCTGAAATGTAGCAGGCGCATTACATAATCCAAAGGCATTTTCATAAAGGCAAAATTTCCATAAGGGCAAGTAAAAGTAGTCTTTTCTTGATCCTCGGGTGCAATCATAATTTGATTATAACTCGAGTACCCATCCAAGAAACAATAAAACTCATACCCTGCAAGACGATCAAGCATTTGATCCATGAAAGAAAGGGAAAAATGGTCTTTGCATGTATTTTCATTCAGCTTCCTGTAATTCGTACACACACGCCATACCGTAGGAATCCTAGTGGCTAATGTCTCACCATCCTCGACTTTCACAATAGTCATACCCCCCTTCTTAGGTACTACATGCAATGGAATCACATGGGGACTATCACTAATGGGATAAATAATTCCAGCATCTAGCCACGTTAAGATTTGCTTCCTAATCACTTCTTGAATAGCGGGATTCACCCTCCGTTAAATCTTGATGCTACTCTTAGCCTCATCCAACAACCTTATTCTATGCATGTAATAGGAAGGACTAATCCCCTTTAAATCATCAAGAGACCAACCAATAGTAGACTTATATTTTCTAAGTACATCTAACAATTCCTCAAGTTGATCATCATCAAGGGAAGAAGATACAATTACCGAATATTTTTCATTGTCACCCAGGTAGGCATACTTCAAGTGCTCCGGTAGCGGTTTCAACTCCTCTTTCTTCTTTTCTTGAGGTGCACTCTCTCTATCCAATGACAAGTACTTCCTAGTCCACTTGACCTCTTCAGTTTTGGTCCTTGTCGACTCATACCTGTCATCACCCAAAGCTAGCAAGTTTTCAAGAAATTCAATACATACTTCATTGGAGAGTTCATCTAACTCAGTCGTGGGAAAAGTAAGAGACTCCGCTATACACGTCTCAAGATGATCCTTCAACAGAATCAAAGACATGTCTTCCTTCACAATCTTCTCCACTACATCAATATTGTGACATTGCATCTCCATTAGCATCTTCATTGCTTTGTCAAGGTTAAATAGGACTTCTTCTTTATCCATCCTTAGCCGCAACTCACTCTTCTACACATCTATCATGGCTCCCGCAGTAGCAAGGAAAGGTCTCCCTAAGATAAGAGGGACATTATCCTTGTCATCTTCCATCTCTAGCATAAGAAAATCCACAGGAAAGACAAGCTTCTCTACTATGACAAGAATATCTTCAATAACACCATTCGGAAAAGTCATAGACCTATCCGCTAGTTGTACAACAATTGTTGTGGGAGTTAATTCCCCAAAACCAAGCCTTTGAAAAGTGGACAACGTTATCAAGTTGATGCTTGCCCCAAGATCACACAAGGCTCTACGTGCTGGCCCTTTTCAAATCTCACATAAGATAGTGAAGCTTCCCGGATCCTTCAACTAATCTGGCAGCTTCCTTTGAATGATCGAGCTGTAGTTCTCAGACAAATTCACCATTTCAATTCTGTTCAAGCTTCTCTTCTTTAAAAGAATATGCTTCAGAAAGTGAGCATAATACGACATCTCCAATATTGCTTCAGAGAAAGGGATGTTCAAGATTATTTTGTTTATAATTTCTAAAAACTTCTTGAACTTTTTCTCCAATCCCTTCTTAACTAGCTTGAGAGGAAAGGGCGGAGGTATCTTTGATTTGGGTATCCCCCATTCATCACGTTCAGCCTTCTCCGCCTTATCCTTTTCGGCTCTCAATCTTTTAGCTCTTTCCCACTTCTTTTCTGCTATAATCTCTGTATTCTGCTATTTGGAAGGCACTGAAGTAGCATCAACATTACGTGGAGCATTTAATGCAAAAAACGGTGTAGAACAGGCGGGTTTGACCTAAGTTCAACTTGGGTAGGTGGTCAAACTCGGTGAATAATGGTTGAACTGAACATCTGAAAGTTCGTTCTCTCCTTTATAGGCCGGTTCGACCATGGTTTGACCAACAGGGTTGGTCGAATCCAAGCGATCGTGGTTGAATCGAGCTTCAGACAAAATAGAGTGCTCTGGACAGTAGTGTTCGACCTCAGTTCGACTTCAATGTAATGGCGTGACATGACTTTGGATTCTCAATACTTTGAGATGGAAACTTCCCTTTCTCAATAGTTTGAGTCAATTTGTATACATTTCCAGCCATCTCCCCCATTAACAACGTAATGTCTTTTACTTGTGTAGTCAAATCCTTATGATGATCATCAATCTTCTTCTCTAACTTAGCCTCAAGACGGTCTACTCTTGCATCATTGCCTTGGATAGAAAATTGATTGATTTCTTGCTTCATATTGAACACCTTTGAAGGTGGCATGTATCGCTCCAAGAATTTCACCTTCAACTTCTCCCATGTATCACATTCAGTAGCATCAAGGTTATCATACCAATCTCTCGCTTTTTCATTCAGCGAGAACTTAAACAATATGATCTTCCTCGCATCCTCATGAGCTCCTGCATCTTTTTGTGTACTTGCATACTCAAGGAACTTATTTAGATGTTGTTGTGGATCTTCAAATATTCCCCCAGAGAAGGGACTCCTTTCAATCATGCTGATAAGAGCAGGGTGTAAATCAAAATCAGCTCCAGTTCCCCTTGCTCCTAACAACCCAACATTGCCAGATCTGTTGTTTTTAAAGACTTCCAGGATGGCAAGTGTATCAGCATCCGCTGCCATGTTGATTGCTTCTACTTCCAAATTAACTTCGGTTGCAGCTTCAATCGTTTGTGAATTCAATACGTCAACTTCAACTCCTAAGTTAAGAGCCTTAGTTGGGTCTACTTCTTATTCTTCTTCTTTTTCTTCCTCGACGATGCTCCAATCTCTGGATTATATGGCTCTATTTCACCTTTCTTTGATCTTGTGAGCATACACCTAAGAAAAATAAGAGTTAGATATTAAAGACAAGAATAATATAATCTCAATTAAACTAGAAATAATCAATTAATAATTAATGCCGTCCCCAGCCAACAGCGCCAAGAACTTGATGAGCATTTTCTCAACACACAAAATTAATCCTCAAGTAGAAGGATATCAATTGTAGTCTCGATAGGTGACCAAGTGATTATCGTACCCAAGAGACGGATTATTATCAATTCAATTATATTATAATTAACTAAGACTATATTGGCAAATTGGATTTGGTTTGGTTACGAAACTAAATAACATATAATTAAGATAGCAAGGTAAATAAACAAGTAATAGTGAAAATTCGATTGTGATCAAGTAAGTAATAGAGTAGTTCTTCAGGTCATTCAGTTTTACTTATCAATATCCTTTCCATGCGTTATTGTCTGACTCTGCCTTGTGGTTTATGAACGCATCACTAAACCATGTAAGTTTACTCTATAGACACAAGCAAACATGCATAGGACACGTGTGAATATCCTTGGAGCAAGAGATATAATTCACCCCCTTTCTAAGTACTATAAGTATTAATTATTTCCCGTGCACTTAGTACTCTAACCCGTTATGATCTCCCTTTATAGGTACTATGAAGTTATACTCTTTATCCTACTTATTAACCCGAATAAGATTCAATTAACAAGTATCTATATAAGATAGTTCTAATAAGACTTCGGAATCCCTTCACTTAGAATTATAACATGTAATCCTGCTCACCGGTGAACGCACTCAATCAATAACCAAGAGATGTATTCAGACTCTACATAACAGTTAATGATGCATAAAACGATCATGAATATGAATTAAAAAGGCACAATCTTATATAGAATAAACCTCAAGTAGTGTTGTACGGAGTTTACACATGGAAATTCAATTAACTTATAAAACTTTCATAACCCTAGAACTACCGGAGCGATTCTAGCCCATGATTGATCTAGGAACAATCATGACTAGTTGGTATGATCTTACTTGACTTTCCAGATGAACCTCTCCTCACGACTCCTTCGGATGATGGTAGGGTTTTGGTGATGTATGGATGATGAATTATATCCTTCTTCTCTTGCGAAAGCGCTTCTTTTATACTTGTAAACTCTCCTTACAAGCCTTGGATGGGCTTTTTGAGCGAACACACGCACTGAAGGTATAAAAATATAAATGTAGCATGTTTCCGTACATCAGTTCGACCAAAGAGGTTGGTCGAACTCTCCCAGGCAGGTCGAACTCCAGGTCGAATCCGCCTGTAAACCAGTATCTGATCCCAAATTTGATCAGAGTCCTGGTCGAATCGGATACTTCCTAGTCGAATCGGTACTGCTTCTCTTCAGGCTTCGAGTTCGACCATGGTTCTACCAAGTGGCTTGGTCGAACTCGAATGTCGTGGTCGAATGGCACTCTTCCGCACTCAGTTTGACCAGCAGTGCTGGTCGAACTCCCTCCTTCTTAGTCGAATCCAACCCCTGCTTGGTCGAATCGCATGCCTGTTTCTTCCTCTTTCTAGATTCGATCACTTCCAACTCATTTTCCTTCGAAAATCAACTCAAATAACTTTGTAGACACCTGATTCGAGACTTTCCACCATGTATACTGATTCATATCGAATTACAATCATTTAACATACCGTAAGTACACGAATCCGGGCTCGAAACTAGTGAATTTACACACTCATCAGTAAGCATTTGCTTATACTTTATAAAGAACTAATAATATGATTTTCCGTGCGATGCCACACACCATATTATCTACAATATAAAGTAAGTGGACTATTGGATCGATATACAAATAAATTATAAGATACAATCATTTGATCAATGATTCTCATTTCAAATATTATTAAAATATTGTTCATTCTAAAGCTAGGCTTTTAGTATACAATTCAACATTGCGGCCTGAATGTTTTAGCCCTCCATGTACAATTTGGTTGATTCTTCCCCATCTATTCTTATTGTATCTTCAAGTGTAGCACAGATAACTTAATCTGGTTCTGTTTACTTTTGGATATGTAGCTCGATTATATTTGGCGATTAATATAATTAGTGAAATTAAATATGCAATATTATAAATATAAAAAAGAGTACAAGTGATAACGATATTTTGGGTAAGGCAAAACCTTAAAAGGACTAAACAGGCGGCCCAAAATAAATGAAATGAACAAAATATTAAGGGATTTGTCTATTATGCCTCTTGGTAAAGGTTTCTACAACTTACTCCTCTCCGATGCTTCACAGCGCAAATCTGTATTGAGGAAGCCTATCTTTGATTTGGGTTGGGCAAAGGTTAGAGTTCAAAATTGGTCTCCAGCCTTCAATCCGTTCAAATTCAAAACCTCTATTGTCTCAGTTTGGATCCAGATATATGAATTACCTTTTGAACTATGGACAGACAGAGTTTTCAAATCAATAGATTCTGCTATTGGTACTCCAATTCGTCTTGTTATAAAGTTAAAAAGAAAGAAACAGAGTTCGAAGATGTGTTACAAAGTCTCAAGCCAAGCTATCTAAATATATCAAATTCTTGATCATGTCCGGAAAAAGATAACGATTTAAAGTAACAGGGGCAAACTGATGCCATAAGCGGCCGCCCCCTATATCTGATAAAGAGTCAGCTGTAGAATTTCCTTCCCGGTATATATGTAATACCCTAAATGTGAGTTCTTGAATGATATCTTTTGCCTTCCTCCATCTTGAGAAAAGTCTCCAAGGGATAATTGGAGAGACATGCGTGAATGAGTACAACACAAACATAGAATCCGTTTCAAGACATAGTCTTGTAGAACCCTTACTTTGTACATATTCCACGGCCAAGCATGTTGCTGCAAGTTCATCTTCCATAGAAAATCCCCACCCGAATGCATAGGTGAAGCTTTTTAAATAAAATCCCTTGTTGTTGCGAATCAAACCTGCTCTAGAAATCACGCCCGTCGCCCCTTGTGCATGGCCATTGATGCGCATTTTCTTTGCACGCAAAATTAATCACCAAGTATTAAGGATATCAGTTGCAGCTTAAGCAAGCGACCAAGTTAAATATCGAACCCAAAGGACAGCGTATTATTAATTTAATTATTTAATAATTATTTAAGACGAATGGCAATAAAGTTTTGAGATTTAATTATTAAAATACTAAACAATTAATTAAAATAGCAAATAAAATGAATTGAGAACTAGGAAAATACGAAAGTGAAAAAAGTAGAAGAATATGTAGCTCTAGGATAATCCAATTTCACTCCTTAATTTCCTTTTCGTGCATCAATGTCTTACTCTACCTTGTGGAATATGGACACATCACTAAGCCATGCAAATCTACTTTATAGACACAAGTAAATATGCGTGTAACACGTATGGATAACCTTGGAGCAAGAGATATAATTTCACCCCCCTTTCTAGGTACTATCAGTATTAATTATTTCCCATGCCAATTGGTACTCTAAGCTGATATGATCTTCCTTTATAGGTACTATAAAATTATTCTATTTATCCTACTTACTAACTCGAATTCAATTCAATTAATAAGTATTCATATAAGATAGTTCTAATAAAGCTTCGGAGTACCCTCACTTAGAATCATAACATGGAATTCTGCTCAGCAGTGAACGCACTCAATCAATAACCAAGATATGTATTCAGACTCTACATATTAGTTAATGATGCACAAAACAACTCTGAGTATGAATTAAAAATGCATAGTCTTATATAAAATAAATCCACAAGTAGTGTTGTATAGAGTATACACACGAAAGTTCAATTAATTCATAAGAACCTTCAAAACCCTAGATCTACCAAAATAGTTTTAGCCAATGATGTTGCGAAGAACAATCATGGGGGTTGGATAGATCTTACCCATATGTCCGGAAAATTAGAAAGTAGAAGAAAAGAATTAGGAAAACCCTTGGTGTATAAGTCTCCTTCTTTCTCTCTTCCGTCTCTTCAAATCCTCTTGGTTCCCTTCTTGATTCCATAGACAAATCTTCACAGTGATGGATGGATGGAGGAAAGGATGTGGATGATGGTTGAGGGGTAATCCCCCCTTGTAGGGTGTAGGATGATTGTGTTGTGGTCACATATCAAAAATGATATGATCTGCATCCCCTTTAATACTTGTAAGCCTTCTTTATTGACCTTGGATGGACTTTTGATAAGTCGTAATTTTATCATATTATTTTAGATGAATTCATATATATTTTTATGTGAGTTGTGATTATTTTATATTAATTACGGCTTATTTCTATTTCACACATTATATTTTAATTATTTTAATTCTTGTCTAAACAGACCAAATTGAGATAAATTATACTGTCATAATAATTAATTTTTGTGACTGATACAATAATTTTTATTGCAGAAAAATTAAACAGTTGACCAAGATAATTAAGGAAAAGAAGGATTTGGTGATCAACAATAAATAAAAACTTACCAAAGATAAGATACAAGGAATCTGGACACACATTCAAGAAGGAAGGTCAAAGATAAATTAATTCAGGATCCTTATATTAATGGGGGACATCATTCATGCAATATCACGAACTTGGAGGCATCTCATACTAGAAGTAGATTAGGAGGCAACGGGAAGAACTCCACCACTTAGAACATCGGTTTATTTATTATTTTTAATTTAGTTTTAATTATGTAATTTATTTTTTTGTCCAAGGATTGTGAACCTCCGTAGAATAATTTATATGTTTGATTATGAATTAAATTATCAACTTGATTTATGAATTTATTTCGTGATTGGCTTTGATGTTAATCTTGACTTTTCAATTGTTTGTGTTGACTACCCCTCTCATATTCCGTAATTGTTATAATATTGTGAACCGAGTAGCAAAGTGAGGAAGTACCTCTTGAAATCATGAAATCTAGGTTGTATGACCATTTTCATAGCCTAGTATTCCTAATAACAAGTCATGCAAAGTGGTACAGTCGTGCTGAGTAGAAATAGCTTGCACAACATCACTATTTTGATCATAACTTTCTCGTTTGAAATCCGATTGAGGTGTTCCTTATGCTAAATTGATCTTCTCATCTGTGGCTTTCCAACCATATATCATACTTCCAGTTCAGAGCTTTACACAAACACATTAAAATTACACAGGTTGGACGTGCGTTTTTCAACATTCCTACACAAGTTGCACATTTTTTCCAACATTGCACTTTTAATCCTTTTTCCATCTAAAACAAAATGAAACACCTCAAGTGCACCTTTTTCTCACATATATCAAATTTAAGACACTTGTGCTAATATATGACAAGAATTTCAATCAAAAAGGTTTTAAATTGGACATTAAAATACGCTTATTTTCACTCTCATCAATCTCCCAAACTTACCCGTTGCTCATCCCGAGGCAACAAAATAAAAATAAAGAGAGAGAGAGTGTGTGAGTAAAAAAATTAGTGGGGAAACAAGGACTATGACCAATACCCCATTCAAAAATAATTGTTCTCAACTTAGGTCATGCAACTCTCATTACATGTAATAATCAATTCATAGCATATAAATTAAAACAATCACCACCAACTCAAATGCTCTATTGACATGTTCTCACTGGAAGTATATCACTCCCACTCAAGTGTAAAAGATGTACACTTATGGGTTAAGGTGTTTACGCTCAGATTCAATTCTAGTGCATGTGTAACCATAAGCTTGCCAAAAATCTCAAACTCTCCACCATTAAAAGTATGATTCAACAATGGGATCAAAAAGGATTTTTTCTTTGGATGTAATATTGGCTCTTTAGTTAAGGTAGGAAATATATATATAAATGACTCAAAACTCAGATCAATCAAGCATGCGCTCTCTCTCTTGATCTTTCATTCTTCTTACTCACTTCAAATAAGCACAACATCCTCCTCAACTCTTTCACTTTTTCTTTCAAGCAAAACATTTTTTCCTTCTCCTTTTCTTCTTTTTTTTCTTGAGGTACCAGTTTCGGGCACTACCTCGCGCATCCTCCATAGGGTACTAGATTTAAGCACTACCCTAGGGTGTTTGATTTCATGAAGTACTAGATTTAATCACTACTCCATGATTTTCCTTAGATGCAATTTCAAGCTCAATCACTATTTCAACACCAATTTCATTCCTTCCCAAACTGTTATCAAACTCTATCAACACACTTCGAAAAGCCATTAATTCTCTTCATTATAGAATCAAGGCTCAAAAAATTCAGAAGCTCAAAGTGGTTATTTCTCGTAGGATGCCAAAGAATAAGAATTTTAGGCTCAACGGGGCTAACTACGGATAAACATCATTCGATAGGGAATTATTTGGCTAAGTGACTTACAAATTCAAGGATGGCCTTAGATCACTCCCATTATCTAACACAAATGTAGTTTCAAGTAAGACAAGAGGCAAGTTCTATAATACACGCATAAGAACGATACTCACCAGAAAAGATATATCATGTGATTATGTAACATGATCAACGAAGCTCAAAATCTCACATGGATTTTTAACATGTAACAGAGCACCTTTCATGGTTAGTAATATCTCACAAGTACACATAGAACTTCATACCTCAATATAATTCAAGTACATTTCCTTCATCAATTTCAAGAGCATATGAACTTCAAGAACAATTCAAAAATTTAAGCTCACATGTATCACAACCATAAACTCAATCCTTCCACTCTCATGAATTAAAAGCACACAAAAACATTAGAATAAGGAAACGAGGGCACCTGAATTTTCTTCGACGTATGCACGAGCTCCTCGAGTTCAAAACCTCAATGTAGAACTCATCTTCCCACTCTTTTACCTTTTTCTATCATCAAAACTCAATTACACTCATCATCATAGGATTCATCAATAATAAAATAGGAGAACTACTAGAAAGACTCAATTGACTATCTAATCGACTCCACACACTAGAAACACCAACACGACACACTAAACATTAAGTATATTGTAAAAAAATTGACATACCAACACCGATTAAAGTATTAATATGCTGCAAAAAATCAACCTCCTAACAAACAAACAACAAGACAAAAGGAAAAATTATACCCTTAGTGCTCATAAGACGAGGTAAGTACATCACACCCCCCCAAACTTAGTAAAAATGTAAGTCGAAATTAAGTTTGAAAATAGATGTAATTGCCGAAACGTGAGCACCTCAAATATAATAAATCCTCACTTACACGAAAGAAATAATAAAGCAATTAAACGGAAGAGCAATCTCCCAACAGGCGCTCATGTTTAACGTCAGAGAGTCACGACGGTAAAATTTTTAATCAACTTGAAATAATAAAATCAATAATAACAGTTGTCCCCGGCAACGGCGCCAAAAACTTGATGCGTGTTTTCTTTGCACGCAAAATTAATCCTCAAATATTAAGGATATCAGTTGCAGCTTAAGCATGCAACCAAGTTAAATATCGAACTCAAAGGACGATGTATCACCAATTTAATTATTTACTAATTATTTAAGACGAATGGCAACAACGTTTTAAGATTTAATTATTAAACTACTACACAATTAATTAAAATAGCAAATAAAATGAATTGATAACTAGATAAATATGAATGTGAATCAAGTAAGAGAATATATAGCTCTAGGATAATCCAGTTTCACTCTTTAATTTCTCTTTCGTGTATCAATGTCCTGTAGGCGTTCGATCATTTGGTTAATATGAACCGTTAGGGTTCCATGTATTTCTAAGTCAGTGGAAGTAAGAAACATAGAAACGAATTACCTTTCACCAGGGTATGTTGAAGATGATGAAGAATTCTCGCTGGCAGGATGCACAACATCACCGTTTTGGGCATAACTCTCTCATCCAATCTCGTTTTTGAATGATCTACGTGCCAAAATGATCCACTTTTCAGTGGCTTTCCAATGGTGTATCATACGTCTAGTTTAGAGTTCCATACAATTTTAGAAAAATTGTGGAAGTTGACGATTAACAGCAACAAACAACCTTCCGATCTTCTATTGTATTCCCAAGTCCAATCTCGACATCGTGTGGGCAATGATCTTTGAGATCTTCTCAATTTGTTGTTCCCTCACCCTCCTTACAATGTTGGACATGTATCAATTAGGGTTTACAGACAGCTGAGATAACTTATATATGGGCTACAGTAGGGACCAGGAGAAGAAATTAGAGTTGGGCCTCCATTGGGCTTAAGTATCCAAGCTTAGCCTAAAGCCTATACTTAAGTCCAATAATAATAATAATAATATATACCACTAAAATATTATTACTGCACTACCATTCTAATCTCATAATTATATTATGGGCTCATTCTTATTATGAGCCCGTTAGTCTCCCCATGTTTAAGATATACAATGTTCATTAATTAATTAAGTTACTGACAACTCCATTAATTAATATCTCTTCCGTGAGTAGTACCACTCAACCTCATTATCATGCCGGAATAAATCCACCTGCAGGGTTTACATGAAAATCCTTATGAGCTCCTCAAGGGGACATCATCAACCTATTTCGGACACAAATTCCTTCTACAATAAACAGCACACCATAGAGACAACACTATTTCCCAACACACCGAGTTTATTGATTTAATTACATGTAAATCTCACCCATCGATGAATCAAATAAATACATACTGCCTTACGTGTTGAGGTTATTGTATAGGGATTAAGAGGACGAACATCCATAATAACAGAGATCAAGTTCTCCTACATAGTCAGTATAAATCGAATGATCTCAAGCGGTCCTGCTCAATACACACAAAGTACACTAATGTGATTCTATAGTCAAGACAAACTAATACCAAATCACACTACAACTGTCCAGATAGAGAGTCCTAGTCTATCTCGGTTGTGAGCATCTATTTATACTTTATAAGAAAATTGATTATATGATCTTCTGCGTGTTGTCGCACAACGTATTATCTACAGTATAAAGTAAGTAGAATATTGCATCGGACATATAAATAAATTATAAGACGCAGTCATTTGATCATATGATTCTAATCTCAAATAAATTGTTATAACATTGTTCATACAAAAAGCTAGACTTTTAGTATACAATCCAATAAATCCAACTCTGTCTGGTGGAATATGGATGCATCACTAAGCCATGCAAATCTACTCTATAGACATAAGTTAATATGCGTGTAACACGTATGAATAACCTTGGAGCAAGAGATATAATTTCACCCCCTTTTCTAGGTACTATCAGTATCAATTATTTCCCTAGCCAATTGGTACTCTAACCCGATATGATCTCCCTTTATAAGTACTATAAAATTATCCTCTTTATCCTACTTACTAACCCAAATTCAATTCAATTAATAAGTATTCATATAAGATAGTTCTAATAAGCTTCGGAGTCCCCTCACTTAGAATCTTAACATGAAATCCTGCTCAGCAGTGAACACACTCAATCAATAACTAAAATATGTAATCAGATTCTACATAACAGTTGATGATGCACAAAATAACTCTGAGTATGAATTAAAAATGCAAAGTCTTATATAAAATAAATCCACAAGTAGTGTTGTATGGAGTATACACACGAAAGTTCAATTAATTCATAAGAACCATCAAAACCCTAGATCTACCAAAATAGTTCAAGCCCATGATGTTGCGAAGAACAATTATGGGGGTTGGATAGATCTTATCCATATGTCCGGAAAATTAGAAAGTAGAAGAAAAGAATTAGGAAAACCCTTGGTGTAGAAATCTCCTTCCTGCTCTCTTCCATCTCTTCAAATTCTCTTGGCTCTATGATTAGCTATTTTGTAGTAGGGATGACCAATTAAAATAATTTATCGAACCACAGGGAGGTCGGCGCTAGAGCTTAAGCGAGATCACGTTTATCGTAATTTTATAGAGACGAATCATCAATGGGATTGGTTGATCAAACAAGAAAATAATCAAAGCAAGCAAGATAGATGGATGAAATGAGTGGTTTTCTAAGTTGAGTAAAAGTGAGATTAACAACAATTAAGAAGCGGAAATCCTAGGATAAATGCATCAAATTCATATGATCATGGGTATAAGACTAAGAGCCAACACTAGGTTCACCTAAACTCCTTCTCAAGATGAATAGGATATGGAATAAGGCTCAATGGATTGGTTCTCACTCAAACAATTCCAACTAGGTAATAAGCTTGAAATGAGAATCCCTTCACATGATTAATCAACCTCTCGATCAAACCAATCGGATGTCCTATCAAAGAGTTCTAAATAATAAAGGACTTTTCAATCTCTTTACAATTTATAGTGCACATGAAGTGTTTGATGAAATGATTCAATTAATTATCCTAAATATGCAATTGACTTCTCAATATAATCACATGTTTAAAACAACAAACCACACAAATCATCATAAACCTTAAGATCTAAAGCATCAATGATAGAAAATCAATTAACCAAATCAACATATGAATTTAAATACATAAATCCCAAAATTATCCAACAACTCTCATGTTGGTAATCTCACAAGGGAGATTAGCCTATCATCTTCATAAAGAAATTAACATAGACAATAAATCCTTACAAATCATGATAAAACTATAAGGTTTAATACAAAGATTGAATGGAAACTCCCTTGATGTCACTTCAATGGTGATCTCCTGTCCTTCTTTGCACTTTCCTCTCTTCCTTGATCCTTTTCCTTCACTTTGATGTAGAAATTAATGGTAGGATGATGGTAGATCCAAAGGATGAAGATGATGGTGTGAAATGAAGGAAATGGTGTGTGAGGTGTGTGGGCAGCTGTGAATTTCGGATCTAGATGAGAAAAATGTTGAATGGAGTGGTATTTATACCCGTGTGGGCCTTCTAGAAGGAATCTAGAGATTTCAATAATTTTAGCACCAACACGGCTCGTGTGCTGTAACACGGCCTGAGTCGTGTCTAGGGCACACGGTCAACATGAGCTTCAAACAGCGCATGGTTCGTGCGCAGCACACGGCCACAGGGGTGGCCATGTTGTGTCTTCTGATGCTTGCACACGGCCATTCTGGACAGGACCGTGTTTCTGCACACGGCCCATGTTCTGCACTCGGCCACAGGGGTGGCTGAGTTGGTATTTCAGGCGACAACGCACGACTTCCGCTTATAGGCCTGTGTGTGGAACTTGGGTTGTGTACGCGACACGGCTCGTGTTCCTGCACACGACCAGCCGTGTTCTTGCTGCCCAGTTTCCACTTTCACTGTTTTGGCTCGTTCTCCCTTGTTTCAACTCCGTAATGAGATCCGCTTTTTTCTACGTCTCCCTTATCATATCTAGCATCCATAAAAGCACAAAATACAACCAAATATAATACAAATACGGATATAATAATACTAAAATACATATGAAAAGACATTAAAATCTAGGTGAAAATATCACTCATCACACCCCCAAACTTAAAGTGTTGTGCGTTCCCGCACAACGAAAGTGATAAAACAAGGGGTGAGATTTTCACCTAGGAAAATACTAAACGAATATAAGTAATAACACTTTGATAGCAATAAGAATTATAAATCATGCTAAGTTATCCTACAACATTAAAATGATAACATGCAAAAAATATTAATAAGTTCAATCATTAGAGAATAAAGGTGTAATATAGTCCCTTTTTGTCCAAGCCTCACATAGGTTACACATGTCACTCAACACTCTTTAAAGTGGTAAAACAACACTCATCAATCGATTGGCTCGACTCGCTATAAGCTTGCTCGTGGACTACATTCAAAACCACCGAAGTTTTCATTAGTGATCAAAAAGATCTTTAATTAGGATGTAATGATAGGCTCTTTGGTAGGGTAGGGAGATTATAGGTAAGAGTGACTAACCAAGTGTAAGTAATCGAAGAGATGATCAACTTCCTCAACTTCTCCACTTTTCCTTCTTCCTTTCTTATCTTTGGGAATCACAAGCACTAATCATAAACTTTCCTTGGATTGAGCTTCTTTCAATGCATGCTTCCTTCTTTTGACTTTTAAATACTAGAGCGTTTTGTTGTTTCTTTGCTCATTTTCTTGTCATGAGGTTGCATGTTCATTCTTGTTTGTGCTCTTTCATCCTTTTTATTGCTTGTTACCATTTCCTTTCTTTTCTTGCACAATTCTCATCAAACCTTTCTAAACCACATCTCCTCAATCACTCACACAAAAAGGTAAATATATAAGGCTCATGTGGGTAATCAAGGCTTGTAATGTGCTAAATTCACAAGAAATAAGCTTTAAGGCTCAAAGTGGTTGACTAGGAATGATGTTCAAGGTAAAGAATTATATGGCAATGACTATAGATAACAAGGATGACCTTAGATCATATCACTAATCTCCACTAATTGGGCTCGTTCCTATAGTCCTTGAGCAAGTTCTAACTTATTAAACACAATCAATCCACTCATGAAAAAATACCATGTATGCACGGTTGAGACTCAAATTCTTACAAGCTTATGCATCGGACCTTAAAGAACTTATTACACAACATTCATCTCGAAATTGAACAAGTTAAGTAGAACATGTCACAATTCGAAAGTGTAGAAATTCTTAATCATAACTTGCCATCACTTATCACCACAACATATCATCACTCATATTCAAAAATGACTCACAACCTCCCTAAACAAACATTCAAACATACCAAGGCAAAAATAAGAAAACACACAAAACTTAAAATAAAGACTCAATAAACAAGAAACAAAACAAAAACACAAAATATACAAGAATAAAAATCACCATCATTAACAATAAAGCACACATTCTATATCATCCATGACAATTAAGCTCACAATCATCCCAACCTTTATTGAAAAGGAAATCCTAATTTACGAAAATAAACATCCCAAAACATAACACATGAAGCAACATACTAATCATTCAATCTAAATAAAAAAAATGTCAAGCAACTAGAAGTGATAAGGTGTAGAGTACTCCCTCAATAGGCTTTTGGTAAGGAAAGCGTTAACTCCAAGCTCCATTCGTGCTTTCAATCCTCTTCGTTCATGCTCAAAAACTCATCAAACACCATTAGCTCAACTATTTCATTAACAATTATGGACTATCATGCACTTCAATACCACCAAAAGAACCAAAATCCAACCAAAACTTGTGAGAAAATTTTAAAATTGTGTCAATTTTACAAGAATCACACTCAAGTGGTGAGCCACACCACGCACTCTCCCAAACTTAAATCGAAACAAGTTGAGACTTAAGTTTGCAAAAAATGGTGGGACTTACGCTTATAGCTTCATCAATGATCTTCTTGTAGAGAAGCATACGCATCCACATGACTCAAGCTATGTTCACCACGCACTAGCCCCCCAAACTTAATTCGAGACAAGAGTCGAGAATTAAGTTTGCACAAGTGGTGACATACTTACTCGAATCCATGAAGCACTTCTCTTTTCTTCAATAATCCTTCTTCTCACGAGCACAATCCACCTACGAGACCAAAATAAACAAAACAAGCATCAAAATATAAAAAGAATGGGTCGCCTCCCATTTAGCGATAAGTTTAACGTCTTCAAGCCGAACGTAATTTTTCAATCATTGGACCAAAGGATGGTCCATCAAACTTTCTCCTCACATCCTCACTTTAAACATTTTCTTAGCTCCCTTCTTGTCCACTAACTCAACTTCTCCATTCTTGCTCATGAGAATCAAATCGTCCTCAAGAAGTGCTTTTAGTGGACTTCTTCTTTCTCATTTTTCTAATTTCCAATCGAGCTCCAATGCTTTCATCCTATCAACAGCACAAGAAGATAAGTTAGAATTTGACAATTTCATATAATCATGAAGAAAAGAATTTAAATTGTCAAAGAGGATAGAGTCATGATCCATAAGATCATCCGGAGGCTTCAAATTAGACTTGGCTCATTTTTCCTTATTGCACAAGAATGTGACACTTTTTCCTTTTGAGCTTAAGGATAACTCTTCTCTTCTAACATCAATCTTTGCTCTTCCGATGGCTAGAAATGGTCTTCCTAAAATGAGTAGAACTCGAGGGTTCGCCTTTACCTCCAACACCTGAAATCGATTGGGAAAGCTAGCCCTTTCACTTTCACTTCCACGTCTTCAACAATTCCAAGTGGCTTCACAACCTCTCCATTCACCACTTCAAGACGGATAGTAGTAGGCTTTAGCTCTCCAATTTTAAGGTTTTTGAACGTGGCATGAGACATCACGTTGACGCTTGCCCCCAAGTCACACAATGCATCAAGGGTACCCTTCCCCTCAAAATCACAAGGAATGATGAATTTCCCCGGATCACCAACTTTTGTAGGCCCCCCTTTTTGCATCGACTTACTTGTTTCGGATTGCTCTTCTTTCCTTTTCTCCTCATACTTCTTCTTGAGATTTTTCACATGCTCTTCAAACTCTTTTTTCTTCTCCTCCTTTACAAACATTTGTGGATAGGGAATAGGGAATGGAGTGATCGGAATACCCCAATAGTCACGCTTGTACTCCTTTTCTTTGACCTTCTCCTTCATTTTCTTTTCCTCTTGCACCCTCTTCCACTTAGGTATCCATTTAGGACCCTTCTCTTCTTTCTTACTTATCTCTTCCATTTCTCCAACAACCTTTCTTTCCACCAACCCTCTTCAACCATTCGTTCCTCTTTCATATCAACCAACAAATATTGAGCTTTCGGATTGATTTCGGTTGTTGCAGGAAACTTTCTTTTTTGTTGAGCACTCAAAGAACTTGTAATTTGTCCCACATTATACTCCAAAGCCTTGAGTCTCTTTTCATTTGCTTCTTCTGCCTTTTTCAACGCTTCATCTCGAGCTTTGTTTGATGCTATCAACTGTTCAAGTAGCTCATCGGTTGATGCTCTTCCCTCATTGTTCTGTGCCTTGCTCCTGGATGGTACCCCGGAGGATAAGCAACCGCATTGCTTGGATTAGAGTAGGAGAAGTTACCTTGCTTTTGTTGTTGTTGTGGGTATGAACTTCCACTACCTTGACCATTAACGCCCCCTTGTCTTGGTGGATAATTCCCTTGACTTTGGTTGAAACTACCTTGAAAATTATTTTGGTAATTCCCTTGGTAGTTTCTTCCTTGCATGTATGACACATCTTCCACATGTGGCATAGAGTTGGCCCATTGTTCTCCACTCACAATATTCGGAGGTAGCACACCTTGATCAACTTGTAGCCCCTCAACTATATTAGCTCCTTGATTCACACCTTGGTTCAAACTCATTTGTTTCATAACCTCCGCCACTATCTTTTCCAAGCTTGGCTTACTTTGCTCCACACTAGCACTCTTCACACTAAACTGTTGCCCATGATCAAAACTCTCAAAACCATAGCATCCAATTACTCTCTCCGATGGCCATTGATATACGTTTGTAGCAATCTCATCAAAAATACGTATAGCCCTTTCCAGAGTCACTCCAAGTACGAATCCACCCGCCGAAGCATCAACATACATTCTTTGACTATTTACCAAACCTTGGTAGAAAAATCCAACTTGTTGGTTCTCCGGGAATCCATGTTGTGGACACTTGCGTAGGATATCCTTAAACCTTTCCCACGCTTCATAAAAGCTCTCTTGATGCATTTGCTTGAATTGAGTGATCAAGCTCTTCATTTGAAGTGTCTTGGAAGGTGGAAAATACTTGTTCAAGAACATTTGTGCAAGCTCATCCCATGTGTTGCACATACTCAGAGTAATAGTGGATAACCATGTTCGTGCGCGCTCCCTCAACGAAAATAGAAACAACCTCATCCTTATACAATCTTCACTCACCCCATTCATCTTCACGGTGTTGGCAATCTCAACAAATTGAGCTAGATGAGCATTAAGATCTTCATTCGGGGTTCCACTAAATTGTTGCTCTCTCACCATAGAAATCAAGCCTGCCTTAGATTCAAAGTTGTTGGCATTGATTGGTGGTCCCATCATTTGTGGCATTGCCCTTGGCATGAAGGAATCCCTGATCACCCTTTGATCATTGATTCCATGTTGCACCGGAGGTGGTGGTGGTGGTACATAAGCTTGTTGAAAGCCTTGTTGCCTTAGAACTTGTTGCACTATTTGTTGAAGCAAAGCTTGATTGTTCATAGCTCCAACATTTTGATAGGCATGTTGAGGAGAATTTCCATGAGGTGCGTTGTCTTGCACGTCCACATGTTGTCCTCCTTCCCCATCATGCTCTATTTCCACACGATTATCTCCTTGAAAATTCTCCATTAACTCACAATTTTTGATTTTGTTCTCCTTTCTTCTCCTTCTCAACGTATGTTCAATCTCCCAATCAATAGGTTCTATTTGTTTCCCTTTAGATCTTGTTTGCATACACCTTCAAAGCAAAAGAAGTTAGAACAATGTTTTCAAAAGCAAATACAAGTAAACGAATAAAATAAAAAAATATCTCTAGTAGGGATGACCAATTAAAATAATTTATCGAACCACAGGGAGGTCGGCGCTAGAGCTTTAGCGAGATCATGCTTATCGCAATTTTATAGAGACGAATCATCAATGGGATTAGTTGATCAAACAAGAAAATAATCAAAGCAGGCAAGATAGATGGATGAAATGAGTGGTTTTCCAAGTTGAGTAAAAGTGAGATTAACAACAATTAAGAAGCGGAAATCCTAGGATAAATGCATCAAATTCATATGATCATGGGTATAAGACTAAGGGCCAATACTAGGTTCACCTAAACTCCTTCTCAAGATGAATAGGAAATGGAATAAGACTCAATGGATTGGTTATCACTCAAACAATTCCAACTAGGTACTAAGCTTGAAATGAGAGTCCCTTCACACGATTAATCAACCTCTAGATCAAACCAATCGAATGTCCTATCAAAGAGTTCTAAATAATAAAGGACTTCTCAATCTCTTTACAATTTATAATGCACATGAAGTGTTTTATGAAATGATTCAATTAATTATCTTAAATATGCAATTGACTTCTCAATCTAATCACATGATTAAAACAACAAATCACACAAATCATTATAAACCTCAAGATCTAAAGCATCAATGATAGAAAATCAATTAATCCAATCAACATATGAATTTAAATACATAAATACTAAAATTATCCAACAACTCGCATGTTGCTAATCTCACAAGGGAGATTAGCCTATCATCTTCATTAAGAAATTAACATAGACAATTAAATCCTTACAAATCATGATAAAACTATAAGGTTTAATACAAAGATTGAATGGAAACACCTTTGATGTCACTTCAATGGTGATCTCCTCTCCTTCTTTGTACTTTCCTCTCCTCCTTGATCCTTTTCCTTCACTTGGATGTAGAAATTAATGGTAGGATGATGGTAGATCCAAAGGATGAAGAATGGATGAAGATGATGGTGTGAAATGGAGGAAATGGTGTGTGAGGTGTGTGGGGAGCTGTTAATTTCGGATCTAGATGATCAAAATATTGAATGGAGTGGTATTTATACCCTTGTGGGCCTTCTAGAAGGAATCTGGAAATTTCAATAATTTTAGCACCAACATGGCTCGTGTGTTGTAACACGGCCCGAGTCGTGTCTAGGGCACACGGACAACACGAGCTTCAAATAGGGCACGGCTTGTGCGCAGCACACGGCTACAGGGGTGGCCGTGTTGTGTCTTTTGATGCTTGCACACTGCCATTATGGACAGGGCCGTGTTTGGTACACAACCCTTGTTTCTGCACACGGCCCATGCTCTGCACTCGGCCACAGGAGTGGCCGAGTTAGTGTTTCAGGCGACAGCGCACGGCTTCTGCTTACAGGCCCATGTGTGGAACTTGGGTTATGTACGCAACACGGCTCGTGTTCCTGCACACAGCCAGCCATGTTCTTGCTGCCCTGTTTCCCCTTTCACTGTTTTGGCTCGTTCTCCCTCGTTTCAACTCCGAATTGAGATCCGCTTTTTCGTATGTATCCCTTTAAGCTCATTCACACAGATTTCCATAAAAACACAAAACACAACCAAATAGAATACAAGTATAGATAAAATAACACTTAAATACATATAAAAAGACACTAAAATCTAGGTGAAAATAATACTCCTCACTCTCCTTCTTGATTCCACAGACGAATCTTCACAGTGATGGATGGATGGGAGAAAGGATGTGGATGATGGTTGGATGGTAATCCCCCCTTGTGGGGTGTATGATGATTTTGTTGCGGTCACATATCAATAATAATGTGATCTGCATCCCCTTTTATACTTGTAAATCTTCCTTATTGACCTTGGATGGGCTTTTTCTTGGAAAACATGAAAATACACGCTACTAGGAGTACGAAATTACAAAAAATAGGATTCTGTGTCCCTGCTCGACCAAACTGCTCCAAGTAGAGCGGCATTGACCTTGGTCGAGCGGCAGTGCGCAGTCTCACCGTTTCGCGCATAACTTTCATATCCAAGCTTCGACTTAAATGATTATTGCACTCACGCGATCCTATCTTCCTTGGATTTCTATACATATAAAGAACTCATAGAAACTCCAATATTTAAATGTATAACAAGTCATGCAAAGTGGTACAGTCGTGCTGAGTACAAACAGTTTGCGCAATGTCACCATTTTGATCATAACTTTCTCGTTTGGAATCCGATTGAGGTGTTCCTTACGCCAAAACGATCCTCTCTTCTGTGGCTTTCCAAATATATATCACAATTCCAATTCAGAGCTCCACAAGAGCAAAAAAATTACACAAGTTGGACGTGCGTTTTTTAGCATTCCTACACAAGTTGCACCTTTTTTCCAACTTTGCATTTTTTATCCTTTTTCCACCTAAAATACAATAAAACACCTCCAATGCACCTTTTTCTCATATATATCAAATATAAGACACTTTTACTAATATATGACAATAATTCCTATAAAAAATATGTTAAGACACTAAAACACGCTTATTTTCACTCTCATCAGCCATCCACGTTTACTTTGATCCACCTAGGTAGCAGCGGAAACTACCTGACCGGTATGATTTTCAGAGCTTTGCTAGCAGAGCCCTTTATACCAAAGAACTTCAGAGTAATTAGACCATTCACCATATTATTCATCATGCCGAGGTTAAAAACATTCCCTTCCCTAATTAATGCCATTATGGAAGCCATAATTTGGCTAACTCTAATGGTTTTGTCTTCAAGATCCTTATTGTAACCATCATACACCATACTGTTGCGATGCTGCCATATCAACCATATGTACATAACAATTTCAAGTCTCCAAAGAAAAGTGATCTGATTACTGATGGTGATAGGATCTTATGGTTTACGTAATCCATTTGGGTTTCATGCACATCCAACGTAGTGGAATTACAGAAAGTATTATCTTACATCGAAGACTGGTGGAGAGGTCTGAATCAGCTACAGAAACAACCTCTTAATTTTCTACTATATTCCTATGCCTCATCTAGACGTCTTGTGGGCGATGATCCTCTAGGAGATCCCAATTCGCAGTCTCCCTCTTATTTCTCACGTTCTCTCTTATCTGATGTGAAATCTGATTTCTCATCTAGAGAACTAATTAGACATGAATAATCATCTTTAAGGCTGTTGGGATGACTTATTTATAGGCTACAATAGGGACCAGGAAGAAAAATTAAGGTTGGGCCTCCCATTGGACTTAAGCTTCAAAGTTTAGCCCAAAACTTATACTTAAGCCCAATAATAATAATTCCTTCCACTAAAGAATTATTATTGCAGTGCCATTCTAATCTCAAATTATGTTATGAGCTACTTCTTATTATGAGTTCATTTAACTCCCCGTGTTTAAGATATATAATGCCCATTAATTAAATGAGTTACTGACAACTCAATTAATTAATCTCTAATCCAAGAGTAGTACTACTCAACCTTATTATCATGCCGAAAAAAATTCACCTGCAAGGTTTACATGATAATCCTTATGAACTCTTCAAGGGGACATCAGCAACCTAAATCACTAGGACACGGATTCCTTCTACAATCAACAGCTCACCGTACATACAGTACCATCTCCTAACTCACCAAGCGTATTGATTTAATAATGAAATCTTATCTATTGGTGAATCAAAGAAATAAATATTGAATTATGTGTCGAGATTATTGTATAGGGATTAAGAGTACGAACATCCATAATAACTGAGGTGTAGTTCTCTTATATAGTCAGAATAAATTGAACAACTTCATGCGGTCCTGGTCAATACACACAAAGTGCACTAGTGTAATTTAATAGTCAAGAAAAACTAATACCAAATCACACTACAACCATCCCGATAGATTGTCCCTGTTTATCTCAGTTGTGAGCATCTGTTTATACTTTATGAGGAACTGATAATATGATCTTTGATGCGCATTTTCTTTGCACGCAAAATTAATCCCCAAGTATTAAGGATATCAGTGGTAGCTTAAGCAAGCGACCAAGTGAATTATCGAACCCAAAGTACGGCGTATTATCAATTTAATTATTATCTAAATTAATTAAGACGAATTGTGGCAATATAGTTTGTGGAATCTAATTATAATATACTAAACAATTAATTAAAATAACAAATAAAATAAATAGCACTAGAAGAATACGAAAGTGGATCAAGTAGGAGAATAGGTAGCCCTAGGGTAATCCAGTTTTACTACTTAACTTCAAACTCAAGTGCAGACCGACTCTGCCTTGTGGACTATGGATGCATTACTAAACCATGCAAATCTACTCTATAGACACAAGTAAATATGTGTGTAACACGTGTGAATAACCTCAGAGTAAGAGACGTAATTTCACCCCCCTTTCTAGGTACTATCAGTATTAATTATTTCCCACGTCTGGAACCTAACCCGATATGATCTCCCTGTATAGGTACTATAAAATTACCCTCTTTATTATGCTTACTAACCCGAATTCAATTCAATTAATAAACATTCATATATGATAGTTCTAATGAAGCTTCGGAGTCCCCTCACTTAGAATCATAACATGGAATCCTGTTCAGCGGTGAAGACACTCAATCCACAACTAAGATATATATATTCAGACTCTATATACCAATTGAAGATGCACAAAATGACCGTGAATATGGATTAAGAAAGCATAATCATATATAAAATAAATCCACAAGTAGTGTTGTACGGAGGACACACAAGAGAGTTTAATTAATTTATAAAACCTTCAAAACCCTAGATATACCAAAACGGTTCTAGCCCATGATGTTTCGAAGAACAATCATGGGTGTTAGATAGATCTTACCCATATGTCTGGAAAATACAAGATAAACTAGGAAACGAATAAAAACTTAGATGCGGGAGTCGTCGCGTCCTTCTCCATCTTGAATCCTCCTCTTGGTTCTCCTCTTAATTCCACAGACGAATCTTCAAAAGTGATGGATGGATGGAGGAAAGGATATGGATGATGGCTGGGTGATGATCCCCCCCTTGTGGGGTGTGGGATGGATGTGGAATCTGACTCCCATCTTCATGTGCTCTGCATCACTTTTTATACTTGTAAAGTACTCCTCATGGACCTTTGATGGGCTTTTACTTGAGACACACGTCAAATTTGGTAAAAGAAACCTGGAATCACCAAAAATAGCACCAGCGAAATTCTGTTCGACCAGACCTCCATTGGTCTAGCAAGCCCTCCTGGTCGAACGCTGGTCAAGCAACCCTACTGTAAGATTCTAAACATTTTGTTCGACCAGTCTTCTCTAGTTTGACTAAGATGATTTCGGTCGAATGGACTCCCATGGTCAAACAATGCTTCTGTAAGTTTTTGGGCATTTTGCTCGACTTGGCCCCTTGTTCGACCACAATGATGATGGTCGAACAAGCCTCCGAGGTCGAACAACCTTCGAAAAATACCTCTAAAATTGTGTCTTACAATTCCGAGTCCTTAAGACCTGTTTTCTGTATAAATATGCTCAAAAAGCCTCAGTAGCCTCTGATTCATGGATTTTCCATAAATAACCCGATTTGTCTTGATAATAGACCAAATCGTACTCAATTTCCACACAAATCAGAGCCCAAAGCATGTGAATTTACACTCTCAACAAACCCCCAAACTTACATGTTGCTAGTCCCAAGGCAACGACAATCAAATTAAAACTAGAGAGTGTAATCACAAGATCAAGCACAACCTATTCTAACACATGCAATTATGCCAATTCAAAACATGCAATCTATCATACCCTTCTTTCATACAAAGATATCAATTAATCACAATACTTCACGAGTGCTAAGTCATCTAGCTCACTGGGTAAGTGTTTACTCTCTCTCTTTCTCAAGTACGAAAGATGTACACTTCACGGGTTAGTATATACACTCAAATTCAAATCATATACTCGCGTAACCACAAGCTTGGCAAAGGTCTCAAAATCCATATATAATCTTTTCAATACTAGGATCACAAAGGACTTGCTCTTTTGGTTGTAATATTGGCTCTTTGGTAAAGGTAGGAGAATATAGATAAGTGACTAAATTCACTAGTAAATAATTACGTTGGAGATTTTCTTTTCAACAGCTCTCTTCTTTTCTCCTTCGACATTCTTATGATCACCTCAATACGCGTTTCCTCCTTCTTCACTTGGATCAACATCTTTTCTTCAAGAAATAGAGTACCAGTTTCGGTGCTCTTCAAGTATAAGGGTATCAATTTTGGGCAATACCCTTTTTAACAATAGGGATACCGGATTCAGGCACTACCCCTCGCAAGATTTAACCTAACGTCTCTTATTCACATCATTACTCAAATTTTTCCTTCCGTTTCTTCTTTCGAGCTCTAGCTAGCATTTATTTACCTCAACTCTTTACTAGTAAATAGGTATTCGAGGCTTAAATAAGTAAACAACGGCTTTTTATCAAAGGCTTGCCAAAGAATAAGCTTAGAAGGCACAATAGGGCTTCTAATGATAATCATTCAACTAGGTAGGATAAATTTGACTAAGTGACTAATCAACAATAATGACCTAAGATCATGTCCTAGTATCTATCAATCATAAATTTCAAATAAGACTCTTTAAAGCATGTAATCAACATCATTCTTCACACGACTACAAGTAAAAATGGAACATGCTCATCATAAACAAAATCAACATGCATAAAAAAAAGTGCATATGCATAACATGAAGCATCCTCAATAACAATCCAAATCAAACCAACGAATCATCCTCCACAAATCTAACAATCAATATCATCAATACAAACCACTCAAGCTTGAATTAAAAGCACATATAAAAATTAGAATAAGGAACGAGGGCACCTGATTTATCTTCAATGCATTCACGAGCTCCTCGAGTTGTTCAATTCAGTAATCTTATAACTCTTCTACCTTCTTCTATCATCAAAGCTCAAACAAACTCATCATCACATGATTCATCAATAATAAAATAGGAGAAGTAGAAGAAAGAATCAATTGGCTATCTAGTCAACTCCACACACTAGAAACTCCACTGAACTCTAGGCAAATTGCAAAAAGTCGACACATCAAAACCGATTAAAGTTTCAACATACCGCAAAAAATCAACTCCCCTAGCAAACATTACAAAGAAAAGATTATACTCTTGGTGCTTCAATGAGGTAATAACATCACACCCCCAAACTTAGTAAAAACGTAAGTTAAAACTAAGTTTGGAAAGAGATGTAATTGCTGATTAGAAAGCACCTTAAATATAAAAATTTCTTACTCACACGAAAGAAATAAAAATGTAATAAAATGGAAGGGCAAGCCCCCAACAGGCGCTCATATTTAACGTAGGAGAGTCACGACGGTTTACCACTTTTAGAACTACTGGATAGGAGGACGGTCTTCTCGCATCCTCACCTCAAATACTTTCTTTCCCTCTTCTTGTCTACACTCAACACCTCACCTTTATTGGTCACAAGTATATGATCCTTAAAATTACCTTCCTCCCATGGCTGTCTAGACTCTTCCTTATCAATCGTCCACTCAAATTCAGAATCATCAGCCTATTAAAATCAAGATTAAACAAGTTAGAAACCACATCTATGCTCTTGCATGATTGAGTCTCCATGGGCATCTTCATTGCTTGATCAAGAGAGAAAACCACATCTTCATTATCCATCTGCAGTCTAAGCTTCTCGGCTCTCAACCTCGTTGCTCTTTCCCATTTCATTTCCACTATAAGCACAGTATTCTATCCTTGGGATGGCGCTGGAGTGTTCTGAACAATCGGTGTAGCATTCGGTATCGAAATGGGAGGTAAGTGAAGTTGTTCGACCACCGTTCGACCAGAATGGTCTGGTTGAACAGTATAAGTGTCGTGACTTTATTTTTCCGAGAGCTGTTCGACCTCAGTTTGACCATCAGGTCTGGTCGAACAGTGCTCCTACTTTCATCATTTTCACTCACTAGCTTCATTGGACCTTCGTACTTCATCTCGGACCTCAATGTGATGGCATTATTCTCCAACGTTTGTGTTAATTGATTTACATTCGCGGCCATTTGACCCATTATAAAGGTAAGGTCCTTCAACTACTTAGATAAATCTGCATGATTAGCATTCATACTCGCTTCGAAGCGGTCAACCCTTGCATCATTCCTTGCCATGTATCGATTGAAGGTATATTCAACACTCTTGACTTCTTGCTGCTAGATACTAGGCCCTCTTTGTGCCAACTCTATAATCTGCTTCTACTGGGACTCTAGTAGCTTGTTGATGTTAGCTAGATTAGAGACGATCTCAAAATCCTTATTTGGCTTTACCACTTGATGTTCAACCTGAACCACGTTACCTAGTACATAAGATCCTCTTATTCTCTCCGTATGCTAGTCACGTGAATTCATAGAGATGTCTTTAAACAACTTTTCTACTTCAAGTGCTGTCTTAGATAACAACGCTCCTCCTGATGATGCATCAATAAGAATTCGCGACTCACAATCCAATCCATAGTGGAAGATACTTATGTATTCAGCCTTAGACATCCCATGCTGTGGACACCTCCTGAGCATGTCTTTAAACTTGTCCCACACCTTATGGAATTTCTCACCCTGATTCACAACAAATTGAGTGATCTCTTCCTCATTCTTAAGATCCTTGAGGGTGTCATGTATCTTTCCAAGAACTTTTGCTGCAGTTGGCCCCATGTAGTGCAATTTGTGGAGTCAAGAGTCTCATACCAAGCTTCTGCCTTATCAATTAATGAGAACATGAATAGGGCGATCCGCCTAGCATTATCATTAGACCCATTTGAGTGTTTGCATAACCAAGGAATCTTTTGAGATGTTGATATGGATCTTCAAAAAAACCTCCAGAAAAGGGATTCTTCTCTACCATGTGAATAAGAGCGGGATGTATCTCAAAATCATCATCTTCCCCCTATCTCCTATCAAACCCATGTTGCCAATCCCATAGTTTGTGAAAATTTCACGTATGGCAACATTATCCAGATTCTGTCTTGCTCCAGCCATGTTTAGCTCAATGTGTTATTCCTTCTTTCCTTCCTCTCCTTTTCCTAGTGCACAAATACCTCAGAAAAATTTAAGGTTAGATACAAAGAAATAATCACAAATAAAAGTCTTAATCAACTAGAAATAATAAACTAATAATAATAGTTGTACCCGGCAACGACGCCAAGAACTTGATGCGCGTTTTATTTGCACGCAAAATTAATCCCCTAGTATTAAGAATATCAGTTGCAGTTTAAGCAAGCGACTAAGTGAATTATCGAACCCAAAGGATGGATTATTATCAATTTAATTATTATCTAAATTAATTAAGATGAATTATGGCAATCTAGTTTGTGGAATCTAATTATAATCTACTAAACAATTAATTAAAATCACAAATAAAATAAAATAGGACTAGAAGAATACGAAAGTGGATCAGGTATGAGAATAGGTAGATCTAGGGTAATCCAGTTTTACTACTTAACTTCCCTCTCAAGAGCAGGCCGATTCTGCCTTGTGGACTAAGGATGCATCACTAAACCATGCAAATCTACTCTATAGACACAAGAAAATATGCGTGTAACACGTGTGAATAACCTCGAAGCAAGAGATTTAATTTTACCCCCTTTCTAGGTACTATCAGTATTAATTATTTCCCACGTCTGGAACCTAACCCGATATGATCTCCCTTTATAGGTACTAAAATTACCCTATTTATCCTGCTTACTAACTCGAATTCAATTCAATTAATAAACATTCATATATGATAGTTCTAATGAAGCTTTTGAAGTCCCCTCGCTTAGAATCATAACATGGAATCCTGTTCAGCGGTGAACGCACTCAATCTACAACAAGATATATATTCAGACTCAATATATCAATTAAAGATGCATAAAATGACTGTGAATATGGATTAAGAAAGCATAATCATATATAAAATAAATCCACAAGTAGTGTTGTATGGAAGACACACAAGAGAGTTTAATTAATTCATAAAACCTTCAATCCCTAGATCTACCAAAATTGTTCTAGCCCATGACGTTTCGAAGAACAATCATGGGTGTTGGATAGATCTTACCCATATGTCTGGAAAATACAAGATAAATTAGGAAATGAATAAAACCCTAGATGCTGGAGTCATCGCGTCCTTCTCCATCTTGAATCCTCCTCTTAGTTCTCCTCTTGATTCCACAGACGAATATTCAAAGTGATGGATGGATGGAGAAAATGATATGGATGATGGTTTGGGGGTGATCCCTCCCCTGTGGGGTGTAGGATGGATGTGGAATCTGACTCATATCTTCATTTGCTCTACATCCTTTTTTATACTTGTAAAGTACTCCTCATGGACCTTTGATGAGCTTTTACTTGAGACACACGTCAAATTTGGCAAAAGAAACCCGGAATTACCAAAAATAGCACTAGCAAAATTCTGTTCGACCAGGCCTCCATTGGTCAAGCAAGTCCTCCTGGTCGAATGTTGGTCGAGCTACCCTACTGTAAGATTCTGGACATCTTGTTCGACCTGTCTTCTCCCGTTTGACCAAGACGATTCTGGTCGAACGGACTCCTGTGATCGAATAATGCTTCTGTAAGTTTTTGGGCATTTTGCTTGACTTGGCCCCCTTGTTCGACCATAATGATGATGGTCGAACAAGCCTCTGAGGTTGAACAACCTTCGAAAAATTCCTTGAAAATTGTGACTTCCAATTTCGAGCCCTTAAAACCTATTTTCTGTATAAATTTGCTCAAAAAGCCTCAGTAACCTTTGATTCATGGATTTTCCATAAACAACCCGATTTATCTTGATAATAGACTAAATCGTACTCAATTTCCACACAAATCAGAGCCCCAAGCATGTGAATTTACACTCTCAAAAATCTTCCGTGCGACGCCACACACCATATTATCAAAAATATAAAGTAAACAGACTATTGCATCGATATATAAACAGATTATAAGATCCAATCATTTGATTAATGATTCTCATTTCAAATATTGTTAAAACATTGTTCATACTAAAGTCAGACTTTTAGTATACAATCCAACAATTTCCCACTTATAATAAAAGACTATATTATCATATAAAAAACTGCCATACATCTGATTCCCATTCCGCAGATAAAGTCACTCCATTTCTGAAAAGTACAAAACCTTTCTAGGAATTGCATGCTAAAATGAGTAAGGATTGTATCAATATATGAAGCTTAAGAAAATATCAATATACGAAGCTTAAGATAAGCGCAACATCCTTTCTTGAGATCCTTATCACCATGATCGCAAGAATATGTTTTGCTTCTCTTAAGTCCTTCATTTCAAATTGTTTTATCAACCATATCCATACGCCTTAAAATACTCTTTCATTGTTTCCAATGAGCAAGATACTATCTACATATAGTACAAGAAATATTACCATGTTTCCATCACTCTTTCCATACACAAGACTCTTCCATGCATTGAAATAAATCCATATGCTTGGATTTTCTCATCAAAACGGATGTTCCATGATCTTGAAGTTTTAGTCCATAGATGGACTTCTTTAAGCTTACACATGAAACACTCTTTGATCTTTGCAATGAATCACTTTGGTTTCTTCACATAGATGTTTTCCTCAAGACTTCCATTAAGGAAAGTTGTCTTTACGTCTATTTGCTATACCTCATAACTCATATGAGTAGCAACATACAAAAGAATCTAGATCAACTTAAACATAGCTACCGGTGAAAGGGTTTCCTTATAGTCGAACCCTTCTTTCTGAGTGTACCCTTTCGCAAACAAGCCTTGTTTCAAAGGTTTCCACCTTACCGTCTGATCCTCTTTTCATTTCCATAGACCCAGCTACTTCTAATGGCTATTACACCATTTGATGGTTCTACGAGCTCCCAGACCTGATTTAGAATTCATAAACTCTATTTCAGAAATCATTGTGCCTTGCTAAGATTGCATTTCTATCTTGTAGTGTTTCTTCGTACCCATGGATCAATTTCATGTTCACCAGGGACCAAGTTCGTCGACTCTCTCAAAAAACATGAATCTTTTTGGTTATCGAACATCACTCCCACTAAGACGAGGAGACACATGCAATTATGTATTAGATGTAACACGCGATGCAGTTACTTATGGTATATCCTCTTGTACAATTGATACTATAATTTGTGTTTCCATCTTACATCCATTAGAACAATTTATTCATGGGTTTGTGATTCATTACATAGTCCTTTTCCAAAAGTCTGGTGTTTGTTCTAACAATTACCCTCTGATCTTTTAGACTATTTAGATGAACCACCGTTCATTCCTTTAGGATATCCTATAAATAGGAAAACATCCATAAGACATTCTAACTTATCAGTATCTCCCTCTAACACATGTGCCAAAGCACCCCAAATCCAAATTTGTTAAATATTTGGCTTCTGCCTTATCTATAATTTTTTAGGAGTAGAGGATACTGATTTAGAAAGTACTAAGTTTGTAAATCGTTGTTTCTAAGGCATACGCCCAAAATAAATTTAATAATTTCAAATAACTCATCATTTATCTAACTATTTTCATAAGAGTCATATTCCTTCTTTCTGCCACACCATTCTGTTGGGGTTTGCCTTGTGTAGACAACTTGGGATTCAATCCTAACCTCTAATAAATAGCTCCTAAACTTCCTAAGAGGAACTCGCAACCACAATTAAATCGCAGTGACTTGATATATTTTCCACGACGCTTCACCGCATCAGCCAAGCACTTCTTGAATTAATCAAAGTACCCTGACATGCGGTGCATCAAATATATATATATCGGTATCTAGAATAATCATCAAATAAGTTGACAAATATTGATGAACACCTCCTACCTAGAAAGTCATAGGATCGAATAAATCAGAATGAACCAATTCCAACACATCTTTGGGTCTTAACCCCTTTGCCTTGAAAGGCCATTAATCATATTCGCTTCTAAGCAAGACTCACAAGTTTGATAGTTTCCACTTCCAATAAACCTAATAGTTTATCGGCTATTGATGGGCGTTTTCTCAACACACAATTTATTCCCAAGAGTGAAGGATGTTATTGTAGCTTAATAAGCGACCAAGTTATATTTATCGAACCCTATGGATGGATTATTATCATTTTAATTATAGAATAATTTAATAAGACTAAGTTTGACAATTTAAGATGTGGAATAATTAATTATCCAGTACACAAGTAATTCAATAACAAATAAAATAGAAAAACAGTAGAGATTTAACGAAACGTGATCAAGTGAGAAGATATGTAGTTCTTCGGGCCATCCAGTTTTACTCATTAATTTTCCTTCCGTGTGTCAATGTCTGACTTTGCCTTGCAGAATATGGACGTATTACTAAGCCAAGGAAATCTACTCTATAGACACAAATAGATAAGCGTGTAACACGTGTGAATACCCTTAGAGCAAGAACATAATTTCACCCTCCTTTCTAGATACTATCATTATCAACTATTTCCCGTGCACTTAGTACTCTAACCCGATATGATCTCCCTTTATAGGTACTATGGAATTATCCTCTTTATCCTATTTATTAACTCGAATTCAATTCAATTAACAAATATTTATATATAATAGTTCTAATGAAGCTTCGGAGTCCCTTCACTTAGAATCATAACATGGAATCCTATTCAGAAGTGAACGCGCTCAATCAACAACCAAGATATATATTCAACTCTATATAACAGTTGAAGATGCACAAAATGACCGTGAATATGGATTAAAAATGCATAGTCATATATAAAATAAACCACAAGTAGTGATGTACGAAGTATACACACAAAAGTTCAATTAACTCGTAAAACCTTCATAAACCCTTGAACTACTGAAAAGGTTCTAGCCATGATTTGTTGAAGAACAATCATGGTGGTTGGATAGATCTTACCCATAGTCTTGAAAATTACAAAATAAATTAAGTTGCGCAGTAAACCCTAGATGCGGGCGCCTTGGCGTCTTTCTCCGTCTTGAATCTGCACTTGGTTCTCACTTGATTCGCTGGACAAATCTCTCTCTACAGCTTCTCCGGAAGGAGTTAGGGTTTCGATGTGGTATAAGATGAATGTGGACTCTAACTCTCTTCTTGATGTGATCTGCATCCCATTTTATACTTGTAAACTCTCCTTATGGACCTTTACTAGGCTTTTCCGTGGAAAATACGTACATACACGCACTGGAGGTGAAATCTCAACAAATCTGATCTTCCGTGTCCTTGCTCGACCAGACTACTCTTGGTCGATCAGCATGTATGTAAATTGAAACTTTGTCTTAACATCTTGCTCGACTTCCCTGTTGTTGCTCGACCAGCTTGCTCTTGGTCGAGCAAGCTCTCTTTTGGTCTAGAAACACCTTGAAATCTGTGTTTTCTAATTTTGAGCACTTCTAACCTGTTTTCCTGTGAAATTATGCTCAAACAACCTCAGTAGCATTTGATTCATGGCTTTTCCATACACATTCCGATTTGCCTCGATTTAATACCAAATCATACTCAATTCCCACATAAATAAGAGCTCAAAATATGTTAATTCTCACTCTCAATAGCTATCAACCATTGAATCCTACTCAAGTTAAGATGATTTAGCCTTAGTTTCCAAAGGTATGTCTGGTTTATTTTTGAAGGTTCCTTTCTATTATAAGGGTTTGAAGACGGGTTATTAATTACTATTTGTTGTGTCATGAGAGAAGCATGATTTAAGAGTGCACAAATTGTCCACCAACATACCACAATAGATCATAACTCCATCCTTCATTATAATGACTATGTCATTCAAATGAAATAGAATATCTATCCGTAAAACATCGAAACTGAAATCGAATTCTTTCTAAAAGAAAAGGTACATAAAGACAATATTTCAAAATCAATTATTTATTCTTATCATTTAATAAATAAACATCTCCCACTGCAAAAGCCGCCACTTTCGTAGTATTACCCATGTACACTATAATTTTATATCACTTAATTATTGGGTTTGGTTGTGATACCCGAGCTTTTCACTACTCATGTGTCAATATATTTTAATTTGTGTTATGTGCATTCTATAATTATGTGGCAATTATGTAATAATTATGTGCCAGTTATGTGATAATTTTTTGTACATTTTTTTTATATTTACATTTTATTTGAGACATCCGTGATAAAAATTGTGATAATATTTGAATATATATATGTGCATAAATATTTACGTACAATAATTTGGATATATGTAATTAAATTGTCTTATTTGTATAAATACATTATTTTTTAATTATTGAGTATCACACGTGTTCTCGTAATAATAATAGTGGTAAGAAAATATACACGTATGTGTAATTATTTATAAATATATTATATCTTAGTTATTAAGTATTGCACGTATATTCGTAATGGATAATAATAATAATAATAAATCTTACTTTCTATAAATAGTATCTTACTAATAATAGTAAGTAGGAAAAGTTGAGGGCAGTGGGCTGTGGGTTGCCGACTGGCACGCCTCTCTCTTCTCCTTATGAAACAGTGAGCGAAGAAAAAAATAGAGAGAGAGATGAAAGGAAAGGGAGAGAGAAAGAGAGGGAGGAAGAAAGGAGAAGAGAGAGGCGTGCCAGAACGGGAAGAAATAGATTATTTACAGTTTTTCACAAGGTTTATATTATTATTAAAATTTGAAGTTCAGGTAAGTAGAGGTCCAGCTATAATGCATAAACATGTTATTTTTTGAATTACTTATGAATTATTTGTGATATAAGTAGTGATTTATGTGATTGGAGATAAATAAAAGTCCAACTATAATGCATAAACATGTGTTGTGTGTGAATTATTCATAATTAATATGTGATAATGATGTTATGAATTATTTGTGATTAGTTTAATTAGGTTATGAACTATTTGTCATTAATTTGTCGTACAAGCTGTGGATTTATGTGATTTGAGGAAAATAAATTTTATATGCAACTAAATATTATTTTGAAAATTATTTGTGATAAATTTGTGATACAAGTTGCAGATCTATATGATTTGAAATAATATCGTTGTTCTTTATAGGTCTAAGTGATCATAAACTGTGGAATATAAATCAGTGTGATATAAGAAGATATCGTTTATAAGGATCCGTGTGATCCGAGGTGAAATTGTTATTCGAAAAATGGATATGTGTGATTCGAGGTGAAGTTATTGTTCAAGAAGTGGATCTATGTGATTTGAAATTTATTTGTTGTTTTATTTTGATTAAATGATGATATTGGTATCGTAAATGAATTGTGAAGCATATGTAATTGTCCTTGCTGCATACTATGCATAATCATGAAAAGTGTTTTCCCTAAAATTAATAAAATACTAGTGGTGTGTGCGGCCACTATATGTGCACTCTTTCAGGGTTTGGAAAAATTGTTCCCAACACTTTATTCAGGGTTCAAAAAATCATTTCCAACACTTTGTTTAGGGTTCGAAAAAATTATTCCCAGCACTTTATTAAAGGTTCAGAAAAATCATTCCCAATACTTTATTCAGGAATCAGAAAAATCGATCTGACACTTTGTGTGTCCATTGAGCTCATTTGGGGTGCATATCATAAGTGTGTCATGGGGAATGATTAGGAAATAGGCGATAAAAAACTAAATGCATTTTCATGCACTAGCATGCATGATTTCTACTTACTGAGATTTTATCTCACTAATTTATGCATCATAGGTGAGCCTACTGATGATTGAGTTTTGTGATGTGTCTGCACATGTTGTGGAGCTCCTATAGAGTTTTGAGCGGATGTACATAGATGACGACCTGTTAGGCTAGTTTGTGGGCTTATTTTGTTTCCCTGATATTTTATTAAGTAATGTAATAAATATTGTCACAAGTTTAAGTGGTTTGATGTGCTGTCAGAAGTCAGTTACATATGTTGAAATGGTGTGATGGTTTTGCTTATAAATATATTATGTGAGAAAAAATATATGCAGGCTTTTATAATGATGACGTTTATGTTAATTAGTATTTGAATTATAAATTAAGTTATATAAGGTGGGTCGTGTCAGAGTGGTATTAGAGCACGGTTTGGGTCCTGCAGACTGTCTATGTATATAAGCTCATTCCTTGGGAGCGCAGCCTTGCGTGTAAGTGTTATTTTCATTTTGTATTGTTATGTGTTTTATAAATTATGGCCATGTGGTGGAGAACTCGTAGATAGAAGTACCATCATGGTAAGGGCTATAGATGAAAGTAGTGAAGAAGGTTGAACTACTTGCTAATTTGATTGTGTTAAGTATGAATGACTATGATGTCATATTGGGAATGTAATAGTTGTCAAAGTACGGTGCTACAACAGATTGTCAGAAGAAGAGTATCAATTTTAAGACATTTGGAGGAGAACTGTTCACTTTTATTGGGATTAAGAAGAACTTCAAATTTTCTATAATATTAGTAGCAAAAGCACAGCGGTTGTTGGAAAGTGGTTGTGAGGGGTGTCTAGTGAGTGTAATGAATGTTGACGGACAGTAGTGTCCAGTCCTCGATGATGTACTAATAGTTCGGGAATACCCGGAGATATTTCTAGAAGATCTTCCAGGTTTGCCACCAGATCGGAAAATAGAGTTTGTCATTGAGTTGCAACCAGGATCTGCTCCTATATCTAAAGTGCCATACAGAATGGCACCAGCTGAACTGAAGGAATTGAAGAAACAGTTGCAATAGTTACTAGATAAAGTTTCACCCAACCTAGTTTCTCACCTTAGGGAGTGCCAGTTCTTTTTGTTCGTAAGAATGATGGCACATTGAGGATGTGCATCAATTACCAGGAGCTCAACAAAGTTACAGTCAAGAATAAGTATACATTGCCTCGCATTGATGATTTGTTCGAACAATCACAGGGTGCAGCTATCTTTTCAAAGATTGATTTCCTGTCAGGGTATCATCAGCTGAAGATAAAGGAGGAAGATATTCCGAAGACTACATTCAGTACAAGGTATGGAAATTATGAGTTTTTGGTGATGCCGTTCAGTTTGACGAATGCTCCAGCAACATTTATGGATTTGATGAATAGAATATTTTAGGATTTTCTCAATAAGTTTGTGATTATATTTATCGATGATATCCTAATTTACTCTAAGAATAATGAGGATCACGTTCTGCACTTGAGAAAGGTGTTGGAAATTTTGAAGGAAAAACAGTTGTATGCAAAGTTTAAGAAGTGTAAATTTGGGACTGAGTTGTTTTCTTAGGACACGTGGTTTTGGGAGAAGGTATTTCAGTGGATCCAAGCAAAGTTAAAGCAATCCATAATTGGCTACAACCCTCAAATCCTACTGAGGTTCATAGCTTTCTTGGATTGGCGGGATATTATTGAAGGTTAGTTGAGGAATTTTCTAAGATCGCTTCAATATTAACACAGTTGACCAGGAAGAATGTAAGGTTCACATGGATGGAGGCATGTGAACAGAGTTTTCAGGAATTGAAGAGACGGTTGATATCAGCACATATCGTAACTATTCCTACGGAGACAGGAAACTTCAAGGTTTATAGTGATGCTTCAAAGAATGGTCTTGGATGTGTATTGATGCAAAATAGGAAATTGATAGCATAAGCATCCAGACAGTTAAGGGAGTGCGAGAAGAACTACCCCACACATGATTTGAAGTAAGCCGCAGTGGTGTTTACACTCAAAATTTGGAGGCATTATCTGTATGGGAGCATTGTGAGATCTATACTAATCATAAGAGTTTAAAGTATTTCTTCACTCAGAGAGAGTTGAACATGAGGCAGAGAGGATGGTTGGAACTGGTGAAGGACTAAGACTGTGTTATAAAAAAGAATTAGAGCATAAATTTGTGTAGATGTTAAAGTCGAACAATAAAAGTAATGTAAATATTAACCATAAACAAAGAATCTTTAACAAAATTATAACATTAGAGATGAGAAATTTAAAAACTTTTCTTTTAAAAGGTTCAATGCTGAAAAGATCTTGCACAAGCATACTTTGATGTCCTAAACTCATGAATAGTGCATCACTCCACTCATTTTATTTTAGAGAGACATGTATATTTTGGGTAAAGAATGTGCATATTAAAGAATATAGGCTTATAAGACTCAAATTGGCGAGCAATGGATACTGTTGTAAGGTAGGGAAATTGTGTTAGACCATAGGCTATAAAGACAAGGGATGACCTCTTATCATTTTTTAAATGTCCACCAACAAGCTTCTTAGAAGAGTCAACAAACAAGTTCTAGTTTGTAGACAAATGATCGATCCTCTCACAAAGAAATGAAACCATTTATGATGTATGGTTTGGCTCAAAATCTCATAATTCATTTTTTAAGGACTAAAGTATACTTATGCATCATCTTTTGCTCACTGAACAATTTAAAATGCACTTTATATCATTTCCTAATCTAACATCCTAATTCCACCAACAAGTTCCCATTCACAATCAATATCCACATTACCAACAAACATAACCAACAACACAAGAAAATAAGAAAAATCATAACAACACAAGACTAAGGAAATCATGTGCATCCGTGCAAATATTCATAGTATGTGAGAATCTACGAGAGCATATAAAAATCAACCCCCCAACTTATTTCATAGCCAAGGCAAGAATTATGTTTGGGCTAAAGAATAGGTACTCCCTTTGAAGCATCCCTCATAGTTCTTCTCTTAATCCAATACGCTCCAAATCCACACCAAGGAAAAGATAATTCTTAGACAAAATACCAACAAACACAAAAATAAAACCAAAACACCAACATTCAAATCAATTACCGTTATTGACAACAATACAAGAAAGGAATTGAAATAATGGGTTGCCTTCCATTTAATTCTATGTTTATCGTCTTCAAGCCAAACGGAAATTTTCAAGCTCATCAGAATGGCCATAGATAATAGTTTTCCTTGCCACCATACTCTAATCTTTGAGCTTCTTCATCTATTAGGTATTTGTGGCAAGCTATGGCCTCATTGGTATTTTTTAGATTGAGCTTGAAATCGCCAACTATCCTTTTGTGACATTCTATTTTCCTCTCAATTCTAGAGAACAACTTACTTCTCCTTAACGAAGATCCCCAATTTTTCTTTCACTACTTCTTGTCCCTAAGAATTTGTGAGGTATCAAGAGGTAAGACAAAGTCTATAAAATAATATCTTGAAATTCATTGCGACTGAAAGAGTTTAAGGGTTTAGAAATGCTCATTTTACTTTTCAAGTTCTCTTTATTTGCTTATACACTTTGCTCTTCTTTCCTATCAACATGAAGAGAAGACAAGTTTAGATTAGATATTTCAACATAATAATGAGAAAGAGATTAGATTCAAGAATAAGAGGGTTTTCAAATCCATGAAACTCTTTAAGAATGAAGTTGTCCATTTTTTCGAGGGTAGAATGAGCCATCACATTGGCACAAGCTCCCATATTACACAATGTCTTCAAGGTTTTCTCTTCAATTTCAAATCTGGAAACACCAACCCTTTTAGAAGGTTCCTCATGCACCGGTTCACATGCTATGGGTAGCTTAAATTCCTTGCTCTCATAATTCTTCCTCAAGGTTCAACAAATTTTGCGAACTCCTCCTTTTTTCTTCCTTCACATACCTCTGTGTAAAAGGAGTAGGTAAGGAGTGATTGGAATTACCCAATAATCATATTTAATTTCTTCCTCCTTCACATTTTTCCTTTTTTCTCTTCCTTTGCTCTTTTCGACGTAGGTACATCATGTTCTTTTCACTTCTTCCTCTTCTCCTCAAACTTATTTTGCCTCTTCTATTTCTTCGTCATCTTTTTGGAAGTTTAAAATTGAAATTATTTTCCTAATATGATTTTCGATTGCTTTCATTCTAGAATCCATGCTATGCTAGCTCTATCTCTTCTTCCTTCTCTTTCCTACAATCCTCTCTTTGGCTTCTTCACTATATGCTCTAGTTTTCTCTCTTTGGCTTCTAGTTTCTTCCGATAATTTTCAGTGTTTAGATCGAAGACCAACACTAACCCCTTCCACCTAGATACTGAAATTCTCCAAATCTCCCTTAGAATGTATCTAGAGGTAATTCTCTCTTTTTTGTGTACGAAGGCCAACAGTGGATTGGTTCCTCTCATCGGGTTTAAATATCCTTTTGGTCAAACCTAAACCTGATGTTTTCTCATGGTAGTTCTAATATTTTGGAGAATCATTTCAGTCACACCCCAAGCAATATTTAATTAGCATAAGAAATAAATTAACCAACATTAATCCATTAAATTAACATGCTACATACCCATTATTAACAAACCATGTTAACATACATTTCATGCATCACAAAGCCCATGAGAAGAAATCATATAGTCATCAAGTCCAAACCATATTTAATTTACGTAATAAAATAAATATTAAGCAATAATCATGTCTCTAACCCCACAAGAGGGATAAGCCAAATAAAATAAAAATAACAAAATAAAAATATGTTCCATTACAATAATCCATGGGGGCTGATACTCAAAGGAAATAACAAATAATAATTAAAAATCCCCATTAATTTTTTATTGGAGAACTTCAATTTCTTTTTAAATATTCCACCTCTTACCTTAATTCCAATTAGCCTTAAACACCAATGGAGAATAGGGTGGGTAAGAGATAAGAAGATGAGTTTGTAGAGTGATGGAAAGAAAAATAAAAAATGTAGAAGAGAGAAAACGTGTGCTCTGTTTTTTGAAAAATATCTACTGCTCTCTCAATTCATATCTCAGGTATTTATATGAGGGTAGAAAATTAGGTTAAATGAAGAAATTGGACATGTTTAGCTTCTGGATGGAAACATTAGAAATTAATTTCACACGACCACTTCTTGGTCGTGTTGGATAGGTGAGGGAGTGTTGAACTGTTTCAGGCGGCCAGAGAATGGCTGTCTGAATTGGATATGGGCATGTAAATTATAGATAGCATGTGGTTATGCTGAATTGGAAAATTCGATTAGAAAGATCTTTCACCCTTCACACGGCCTTTCCATGGCTGGCGTGTGAATTTAGTTATGGCTGTGTGAATTTTATCATGGGCGTGCATTTTCTATTCAAGACCTGAACATCTAACAAGGCCATCCCCTGGCCGTGTTATATCTGGATGGGCGTGTGATTTTTGTTTGAAATCTAAACCTCTAACATGTCCACCCTCTGGCCGTGTTATATTTACATAACCGTTCTGCTTATTTTTCAGAATCAATCTGCAACCAATTTCTTATCCCCTATAGAACAACATATCTAATTTAACACATAATAACCTATTCCTACAAGAAAAATAGTACGATTCACTTTACTCTAAAAATACAAACAACACGAAATATGGAATAAAATACTAAAAATAATATAAAAACACAAAAAAATACACGAACATGACTCTATAATCTATCAAATTTTCACGCTAAACAGCAGTCTCTACATTTGAGGTCATTGATTCTTTGTTAGAGTTCTTGGAATATGGCTTACCCCCTTTCTTGACTTCTTGTTTATCTTTGGACTTGTAGGAGTATGACATTGGCGGGTTGTTTAAGTTCACTAGCGGACATACTCAATTCCATGTTGTCTGCACTCGTAGCTTACTATTCAAAAGTTTAAGGTTGAATTTCTTGGAGTATGTAGAGACGACTCCATTCAATCCCTTAAATGCACATCTCGATGGCATACCCTTCGGATATTGATCCATTCAGTTCAAGCTCAGTTTTCTTCATCGATTAATATAATAAATCACAAGTTCTTTTTTAATTGATGAGTGTTAGTTAACTCATTCATGCTAATAGTTCTTCTAATTCTATAAAAACAGTTGAGAAAATCGTACTCTATTTGCCCCCAACCTGTCAATGAATTCGTCTTTCAAGTCGATATACCAATCAAAGGCATTTCCTTTGATTGAGTAGATAAACTGTCTCACCATATGATCTCCATAAGTACTAGCGTCATTACACATCTCAATGAATTGTGTCATGTGCTGCCTTAGGTTTTCCTTGCCATCAATTTTTTAGAAATTGGGTGGTTGTTAGGCAGCCGACATCTTTAAGTCGTCCACTCTTCTTATGTATGGCTTGGAATAAGTGAAAGATGGCTTGGAAGTCTCTTCAATCCTCTCTTTTATGGTTCCAAGTATTATATCCTTCAATTGATCAACTTGGAGCATTCCATCGGTCGAAAGTTGCATTCTCCCTTCAGTTTGGTCCTTTTCAGTAGGTTGACGTCTTGTGAGCTCTTCTGTCTCGCCATCGTCCCCAACTTCTTTCTCGTTTGCATGGCTTTTCATCCCTACTTTCCATCTTTCCCATCAGTTTGAAAATCTTTGAATCTTGAGCTTCTATGTGTTTTGTGAGTTCTTCGATAGCTTTCATCATGTTTGCTAACTATTCCTCAACGGCTGTAGCGCTTTTCATCATCATTGGAGCTAGAATTGAGACAGATGAAGAGCTCAAAGTTGAGTGAGGAGTTGAGTTGGTGTAACCTTCATTACTATCTCCTTCAATATATAGTTGTTTTCTGAAAAGCCAAATCAAACGAAGGGTTGGATCCAAATGAGGCTTTAGACTGAGATACCACGGCATGCTCCTCGTAACAACAACGACGTATTTATCCAATGAATCTGAGGGCTTAGAAGCAACAATCCTTCCCACTATGATCTTAAGGAGTAGTTTTGTATATTCAAGCTTGTAAAGAGAAGAGATGAGAGTTTGAGATTGTTCTAGTGGGTGTGCCAAAATTTGTAACAACAAATTTTGTATTATGAGGAATAAACACAAATTGAAGTACAAATATAATTCAGACGGATTTAAGTTGAAGAATTTTTTAAACGAGTTACAATCTCTAATCAATCATCTAATTTTTTTCTAGAACCAATTTAAACTTGACTTTTACTTTGACTTGACTTGACTTTACGTTGACTTGTCTTGTGTGTTGGGTCAGTTCTTCATTTGAAGTTTGTCCGAGCTTGAATTTGATGTTTTATAACGTTAATCCAAAGCATATAACCTTTATTCATATTAAATGCTATTCTTGTTTTCAGGTGTGTCAGTGTGTCCAGAATAAATGGAGGAGATGTCCCCTTTATATATGTGAAAGATGAGAAACCTTCCATCTATAATTCACAATCTAATTGATCAATACTTGATTTGATTATGCAGGTTTGAGCCTTCAATCTGCTTGGGCTTCATTCAGGCTTATTTTATTTGAGTTTAATTTAATTTGTTGGGGCTTATTGACTTATATTAGACTACCTTTGGCTTGTGATATATTTAACTTGGGTCCGACCTCATTTAATATAAACCCCATTTAACTTGTTGGGCTGAAATTAATTATCAATTATTTACCAATTTATTTTACGAATTAATTTATTTAAATTCCATATAAAATACTCTCTCCGTACCAGACTAAGAGGGTCAAATACTTTTGTGCACGTAGATTAAGATGCTATTGTTTAATGTGTAGTGGGTATGTGAAATTTATGAATTACCTTTCTACACTTCCACCTAATTAATACATTGATTATAGTGGGGTATTTTTATCTTTTGAAAATATAAAATATTGTTATGAAGTGTTAGTGGTGGGGTCCTCACATTCCTAAAATGGAAACGGCCCACTTTAAGTGGGACGATGCAAATGGTAAAATGACCCCCTTAGTCTAGGACGGAGGGAGTAGTAAGTTAAAATTGATATTTTAATCATGAAAATTTATGTGTCGCCATTTAATTGGACTGTGAATTCAATTTGCTTATATTTGGTCCTGATAACCAATATTGCACACTCTTTTTCTAAATTAAGTTTTTTTATGAGGTTTTCTTAGACTAAGATTTTTAATGAGATAAATTAGATTATTATATTAAAGGAAAATAGTGCTATACTCTTTTTTTTTTTAACTAAGTTGTTTTCGTCATAAAGCTTTTAAAATTTAAATTTTTTAATGAGACAACTTATTATAGTAGATGAATTTTGTATATCATGCAGTCTTTAGTAAGGTTTCTAATGAGACGTGAATATCAACTTAATATGAAGGGTGTAATCATTAAATAGAGAATTATCTACTCTCCTCTTGGAGAGTGAGAGACATTTTATATGATGTATATAACAAGTATTCCTATTCAATAAAATCTCCTGGCTCTTCCGGTTTTTTTTTTAATTCTCTTGTATATTGAATTTTTTTTCTTTTTTTGTTTATAATATAGTTTAAATTTTCAATGAAATAAATCATCTGAACTATATTTTGTCATGATATTATCACTCCTCTATTGCTGTTAATTATTAATACCTGTGAGTTTTTGCTGGTAATTATTAATACAAGTAAGAAGAATCCATGAACAGTTGAGGGAGGCGCGTGTTCTTAACCATATTCTTCTCTCTCTTCCCTCTCTTGATTTCTCTGTCTACACACTGACTCCATTGCTCTCTCTCTCTCACCTTCCTTCTCTTTAGCTTAGCTATAAATTCGAGACTTCAACGTCTCAGCTGGATTTCCCACTCACTCACTCAATACTGTCCGAGGAACCCTGCTAATCACCCGGCGGCGCCACCTTTCTTCGCCGGATTCGCCGCCGGCGTTCACTTTAGAGCCCCACATCCCTCCGCCTGCCCCCGCCTAAAATGCTACCTAAACCCATGACGTACCTTTCACAGCTGCACTTGATAAACCACCCAATTCCCTTATCACTCCAATCAAGAAACGAAATAGTACTACATTGAAAATTTTACACAGTCGTTGGAGTATAATATCCTACGAAAATGGCGGCGACAAACGCCGCCACGTCGGCAGCGGTGGAATCCTCGACCGTGTCATCCGATGAGGTTGCTGCGAAGGCGGTACACAAGAGGTTCGAAGGACTGGTGATGGTACGGACAAAGGCTATTAAGGGCAAAGGCGCATGGTACTGGGCGCACCTCGAGCCGATTCTGGTGCACAATTCTGACACGGGTCTACCTAAGGCGGTGAAGCTGCGGTGCTCTCTCTGCGACGCCGTTTTCTCAGCCTCTAATCCGTCGAGAACCGCATCCGAGCATCTCAAACGGGGAACCTGCCCGAGTTTCGCCTCCGCGCCCAACCCCATTTCTTCGGTGCCCTCATCCCCTCCTATTACGGTGTCGGAGACTCGAATTTCTCCCCCTCCTTCCCAGCCGCCGCATACCCATCGGAAGCGCAGCCGGGGAAGTGGCAGTGGCGGCGGCGCAAGTGCAAATTCTAGTGGCATTATGACGCCGTTTTTGGGGCACCACGTTTCACCATTGGCTATCGTTGACCCTTCTAAATTCACGGTGGATTTATCTTACCCGCCGGTGGTTTCAATTGCTACCGCTGGTGTTGTTATTGCTTCGGCCAGTGCAAGTCCCGGCGGCGGCGGCAGCGGCGGCGGTTGTTTGTATGGTCAACAGCAGCATTTGGTTTTATCGGGTGGTAAAGAAGACTTGGGAGCTTTGGCACTGTTGGAAGATAGTGTAAAGAGGCTGAAAAGCCCCAAGTCGTCGCCTGGGACGACTTTAAGCAAGGCTCAAGCTGATTCCGCTCTTGATCTTCTTTGCGATTGGGTTTACGAATGCTGTGGATCGGTTTTATTTTCGAGCATTGAGCATCCAAAATTCAGGGCATTTCTCAATCAGGTTGGAGTTCCTGCAATTTCCAGAAGTGAGCTTGGGGGTTGTAGATTGGACAGCAAGTACGAGGAGGCCAAAGCCGAGTCGGAGGCCAAAATTCGGGAAGCTATGTTCTTCCAAATTGCTGCTAATGGTTGGAAATCGAACGGTAATGGCATTGGGGACGAGAACATCGTGCATTTGGGAGTGAATCTTCCCAATGGGACCAATGTGTTTAGGAGAGCTGTTTTCACCAGTGGGTATGCTCCTCCTAAGTATGCAGAGGATATTTTGTGGGATACCATTACTGAGACTTGTGGGAGCACTGTGCATCAGTGTGTTGGCATTGTTTCAGATAAGTTTAAGGCCAAAGCTTTGAGGAATTTAGAGAATCAACATCAATGGATGGTTAACATTTGTTGTCAGTATCAAGGTTTCATCTGTTTGATTAAAGATTTCGGCAGAGAGCTTCCCTTGTTCAAGAATGCCATGGAGAATTGCTTCAAATTGGCAAATTTTGTGAATAACAAGTCTCAAATTCGACATAGTTTTCACAAGTATCAGTTGCAGGAATACGGGCATGGTGGTTTGTTCAGAGTGCCGTTGCAAGGTTATCAAAGGTCCGACATTGGGCCGGTTTACACAATGATAGAGGATATCTTGAGCTCAGCTCGTGCGCTTCAGTTAGTATTGTTAGACGAAACATATAAGACAGTGTTGATGGAGGAACCAATTGCGAGAGAAATCGAAGAAATGATGAGGAATCCACATTTTTGGAATGAACTCGAAGCAGTTCATTCTCTAGTTAAGCTGATCAAATCAATGGCTCAAGAAATCGAAACGGAGAAGCCTCGGATTGGACAATGCCTCCCACTATGGGAAGAGCTTAGGGTAAAAGTGAAGAATTGGTGCTCTAAATTTCACATTCTTGAAGGACCTGTGGAGAAGGTGATTGAGAGAAGGTTCAAGAACAATTATCATCCGTCGTGGAGCGCTGCTTTTATACTCGATCCGCTCTATCTTATCAGAGACACTAGTGGAAAGTACTTACCTCCTTTCAAATGCTTAACCCCTGAGCAGGAGAAGGATGTGGATAAGCTCATAACACGGCTCGTTTCTAGGGAGGAGGCTCACATTGCTCTTATGGAGCTAATGAAGTGGAGAACTGAAGGGCTCGACCCAGTTTACGCTCAAGCCGTTCAACTGAAGCAGAGGGATCCGAATACAGGGAAAATGAAGATTGCCAATCCTCAAAGCAGTAGACTAGTTTGGGAAACACATTTAAGCGCGTTCAAATCACTAGGAAAAGTGGCTGTGAGATTGATTTTCCTACACGCGACTTCTTGTGGTTTCAAACACAACTGGTCTTTGATTAAATGGGCTGCTGCTCGATCCCATTCGAGGGTGGGAATGGAGAGAGTGCAGAAGATGATATTTATCTCTGCACATTCGAAGATGGAGAAATGGGAATTGTGCAATGATGAAGATAAGGGTGCAGAGTTTTTTGGCTTGAAAAATGGTGAGGACGATGTGCTCAATGAAGTTTTTGTTGATACTTCCTCTGTGTAAGATTTCTGTTTTTCCCCTACTTATTGTAGGTTACTTAACTTGCCAGTTATCATCTTTTAATATTTCAACTACATTGTATGTAATTGTTCTGCTGATTATGGGAAATTTATTTCATAGTTAAGTAACTCTGGTTTTAGGCTCAGTCTTGAGAGAGTATCTACTTGTTTGTATTGTGACATACAGTTTTTGGAAAGGCATGAATACCAGAGTAGCATTATTATTCCTCAAACACCTGCTATGGACAAAACGAATCAATTGGTTAGCTCAGACATCTTACCAAGATGTCTGGCTGTTTTGCAGATACATGTGTTCATAATTACTGGAGTTTATTCATCTGCACATTAAAATTTCACCCATTTATGAGGGGATGTTTGGTAAATGTTTCTTTATGAACTTCAGACCTGGAAACTTAAAAACTGTTAGTTTCCCTTCTTGAATGATCTTCATTGTCGACCACGTAAACAAAAAGAAAATGTTTGAGATTCTTTAGTATGTTTACAATATAACTGGGTGTTCTGCTTTCTGCAAATTAACTGGAAATGCATAGTAAAAGTTAATGACCACCTTGGCTTGTAATAACAAACTAACATGCATAAATTGTTTGCTGTTGGATTCATTCAGCTTCTCCTTCACTAATCATTGGAGCTTGACATAGGGATTGCATTGTTTCTGCTTGGCTGATTACACTAATAATGAACTCGATTTAGGTGTCCTAAGGTTGACTATTCTGTAAGTAAAGATAATCCTATTTGTTGCAATTATCAGTCTTTCTGGTTTCTCACCCCTTTTTCTTCTTTGCCTTGTAATTTAGAAGGGCGTTGTTCGCAGGAAAATAAATATAATCTCTTCGTCTCACATCTGAAATTACTTCCTGATATGCAGGAGCATTTGATATGGACAGCAATGGACGGATTCGAGCATCACAACAAAGATTGATGAGATGATTTTGTTTAGCCCCACAATTAGCATTTAACTTAAATGATATGATTTTCTTCTCATACGAACACTAGAAGGAGGTTCCTTGTTGCTTATGCAGAACCATCGGGTAATGCTAATCCGTAGACCTTCCGTGAAGGGAGCGTGGAGCACAATTGAGACCTGGAAATGTGTAATTTACAGGGTTAGTGTCGATGTCTCATTGTTCAACCCGTATATGAACACAATGTGAACCAAACACTCCCCTATTGTATATTGTTATGTAAGTTAAATTGTAGTTCATAAAGAGCTGTAAATTAAGCTTCTTTTTCCTCCCTTCTTTTTTTGGGATTGTATCTTGTCTTGATCGCATGTTTCTCTGTTTCTTCTTCACCTGTGAACTCTAGACTCTAATTATAGTCTATTGCTGAGCAAAGTATTACGTACACCCAAGTGTTAATATAATTTGCTCATAGAATACCATAACAATGCTCCCTTGTAAATATATAAATGTAAGAAATTTGAATAGATGAAATCATAAGAGTAGGATTGATGATTATCCTAGTTAAGTAGATCAGCTTTCCAATAATGGAAAGGTAGCCTCTCTCTCTAAGATTTTAGTGTTTTTCCTCTCCAGTCTCATGATGGATTGTCATCCAAGATTAATCCACCCACTATCTATCATAAACAGGGGAAGTTCACACATGAAATCAATTAGTGGTTAACTTTTTGGTGAGCTATGAGAATATAAAAGTATAAAGAAATGGAGTAGAATAATTTCTTTATGCCATCTAATTACCCTTTTGATGGAGAGACACAAATTCTTGTCGGCAAGATTAGTACATTGGTTGTTTTGAAATTTAATAAAACAAGTCCAATAACACTGACTACTCACCAACTTCTAATTAATTACACACCAAAAGGAAATTATTAATAATAATCAAACGATATTAGGACAACTCCTTTGTTATACTATACAAGCTGTACAGTTTTTTACCCGTATACTTATGCTTCCACTTACGACAGGGGAAAAGTGGTGATTAACAGTGGTATAATCATTAATGCAGAGTCACTTAACCTTTTCTTAGGGAATCTTTCATATAAACACTTTTTCGTTAAGTAATTTGTAGAGGGGTAATCATACAGTTTTTATTTTAATACATATTTATTCATTTTATGATTTAATTCTTGTAACAAGTTGCATCTTAAATTTTCAGTCCATTTCGTATTAGGAAAAGTCTATAGTATATCCTCTTGTATGGATTTATATCCGTATATCTGGAGCTGATCCAAATCTAAAAATAATAGGATTAATTGCTAAAAAACCACGATCTTTACTCATATTTCAAATTAATCCTCACTTTTGAGAAATTGCAAAAAAAATCACAACCTTTAAGTATTGTTGCAAAAAAAATAAAAAAAACCCTACTATTAGTCATAAATTGAGTTTTTTTTTTGCAATAATATTTAAAGGTTGTAGTTTTTTTTACAATTTCTCAAAAGTGAAGATTAATTTGCAATACGAATAAAGTTCGTGATTTTTTTTTTTGCAATTAACCCAAAATAATACTCCCTCCATCCCACTACAAGAGTGCTTTTTTCCATTTTCGTCCGTCCCAACACAAGATGTGCATTTCCCTTTTTAGTAAATGAGACTCACTCAAAACAATTAATATATTTCCATGGGACCCACATACCACACTAATACACCTACCTACTATACATTACATTATTATTTCTCTCTCCTCATCTACACATTAAATATTATATCTCTTAATCTACGTGCAAAAAGTTTTGTCACCCTTGTGGTGGGACGGAGGGAGTATGTCATTATAACTTTTACCATTTTTATTTTAAGCGTCTCATCATAAAGTATACATTTATTTTTATAGTAAATTGAAACTCACACAAAATAATTGATATATTTACATGGATTCCACCCACAATACTAATACAATTACCTATGTTGAGAGGTAGACGGTTGCACACGTATAAATTTTGATGTAAGAATGGAAATGGCCGTTATTATGGAAGCAGGCCTAATTTGTGATCAGATTTCTTTGCAAGCAAGATTATGATCGAATATATGATATACATGATTCTGCAAATCATATATTGTCCATGTATATCATATGTGATATTTTCCATAAGAATATCATGTAAGTTAAGTTCAATCTTATCGTTGTAACCCAAATAAATAAGATCTCTGCTTCCTTAAGAGTGGACATAGACAATTTGCCGAACCACCATAATCCTTTGTGTTCTTTGTTTTATTTTCTTTCTTTCATTGATTGTTTCACAACAATTGGCGCCGTATGTGGAAAGAGGGACAATCAAAGGAAGAAGAAACGGGAAGATCAAGATGAGTTCGACGAGGTTCGATTTGGAGAAGTTCACGGAGAAATTGGATTTCGGGTTATGGAAGATGAAGATGAAGGCACTCTTGGTACAACAAGGGTTGTCCTCCGCTCTGAGGGAATCGCCGCTGGCATCTGAAAGAACAGTCGTGGATGCAGCGATTGTTGCGGCTGAAGCTGTGATACAAGAAAAAGCTCAAAGTGCCATAATTCTTTGCCTTGGTGATAAGGATTTGAGAGAGGTTGCTAAGGAGACAACATCTAAAGGAGTATGGGCTAAACTTGATAGGTTATACATGGTGAAATCTTTGGTTAATCATTTGTTCTTGAAGGAGAAATTATACTCGTTCAAGATGGTTGAAGATAAGCCGATTCTTAGACAGCTAGATGAATTCAACAAAATACTTGATGATCTGGAGAACGTGGATGTGAAGTTAGAGGAGGAATATAAGGCATTAATTCTCTTATCAGCGTTGCCGAGATCATTCGAAAATTTTAGAGATACTCTATTATTTGGAGGCCAAGATTCAATCGGATTGGATCAAGTTCAATTGACTCTCAAAACCAAGGAGCTTCAGAAGGTTTCAGAGACTCAAGCAACGTTTGGAGAAGGTTTAAACATCCAGAAGCAACATAAAGGAAGATGGAACAACAAGAAATGGAGTTCAAGTTCAAGGAGGAAAGATGAAACTGATAGTGATTCTCAGGATGATTCAGAGGTTAGAAAATAATTATACTGTCATGATCCAGGTCATTTCATTAGGAAATGTCCGAAATTGGCATCTAAGGCTAGGAAGCTAGTTAGTTTCAAGAATGATCATGAGAACCAGGTTAATCAGGTTGCTGAGGTTTTGATGCATCTGGGTATGTCTACACAGAGGCTTTGTCTGTTATAGCATCTAGGAATTAAGGTGAATGGGTTTTAGATTCAGGGAGTACTTATCATATGACATCAAGGAGGGATTGGTTTCATGAGTTCAAGGATCGGAATGAAGGCTCGGTTCATCTTGGGAACGATCAGACTTGCAAGATAAGAGGAGTGGGATCAATCATGATCAAAGTGTCTGATGGTGCTGTCAAGTTATCAAACATGAGGTACGTGCCTGAGTTTAGGAGAAATCTAATTTCTCTTGGAATGATTGAGTCCTTCGGTTATGATTTTAAGTCTCGAGGTGGAGTTCTCACTGTTTCTAAGAGTGGGAGAATAAAACCGCAATGTATAAGGAGGATGACTTGTATTTTCTGAATGGTAAGACAATAATTTCAGAAAATATTAGTGGAGTTTCAAGTATCAGTGCAAAGGGACAACAAGATTGAGCGAAGCAAAGATCACACAATTGTGTTAACGTCTTGAAGCATGATGTGTGTGGTGGTTCTACAAGAAAGGAACGAGTTGATTAGATTGAGAAGCATACATTATCTGATCATGAACTAGAACTTGAGGTGGAGGCTCATCATGTTAAGAGCTCTGGAAAAGACATCAGATTCAAGTGTAGGAGAATGTATGCTACTGTCAAAGCATATGCAATCAAGTTCAGAAACAAGACTTGCAACAATAGGAAGGAATGTAGCTTTACCAAAGTTAAGTCTGCTGCTAAGTCTAAGCCATGCTTGGACTTAGAGAGTGAGTGTTAATTTTCATAATATGTTGGATGGGTTGTTGTTCCATTAAAACAGTGGGTAAGGGTGGCTGCACCTTAAAGCAGCAGGTGGGAGAAGTAAGAGAATTGGTGTAGTGATGCAAGGTCTAAAGTGGGTTATTGTTGATAGGTGGACACTTGCACACGTATAAGTTTTGATGTAAGAATGGAATGGGCCGTTATTATGGAAGCAGGCCTGATTTGTGATCAAATTTCTTTGCAGATTATGATCGAAGATATGATATGCATGATTCTGCAAATCATATATTGTCCATATATATCATATGTGATATTTTCCATAAGAATATCATATGTAAATTAAGTTAATTCTTCATCGTTGTAACCTAAATCAATAAGATCTCTTTTTCCTTAAGAGTGGACGTAGGCAATTTGCCGAACCACTATAATCCTTTGTGTTCTTTGTTTTATTTTCTTTCTTTGATTCATTGTTTCACAACAACCTACTATAGATTAAAACATGGGCTGTACTTTGGTGAGGCCGTCTCCCGATCCTAATTTGTGAGACGAATAACCCATTGGCCAAATTAAATATATTTTATATTAAAATAAAACATAATTAGAAAAATAGAAGAACCCGATTTGGTTGTCTATAAATATACATAATTGTTATGTGAATTAATTAACTGTTGTAACAATATTTATTTTACTCAATTTTAAAATTAATTATTTTATTTATTTTTAAAAATATGTATTTTTTATTTATAAAGATTTTTTTTATAATTCGATATTTCTTTTTATTTATTTCATATATTATAATTTTTATGATCAAGTAATAACTTTTAATAAAAATGTTATCATCTATTATTACTCCCTCAGTTTCACGTATTTGTTCACGTTTATACGGGCACAGAGATTAAGAAGTATTTTTTTTAAATATATAATGTAAGAAAACGTATGGGAAAATTGATAATTAAAGAGAAAAAGTAAATAAAGTAATTGAAAATGATCAATAAAGTGTAAAAAGTTTTTGGGATTGATGAATAAATTGTAAAAAGTAGGTGAGATGTATAGTGTATTTTTATTATTAATGGAATGTGAATAAATACGTGGGATACTCCAAAATAAAAAGTACGAATAAATTCGTGAGACAGAGGGAGTATTATTATTATTATTATTATTAGTATTATTATTATTAATAATTGTTTATTAGATAGTTCAACTATTCTATTAGCACTTTATCATGATTATATATCACTTTATATAAAAAATGTTATCATTTTTTATTCAACCTACGAAATGTTCATAAAATAATTAAATTAAAGGGTTATCACTTTTTTATCTATCATGTATCACTTTTTATAAAAAATTGTTATCATTGTGAATTAATTTAATTATTACAAATATCTATTTTCTTTGATTAGGAATTACTTTTTATTAAAAATATTATCACGTTTTATTCATTCTATAAATTGTTCGTTGAAATATACTTTCGTGATTAGTTATCACTTTTTATTATAGATGTTATCACTTTTTATTTATACTATAAATTATTTATGAAGTAATTCACAACATCGTTATCATATTTCATTAATTGAATATCACTTTTTATTATAAAGGTTATCACATATTATCACATTTTATAAATATATAATACTCCCTCTATCCATCCTTAATCTATCCATTTTATTATTTTAGGCCGTCCACCCTTAATCTATCTATTTTCCTTGTTAGAAATATAGGACTCACACCCTCCACCAATACAAATAAAATATGAGACCCACACCCTCCACTAATACAACTACCCACTACATATAATAATACTCCTTAATTCACGTATAAAAAGTAAATAAATAGATTGATATTGGACGGAGAGAGTATTCAAATTAAATAAATTAATTAAACAAATAACAAATTTTAAAATATTACATTTAAAAAAATAAATAGGTTAAATTTATAAACGTACATTAGATCAACTCAAATATATATATATATATATATATATATATATATATATATATATATATATATATATATATATATATATATATATATATATATACTAACAACATATTTCATATTTAGAAATGAGTCAGGTATATAACTCCAAAATACCCAAATGAATCATTTATTCCTCATGATAACTATTGTGTTAGACTAGACCCATCCCTTCTTCTTTCTTCTCTCACAGCCGCCCACTCATCTCCACTCTACCTCCGCGCCTCCTCCCTCCCCTCAGATTTCAAGTTTCTCACCTCTCTCACTCTACTATATAGTGTTCGTCGTGTCGTCTCCCTTGCTCTGTCGTAAATCAAGTTGCTTCCCTAACTTATTTAAAAATATTTATTTATTTCAATCTGTATATTTATAATTTTAAATCAAAATCGGTTATAAATGTTAGTTGGTGTCGGATTGAGGTATTGGAATAAGGAATTGGGGATGACGGGTGTGGAATTGGAGATTGGGTTCGGCGGTTGAATGGGGTGGTGGAGGAATCAACGGTCACTACTTGGGTGGAGGAATTACTGGTCGATGGCTGCTGTTTGAGTGTGGAGGTGGAATTGGGAGGAGGATTACAATAATGTATATTGTATAAGTTTAATAACCGATGTATATATTTTTCTTATTAAATATTTAAAGTTACTTTCAATTGTTAAATATGTTGTGAATAAAGTGATTGGCGGAGAAGAGTTTTTTCTTTTCTTTTTTTTCCTGATTTCAAGCTAAACCTAAATTTACGACAATTTTAAAGGCTAGTGATATGATTATTCTATGTGAATTGCCTTATTCAAATTCTATTTAATTGATAGTGCAAGAGATTGGTATGTTATGAGACTCTTGATGCAGAAAATTGTACAACATGGGTACAACTTCAGCAGAAGTTTCTAGATAGATATATGCCACTCTCAAAGGTGTTCAAGATGAAATAAGACATTATTCAATTTGCTCAAAAATCTAATGAGAAGATTCATGAGGCGCGAGATAGGTTCAAAGACATGCTAAGAAGGTTCCCACAACACGTATTTCTTAAGTCTCAATATATAAGCACCTTGTACAGTAGTTTGGATTCAGAATCACGTGTTCTAGTTGATGTATTATTAGGTGAAGCATTACTTGGAAAGGCTGTAGTAGAAGAGGAAAGACGATTTGAGGATATTTTTTCAAATTCTCATGACTGACCCATAGAAAGAATTAGAAGCAACTATGTTTTGAGCAAGGGAGCATGAGTGGAGCATCAGATTGCTGAGCCAGACAAGATAAATCAATAGCAGCAATACTTGAGACTATAAGTAAGCCGCTAGAAGCCCAGCAGAAGGGGGGCTTGTAGCTAATAGCAAGACTGTGGAGGTGAATTCATGGACCCAGAAGATATAGAGAAAGAAAATTATGCTATGGGTCAAAGCATTTAAGGAACTAGAATCCAAAACTCGAACAGGTGGTTGGAACTCTTAAGGAAATTTCAACAATCTGAATTTCCAAGGGGGAGCTTCCAAAATCAAGAAGAAAAAGCTATCCTTGAGGATATTTGGAACTGTTACATGAAATCTAATGATGTAGGGACTAGTCAACTAGAGGATTGTATCATTGCTTTAGGTGATGACATCAAAGAGCAAAATTTGGCCATGAAATAGTAGAATTTATCTCTCAACAAATAGTGGCAGAGTCTTTAGTATACAGTGGATCAGCTTGCAACCACAGTCGGTTTACAACAGCAGCTCATTCAGAAGGGTAAATTTTCATCGCAAGAGTAGACTAACCCTAAGAAATAGTGCAATGCGATTACCTTGAGGTCAGAAACACAGTACCAAGGTCCAAAACTACCAGAATCTGACAGAGTACGAGAAAGAGCTCGTTTAACCAACTTCCATCAAGTCAAACGGCGCATTTCACCTCGAAAAGGAACCAAAAATTCATCCAAGAGCTCAAATGGGACTTTGGAGGTTCTGACACCCCGTTCGACCAAGCTGTTCGGGCATACAAGCTTCCTCAAACTCCAGAACTGCCTGTTTCATCACAGAATCAAAATGGAGTGATCATTCCAGAGAAATTTTGGAAAAAGGCCAAAGGACTCAGAGTTGAAAAGGAGAAAGCAAAGGAGGTTGAGAGAGATGTATGGGGCACTCCAAAAATCAAGATACCTCCTCCTTTTACGTAGAGATTTGTTAAGCCAGAACTAAAAGAGAACTTCAACATGTTTGTAGAGATCTTCAAGAAAATCAACATCAATGTTCCTTTTTCTGAAGCTCTAGAACAGATGCCCCACTATACTCGGTTTATGAAGGACATCAAGTCGTCTAAGAAGAGAATTAGGGGTAGTGAATCTTACAGAGAATTGCAGCTCCATTATTTAGAAGAAGTTGTCTAAAAAGTTAAAGGATCTGTGTAGTTTCATCAAACCTTGTGTGATAGGAAAAGGCCCAGCACTTAGAACCTTATGTGATTTGGGGTAATCATCAATGTGATGTAACATTTTCAGTCTTTAAAAAGCTTGGTTTAGGGGCGTTGATGCATCCATTTCTCTTTAGCTGACTGACAAATCTATGACATACCAAAAGGGGGTAATTGAGAATATTCTGATGGAAGTGGAGAAACTCATTTTTCCATCACTACGCTCATATACTTGCATTTACATATCAAATTAAGGCTTTCAGAGAGTGAATTGGGGATTTTTAGTGTTGAGTATCAAAATTCAAAATTCGACACGTATAACACAAGAGGTACGTCTTTCTTCACGCTTTTACTCTTAGAATGTCGTTGATGTTGTGAATTTGAAATGGGTAAGTTGTACATGTGTTGATTTCACTTGTTCAATGTAAAATAAATTTGGTTGAGGCATTTTGACAGACTCTTGATAGACATACGAATTTGTGCTTTCTTGTTGAATATCTTGATTGTTTGTTACTTATTCTTGCAATGATGTTGATTATTGTTGAGTTTTGAACTTGTGAAGGTGTTTGAAAGGGCTTGAATGTGACGTTCATGATAGAATTGGAATTTTGGTTAAGAATTTCTTATGAAATATGCTTATGTTTCGTTGAAAGGTTCATGAATACTTGGATTATTATCTTTGTGAGTTGAAATTAAGCAAGCATGATTGTTCTTTGTTTATGAAAGCATGTTGATGATGGGAATTGTTGAAGTTGAAGGTATGTAGGACGTTTACTATTATGCATGTTCTAGTTATGAGTTAAGAGTTTGATTTATGACTTGTTGGTATGAATGTGAAAGCTTAAGACTCTAAATTAGACATGTATAGGTTCTACTTAATTAATTGTAGGTAAGAGTGTGCCTTATTTTATAAACTGCAGCAGAAAAAGGTAAGAAGAAGAGGGAGATGAAAGCACGTCAGCCGAAGAGGCTCTTACGGATCCACTTTATGAGAAGTTGAGAAGGATATATAGACTTCCTGTAGATTTGCGTTTGGAATTTAGACACTGGGAGTTAGTGGCCACCTTATATGGAAGGATTTTAGACAAGATCACTGGTAATCAGTATTAGGACGACCACACCATGCAAATTTTGAACTTTACGAAGAATATCAAGGTGTTGTTTGATCGTGTTGGGATCCATGGATTTATGGAAAGAAGAGCTCACACCCACTTTCAGCTTGTAGTGAAGTTCTTAAGTACGCTGCAGGTTTTATATGATGGAGACATTCCCTACGCTTGTGAGTTCAATCTCGGAGGGAGAATAAGGGAGGATACGCCAAACTCCCTTAATCAGGCTTTTGGATGCCTACACATTTTAGGAGCATCCGGATTTCAAGCCAGATAATTTTTGGAGACTGATTTCAGGCAGGAATGAGAAGTATCAGTCCAGTTTTTCTTGGGCCACTTGTGTTCGCAACCCTGTGTTGTGCTATACATAATGATAGTAACATATCTATGGAGAAAATTTTCACCACGTGATCATTAAGACGGTGAAGGATAAGGGCAATTGGAGAGAGACAGCTCATATTGCACTTGCCCGATCTAACCCTATGGCCATTGATGCACCTATTGATGGAGGGAACGTGGAAGGAGAAGATAATGGAGATGACCATGGATACCAAGAAGAAGAGGAGTTGCATCACAGAGCCCTAGGGGGAGAGCCTGAGGAGTTCGATGAAGGAGCGCAGCATGGATGAGTGCTTTTACTCCCCAGAGCAGCCCATTTTCCACTATATGGGATGCCGCCACCTGCATTGCCTCCTGGTTATGAGGAGTGGGCTATAATGGCTACGTGGTATGGCCAGTAGGCCTAAGGTATGCATGCTCACTTAGCTCACTTGTCTAATGAAAATAAGAGAAGGAGGAGGAAGAACCGAGAGATTAGCCGCCAGTTGACTGTAGTTAACGCTAACCAAATGGCCGCAAAATTACAGATGGGTGCATTGACTACTATGCTTAACGATTTCTTGGAGAGTGTCAAGACACTAGAAGAGATTTTTCAGGAGTTCAACTCCTGGCGTATTGATCCAGATGACCTTCCTCGAACAGTGATCATTTAGTAGAGTTTGTGTCTATTTAATCCTCCCTTTCTGATTTTTCTTCTTTTGAGTCATCTGGATAGGATATCTGTTAGATTTTATTCTTCTTATTTTGGGATGTATTGATATTGATGTTCTTCTTCTACTGTTGCTTAGATTGTTTGGTTATGTTATTATGGATGTTTGATGGATGATATTTAAACTGTTGGTAGGAATTGATTTTTGTGAGCCATAGATGTGTGTCATTAATTCCTGTTGTATTCATTTGATTAGGAAAGAAATTTGAAATTGAGACACTTGAAGTTTGATTATGTATATGAATGATTAACTGTATAGCTTATATAGGTTTGCATGTTCAGTCTTACAGCCATATGAGATTTTGAGTCGTTTGAAGTCATGTCTAAGTTGCATAATTCAGTTTATTCTTGTGAGTATCATTTATGCACACATATTCTAGAACTTGACTTTATATCTTTCTTGAAGCTATGTGTTTGATTAGACGATAGGAGAAAATATTAGGCCATATTTTTATTTATTAGTCACTAGCAAAATTATTAACATGCCTAACGATATTATCCTTAGTCAACTGAAATTGGTTGAGATTTTGTATAAAATTATAAGAGCAAGCGTACTCTATCGAAGTAGTCTCGAGTGACCAAGTAAAATATCAATCCATGGGAGATATAAAATCTAAAGTGTATCCATGTTTGTTTTCAACCATGCTTTATAGAAGCGATCAATTTTGGGTTTGAGATTAAAGCTAATGATTAACTAGGCAATCAACTAGTAAAAGCAATCAACAACTAAGGTTAACAAAGACAGGATCAAGTAACTATGATTGAATGAATGGGTGTAAGATCAATCTAAGAGAATGTAAGGCTCAACCACAATCAAGACTAAGGACAAACTCTAGACATGCAAGACTTTAATGGAAAATATCAATGATAATGGAATAGAAGCAATCACATATATTACCCTAATCCCTATGGCCAAGGCAATTAGGTTCTTAATTCATGACAAGTTTAAATCGCATAAGATTGTCTCTTACTCTCAATTCTCTTAAAAGGTACTATGATCATAAGTTTGGTTCTTTTCACTTAATTTCTAAAATGTTCACTTATGAGTGTTCTAAGCATATGAAGGGTATGACTCACCTCTCCCTACATTAACATGCATGATCATATCACAAGTTGATTCAATTAAAACCCTAAGCATAACATTGAAATGGTCATCCCAACATCATGCATTGAGAATTTAACCATACAAATCATAACATGAATCAAGTAATCATAGATCATAAGTGAAATTCCAAAATCATATCAATTAAACTATTAAAAATCCTACAAATCTTGAAAACCTTAATCCATCATGTGGCTACCCTCACAAGAGGTCTAGCCAACAACAAAAAAATCATGCTCACACTACTACAATGATAACATGAATCCATTGTTGCCATAAAATTAAAGAAATTACAAATCAAAGAATGAAACATTTTCTCTTGGGTAGATCTCCTCCTTCAAATTGCATTCCATTCTTCTAAGCCTCAATTCTCCTTTGGATTAGTGTGGGTAGATGAATTATGGAAATTAATGGTTAATTGGACGGAATTGTGATGGAAATGGATGGAGGAGACAGTGTGTGGAAATGATGAGAAAATGTGTAAAAATAATTTGGAAACGACTCTGAATGATTCTCTCCCATAATATACACTCAATTGATGTATTTATACATCTGGAAGCTTCTAGAACACGTGCACATTAAGATCCTATCTTTTCGCCGAACTCGATTCCAGTCAGGACACATTTCTTGACATGCAATAGGTTGTTGACGGAGCTTGACTCGAGCATCGGAGCTCGGGCATAGAGGAGGTTGAGCAGGTACCTCTGATGTATATAGTCGACCATCAGTGGCTGACCTGCAAAGCTCGATTCGTGTTTGCTGCTCCGCTCGACTCGAGCTTTGAGCTCGAGTCGAGGCGTGTTGACTTGTGCCCTTATTTTCCATTTTCGCTCCCGAATCCGTTTCGCTCCATTTTTCACCTATTTTACATACAATTAATCTCGTTTTCACACATTTATCAATTTATAACACACTTCTCTATATTAACATAAAATACCACCAAAAGATATATAATACGGATAAAAACATACCAAAATATACATAAAAATACACTAAAATTTAGGTGAAAATAGCGACGATCAACCTCCCAAACTTAAAGTGTTGTTCTTCTCCGAAAAACAAAAAATGATAAACCAAGAGGAGAGATTTTCGCCTAGGAAAAGACCTAACAAACATAAGCAACAACTCATCATAAATAACAAGGACTACAAACTATATCAAGTCACACTACAACATTAAACTCACAACATGAAGAATAAACAAGTTCAATTCTAAGAGCATAAAGAATAATAGTCCCTTCGGGTCCAAGCCTCACATCGGATTCCAAATTCACTCAACACTCTATAAAGTAGGGTATATCAACACTCATCAACCGATTGAACCTGACGCGCCATAGGCTTGCTCACGGACTACATTCACAAGTCACCATAACTTCAATTAGTGATAAAAAAGGTCTTTATCTTTGGATATAATATTAGGCTCTTTGGTAGGGTAGGAAGATTATGGATAAAAGTGACTATTCGAGTGTAGATAATCAAAGAGATGATCTTCTTCTTTAACATCTTAACTTCTCAAACTTCCTTTCTTAACTTATTTACTCACAAGCACTTATCATCATCAATCCTTGGATTTCTTGAGCTTATTTTGGTTGCATGCTTCATTTCTTTGACTTTTGAATTCTTTGAGCTTATTTTTGTTGATTTTGATCATTTTTCTTGCTTTGAAGGTTGCATGCGTGTTCGCTTGAGCTCTTCTTATCCTTTTCTTGCTTGTTTACTATTTCCTTCTTTCTCTTGCACATTTCAAACATAAAAACTTGTGGACTATTCATCTCCTCAATCACTCACACAAAGAGTATACATATAAGGTTAAAGTGGGTGAATATGGCTTGTATTGTGCTCAAATAACAAGAAATAGGCTTAAAGGCTCAACATGGATAAATAGGGATGATGTTTGGGCAAGAAAATTTATGGCTATGACTTTAAATAACAAGGACGGCCTAAGATCATCACAAATCTCTACTACTCTGGCTCATTCCTGCAGTCCGTGATCAAATTCTAGCTTATCTAGGCTCAACCGATCCACTCATGAATAACTAACCATGGAGGCACGGTTAAGACTCAAATGCTCACAAACTTTTGCTTAGACCTAAAGGAATCTATTACACCTTCATACTTCTCAAAATTGAACAAGTTATGTAAAACATGTCATAATTAAAATAGTAGAGAACCTTAAAATAACTTGCCCTCACTTATCACAAATAACACATTATCACTCACATTCAAAAATAATTTACAACATCCCAAAACATACCACCAAGCATTCTTATACAAGAATGAAAATATAAAAAAAAACACATAAATAAGGACTCATCTTACAAGAAACATTACAACAACATATAACATGCATAACCAAAATCCATCCATTATAAGAAAATAGAGCACGAATCTAAAAAATCCCCATCACATTCAAATTCAAAAAGTAAACTAAAATACCAAAAATAAAAAATATAAAATCGCATACATTCCCAAAATAAAGAAAAATACAAAATGTAAACCTCCCAAGTACAAAACAAATGAAGCATCAAACTAAATCCATACAATCCAAATCAAATATCTAACAACTGATAAACTAATGGAATTGACGAGCAATCTAAAACTCCCATCATCGCTCCAGAGGTGGAGGTGGTTGATAAGGCTCTCACGCGTTGTGGGTACGAGGAGCTCCTGAAAATTGAAAATTGAATATCAATGTAGTCATTTCCTCGATGTTGTTACTGTGCAGACGAGCTTGCTCAAAATTGTGGTCCATCCTCAACTGTCCCGCTTGTAGCTCTCTAATATGTTGCCCGTGAACTTGTTGTGTCTACTTTATATCACGAACATCCCCCTGTAAGATGTTCTACCTCAAATTCCCCACTCCGGGGTGTGCTTGCTGCTCTTGTTGTTCTCCCACATCTACAAACTTAGGTGTATCCGGTTCTTGTTCCTCAAACTCAACATGTTGTGGCTGCTCTTTCTCATTTCCTTCCTCCATGGGCAAGGGCTCGACTCTCAAAGCAGCCAACTCCTCATTCTCTTCTACTTGCATCTATTGGAGTACTGCCTCTACTCATACCCTATGCTCCTGATAAAAAGTTCGCACCACACGAGAGTGATGAGCACTTGCCATAGCCAAATTTTCAAACCTTCGTTGGTGATAAATGGTAGTGAGTTGTGGAGCTGGCAATGGAAATTGAGCTCCCTTGTCTTGCCTTAAGAAATAAGTATTTCCAACTAATGACAAAAACTCCATCCTCATTAACGTAGGAAGATTCAATCCATCACTGATCATAGGTTGCATTCCAACTAAGCTCACACTTAAGCCTTTCGCGATAATTGTGACTATCCCTCTTATCATTACTCTTTGATGAGCTTGTCTTTTTGCTAATCTCTTTGCATGATTAACAAAGTGCGCCTCCATGTTCATTTGCAACTATCGATACAAACAAAACATTATGTACAACGTACCATTTTTCTCCCACAGATCCACTCTCAGATCGGCCCAAGATTGTGTTAGAAACAATCTTCTCCAAATACCTCATCACGGGTTCCTAATCGTTGTTCCCTTTGATGAACTTGGTGGGTATCTGGGCTGTTGTATACCATCATGAACCAACCTTAGCTACCATTCTTGTTGGTTAAAGCCTCCTCCTGTATGGTACGTAAGGTTGTCTCTACATGGCGGGCATCCCAAGTATATGTTGAGTTGTGGGATGGTGACATTTCTCATCTCGTTGTTTAGCTGAAATGTGATGGATCTAGGAAAATTATTCCTATCCTTGTGAACAACGAGAGTGCTCAGAAACTAAGGTGTAAGATGACGAAATGTGGGAGGTCTCTTGTTGAAATGGTTCCATATGAGCTTGTTGGAACATAGTCCTGAAATCCCCCTTTATTCCAAGCTCAAACATAGTGGCTTGTCTTTGAACTTTGTTGAACCAATCTTAGAACAAATAGCTTTCCAACGTGTAGAATATTTTTTGCACCCCTCGAAAAAAACAACACCAAAATCTTCAAGATGGATCATTTCTTCCGACAATTCCGCATCCAAATTAGCAAGCTCCATTTCATCATCAATTAAAATGAAGTCTTCACCACATCCCCTTCTTCTTAGAGCCATCTACAATGTTCAACATGCAAAAATTCAATTTAAAGCTCACTCAAAAGAATAAGTACTTTGGAGCATCAATTCATCACATGTTATTCAACTAAGAGCTCAACTCAAAACATGCAACCAATCAATTCAACTAAACATGTAACATTTGAATTCCCAATTGATCCACAAGAGATTTGCAATTTTATACGAGCAACTATAAAGCACAACAACTTTACTCAAAGATTTCACATGTAGAGTGTAATGCATTAAGTCCTTTCATCAAATTATCATGCAAAATATCTCCAAATACTCATGAATTTCAAGTACACCCATCTCACATCCATAATAAATGGTAACAATACAAGTAAGGCTCTTAATTTGCACAAAATCTTCACTTAAGTATTTCATCAAACACTTGGGTTTCAACATGATTTCAATATGAACTTCAAATAATCACATGAACAAATCCTCAATACCCAAGTAATTTCATGCCTAATTAACATTAAATAAGCATTCCAATTCAGTCTACAACATACCATCTAACAAATCCTATCAACTCAAAAATTCTTAAGTTAAAGCCTCATGAACCCTGGTATACTTCTTGCCACAATATCATTTCAAATAACACATTAAACTTGCAAGGCTCTTAAGTTAAACAATCATAATCACTCTCTAATCACATAATAAAACAAAGCCCATACACCAATTTCAAATTTAAGACATCCAATTTAAAACTAGGGCAAGAATTACATACCTTGGATATTTTTGAAGTAGAGTGTGAATTTGATGTGTAGAAAGGTGGAAAAACAACCCTAGACACTCAACCTTACCACCAAAGTGACGATTTATGGAAGAAAATTGAAGTTCGAAAGGTGTATGGATGAAGGACTGTGTATCGAGCTCTTAAACTTCCGACTGGAATGCGCAGGAATAGTTCTGACTTTGAGTATTTAATCTGACTTATTGGCACAACTTGATGCATGCGCAACACTCCACGTGAGCTCCCAGAATTAGTGCAACTCGAGTCCCAACCTCGACCTTGGGATGGTTGAGTACCAGCCTCTAATGTTTATAGTCGACCTCCGCCAAAACATTTGTGTTCTACAATCGAGTCGTGTACTGATACCAAACTCGAATCGAGTGCATGCCTCGACCATGGCATGGCCGAATACCTTTCTCTGATGTTTGCACACAGCTTTCTGTATAGGCTTGAGTGTGGCACACGGGTCGAGTACCAACACACAGCTTGAGTTAAGTTTTTCACTCGACTCGGCATGGTCGAGTATGCGTCTCTGATGCTTGAGCTCGACCTCCTCTACAGGGCCGAGTCCGAGACTCAGCTCGAGCTTTGACGTCTATTTTTTAAAATTTTTGAACTTTGAACCATGTTTTGCCCTACTTGTTTCCTTCCAATATACCTCATATATGCTAAAAAACTCATCAAAACCATCAGCTCAACATTTACTATCAAATAATGGACTAGAATGCACTTCAGCACCACCAAACTAATCAAAACAAACTGATGGAGATGAAGCCGCGTAATATTAATGAAGAATTAAACTGTCATATCTGGGAAACATGATATCTTTAATGAGATGTTTCTTTTATTAATTGTTTTTACTTTAATTAATATTTTCTTGTATACATAGTCTAAGATGGTGAAGACATGAACAATTTTTGATATCTTTAAAATATAAGGCAACTGAGTTTTCTTCTACCTATTCACATTCCGGCATTCACAGAATCAACAGAGTTGTGATTGTTTTATCTACTGCATCAGTTTGGTATTCAGAGACCAGATCATGCCACCACGACCCAACCACGCACGAGACATAGCCTTCATGCAACAACAACTTGAGGCTCTCACAACCGAGATGGCTGCAATGCGCTCACAACATGCAGCAGAAATTGCCCATCTCACTGCCAATGTTGAGCCGGAACCCCACCGACATCATACTACAAACAATGGTGTTCATCGAGCACGTCGAGAATGCTACTCCTCTCTCGATTCAATTACAGATGATGATACAATTTCCATGGAAAACCCATTTGCGCTGCGAGATCATCGAGATGATTTTAGTAGCCCTCACCGATGGGAGAATGATTTCAAGTTAGACCTTCCTGAGTTCAATGGGGGGTTTAGAAGCTGTTGAATATTTGGATTGGATTGGATCTATTGAAGAGTTGATGGATTTCAAAGTTGTTCCTACAAACCGTAGAGTTGTCTTTGTGGCCACTCGATTTCGATGGCAGGCTCTGCATGGTGGCAACAACTCAAGGCCACCCATACTCATCAAGGTAAACCAAAAATTTGTGCATGGGCAAAGTTTCGCAAGCATATAGATTGCGAGTTTCTCCCATTCAACTAAAAGCGTACATTATACCATCAACTTCAAAATCTACGTCAAGGGTCTCATAGTGTTAATGATTATACTGAAGAGTTCTATTTACTAATTACTCGTACTAATCTCAGAGTGATAACAGAACAACTTGTATGTCGCTATATTGGTGACCTCCATCTTCCCTTTCAAGATGCACTAAATATGTTCTTCCCTGTGACAGTTTAGGAGGCTCATCAATGTGCGATTCTGCTGGAACGATAGCTCCTCCGTCGCCCACCTGTCACCACTACTCCACGTACCTCTCCGTCACCTATCCCCTCGATTGGACAATCTATCCCAACAGCATCTTCTTGACTGTTTGCATCATCGGTCAACATTTCTAATCCACCATGTTTCTAATGTGGTGAATCAGGTCATCATCACTGAAGTTGTCCATAGTACTCCACAAAATGGACTCTCTTAACTGATGATTCTGGCACCTCTTCTTATAATGTTCTACCTACTTATGATGAGTATAATGATAAGGAGACACCCGAGGAGCACGTAATTGGTGACATTGGTCCCGCATTGGTCGTTCGACAAGCTTGCTTGGCTATAGCAGTTGATACATATGCTCCCCAGCGCACACTGATCTTCCAATCCACTTGCACTTTAATGTAAAGATATGCACGTTTATTATTGATTCAGGTGCTTGCGAAAATATTATTACCGCTTCGGCTGTACAAATATTGAATTTAGTGATTGAAGCTCACCCAAAGCTTTACTCTGTCTCTTGGTTGCAACGGGGTAATTCTATCTCTACAGATCATCGTGTTCTGGTTAATTTCAGCATTGGTCCCAAATGTTCTAATTCAGTTTGATTTTATATAGTGCCTATGGATGCTTGTCATATTTTATTAGGAAGACCATGGCAATATGATAGAGGTGTTATTCACGATGGTAAGGTGAACACTAATATTTTTCAATTTCATGGGACAAAGATTGTGTTTTACATGCTACTTTGGCACCTTCATTGTCCTTGCCATCATCGTTGTTGAATATCTTGCTATTATCTCATGCTGATTTTGTATCTGACATGGCTAATGCTGAGGTTGTCTATTTATTATTGGGTCATGATCTTACTCACTCATCCTCAGTTCTCGCATCTATGCAAATGCTCATTTATGAATTTGCAGATTTGTTTCTTGATGAATTATGGGCTTACCTCCATTAAGAGACATTCAACATCAAATTGATCTCATTCCTGGCACTACACTTCTGATTAGTCATATTTTAGCATGATTATTTGGTTGGAATTTATGCTTATTTGATGGACTTATGATGTAATTTGGTGTAAAATCAGATTTCCAGAAGGATTTCAAGTCTGTCCAGCTGGATCAACACTGATTGGCTCAGTGTTAGAAGAAACTGAGGGCAGAATCCGAGTAATTATGGAAAGTGGCAGCTGGATATTTTCTCTCAAGTTTGGTCAACTAAAATCATCCCAAATCAGACCTATATCTTCTGGGCTCACAAAGAAAAGATATAGAAAAGGAAAGGAGAAATATTTGGAAGATAAAGATAAGGAAAGAGAATTAGGGTATCTTAGGGATCAAGACACATATATGTGGGAGATTTCTAGTCTCTCAACCACATGATAATTCCTGCGTCATTCTTCTTCTCTACGACAGCATTAGGCGTGAAGTTTCAAGTTCATCATACATCATCAGTTATTTAATTTTTAATTCTATTTTTGTCATGAACATGCGAGGCTAATCCCCTTTTCTAGTTTAGAATTTTGTGAACCTCTCGTTGAATGATAATTTAATTATTAAGGGTTTTTTATTGAATCTTTTGTGCAAATTTATTCTATTACATGCTTTGATTTTTTTATAGCACTTTGATAATTATTTTAGTCTGGCCAACTAGTTTAATTATTTTATTGCTTAATGTTATTTCATGATCCATGATCCGTAATTGTTGTGAGGATTGAATTGAGTAGCAAATAGAGATAATTCCCTCTAGATATAATAGGATCTAGGTTGTATGATTCCTAGCTGATTTTCGTAGCCTAGTAATTCTATATTTGGAGTCTTAATGCATTTTCGAGTTCGAATCCATAAGGTCAATCGTAAATAGTTTAATTTAGTGATCGTACCCTAATTGATGAACTTAAGAACATTCGGGTTGATTGGTCATACCGTCAATCTAGGGATTTGAGTTAGCACATTAGGGTAGATGTTTAATTTCTGTAATTAAATTGATTCAGTAAACGGGAGGGGATCGTCATCTAAAACTAGGTTCTTCTCATTTGGTTAATTTAATAAATAAATTTCGTTCACTTTGCTAATTAAAAATTGAATTGATTTATTATTCGTGTTACTTTCAATCTTCACCAAAACAAAATCCCCCCTTATTTATTTTATTTATTTCCAACACTTTAATTTAATTAAAATTTCATTATAATCTCTTGGGTTCGTCCTGTACTAGTTGCTATACTCAGTATTGAAGTGAGACGGAAATAAATTCTATTTTGGTAGGCCTGCGACAGCCTACCAACTTTCGAACAGACCTCAATACAGAATGAGTCCGAAAGAGCATGAAAAGTTACGTCGTCAGGTATAGGACTTATTATCACGAGGTTTGATTAGTGCTAGTCTTAGTCCATGTGCTGTCCCAACTCTCTAGATTCCAAAAAATGTTAAAGTTACAGTACGTTATCATTTTCCTATTCCTCGTTTGGATGACTTACTAGATCAATTGAGTGGTGCAGTTATTTTCAGCAAGTTGGATTTGCGCAGTAGTTATCATCAAATTATAATTCGCCCCGACAATGAATGAAAGACTAATTTTAAGATCAGGGAGGGATTATTTGAATGGCTCGTTATGCCATTTGGGTTATCTAATGCCCCAAAAACATTCACGCGGGTCATGAACCAGGCTTTGCATGCTTTGAATGTTTGGTCATTTATTTCAATGATATACTTGTCTACAGCTGATCGTAGTCATTTTCACCTAGATTTTAGTGTCTTCACTTGTGTATTTTCAGATATTTTTATCCGTATTTGTGTTATTTTTGGTGGAGTTATTATTTTTTTTAGGAATGTGGTATGAATTTATAGAATTGTGTAAATGGACTTTAATATGTGTAAAAACAGGTCAAGAAATTGACAAAACGGAGTCGGGAGTGAAAAGGAGATGGAAGAACAGGTAATGTTGGTACACGAGCCGTATGCGGAACACGGATTTGTAACCAATGGCCGTGTAGTGTCATCAGAACTTGCTGTTCGCCCAGGAGGATGGCTGTGTGATGGTGCACGGGCCGTGCGTAGCTGCACGCCCCGTGTGCGGAACACGGCCCTGTAAGAAGAAGCCGTGTAATGTCATCAGATAATGCTACATGGCCATGACCAAGGCCATGCAGCGACTCAAGCCTTGTCTGGAAGCACGCACAACACGCCGAAGTAGGTGTGCCCTACACGGGCTGTGCGCTGCAGCACGGGCCGTGTAGGTGCAAAATCCTGTGTAATTTTCAGAATATTCAGGAAACTTCTAGATGGTCCATAATTTATATAAAACAATGACTTGTGCAAAATTTAGAGGGGAAATTCATTAGAGATGAGATTGGAGCAGTTACACACACCAAAATACCATATTTCCTCACATAGTAGATATATCTTCCATCTCTACCATCTAGATCCATCAAATCACCATTGGATCTACATTTTCAATCCATAAAACCTTCATTCAATCCATCCTACCACCATTTGAGAAGATTGGAGCATCAATTGTTGAAGAAGTTGATCAATTGAAGAGGAGGAAGACTTTTCTTATGCGAGGGAAGCAAATCTACTTTCCAATTGTTAATTTTCTTCTTCTTATTATGGCTAAAATGGAGCAAAACTTTATTTGTATTGAATTAATTACCATGTTTAGTGGCTAGTTTTATTGTAGGGCTAGTCATTTGAGTGGTTGAGGTGAAGAGTTAGATATGTAGAACTTGAGTAGTTATTTGAATTGATTTGTGGATTTTCTTCTATGATATATCAATCATGTTTCATTTCAATGTATGTGTGATTAAAGTCTCTATTCATTATATTAGGATGGTCATTCCAATGTTGTGAGTGAAGTTTTAATTGAATTATATATAGAGTTGAACATGCATGTTAGTATAAGGGGAGGTAAGCCATACCCTCCTTAGGCTTAAAATATTCATAAAGGGACACTTAAGTAATTGAGAGAAAAGAACCAACTTATGATCATAGTACCTTAAGGGAATTGAGATTAAGACCAATCTTAGGAGACTTAGGCTTGTAAAAGAGTCGAGAACCTAGTTGTCTTGGCCATAGGGACTAGGAGTAAATTTTTGATTGCTTTTAATCCACAAGTTAATGAGAATTACTATGAATGGCTTTGCATATCTAGCTCAAGTCTCAACTATAAGTATGATTAGCCTTTCTCTCTTCTCAAGTGAATTCTACCTCCATTCCATTAATCATTTGTGTGTTGTTTGATCCATTACTTGTTTTGTTCAAGTTTTTAGTTAATTGATCAGAATAATTAGTAGCTTAAACAATCAAACCTTCAATCTATCATCCTTACAAAGCACAAATCAAATGAAAATCGGGATACAAGCCTAAGTTTACTTTCCCTTGGGACAACAATCTTATAAATTTTGCACTTGGTCACGCATAAACAACAACGATAGAGTACACTTGCTCTTGACATTTTACTAAAAATGGGACTAAGTTCATGGCGCCGCTTGCTGGGGAAATGTTAAACATTTGGCTGTAACGAGTTTGAAGTTGATTAGTTTTGATAAGTATTTCTTTTATTTGTTATTTGTTTACTTGTCTTGGTTGTTTTGGGAGCTAACTTGAAATTTCTTGTAAGTGCATGCGAACTCGTTCAAGGTCTCAATCCATTGAACCTTTGAACTAGGAATTGGAAGCTACCTTGAGAAGACAAAGAAGAGGAGTGTTAGAACCTACGGAGGAAAATATGGAAGAAGTAAGGGATAATGCAAACATGATTGATGAAGGAGGACACAATAATCCGGAGTTTGTGCCACAAGTTTATGCTCAACAAATGTACTTTCAAAATCAACAAATGCAAGCTATTATTCAAAACTTATTGGCACAACAAGAAGCAAGGAATAATCCTCCTGTGGTGCAAAATCAACCCCGTGGAAATGGACATAATAGAGGTGGAATGAACATTCGAGATCATTCCCAACCTCAGTTTGGGAATTATGGATTTGGCCCGCCGTTAAATGTTAATAATTTTGAGATCAAGATGGATTGATCAACATGGTGCAAGAAAATCAATTTGGTGGTGGTGCTATGGAGGATCTGAATGCTCACTTAGCCTAATTTATGGAGTTAGCCAACATGATAAAGATAAATGGGGTAACTGAGGATATGATCAAAATGAAGCTTTCCACATGGAGAGAGTTGACACAAAGATTCTTGAGCAAATATTTTCCACCATAGAAGATGTTGCATCTTAAAGGGAAAAATTTTCAATTCAAGCAATTGCCACTTGAGACATTTAGTGAGGCATGGGACCGTTTCAAAGAGATGCTAAGGAAGTGTCCACAACATGGATTCCACAAGGAGCAACAAATAGGATTTTTCTATGCCGGTTTACACGGAAGTGAAAGGATGCTTATTAATGCTTCGGTGGGAGGTTCGATTTTGGGACAAACTACGGAAAGAGCAATTGTCATATGTGAGGAAGTAGCTTTGAATACGGGTCAATGGCCCATGGATCGTGCACCGGGAATGTATGAAAGGGAAAAGATTGCTAAGATGGAAGAAGTGTGCTTGCAACAAGTGAATAAGGTGGAAATGCCTAAGGAAGATGTGACCGATAGGGCAATCACGGAGACCTTAAAAAGGATGAATGATAGCATGCAAATGTCTCCAAATTCTACGTCGTTGGTGAATCAATAAATACTTGCAAATTCTCAACAAGGCATGACTATGCCTAATTTGGGTCCATCTTCTCAAAGTTGTCAAATACCTACTTCTATACCTCAACAAGGTATGTCCTCTAATTTTAGAATGCAAGATGCATGATGTTCACCGGATATGACGCTTGAGGAAGTTGCCTTCATACAAGGAAGGAACTTCCAAGGAAATTATGGTGGAAATTTTGGAAGTCATGGAGAAGGATATCCACAAAGGCAAGGAGGATGGGGCCAAGGAAACTTTCAAGGGAATTTTAATCAACCTCGTAGGTATGAGAACTTGTCTTATGGAAATCAAGGGAATGCACTTACTCTACTACTGGGCATTAATTCGGGGAAGAAAGCTCCAAATGGTGAAGGAAAGGCTACAAATGAAGATCAATTCACAAAAATTTTTAAATTTATGAAGCAAGAAAAAGAAGTGAATGATAAGAGGTTTGATTTCATAAAACAAGAAAAGGAGTTGAATGAGAATCAATTCAAGGCTTTGGAGACAAAAATGAGTCAAATGGCAAATGAAAGGGGGGATATTCATCGGCAAGGGAGATTTCCATCTACAACCATTACTAATCTGAAGGAGCAATGTAAGGTGATTGAACGTCGTAGTGGAACAAAATACGAAGGGCCTTCTATGCCAATGGAAGTAGAGGAGGTAGAGTGTGAAGTTGAGCCCATGGAAAGCTTGGATGAAGAAGGGAAAGAGAAAGGAGTTGACATTGTCGAAAAAGGTGAAAGTACCCCTATACTTGAAGAAGAAAAGGTGAAGTCTCCAAAGAAGTGGGAAAGATGTAGAGAAGCAAAACGTAAAGAGAAAGAAGAGAAGTTTGAAAGGGATGAATGGTGAATCCCAAAGATGCCCGTTGCAATCCCATTTCCACAAAGATGCTTGAAAAAGAGATTAGAAGAAAAATTTGCCAAGTTTGTTGAAATGTTGAAGAAGATACATGTGAAATTTCTTTTGCGGAGGCTTTACTATAAATGCCCAACTACTCTAAGTTTTTGAAGGATATCTTGTCAAATAAAAGAAGCTTGGGAGAGTTTGAAATGGTGAACCTTACGGAGGAATGTAGTGTAATCTTGCAAAAGAAACTTCCCACTAAATTGAAAGTTCCAAGGAGTTTTACGATTCCATGTGAGATCAGAGAACATGAAAACTACAAAGCCTTATGTGATTTGGGGGCTAGTATTAACTTGATGCCCTTGTCAATTTTTAAGAAGTTGGGCATTGGTGAGGTCAAACCGACATCGGTTACACTTCAATTAGCCGACCGGTCATTGACATATCCAAAGGGAATTGTGAAAGATGTTTTGATCAAAGTTGGCAAGTTTGTGTTTCCCGTTGATTTTGTGGTACTAGATATGGATGAGGATACAAATATTCCATTAATACTTGGTCATCCATTTCTTGCCACGGGGAAGGCATTGATAGATGTGGAGAAAGGAGAGCTCACTTTGAGGGTGAATGAAGAGGAGGTTATATTTTTGTTAAGAGAGGCTATGAGGTATCCACGGAACAAGGAAGAATGTAGAAGAGTGGAGGTTGTGGACAACATTGTTGAAGAGCATATGTATCACCTTCATTCCAAAGATCCGTTGAAAATTATCATAAGCCATTCTTACTCTATTGAATCTCTTAAATCTAAATCTTCCTTTTGTTTGGAAAATAATGAAATGATTGATGATTTACATGGTTTAAATGCTTGTAGGAACTCACGAGTGAGGAAGTAAAGGAAGTAAAAGTGGAGAGACTTGATGAAGAACCGAAAGAGAAGGTGCAAGAGAAGAAGAAGGTAGAGTTGAAACTATTGCCGGAGCATTTGAAGTTTCCTTACTTGGAACGAAATGAAACATATCCGATAATCGCATCCTCTTCCCTTAATGATTTAGAATTAGAAAAGTTGTTAAGAGATTTGAGAGACCATAAATCCTCTATTGGTTGGAGCATAAAAGATTTGAAAGGTATTAGCCCATCTATGTGCATGCATAAAATTCATTTGATTGATGATGAGAAGTCTTGTGTGCAAAACCAACGAAGATTAAATCCTATAATGTAAGAAGTGGTAAGAAAGGAGGTGTTAAAATGACTTGATTCGGGAATAATCTTTCCAATAAGTGATAGTCAATATGTAAGTCCCTTACATGTAGTGGCAAAAAAATGTGGTATAACTATTGTTAGATCCGATACAAATAAAACGATTGCCACTAGAACTATCACGGGTTGGAGAGTGTGTGTTGACTATCGAAAATTGAAAGAAAACACTAGGAAAGATCATTTCCCATTGCCATTTATAGATCAAATATTGGATCGTCTTGCGGGGCATGAATATTATTATTTTCTTGATGGTTATTCCGGGTACAATCAAATATTGATTGCACCGGAAGACCAAGAGAAGACAACATTCACATGTCCCTTTGGTACGTTTGCGTTTAGAATGATGCCGTTTGGTCTATGTAATGACCCTGCCACTTTTCAGCATTGTATGATGGCTATCTTTGATGGTTTGATTGAAAATATTATGGAGGTGTTTATGGATGATTTTTCTGTGTATGGTTCCTCCTATGATATATGCTTGACTAATCTCACCATTGTGTTGCAGAGATGTGAGGAATCCAATCTTGTGCTAAATTGGGAAAAGTGTCATTTTATGGTGATTGATGGGATAGTATTGGGGCACCATATTTCAAAGTATGGGTTAAAAGTGGATAGAGCTTAAGTGATAGTCATAGAACGTCTTCCTCCTCCTACTAGTGAGAAGGGGGTGAGATCGTTCTTAGGCCATGCGGGCTTCTATAGACGCTTAATTAAGGATTTTTCCAAAATTGCTAAACCTCTTTGTAAATTACTTGAAAAAGATTGTCCATTTAACTTTGATGATGAATGTCGTGTATCACTTCAGGTGCTAAAGGATGCTCTCACTTCATCGCCAATACTCGTCACTCCGGATTGGAGTCTGCAATTTGAATTACATAGTGATGCTAGTGATCAATCCATTGGAGTGGTGTTGGGACAAACAAGGGAGAAGAAGTTTAGAGTAATCTATTATGTCTCAAAGACATTGAATGCATGCCAAGTCAATTATATCACCACGGAGAAGGAATTTTTAGCCGTAGTGTATGCTTTTGAGAAGTTTCGACCATACTTGGTTGGAACACAAATGATTTTTTACACGGATCGCGCGGCTATAAAATACCTTATGAACAAGAAAGATGCTAAACCTCGTTTAATCCGTTAGATATTGGTTTTGCAGGAATTTGATGTGGTGATCAAGGATAAGAGAGGTGTGGAGAATGTGATAGCGGACCATTTGTCTAGATTGAAAAATGGAGGTGAGAATGAGGATGTAAAGCCAATTGGGGATGAGTTTCCGGATGAAGAAATTTTGTTATTGGAAGTTGAGCAAGTATGTTCTCTCATTGTGAATGTTCCACCTTGGTATGCCGACTATGTTAACTTCATTATTTGTGGAATTGAGCCTACATTGCTTAATGAGTACAAGGAGATGAAGTTTCATGTTGAAGTGAAGAAGTACCTGTGGGATGAACCTTACTTGTTTAAGATTTGTAATGATGGAGTGATAAGAAGATGTGTGGCCGAAGAAGAAGTTATGGGGATTCTTGAACTTTGTCATTCGTCTTTGTATAGAGGTCACTTCGCTCATCAAAAGACGGGGGCTAAAGTTTTGCAATCGGGGTTCTATTGGCCAACATTGTTTAGGGATTCAAAGAAGTTTGTGTCTAAGTGTGATCGATGCCAAAGGATAGGGGGAATAGGTAAGAGATGAAATGCCCATGACCTTGAGAATTGATGTGGATATATTTGATGTATGGGGCACTGATTTTATGGGACCATTTCTCTCGTCGAAAGGATATGTATACATCTTGCTAGCGTGTATTATGTGTCAAAGTGGGTGAAGGCAATCCCCACTAAGACAAATGATGCTTTGATAGTGCAAAGGTTCTTGAAGAATAATATTTTTGCTAGGTTTGGAGTTCCATGGGCTTTAGTGAGTGATGGAGGATCACACTTTGTCAACAAGTTGATGGAAAGTTTGTTGAAGAGATATAGAGTAAAGCATCGAGTGGCTACACCGTACCACCCTCAAGCAAATGGTTTGGCGGAGGTCTCAAACAGCCAAATCAAGTTAGTTTTGGAGAAGACAATTAATGGAGGGAGAAAGGATTGGTCGGATAAGCTTGATGATGCTTTATGGGCATATAGAACGGATTTAAGACCATTCTTGGTGTGTCACCGTATCAATTGGTCTATGGTAAAGCTTGTCACCTTCCCGTGGAGTTGAAACATCGTGCATTGTGGGCTATCAAATGCCTCAATATGGATGAAAGGGAGAGTGGTCAAGCAAGGTTGTTGAAGTTAGTTGAGTTGAAGGAGTTTAGATGAAGAGCATTTGATAAATCAATCATCTACAAAGAGAATATGAAGAGATGGCATGATGTAAAGTGAAGGAAAGACGTTTGCTCCGGGGGATAAAGTTCTTATATTCAATTTGAGGCTTAAGTTGTTTCCCAGAAAGCTCAAGTCAAAGTGGATGGGGCCATATGAAGTGCTTGAAGTGTTGAATGGACATACATTGAAGCTCAAGGGTCCAAATAATGAGTTTGTGGTAGATGGTCATAGAGTGAAGCATTACCTATCTCCTTCTCAAAAGGAGATAGTGTATGTGGATACTCCCTCTTCCTAAACTTCTTTGATTTTGGAGTAGTGTAGATTGTATTTTGTTTTTGTTTAGTAGTTTTCTTTTAGATTTGGTATGAAGGTGGTTAAGCTCATGAGAAATACATAAGATGAAGGACAGAGATGCTAAAGATGTAATGATGATGTATGCCTCACCACTCTTTACAAACTTAAATTTTAAAACTTGTGTTAATTTAAGTTTGGGGGGGAGGGTTGCATGGTGGTCATACTTGATCATACAAAAGGAGAAAGGTGCATAAGAGTCATCGGGGGAAAAGTTCATGAAGAGCTTTGAGAAAATGACAAAGGTACGTCTCACCACTTTTCTACGCACGGCCCTGTAGCAATTGGCCGTGTAGCGTCATCATAACACGCTACACGGCCTCACTTAAGGCCATGCAGCGTAACACGGGCCGTGCAGGGCTTCGTCCAGTTTTTTTTTAAAAGGCCGTTCCGTACTCATTCCACAAGCCTTCTCCCATCCGTGCACACCCAATTCATTCTTCCAAGCACACAAATCTTCCACCCATGTTAGTTTTGAAGGATTGTGAGTGAAGTTCGTCAATTTTGCACATTAAACACACTTCTCCACATCCAATTGTCAAAAGGTATGAACTTCTTGAACCCTAACTTGTAAAGTTTGATATGAATTGATTGAATTGATGTATGGGCTTTGTTCTAATATGATTTGTATGCTTAATTGATGATATTCATGCATGATTCAATTTGCATTTTTGAATAAAATTGAATTAGGGTTCATGAGGAATAATTTGGGGATTGTGTGAGAATCATGAGTTTGAATAATTGTGTTATGCTACTTGATAAATTACATGAGAATGGTGTTTATTTTTGAGAAAATAGATTTAGATATTAAGGATTTGGGCGTGAGGTCATGTGAATTGAATATTGAGAAGATGTTTAAATTTTGTGCATGCCAAGTGTTCGATGAAATGTCTAAGAGAGGGTTTTGTTGGAATTTGATGATCATATATGATAAATTGATGATGATTGAATTTGGAATTCATATATGTGAAAATGATTAAAAGTTGGTTAGAATTGTTGATAGTTGAGATGAATGCCAATAAAATGCTTAGTATGAATAAGTTTGAGGTATAATGATGTGAATGAGTTAGTTAATGCATAATAGTTTACATTCTAAGTTGAATGAATGAGGTGGAATCTTTGTTAAGTGCATTAACATTTTTATTAAGGTCATTGGGTATAATTTGATAATTGTTATTTTGTAGATGGCCGAGATGAGAGTTCGACCCAGGAATGAGGATTTCATTGTGATAACTATTCCTGCAGAGCTGTCTAATTTGGATGCGTAGTTAACTATAGAAGGAATCCATCTAGAAGAATTTGGGGTTGAGTTTGAACATTATTGGGGAAAGTACGTGCTTTGTCGGCAAACGTTAGCTCCAAAGATTAAGCCCACTCGTTTCCAAGACAACACTTAGACAATGAGAGGATTAGGAATTGAGGAGGACTTGAGGAAGCTTTTTAGATTTGCACAAATGGAAGCATTCTTTGATAAGAGGCCACCAACCTATTTCCATTTAACTGCTGAGTTCATGAGCACGTTGCAATTGAAGAAGGATCGGAATGGGTTTTCTCAGTGGGTGACATTTCAGTTGGATAATGTGCTGAGAGAAAAGGCCCCGTTGGCTATTTTGAATGAGTGTTTTGGGTGCCCACCATACGAATTTAATTGGAGCTTTTATGCAGGAGACACGTTCAATCAGCAGGATTGGTGGAAGAGCTTAGTGACTGATGGAACGGAGAGAGCAGAATATGTTCTCAGTGCTTCAAAGGGAACGACAATCTAGAACCCTGTAATGAGATACTTAGAGAAGATTGTTTCGAACACCATCTTAGGGAGGTTCGAAGGTGGATCCGTAGGAGAGAAGAAACTCTATATTATGTATTGCATATACAATGAGCTACCTTTGAATTTTGCAGCACATTTTGTGCAACATGCGGAAGGAGTTGCGAAGAGACAAATATCTCAGGGTTTGATGTTAGGAGGTATGATCACCATGATAGCTCAAGGCTTTGGAGTCAATCTTGCAGGTATGGAGAATAGAATGGTGAGTGAGGGGTTGAACTACCATCAGTTGATGAGGATGGAGTTCTTGTCAATGGTTGGGAATCAATACTGTCTGAGGTAGGAAAAGGGAGCTCCATTTCCTTTGCTAGCTCCAGAGCTCACTACAGTGTACACTAGAAGGAGATTTGCCAATTTGGCTATGGGTAGTGTGAACCACTCTAAGGTGGTGAGAGCTTTTTACAGAAGAAACGGAGATGAAATGAAAGAGGTCTTCAGACAGATAAGGGTTCAAGAGAATGAAGAGTTAGCCAACTTGAGAGCAGAGCCAGTGCCAATGGAGGGCGATGAGCACGGAGAACAACCGGAGCAAGTGGAGTTTGAGGAGCAGGGCCCTGATCCACTATAGTTTGAGGAAGAAGGGGCATAGCCACCAGTGGGACCTGAGCAAGGGAATGATCGTTGGAACTATATGATTGATGAGGTGCGAGATATGAGGCACATGCAGCAGACATATGGGGCACAAATCAGGGAGATCCGAGAGGTTCAGCAAGAACTTGGAAAGCATATTGAAGAGTTGAGACCTGGACAGCGTCGGAGGGAGTACTATGAGGAACAAACAAGGGTGCACTCCAACAACATGGAGGAGATGATGACCATGATGTTCAACTTTAGGTTCCCAGGATCCCCTCGTGCGTACATCTCGTGGAACACCTATCATCCACCTCCTCCGCCTCCAGAACAATAAAGGGAGTATTTTGAGTGCTTGACACTTTTGTCTATTCATCTTAGCCATGATAGATTGTTGGAAGAATGTTTGGATTGATTTGATTTGATTCGATTAGATTGTACTTGATAGTTCGTTTTTGGGATGTTTCGTATTTTGGGATTATTTTATTTTCAGTTTTATGCGATTTTCTTTTAGTTATTTTGGTATTTTGGTTTGATTTCTTTGTTTGGATGTGATGGGAATTTGATTTTCATTATTATGGATGTGAATTGATGTGTTGATACTTTGAGATGGGTGATTTGGTTTATGCATGTTATATGTTTTTGTATTATTTGGTTATTCTTTGACTATTGTGTGGTGTTGTTGTTGTTTTTATTCTTATAGGGAAGGAGTTGATTATTTTTTAATATGAACTATGATGCATTGTGTGATCAGTGACGGCAAGCATGTTAATGGTTTCTGCTTGTTAAAATTGTGACATAAATTAAATAATTAGTTCAATTTTGAGAAGCATGAATGGTAATTAGGTTTCTTTTGGTCCAATCAAAAGCATGTGACACTTGAGCCTCAACCGTGCCTCAATGGTTAATTCTTGATGAGAGGACCGGTTGAACTTAGACAAACTAGAACTTACTCATGGACTATTGGAACGAAGCCCGAATGGTTGAAATTTGTGAAATGATCTTAGGCCATCCTTGATGAATGAGTCATAGCCATAAATTTCCTTACCACAAACATTATCCCTAGTAAACCACTTTGAGCTTATAAGCCTTTTTCTTTGTGATTAAAGCACAATACACGCCTTTAAAACCCTCTTAAGCCTTATATATATAGCCTAAGTATGGGTGATTGAGGAGATGGTGGTTTACAATGATTGATGTGAGAATTGTGCTAGAAAAGAAAGGAAAGTGTTAACAAATAAGAAAAGGATGCAAATGGAGCTAAACAAAATGTACATGTAACCTCAAGGACAAGAAAAAGGAGCAAATCAACAAAAATATGCTCATGAAATTCAAAAGTTGAAAGAAAGGAAGCATGCAAATCAAAAGAAGCTCAAGAAATCCAAATGATAATGGTTAGTGGTTGTGAATGAAGATGAAAGTAAAGGAAGCTTGAAAGTGAGTGAGTTTGAGAAAGGAATCATCTCTTCAATTACTTACACTTAATTAGTCATTATTATCCAAAAGTTTCCTACCCTACCAAAGAGCTTAAACATTACATCCTTAGATAAAAACCTTTTTTTATCACTAATAGAAACTAGGATGGCTTGTGAACATAGTCCATGAGCAAGCATATAGTGAGTCGGTTTTAACCGGTAGAAGAGTGATGATAAAAACCCTATCATAAAGAGTGTTGAGTGAAAACTAAAATCTATGAGAGGCTTGGATTGAAAGAGATTTGAGTACTCTAATGTCATTCTTAAGAATGAACTTGTTAATCTTTCATGTTATAAGTTTGATGATGTAGAGATGCTTAATGTGATTTTGTTTTCTTTATTACTCGTGATGTGTTGTGGTTTATGTTTGTTAGGTCTTCTCCTAGGTGAAAATTACTCCTCTTTTGTATCATTTTTCATTGTTCGAGAACGAACAATACTTTAAGTTTGGGGGGTTGATCGTAGTCATTTTCACCTAGATTTTTATGTCTTTACTTGTGTATTTTCGGATATTTTTATCCGAATTTGTGTTATTTTTGTGGAGTTATTGTTATTTTGAGGAATGTGGTATGAATTTATAGATTTGTGTAAATGGATTTTAATATGTGTAAAACAGGTCAAGAAATGGACAAAAACGGAGTCAGGAGTGAAAAGGAGACGGAAGAACAAGGAATGTTGGTACACGGGCCGTGTGCGGAACACGGCCCTGTAACCAATGGCCATGTAGTATCATCAGAACTTGTTGCTCGCCTAGGAGGATGGCCGTGTGATGGTGCACGGGCCGTGCGTAGTTGCACGCCCCGTGTGCGGAACACGGGCCGTGTCGGAGCAAAATCTTGTGTAATTTTTAGAATATTCCGAAAGCTTCTAGAAGGTTCATAAGTGATATAAAACAATGACTTGTGCTAAAATTTAGAGGGGGAATTCATTAGAGATCAGATTGAAGCAGTTACACACACCAAAACTCCACATTTTCTCACATAGTAAATCTATCTTCCATCTCTACCATCTAGATCCATCAAATCACCATTGGATCTACATTTTCAATCCATAAAAACTTCATTCCATCCATCCTACCATCATTTGAGAAGATTGGAGCATCAATTGTTGAAGAAGTTGATCAATTGAAGAGGAGGAAGGCTTTTCTTATGCAAGGGAAGCAAATATACTTTCCAATTGTTAATTTTCTTCTTATTACGGCTCAAATGGAGCAAAGCATGATTTATATTGAATTAATTATCATGTTTAGTGGCTAGTTTTATAGTAGGGCTAGTCATATGAGTGGTTGAGATGAAGAGTTAGATATGTAGAACTTGAGTAGTGATTTGAATTTATTTGTGGATTTTCTTCTATGATATATCAATCATGTTTCATTTCAATGTATGTGTGATCAAAGTCTCTATTCATTATATTAAGATGGCCATTCCAATATTGTGAGTAAAGTTTTAATTGAATCATACATTGAGTTGAACATGCATGTTAGTATAAGGGGAGGTAAGTCATACCCTCCTTAGGCTTAGAACATTCATAGAGGGACACTTAAGTAATTGAGTGAAAAGAACCAACTTATGATCATAGTACCTTAAGGGAATTGAGATTAAGACCAATCTTAGGAGACTTAGGCTTGTAAAAGAGTCTAGAACCTAGTTGTCTTGGCCATAGGGACTAGGGGTAAATTTGTGATTGCATTTAATCAACAAGTTAATGAGAATTACTATGAATGACTTTGCATATCTAGCTCAAGTCTCAACTATAAGTATGATTAGCCTTACTCTCTTCTCAAGTGAATTCTACCTCCATTCCATTAATCATTTATGTGTTGTTTGATCCATTACTTGTTTAGTTCATGTTCTTAGTTAATTGATTAGAATAATTAGTAGCTTAAACAATCAAACCTTCAATCTATCATCCTTACAAAGCACAAATCAAATGAAAATCTGGATACAAGCCTAAGTTTACTTTCCCTTGGGACGACAATCTTATAAATTTTGCACTTGGTCACGCGTCACCTCTGTTCACTTTTTGGGTTATCTCATCACACCAGACGGTATCTGGGTTGAAGAGTCTAGGATAGCAGCCATATCTTCTTAGCCCACCCCCACGTAAATATGACTGCAATATGGAGTTTTCATGGACTTGCTTCCTTCCTCCACAGGTTTATCCCGCATTTTAGCTCAATTATGACGCTTATCACAGATTGCATGCGGGGTAAAATCTTTGAGTGGACTACAGCGACTTAAGAGGCATTTGTTGTTATCAAACACAAATTAACATCTGCTCCGCTCCTTGCATTGCCAGATTTCTCTATTCCATTTGTGTTATCTTGCAATGTCTCTAAAGTTGGCATTGGAGCTGTCTTGAGTCAACATGGTTGACCGGTGGCTTATTACAGTGAAAAGTTATCTAGCCCGCGTACTCATTATAGCACATATGACATAGAACTCTTTGCACTTGTACGAGCGGTGCGATACTAGAGGCATTACTTGTTTCATCGTGATTTCATTCTTTTCACTGATCATGATGGTTTAAAGCACCTACATTCACAAGATTCCATCTCAACTATTCAAGCATCTTGGGCTGCTTATTTACAGTAGTTTCCTTTTGTCATCAAGCACCGTTCTGGTGAATCAATTTTTATTGCTGATGTGCTTAGCCGACGACATCTGCTACTCTCAGAAACGCGAGTGACTGTACTTGGTTTTGATATCTTTTGGGATTTTTATGTTACTGATCAATTTTTTGGGCCAGTGCTTTCTCATCTTTATGATGGTGTTGTTGGTGATTATATGTTGGTGGATGGTTATCTATTTAAAGGAGTTTGTCTTTGTGTTCCGATATACAATTTACAGTTAAATATAATTGATGAATTACATGTTGTGGGTCATGCAAGGAGAGATCATTTTATCGAGCTGGTGAAATGTCGTTTCTTTTGGCCTACCTGTTGGATTGTATAATAAAAGCCTAGCTCTAGTATGAATAATGTTATAACAATATTTGAAATGAGAATCATTGATCAAATGATTGCATCTTATAATTTATTTATATGTTGATGCAATAGTCCATTTACTTTATATAGTAGATAATATGGTGTGTGGCATCGCATGGAAGACAGATGCTCACAACCGAGATAGACAGGGACAATCTATCAGGATGGTTGTAGTGTGATTTGGTATTAGTTTATCTTGATTATAAAATTACATTAGTGCACTTTGCGTGTATTAAGAAGGACTACGTGAGGTTGTTCGATTTATACTGACTATATAAGAGAACTAGACCTCAGTTATTACGGATGTTCGTGATGGTGATCGGATCTTATGGTTTATGCAATCCATTCGGGTCCCATGAACATCTAACACAAAGGAATTATAGAAAGTTTTACCTTTCACCGAAGACTGACGGAGAAGTCTGAACAGTCCAAGAATTAGGAAAGATAGGCTAATTTTCAAAAAATTTCAAAAATTCTCGCCGGCTGCTGCGCAACCTCACGATATTGACCATAACTTCATTATTAAAACTCCGATTTGAGTGATTTTTGTGCCAGAATGATCCTCTCTTCCGTCTCTTTCCAACCATATATCACACTACCAGTTTTGAGTTTCACAAAAATACCGAAAAATTATGAAAGTTGAGCGGGCATTTTTCAGCATTCCTCTAACCACCTCTTAATCTTCTGCTGTATTCCCAAGCTTAGTCTTGAGGTCATGTGGGCGACGATCTTTAAGACATTCTCAATCTCTAATCCTCCTTCTTTTCTCAATAGTATTAGGCGAAGATTAGGATTTCAGGATTAATGAGGTGACTTATTTATGGGCTACAATAGGGACCAGAAGGAGAAATTAGAGTTGGTCCTCCTATTGGGCTTAATTCACCAAGCTTGGCCCAAAACTTATACTTAAGTCCAATAATAATAATACAGTCCACTAAAGTATTATTACTGCACTGCCACTCTAATCCCAAATTACGTTATGACCTTCTTCTTATTATGAGCCCGTTAATCTCCACGAGTTTAAGATATACAATATCCATTAATTAATTAAGTTACTGACAACTCCATTAATTAATCTTTTATCCAAGAGTAGTACCACTCAACCTTGTTATCATGCCGGAATAAATCTACCTGTAGGGTTTACATGATAATCCTTATCAACTCTTCAAGTGGACATCATCAGCCAATTGAATAGGACACAGATTCCTTCTATTATCAACAGCACACCATAGAGACAACAATACTTCCCAACTCACATAGTTTATTGATTTAATGAATAAATCTCACCTATTAATGAATCAAAGAAACAAATAATGACTTACGTGTTGAGGTTATTATATAGGGATTAAGAGCATAAACATCCATAATAACTGAGATCTAGTTCTCCTATATAGTCAGTATAAATCGAACGATCTCACACGGTCCTACTCAATACACACAAAGTGCAATAATGAGATTTTATAGCCAAGACAAACTAATACCAAATAACACTACAATCATCCCGATAGATTGTCCCAGTCTATCTCGGTTGTGAGCATCTGTTTATACTTTATAAGGAGTCGATAATATGATCTTTCGTGCGACGTCGCACACCATATTATCAACAGTATAAGTAAATGGACTTTTGCATTGACATATAAATAAATTATAATATGCAAAACATTTGATCATATGATTCTCATTTCAAAATAATTTTTAAAATATTGTTCATACAAAAAACTAGACTTTTAATATGCAATCCAACAATCTCTCACTTATACTAAAAGACTATGCTGCCATGTCAACTACCATACATCTGATTCAAACTCCCACTACATAACCACCAAAACCTTTCACCTTAAGGTCCTTGTAAAGGGATTTACTAGGTTATCATCGATGCAATCTTGGCGACAATAACCTTCCTCTCATCATACGATTTACTTGCTCTCAATGTTTTAATTGCCTTATGGCTTGTGATTCTTTCAAGTTTGCAACTGCACCATTATTATCACAATAAGTCATGATAACCTTGGGCAAACTCAGAATCACATCTAAGTTCATTACGAAGTTTCTAGAGCCATACAGATACTTTGGCTGCCACAAGGCTCCAATATTATCTTCTTTTTCATGGTGGAGTCCAAAATATATTTCTATATAACACTCCTTCATATTATGGATCTACTTCCAAAAATAAACACATAACCTTGAGGTAGATTTACTGTCGTCCCTATCTGATTTTAAAATTTGAATCTATATAACCCACAAAAAGTAATGAATTTGTCCGGAAGCCCACATATTATTTCTAATCCTTTTCAGGCACCTAAATATCTATCTTACTACAGTTCAACATTTTCATTCTGGGTTATATTGATACCCACTAACCATGGCATTGGCAAAACAAATATGCGATCTCGTGCATAGCATTACATAGATTAAGCTTCCTTATTCGCTGAAGCATAAGGAACCACTTTAATAACTTTTATCTTCTTTTGTGTCTTAAGACACATTTCCTTAGATAAAGTTACTCCGATTCCGAAAAGTTGAAAACTTTTCTAGGAGTTGCATGCTAAAGCGAGTAAGGATTGTATCAACATATGAAGCTTGAGATAAGCGCAACATCCTTTCTTGAGATCCTTATCACCATGATCTCAAGAACATGTTTTGCTTCTCTTAAGTCGTTCATTTTAAACTGATTTATCAACCATAACCATACGCCTGACAATACTCTTTTATTGTTTCCAATGAGTAAGATACCATCTACATACTTACAAGAGATACCACCACGTTTTCGCCACTTTTTTCAACACACAAGACCCGTCCGAGAATTGATTAAATCCATATGACTGGATTTCCTCATCAATATGGATGTTTGATGATCTTGAAGTTTGCTTTAATCAACTTACACTCAAAATGCTCTTAGCCCTTTGCAATGAATCAGTCTGGTTGCTTCACATAGATGTTTTTCTCAATACTTCCTTTCAGGAAAGCTGTCTTGATATCTATTTGCTTTATCTCATAATTGATATGAGTAGCAACAGACAAAAGAATCCAGATCGACTTAGGCATAACTATCGGCGAAAAGGTTTCCTCATAATCGAACCATTCTTTCTGACTATAGCTTTTCGCAACAAGCTTTGCTTCAAAGGTTTCCACCTTACCGTCTGATCCTCTTTTATTTTTTAGACCCACATTACTTCTAATGGCTTTTACACCATTTAGTTGTTCTACAAGCTCCCAGAATTGATTTGAATTAATAGATTCTATTTCAAAAAACATTGCCTTTTGCTAAGATTTCACATTTTTATCTTGTAGTGCTTCGTCGTACTCATGGGCCGATTTCATGTTTACTAGGGACCAAGTCTCATGACTTTCCCAAAACATAAATCTATTCGGTTGTAGAACGACCCTTCCACTACGACAAGGCACTACATATAATTGTGTATCAGATGTGACACAGATGTAGTTTACTTGTGGTATATCATCTTGTACATTGGTACTATACTTTGTGTTTTCCCTCTCACATCCTTTAGAACAACTTATACATATGTTTGTGATTTATTACATTGTCATTTCCAAAAATCTAGTGTTTATGTTAACAATCACCCTTCGATCTTTTGGACTAATAAATAAACCAACCTTCATTTTTCTAGGATTTCCTTAAATGAATTTAGTAATTCCAAATAACCCATCATCCATCTAACCATTTCCATAAGAGTCCTATTCATTCTTTTCGTCACACCATTCTGTTGGGGTTTGCTCGGTGTAGACAACTTGGGATTCAATCCCAACCTCTAATAGCTCCTAACTATCCTAAGAGGTACTTGCCACCACGATTAAATCGTAATGATTTGATATATTTTTCATGTTGCTTCACCGCATCAGCCATGTACTCCTTGATTTAATCAAAGTACCTAGACATGTGGTAAATCAAATAAATATATTTGTATCTAGAATAACCGTCAATTTAAGGGATGACTATATTGTTCATGATCGTTTTCATTTTCACCTGGATTTTAGGTCTTTGTTTGTGGATCTTCGGATATTTTTATCCGTATTTGTGTGACTTTTGTTGAGATTATGTAATTATGAGAGATGTGGTATGGATTGATAGAAATGTGTAAATGAGCTTAAATATGTGCAAAACAAGTCAAAAAATGGAGAAAAATGAAGTCAGAAGCGAAAACGAATAAGGTGGACAGGACTCGACTAAGCTCGACTCGAGCTCGGTCACTCGAGTCGAGCAACATGGTTGAGCTCGGGTCGTGCGTTGCACACGGGCCTGTAAGTTGAGGCCGTGTACGAGCATCAGAAAATGCAACATGCCCATAACTGAGGGCGTGTACAGAACTCGAGTCGTGCTCCGACAAACGCAGAACACGCTGAGAAATGTGCAGGAACTCGAGTCGAGTCGTGTAAGAATTCAGTGATTAAGTCAAAAAATTCCAGAAACTTCTAGAAGGTTCTTAAGAGGTTTAAATACCCAATTGGTGTGAGAATACAGGGGGAGATCAGAATTAGAGCAGTTACACACACTCCACACCACATTTTCACACACTAAATCTATTTCATTCATCTCAATACATTCAATCCATCCATTTCACTTGATCTTCAACAATCCATTCATCCACCACTTGAGAAGAGGAATGCATCAATGATTGAAGAAGTTAGCATTTTGAAGAGAAGGAAGGTGATCTTCATGAAAGGGAAGCCAATCTACTTTTCAATTGTTGATTTTCTTCTTATTTTGGCTCAAATAGAGCAAGCCTTTGAATGTATTGATCTAAACACAATGTGTAGTGGCTAATCCTATAGTAGGGCTAATCATATGATTGGTTGAGAAGAATGCTAGATATGTAGGATGTGAGATGTTAAATTGAGTTAATTTTGGACTTCATTTTATGATTAATGAATCATATTTCATTTCAATATTTGTGTGATTAAATTCTCTATTCATAGTATTACGATGGTCATTCCAATATTATAATTAGTGGTTTAATTGAATCTATATTAAGATGTGCATGCATGTTAGTGTGAGGGGAGGTAAGTCATGCCCTTCTTATGCTTAGAACATTCATAGGGGGCCGGACACTTAAGAAATTGAGTGAAAAGAACCAAACTTATGATCATAGTACCTTAAGAGAATTGAGAGTAAGAACAATCTTAGGAGATTTAGACTTGTCAAAGAGTCAAGAACCTAATTGCCTTGGCCATAGGGATTAGGGGTAAAACATGATTGCTTTTAGTCCACAATTAATGAAGTTCATTATCAAGAGTTATGCATATCTAGCTAGATTCTTAACCATGATTATGATTAGTCTTGCTCTCTTCTTAAGTGAATTCTATCTCCATTCCATTCATCATTGGTTCGTTGTTTGATATATTTCATTGTTAGTTTAATTCTTAGTTATTTGAGTAGAACAATAAGTTTTAGTCTAAATACCAAACCCTCAATATAATCATTCTTACAAAGCATAAATCAATGGAAAATTCGAATATAACCACAAGTTTACTTTCCCTTGGGACGACAATCATATAAATATTGTACTTGGTCACACGTGTACTCGATGATAGAGTCTCTTACTCTAAAACATTTTACTAGAAATGCGACTATGAACATGGCGCCACTTGTCGGGGAAATGTTAAATATTTGGTTGTAACGAGTTTGAATTTGATTAGTTTTGATAAGAGTATTTCTTTTATTTGTATACTTGTTTACTTGTTTTGGTTAATTGGAGAGCTAATTCGAAAATTCTTATAGGTACATGCGCGTTCAATATCTCAATCTATTGAACCTTTGAACTTGGAATTAGAAGCTACCTTAAGGAGACAAAGAAGAGGAGTGTTAGAGTCTACGGAGGAAATCATGGAGGACGCAAATGATAATGCAAATATGGTTGATGAAGGAGGTAATTTGAGGAATTTTCAACAAGGGGGTGATAATGCTAGAGGAGGATATGTGAATCCGGAGTTTGTGCCACAAGCTAATGCTCAACAAGTTCACTTGCATAATCAAAAATTGCAAGCAATCATTCAACACTTGATGGCACAACAAGAAGCAAGGAATAATCCTCCGGTGGTGCAAAATCAACCCCGTGGTAATGGAAACAATGGAGCGGGAATGAATATTCGTGATCACTTCCAACTGCAATATGGGAATTAAGGAATGGGCCCACCATTGAATGTGAATAATTTCTTGATAAAGACGGGATTAATCAACATGGTGCAAGCAAATCAATTTGGTGGTGGTACAATAAAGGATCCGAATTCTCACTTATCCCAATTTACGGAGCTAGCCAACACAATTAAGATAAATGGGGTAAGTGAGGACATTGTTAAAATGAAGTTTTTCTTGTTTTCATTGAGAGATAGAGCTAAAGCTTGGTATCACACTATACCACCGGGATCCTACACCACATGAAGATAGTTGGCATAAAGATTCTTGAGCAAGTATTTTCCCCCTTCAAAGATGTTGCATCTCAAAGGATAAATCTTTCAATTCAAGCAAATGCCGCTTGAGACATTTAGTGAAGCATGGGACCGATTTAAAGAGATGCTAAGGAGGTGTCCACAACACGGATTCCCCCAAGAACAACAAATAGGATTTTTCTATGCTGGTTTACATGGAAGTTATAGGATGCTCATTGATGCTTCGGTGGGAGGTTCGATTTTGGGACAAACTTTTGAAAGAGCAATTTCCATATGTGAGGAAGTAGCTTTGAATACGGGTCAATGGCTTATGGATCGTGCATCCGGGATGTATAAAAGGGAGAGAATTGCTAAGATGGAAGAAGTGTGCTTGCAACAAGTGAAAAAGGTGGAGGTGCCTTAGGAAGATATGACCGACAAGGCAATCACGTAGACACTTAAGAAGATGAATGCTAACTTGCAAGTGTCTCCAAACTCTACACCTATGGTGAATCAACAAATGCTTCCGAATCCTCAACAAGGTGTGCCTTTATCTTTGATGAATCTATGCCTAATATGGGTCAATCTTCTCAAAGTTGTCAAATGCCTATATCTATGCCTCAACAAGGTATGTCCTCTAATTTTGGAATTCAAGATACTTGGTGTTGTTGGATTGTATACTAAAAGTCTAGCTTTTGTATGAACAATTCATTAACAATTAATTTGAAATGAGAATCATATAATCAAATGATTGCATCTTATAGTTTATTTATATGCAGGATGCAATAGTCCACTTACTTTATACTGTAGATAATATGTTGTGCGGCAACACGCGGAAGATCATATTATCGGTTTCTTTTTAAAGTATAAATAGATGCTAACAACCGAGATAGACAGGGACTATCTATCGAGATGGTTGTAGTGTGGTTTGGTATTAGCTTGTCTTGGCTATAGAATCACATTAGTGCACTTGTGTGTATTGACCAGGACCACTTGAGATCGTTCAGCTTATACTGACTTATAGAAGAACTTGATCTCTGTTATTATGGATGTTCGTGCTCTTAATCCCTATACAATAACCTCGACACGTAGGGCAGTATGTATTTCTTTGATTCATCAGTGAGTGAGATTTACATGTAATTAAATCAATAAACTAGGTGAGTTGGGAAGTAGTGCTGTCTCTATGGTGTGCTGTTGATTGTAGAAGGAATCTGTGTCCGTTATAGGTTGATGATATCCTCTTGAGGAGCTCATAAGGATTATCATGTAAACCCTGCAGGTGGAATTTATTCCGGCATGATAATGTGGTTGAGTGGTACTACTCTTGGATAAGATATTAATTAATGGAGTTGTCAGTAACTTAATTAATTAATGGACATTATATATCTTATACATGGGGAGACTAACAGACTCATAATAAGGAGCCCAAAATGTAATTTTAGGATTGGAAAGATAGTGCAGTAATAATATTTTAGTGGACTATATTATTATTATTGGACTTAAGTATAAGCTTTGGGGTAAGCTTGGATACTTAAGCCTAATGGAGGCCCAACCCAATTTCTCCTTCTGGTCCCTACTGTAGCCCATTTATAAGTCATCTCAGCTGTCCATAAACCCTATTTTTTTTTCATGCCTAACACTGTGAGGGGGTAAGGGAACAACAGATTGAGAAGATCTCGAAGATCGTCGCCCACACAACGTCGAGATTGGACTTGGGAATACAGCTGAAGACCGAAAGGTTATTGCTGCTGCTGTCCGACACCTTGCAAAATTCATATAAAATCGTATAGTGCTCAGAATTCAATGTTTCATATATTGACGCCACCAAAGAGAGGATTGTCTGAGCGTGTAGATCACTCCAATCGGAGTGCAGATGAAGAAGTTATGGCCATTTTCGTGACACTGTACAGGATACCGGCGAGAATCAACTTTCTTCAACATACCCTGATGAAAGGTAATACGTTTCATGTTTTCTTGCTTCCGCTGCATATTAGAAACATATGAAACCCTAACGGTTCACATTAACCAAACGATCAAATACCAACAATTGGTATCAGAGCTTCGGTTTCGTGGTGAATCACGAAACGTTAGACTAGGGTTTATGTCAAAAGGTTAAAAGGTTTAAGTATTCATGTTATGATGGTATACACTATTCATATACCATATATCTGTGTCAAACATGGGCTAGGGTTTAGAAATTATTATTTCTTGTTGAATACTCTATACATTTGACGACACTCGACGAAAATTTGATAATCTGAAATTTTTTAAAAATTTGATAACCTGGAAAATTTTGAAAATTTGATAATCTTGATATTTTTGAAATTTGATAATCAGGAAATTTTTAAAATTTGATAATCTGGATATTTTCGAAAATTTGATAATCTGAAAATTTGATAATTTGGAAATTTCAAAAATTTGATAATTTCGAAATTTCGAAAATTTGAAAATCTGGAAATTTCAAAAATTTGATAACCTGGAAATTTGAAATTTTGATAATCTGGAAATTTCGAAAATTTGATAATCTGGAAATTTGATAATCTGGAAATTTCAAAATTTGATAATCTGGATATTTTCAAAATTTTGATAATCTGGAAGTTTCAAAATTTTGATAATCTGAAAATTTTTGAAATTTTGATAATCTAGATATTTTTGAAAATTTGATAATCTGGAAATTTCAAAAATTTGATAATCTTGAAATTTTGAAAATTTGATAATCTGGATATTTTCGAAATTTTGATAATCTGGAGTTTTTTCGAAAATTTGATAATCTTGAAGTTTTCAAAAATTTGATAATCTATAAATTTCAAAATTTTGATAATCTGGTCGATATCGATGATTTCGATAATCTGGACGATATCGACGGTCGATATCGATAGTTTCAAAAATTTGATAATCTGGAAGTTTTTCGAAAATTTGATAATCTGGTCAATATCGATGATTTCGATAATATCGAAAATATCGATGGTCGATATCGATATTTTTGAAAATTTGATAATTTGGAGATTTTCGAAAATTTGATAATTTTGAGGTCGTTGCCCGTATTCGTGCGTGATGGCGAACAATCGAATTCGCTGGTATATAACTGTTATAATTTGATTTAATTATTTAATTATTGTTATATATGCTATGCATGATACTCTGGATTTACTGTCTTATTTGCCATAATAGGAGCATGCTGGGTTGTGTATTTTATTTTTAAATATTATATGCATGTAAAATCCCTCGGTCTTAAATAACTAAGTGGGAGAGGGGATTGGTAATAAATTCCCGCGACCTCCATTATTAGTTTGTTAGTAATGTGAATAAACTTACGCGTCGGCATTAGAGCCTTCCTCCCCATCGGATAGGTTTATTCATGGATTGCTAGAACAGACTTCATTAAATAATTATGTTTGTAATGTGATGCATATGAACTTGCACGTTGGCATAGACCTTCCTCCCTATCGGATGAGTTTTTATGCGGTTCACTGCTACAAAGTTATAATTGATGATTGTAGGAAGTTATCCGAGCGCGTCTTTACTTCTCTATCTGTAAGGCACATAAGCTTGCGCAATGGACTTGAGGTCAAATAAGAAGGAGCCCAAAATGTAATTTTGAGATTGGAAAGGTAGTGCAGTAATAATATTTTAGTGAGCTATATTATTATTATTGGACTTAAGTATAAGCTTTGGGCTAAGCTTGGATACTTAAGCCCAATGGAGGCCTAACCCAATTTCTCCTCCTGGTGCCTGCTGTAGCCCATATATAAGTCATCTCAGCTGTCCATAAACCCAATTTTTTTTCACGCCTAACACTGTGAGGGGGTGAGGGAACAGTAGATTGAGAAGATCTCGAGGATCGTCGCCCACACGATGTTGAGATTGGACTTGAGAATACAGCAGAAAACCGGAAGGTTATTTGCTGCTGCTATCCACCACTTTTCAAAATTCATAAAAAATCATACAGTGCTCCGAATTGAATGTTTCGTATACTGACGGAAAGCCGCCGAAGAGAGAATCGTCTGAGCGCATAGATCACTCCAATCGGAGTTTAGATGAAGAAGTTATGGCCATTCTCGTGACACTGTGCAGGCTGCCGGCGAGAATCAACTTTCTTCAACATACCCTGATGAAAGTTAATACGTTTCATGGTTTCTTACTTCCGCTGCATATTAGAAATGTATGGAACTCTAACAGTTCACGTTAACCAAATGATCGAACGCCAACAGGTGCCCACCCGAAATGTCATTTGAGGAAGTTGCCTTCATGCAAGGAAGGAACTTCCAAGGAAATTATGGGGGAAACTTTGGCAATCATGGAGGGGGATATCCACAAAGGCAAGGAGGATGGGGGCAAGGTAACTTTCAAGGAAATTTCAATCAACCTCGTAGGTATGAAAATTTGTCACATGGAAATCAAGGGAATGCCCTCACCCTTCCACCGGGTACTAATCCGGGGGAGAAAGCTCAAAATGGTGAAGGGAAACCTAGATTGGAGGATCAAATGGCCAAGATTTTTTATTTATGAAACAAGAGAAAGAGTTGAATGATAATAGATTCAAAGCTTTGGAAACACAAATGAGTCAAATGGCAACCGAGCAAGGTGAAATGCATCGAAAGGGTAAGTTTCCCTCCACTACCGTTACTAATCCTAAGGAGCAATATTTGTGTGTTACCGTATGCAAAATGGAAAGTAAGGTGAAGAAAGGGTTGGTGGAAACAACAAACATCGTATCAAAGGTTGAAGAAGTACCTTGTGATGAAATCGTGTCAAAAGTGGAGGAGGAAGTTACCATTGATAAAAATTTGTCTTTTGATGATGAGAAGATAATTGGTGAATTTTTATCTTTGTTGGATGATGAAAGTAATTGTGATGAAGAGGTGTGTTGAAACAAGATCGTGACATTGTTGAAGTTGAAGCTTAATCAATGGTTGAAGACCCCCGGTAAATTTGTTCTTACTTGTAAAATTGGAAATGGAGGATATTTTAATGATATATGTGATCTTGGTTTAAGCATTAATGTGATGTCTTTAGAAATGTTTGAAAAACTTGGCATTGGAAGGTTAAAGGAAACGGATGTGGAAATTGGAATAATGGATGGTTCAATGATAAAGCTCCATGGAGTTGTGGAGGATATGCTTGTGAAAATAGAGGATTTTGTCTTTTCGGTGGATTTTATGATAGTTGAGAAGCAAGCGGATCCTTTAATCCCATTGATTTTTGGAAGGCCATTTTTGGCAACCGGAAGAGCAAAATTTGACATGGATAAGAAGGAACTCACACTACATTCAAATGAAAGAGAATTGGTGTTATCAAGCAAGAATTTAAAAGGGGGAGATCTTCATTTGAAGCCACTCATTAAGCCTTGGATGATCGAGATCGAGTGGTAAGTGAAATTTTAAAAGATGAAGAATTAACTAACTTTTTACTTGAATTTGCAGGAAATTTTTCTTCAAAGAGGAACAAGCTTGGGGGAAATTCACAAGTTGATTGGAAGATTGATAAAAGGCCTCCGGGATTTGAAAACGTGAGAAAAAGAGACAATGAAGTGAGTTCAAGTGTTAGAAGAGCAAGAAGTGTTGAGAAGAAGTTTGTTAAGGAGATGTTTAAAGTGAAGATGAGGCCCTTTGGGGTCTTGGATTTCTCTGATTGTTAAGAGCGTCAATGCGTCTAGCTCGACGACGTTAAATCAAGCGCATAATGGGAGGCAACCCATTTTAATAAGTTTGCTAGTTTAGTTGTATTCTTCTTGTATTTTTTTGGTGTGTAGGTGGAATGTGCTCATGGAGAAGATACTTATGGAGGAGACGAGATGTGCTAGATTTGGAATGAAGATGTATGTTGCACCACTCTTTACAAACTTAAATTTAACACTTGAATTAATTTAAGTTAGGGGTGAGAGTATGTGGTGGCCATACTTGAATGTTGGAATGCACATACGTCATCACAAGGTAATTTTATGATGATCAATAGTAGAAACTAGAAGGGTAAGACTAACCACTATTTTGCAAACTTAATTCTTAACTTGTTTAGATTTAAGTTTGAGGAGATAGTGCATGGTGTGCCTTACCACTTGTGTATGCTTGATGCATCATGTTGATAGAGTGATTATCTAGATTGTCTTGTGTAAAATTGGGTCAATTTTAAAATTTTTCTCTTGAGTTTGGTTAGTTTTGGTGCATTTGGTGGTGTTGAAGTGCATGCTAGTCCATTAATTGGTCATAGATGTGGAAATAATTGATTTTGATTAGTTTTTGAACATATATAAGTTGTATTTGAAGCAAACGAGCAGTGGAAAACAGATTCGGAGTTCAAAAAAAATGCAAAAACAGGATACAAAGCTCGACCAGTGTTTAGGACTTGAGCCTATACACGAGGCTGAGCTCCGACATCAGAAGCAGCAACACGCCCAGTCAGAGGTCGAGTTTAGAACTCGACTCGAGTCCAGTAAGGACTCGAGTCGAGTTATATAGCTCAGGTAGAGCGGATTGCGAAAGTCAGAATAAAAATGCGATTTTAGGCTCATTTCTACAGAACCATCTATCGAATCCGAAGCTTGTGTCGTGCCCAGTTCGTCCGTACAGTCTCCGAAATCCTTCTCAATCCTTCAAAACTCATGTGAATTGGTTAGTGTAGTGTCTATTCTTCACTTTAATCCATCCACATCTCCCAAAACTTCGAATTCTCCACAGTTTGTAAGGTATGAACTCTCTACCCTAATACTTTGAATTGGAGTGTAATTCTTTAAATTAAAGCATGGGCTTTGATTATTATGATGATTAGAGCATGCGTATGATGTTTAAACTTGAAATTTCAACATGAATCTGTGAATTGATTAATAATCCGAATTAGGGTTCATGAATTTGGAATTCGGGGATAATTTGTGGAATGCTTAAATTGGATTGATATGTGTGTTCCAAGTAATGAATTGGCATGAGAATGAAATGGAAGTTGCAAATTTGACTTGGAATTGTGAGGTGAATTGGTGATTTTTGATTTTTCAATTGTCAAGTTGGTTTTCATGGAGATTAAAATTTGTAATTTGTGACCATTGAATGAAATTGGAATTGCTTGTTATGCATGATTGGAATTACAATGGTTTGAAGGATTGAAACTTGGCATGAAGTGTGGAATTGAGCTTTTGAATGTGCAAATTGAAAATGTGGATACCATTTTTATTTAAATGCTAATTTGGTGTAAATTGAAGTCAAAATTTGATTAGTTGGTTGCATGATGATCATTGTTGATTGGATGAAAGCTTAAGAAGTCATGAGGTTGAATTTTTTTATTGATGTATGATGCTGACTAGACAAATGAAGTATGAACTTAAAAGTTTAATGTGTTCAATTCTTGTGATGAGATAATGCTTGTTGGAACCACTCAATATTATTATGAGCTTAGTGGACTGAATTGGGAATAATGTTCGTAGATGTGACTTAATTGTTGAAATTTTACTATATAGATGGCTCGAAGAGAAAGCGGACAAGACTTCATTGTATTTAATGAAGAGGAGTTGACACTTTGTGATGCAAATTTAAGTATAGTAGGGTTTCATCCATTTGATATGGATGTGGACTTGGTGGGTGAGTGGCCAAAGTATGCTTCAAGGTGGGAGGCAATTTGTCCAAAAGTTCATGCCACTAGATTCCAGGATCAACAGACTATGGTGGATCATGGACTTGAAGATGATTTGAGGACAATGTTCAGGAATGTCCACATGGAGGATTTCTTTGATAAGAGGCCACGCACATACCGAAGCCTCACAGTGGAATTCTTGAGTACGCTAGAGGTCGTGAAGAATCACAATGAATATCCTACTTCCATCAAGTTCCAGTTAGGAGATGAGTGGAATGAAGTTGAAACTCCTGATCTGAATGAATACTTTGGATGCCCCAGAGATGAGGATCGAGTCATCTATTCATATGTGGAGAGATACAACAAAAAGCGGTGGTGGCGCAGATTGATTAATGATGGAGCAGAGCAACAGTCAAAGTATCGAGCTAGTTCGTCTAAAGGAATGGCTATACGGAACCCAATTATGAGGTACTTGGAAAAGATTTTGTCTAACACTGTGTTCGGCAGATCGGAGAGTGGTTCCGTAGTATAGAGGGAGCTGCATATGATGTATTGTCTATATTATGGGCGAGAGTTCAATATGGCTGCAGAGTTCATCCAACACGCAGAGAGGATAGCTAAGAGACGAGCTCATCAGTGAGTAATGATTGGAGGCATGATTACCATGATCTCTGAGGGGCTCGGAGTTGATTTTGGTAAGAGAACTCTAATGGTGAGTGAGGGATTGAATGCTCATGCACTAATGAGGATGGGTTTCTTAGCACACGTTGGAGATAGGTATTGTTTTAAGTAAGATCGAGGCAGTCCGTTGCCTCTTCCTACTCCTGTATTGACAACGATCTTCGATCGTAGAGCAGCTGAGAATTTGAACATGGCTAGTGCTCAACACTCTAGCCTTTTACCGAGCCAACCGTGATGGTGTTGAAGAAGTGTTACACGGAATGGAGAATGTGGCAGATGCGGATCTTGAGGAGTTGAGAGCCGAGGGCGTCCCTATGGATATATGAGATAAAGAAGAAGAGGAAGAAGATCATCAGGTGGAGTTTGAAGAGCATGTTCCAGAGCCACCACACTTTGAGGAGGCACAGATGGGAGGTCAAGGAGATCAGCTTAGGTGGAACATCCTCGAGGGTGATGTTCGTGATATTAGACTAGCTCAGCAGGAGCATGGGATGTAGATCCAAGATCTCCAGGCTGGACAGTTTAGGATGGATCATAATTTTGAAGAAGCTCGTCGACACATCAAGAACATTGAGGAAATGTCGACCATGATGTTCAACATGCAGTTTCTTGGAGCAAACCGTGCCTACATGCCCTGGAATCCATATCAGCCACCTCCACCGCTGGAGCTATGAAGGGAATACTTTTGGTGCTAGGCACTTCCATTAATTTATTTAGTTATGATTAGACATTTGATTTGATATTGATGGGTTGGATTCTACTTAAATTGTTTTGTTTTGGGAGGTTTTACTTTGGGATTTTATTTTCAGTTTTATGCGAATTACTTTTCGTTATTTTTGGTATTTTGGTTTGATTATCATTATTTGAATGTGATGGGAAATTGATCTTACTTGTTATGAATGTGAATTGATGTGCTTTGATATCTTGAGATGGATGAATTTGTTCATGCATGTTATGTGTTTGTTATGTTTCTAGTTTGGTGAGTCTTTGTTATTGTGTTATGTTTGTTGTTTCTATTCTTGTAGGGATGGTTTGGTGGTATGTTTTGGGAAGGAGTTGAATGTTTTTGAATATGAGCTATGATGCATTGTTTGTGATAGGTGATGGCAACCATATTAATGTTTTCTACTAGTCAAAATTGTGACATGGATTATATAATTTGTTCAATTTTGATTATTATGAAGGGTAATTTTGTTTTTATTGATCCAAGCAAAAGCTTGTAAGAGTTGAGCCTCAACTGTGCCTTCATGGTTAATTATTGATGAGAGGACCGGTTGAACTTAGACAAACTAGAACTTGCTCATGGATTATAGGAACGAAGCTCGAATGGTTGAAATTTGTGATATGATCTTAGGCCATCCTTGTTAAATGAAGTTATAGCCATAAAATTCCTTACGTAAACATTATCCCTAGTTCACCAATTTGAGCCTATAAGCCTTTTCTTTGTGATTTAAGCACAATACAAGCCTTGAAAACCCACTTGAGCCTTATATATATAACCTAGGTATGGGTAATCGAGGATGATGATGGTTTACAAGGGAAGATGTGGAAAAATATGCAAATAAATGGAAGAAAGGTTGAACCAAGAAAAATGATGAAAGAGCTCAAGTTAAAAATAAGTGCAACTTCAACAAAAAGCGAAAAGGAGCAAAACATAAAATATGCTCAAGGAATACAAAAGTCAAAGAAAGGAAGTATGTCATTCAAAAGAAGCTCAATGAATCCATGGTAATGATGATATCTAGTGCTTTTGAACAATTGCGAAGGGAGGAAGTTTGAAAGTGAAGAAGTTGGAGAAAAGAATCATATCTTCGATTATCTACACTTGAATAGTCACTATTATCCAAAGTTTCCTACCCTACCAAAGAGCATAAACATTACATCATAAGATAAAGACTTATTTGATCACTCATCAAAACTAAGGTGGCTTGTGAACATAGTCCATGAGCAAGCCTATGGTGAGTCAGTTCTAACCGGTTGATGAGTGTTGTTCAAAACCCTACTCCATAGAGTGTTGAATGAAATTGATATCCTATGAGAGGCATAGATTGAAAGGGATTTGATTACTCTTTTGTCATCTTAAGATTGAACTTTTTAATTTTTCATGTTATAAGTTTGATGATGTAGGAATACTTAATGTGATTTTTGTAATCCTTGTTACTTGTGAAGTGTTGTGGTTTTATGTTCGTTAGGTATTTTTCTAGCTGAAAATTACTACTCTTGTTCATCATTTTTCATTGTTCGAGGACGAACAACACTTTAAGTTTGGGGGGTTAATCATTGTCATTTTCACCCAGATTTTAGTGTCTTTGTTTGTGGATTTTCGGATGTTTTTATCCGTATTTGTGTGACTTTTGGTGGAGTTTATGTAATTATGAGAGATGTGGTATGGATTGATAGAAATGTGTAAATGAGCTTAAATATTGCAAAACGGGTCAAAAAATAGAGCAAAACGGAGTCGGGAGCAAAAATGAATAAGGTGGACAAGACTTGACTAAGCTCGACTCGAGCTCGATCACTCGAGTCGAGCTACGTGGTCGAGCTCGGGTTGTGCATTGCACATGGGCCTGTAAGTCGAGGCCGTGTGCGAGCGTCAAAACATGCTACATGCCCATAACTAAGGGCGTGTGCAGAACTGGAATCGTGCCCGACACACACAAAAACACGCCGAGAAAAGTGCAGGAACTTGAGTCGAGCTCTGCAGCTCGAGTCGAGTCTTGTAAGAATTCAGTGATTAAGTCAGAAAATTCCAGAAGCTTCTAGAGGGTTTCTAAGAGGTTTAAATACCCAATTGGTGTGAGAATACCTGGGGAGATCAGAATTAGAGCAGTTACACACACTCCACACCACATTTTTACACACTAATTCCATTTCATTCATCTTCATACATTCGATCCATCCATTTTACTTGATCTTCAACAATCCATCCATCAATCCATCCATCCACCACTTGAGAAGAGGAAAGCATCAATGATTGAAGAAGTTAGCATTTTGAAGAGAAGAAAGGTTATCTCCATGAAAGGGAAGCCAATCTACTTTTTAATTGTTGATTTTCTTCTTATTTTGGCTCAAATGGAGCAAGCCTTTGAATGTATTGATCTAAACACAATGTGTAGTGGTTAGTCCTATAGTAGGGCTAATAATATGATTGGTTGAGAAGAATGCTAGATATGTAGGATACGAGATGTTGAATTGAGTTAATTTTGGACTTCCTTTTATGATTAATGAATCATGTTTCATTTCAATATTTGTGTGATTAAATTCTCTATTCATAGTGTTAGGATGACCATTCTAATATTATGATTAGTGGTTTAATTGAATCATATATTAAGAAGTGCATGCATGTTAGTGTGAGGGGAGGTAAGTCATATCCTTCTTATGCTTAGAACATTCATAGGGAGACACTTAAGAATTCTAAATTAACACAAAATTCTAAAGGCGCACGGAGTGTGCCCCCGTGCGCCCAGGTTCACACAAGTTTTTGCCTAAAATATATATATATATATATATATATATATATATATATATATATATATATATATATATATATATATATATATATATATATATATATATATATATATATATATATATATATATATTCCTATTATGACACATTGCTACCCTTTTTTATTGTTTTATATATTTTAAGGTCTCTAACTGATAGAAAAAATAATTAGGCCCCAAATTATTAGTTTTTTTATTTTTCAGATTTTGGATTGAAAATATTCTACTATGATCGCATCCTTTTATATTAATTGAATGTTCATCTTTTTTACACAAAGGTAAAAAATATATCTAATAATAAAGTGAAAAAAATAAACAAACAAATATATATATACTAATTTTGTCTCCCACGAACGATGCGGGTTCTATTATATGTGATGTCTTTATTTTAAAAATATATTTTTATATTTTATTATTATATATATCGAACTAGGCAATAATATTATAAAATATAAAAGAAAAAGAGAAAGGAGAGGAGTACAGAATGAAAGCGATAAAAGATGTTTGAGAGTAGCCAAACACACGGGCTTTAAAGGGAACCAAACAGGCGACCCTCAAAATCATTTAGTTTCCTACTGTCAACCGGCTTTATCTCTGATGAGTTGAGTTTAGCTTTAAGATGGGTGTTGGGCTTAAAAGCCGATTGGAAAAAGTTTTTGTTGCAGCCCCTTTTTTGTACAACGTTGAAGAGTTGGAAATTCCTCAAAGAAAGGTCGGCGTAGTCTATCGAATTGGGCTCAACATAGGTATAAGAAGCTTTACCAGGATCATGGCGTGTTCTAACTGCTTTTTGAAGTAAAAAGGCCTTCTTGGTCTCATCGTCTCCACTCATTTTTGACAGAGATGTAGCAGCACGGAAGGCATCTAGTTCATTAAAATCTTTCTAGATTCCATCATCTTCTAGCCCAAATTGGTTAATAAATGCTACTTCATGTTTAAAGTGGTCATCGTCTTCAACTTGGTCAGCCCCACAATCATAGTCAGCTTCAGTAGCTCGCATGTCGGGCATGGAGGTGCTGGACCTAGTGATAGAAGAACAAGGAGTAGCAACATGTGGTTGAGAGACACTACAAAAAACTCTGAGATTAGCGACGGAAAATTCCATCTGTAATACTTGAAAAATCCGTCGATAATGAGGTTACCGACGGATTACCGACTAAAATGTATCCGTCACTAAAACCATGGTCGTTAATTTATTACCGATGAAAATTACATTCCTTCCGTAATTACTGATGGATTTTGGACGTCGATAAATAGAATTTCCCTTCGGTAGTCATGCAAATCAAATTCGTCGGTGCTGCAAATTAGTGATCGATTTAGCGATGGATTTATTTGTCGGCAATTTGCCGACGAAAATATCCATCGCAAATTAAAAAAAGCGAAATCATATAAAAGTTAGTTTACTGACGGTAATCCATTGACGATTTCGTCGGTAATTACCGATGGAAATAATCCGTCACAAATTTTGCGACAGAATTTTCCGTCGGTAATATTAGATTTTCAAATTACATAATTCAATTACCGACAAAAATTTTCATCGCAAATTTATGTATATATTTGAATTTTATATTTTAAAATTAATATTAATACCTGTTAAATAATATAAAATTCTAATTAATTAAATCTTCAAACCCAATATAAGATTTATATTCAACAATCTCCATAATTTGAAATAGATTATCCAAATTTGACACAAAATATCAAATTCTACTCAATCCCTGACACAAAACATCTAATACAATAAACATGATCATAAGTCTCAAAAATCAACATCAATATCATCATCAACATCAATATCGTCATCAACATCAGCATCAATATCAACATCATTATGACCGACACCAGATGTAGATCCACCACCATAAGGAGAAGTCATTGTACTTCCACCTCGCATCATTTCGATAAGTTGTTACACTTGGGCTTGAAGCACTTGAATTTCTGCTTGCATCTCAATATGCACCTCCAAGATTTTTTCATCTACCTGTCTTTTGAACTCTGATTTTGAACCGATACCTTGAGCAACACTGGATTGGCTGCTTGAACTTCTTTCTCCCAAATTACCAATACCGAAGATGCGACCTTTTTTTGGTGCAACAGTTTGACGGAAGATATCTCCCATGTTAATCTCAGGAGCATCAGACATTTGACTCAATTCATCTTTCTTTTATTGAATTGCATTCTTTGAATTTACATGGTTAATAATGAATTATTAATCAAATATTATAGATTTATCATTTTACTTAAAATCATAAATACTTTAAAAACACAAAATATTATACTTACAGCCACATTTTCAGCTACTGTATAGGCGTACTTTCCATTTTCATCCGGAAGGTGGAAGTTTAAAAAGATGTCATACTCATTGGCTTCCTTTTTATGCTTTTTGGCCTTTTTAACAAAGAAAACAAATTAAATATACTTGTATACCAACACAATCTACAAAAAATTAAACATATATTTCATACTGGTATTTCTTGCCATCAATTTTAGCCCAATCATTAAAAAGATTAATTAACACAATAAATATTCATAAAAGATAAGTGAATAAGAGATAGAAACTCACAAACTTTTCAGTAAATTCACAAGCTCCTATTGAACCTCCTTTGTGGCAAGAAATACCAGTACCCTCTCCTGCCGGCTCGCTTTGACGATTTTTCTTATTCTGTTCAGCCTTTGCTATCTCTTTTGGATCTTGCCAATGAGTAATAAAGCTAGCCCAAGTCTCATCAGTCATATATTCTGGTTTTTCATCCTTATCTTCCCATATTTACTTCCAGTCGTGGACAATGTCACCATAACGACGAGCACATAAAAAGTGCCATTTGTCCGGAACTAGTGCATCGATGTCTTGGCTCCACACACATTTTTTCTACATAAATTAAATAAAAGATTAATATCATATCAAAATAGAACTCTAAACTTTTTAATGCATACCTTAAACTCCTCAAAATATATATGTTTGGTCTCCGCAGATATCTTCTTCCAATGAGTTGCTCCTTTTTCAACCCGACCTAAAACTATCTCTCTAAACATGTGGGATAGTTTATGACTAGGCTGAAAACTACAAATCAAACAAATCAAGGTTACACAACATAATTTGTAATTACACCCTCTATAAGAATTATAAGGAAAGAATTACCTTCCCCTAATGATCTCTACTTCTTGCTTTTTAGTCGTAGTTTGAGAATTCTCTACAGCAGATGATGTTGATTGTGATGGTGCAGATGATATAGTAGGTGGAGCTGAGGTTGATGGTGCAGATGGTATGGGAGGTGGAGCTGAGGCTGATGGAGCAGCTGAAGTTGATGGTGCAGCCAAAGATGCACTACGTCCACCCCGTCTACCCCGACCACATCTACAAATACGTCCATCATTACGTCCACCTGTCATCTGCAACCCAAAAAATTGTAATATATCTAATTTTTCAAGCTATAAAGTATATTAAATATTGTAAAGTACAAATAAAAAGAAGAAAAAGAAGAAACTCACAAAAGCCTTTACACATATCATATATAGTTTGTGGAATACATCTCGAAAATCGTGTTAAGAGTTATTTTCTGAATCTGAATTATTTAAATTTTCAAAACTATTTTTAGATTGCATCTATTCATCGATATCATCTTCCTCATCAATGATTTCCACAAATGCACCACTCTCATCGTTTAAACCTGATGGATCATCATCTGATTGCACATTGTTTGGCTCATTCATGAAATCCTCTTGAAATGGAGTAGGAATAGAATCTTCACAACTTTTGGATATTTTTGCAATGTGCAACTTTGACTTTACTTTACAAACTGGCCACCAATCACTCTTTATTTTCTTCTCAGTTGGATATGTACAATAATACATTTGGACCGCTTGAATTGCCAATACAAATGGCTCATATTAACTGAACCTCCTTTTGTGGTTAATCTCGACAAGTTTATATTCCGAATAAATTCTTGTTCCCAAAGGTGATGGGTCAAACCACTCACACTTGAACATCACAACCTTTTTAACAGGTAAACCAGTATAATCCAATTCAACTACCTCATCCAACATCCCATAATAGTCACTCTCATATGTAAGGGAATTTGTTCCTTTTATGCAGACCCCACTATTTGATGTTGATTTAGAAGCTCCATATCTAACAATGTGGAATTTATAGCCATTCACATAATATCCATAATATATGTTAACTTTGCGAGATGGGCCATTTGAGAGATCTCTAATCATTTTACTACGAATGATTGGATTGTTGAGCACCTAATAATATAAGTCGTTGTAAGGAGATTTTTAAATTATGTATTGCAAGAATCTTACAATACGCAAAAACATATAAATTTAGGGAATTTACTCTTACATGAGATTTGAACCAAGTTGCAAATTCATTGGCTATCCTTGAATCAATCTCGCCAACTGACATGATTGGTTGACTATGCTGTAACTCAGTCGTGTAAACACTTCAAAAACAATAGGTGCGGTCATTATCAATGAAATATATTAAGAGTTGATCATAATAATAATGTTATTACTTGTATTAACAAGTGATAAAACTTACTCTATATAAGGCTGGACTTCTTCACAATTCAGTAATACGTATGAGTGTGCTGCTCGAAACTCCCCATCATCTAGATATCTTTTCTATGCCTTTCCAAATGCACGACCGGGCAGTTGAAATATAGAAAGACATTCACTGTTACCCACTACAAAATCTCCACAACCATCATCATTTCGAGGAGTCTTGTGTCTTGTCATCACATGATCCTCAAAATAATAAGAACAAAATGATGATGCTTCCTCTACTAAATAAGCATTGCAAATCGAACCTTCAACCTTTGCTTTATTTCTTACATTGTTCTTCAACTTGCGAAGGTATCTCTCAAAAGGGTACATCCTTTTATGAAGACCCCACTATTTGATGTTGATTTAGAAGCTCCATATCGAACATTGTGGAATTTATAGCCATTCACATAATATCCATGATTATGTTAACTTTGCGAGATGGGCTATTTGAGAAATCTCTAATAATTTTACTATGAATGATTGGATTGTTGAGCACCTAATAATATAAGTCGTTGTAAGGAGATTTTTAAATTATGTATTGCAAGAATCTTACAATATACAGAACATATAAATTTAGGGAATTTACTCTTACATGAGATTTGAACCAAGTTGCAAATTCACTTGCTATCCTTGAATCAATCTCGCCAACTTACATGATTGGTTGACTATGCTGCAATTCAGTCGTGTAAACACTTCAAAAACAATAGGTCCGGTCATTAACAATGAAATATATTAAGAGTTGATCATAATAATAATGTAATTACTTGTATTAACAAGTGGTAAAACTTACTCGACATAAGGTTGGACTTCTTCACAATTCAGTAATACGTATGAGTGTGCTGCTCGAAACTCCGCATCGTCTAGATATCTTTTCTTTGCATTTTCAAATGCACGACTGGGCAGTTGAAATATAGAAAGACATTCACAGTCACCCATGACAAAATCTCCACAACCATCATCATTTTGAGGAGTCTTATTGTGTCTTGTCATCACATGATCCTCAAAATAATAAGGACAAAATGATGATGCTTCCACTACTAAATAAGAATTGCAAATCGAACCTTCAACCTTTGCTTTATTTCTTACACTGTTCTTCAACTTGCGAAGGTATCTCTCAAAAGAAACATCCTTTTATACAGACCCCACTATTTGATGTTGATTTAGAAGCTCCATATTGAACAGTGTGGAATTTATAGCCATTCACATAATATCCATGATTTATGTTAACTTTGCGAGATGGCCCATTTCAGAGATCTCTAATCATTTTACTATAAATGATTGGATTGTTGAGCTCCTAATAATATAAGTCGTTGTATGAAGATTTTTAAATTATGTATTGCAAGAATCATACAATATGCAGAACATATAAATTTAGGGAATTTACTCTTACATTAGATTTGAACCAAGTTGCAAATTCACTTGCTATCCTTGAATCAATCTCGCCAACTGACATGATTGGTTGACTATGCTGCAACTCAGTCATGTAAACACTTCAAAAACAATAGGTGCGGTCATTAACAATGAAATATATTAAGAGTTGATCATAATAATAATGTTATTACTTGTATTAGCAAGTGATAAAACTTACTCTATATATGGCTGGACTTCTTCACAATTCAGTAATACGTATGAGTGTGCTGCTCGAAACTACGCATCATCTAGATATCTTTTCTTTGCCTTTCCAAATGCACGACCGGACAGATGAAATATAAAAAGACATTCACTGTTACTCACGACAAAATCTCCACAACCATCATCATTTCGAGGAGTCTTATTGTGTCTTGTCATCAAATGATCCTCAAAATAATAAGAACAAAATGAGGATGTTTCCTCTACTAAATAAGCATTACAAATCGAACCTTCAACCTTTGCTTTATTTCTTACATTGTTCTTCAACTTGCGAAGGTATCTCTCAAAAGGGTACATCCTTTTATACAGACCCCATTATTTGATGTTGATTTAGAAGCTCCATATCGAACAGTGTGGAATTTATAGCCATTCACATAATATCCATGATATATGTTAACTTTGCGAGATGGGCCATTTGAGAGATCTCTAATCATTTTACTATGAATGATTGGATTGTTGAGCACCTAATAATATAAGTCGTTGTAAGGAGATTTTTAAATTATGTATTGCAAGAATCTTACAATATGCAGAACATATAAATTTAGGGAATTTACTCTTACATGAGATTTGAACCAAGTTGCAAATTCACTTGCTATCCTTGAATCAATCTCGCCAACCGACATGATTGGTTGACTATGAGTGTGTGTAGCAAAAAAGTGTGATGGTTCGGTGGAGCTCCGGCGGCGGCGGCACGAAAATTTCGACTGCCGACCGGTGGTGGCCCGACAGTTTTTCGGCGGCTGGCTGGCGATTCTGCGGTGTTCCGGCGACTGCTTTCGGCGGTCCAGTAATTTTTTGACAGCCGGCCGGCGGTCCGCGGTGGTCCAGTGATCGGCCAGCGGCGGCGGCGATAGTCCAGCGGTGGGTGAGGGTTTAGGGTTTGTGGTTTAAAAGTGTATGAGTTTAGGGTTATATCTGGTATTTTACTTTATTATTTTGTATGTGAGAGTAATTATTTTAAATCAATGTATCTCACAGTAATTATGAGTACAAAGTGTGCACCTACAAATAATTTTTTCTTTTTATAATTATAATTATAATAATTATTATTATCATCACTTCATCTTGATCGGATATTACTTTATATTAAAAATATTATCACTTTTTATTCATTTTAGGAATTGTTCATAAATAGTTTAATTAGACAGTTGTAATTTTTTTTTATCATGTATCACTTTTAATTTAAAATGTTATTATTATTTTAGTGAATTTATCGTGAAATAATTCAACTAAACATATATAAATTTTCTTTTATTATGAATACTTCCTCCATCCCGTATAATGATTTACGTTTATTTTTTGTATGAGGATTAAGGAATATACAATTTTAGTACGTGTTGATGTGAGAGAAATAATATTTTGATGTGTAGTGTTGTAAGCCCATGGAGATATTTAAATGATTTGTGTGGGTCCACCATAAAGAGAAATGTATACTTTTCTATGGGATGCCCAAAATGAAAATAGGTAAACGTTTCTACGGGACTGAGGAAGTAACTTTTTATTAATATTGTTATTACTTTTTATTATCCAGTTCGTGAAATATACTTTCTTAATTAGTTATCATTTTTTATTCAAGGTTTTATAATTTTTCGTTTAAAGTGGATCACTTTTCATTTATACTATAAAATTTTCATGAAATAATTCAAAGCATTGTTATCACTTTTCATCAATTGTGTATCATATTTTGTAAATTTATAATAATTAAATGAGTAGAAAATTTACATTATTAAATATTTTAAATAATAAAAAATTTAGAAAAAAAACGTAAAAATAAAAAAATTGAATAAATATAGTGGATGGACCGATCTTTTGTATTTTTCTTCGGAACTTATCAAACAAGTCACCGCTCCCACTCAGTTTCAGTTGTGGACACTCCATGTATCAATTTTATAAAAGGCTTAATTATTATTATAAGGGAGGATTGCTACTAGATACACTAAAAATCCTTAATTACTATGAGATACAAACATACAAAAATATTACTGTTAACTATAAAAATATATAGTGATATTCTAATATTACTCTTAAAATGTGATGCACATAAATGTTTGTGTGCAGCAAAAATTCGTATACAGTAAAAAAAGTGTGCAGTAAAAAAGTATGTGCAGGAAAAAAGTGTAGTGGTCTGGTGAAGGTCCGGCTGTCCGGCAATTTTTCATCGGCCGGCCGACGGTCCGACATTTTTTGGGCGGCCAGCTGGCGGTCCTGCGGTGGTCTGACGGTCGGTGAGAGTTTAGAGTTTGTGGTTTAAAAGTGTATGAGTTTAGGGTTATATTTGGCATTTTACTTTAATATTTTGTATTTTAGAGTAATTTTTTTAAATCAATATATCTCATAGTAATTATGGGTACAAAGTGTGTACCTACAAGTAACTTTTCCTTATTTTAATTAATTTTTAAATTTTCTAATTAAATAACAACCAAATATGACCTTTAAAATATATTTAATGGGTTAATGGATGATTCGTTTCATATAAGGGGATCCGTGAGTCTCACCCAAGTTTTTTCCAATTTTAAATTGTATAAACATAATAATCTTTAAAATATACCAGGGTAAATTACCAACACCCCTGATGAGAGTGAAAATAAGCATGTTTTAGTGTCCAATTTAACACCTTTTTATGGAATTGTTGTCATATATTAGTACAAATGTCTTATATTAGATATATGTGATAAAAAAATGCATTTAAGGTGTTTTATTGTATTTTAGGTGAAAAAAGGATCAAAAGTGCAAAGTTGGGGAAAAAGGTGCAACTTGTGTAGGAATGCTGAAAAACGCACATCCAACTTGTTTAATTTTTCTGTGTTCGTGTGAAGCTCTAAACTATAAGTGTTATAAATTTTCGGAAAGCCACAGAAGAGATGATCATTTTGGCAAAGGGAACACTTCAATCGGAGTCCAAATGAAAAAGTTATTATCAAAATGGTGACGTTGCGCAAGTTGTGCCGAACAGAACGGCTGTGCTAATTTTCATGGCTTGTTACACCCTCAAATTTGGAGTTTTTGTGAGTTCTTTATTTTGATAGAAAGCCAAGGAAGAGAGGAGCACTTGAGCGCAAGAATCACTAAAATCGGAGTTTTGATGTGGAAGTTATACGCGAAACGGTGAGATTGCGCATGAAGTGCGACCAAGGTCTTCCAGTTCGACCAAAACCACTTTGGTCGAACTAGGATACAGAAATCTGTGTTTGTCGGGTTTTACACCCCCAGTGCGTGTATTTTCGTATTTTTCAAGAAAAAGTCCATTCATGGTCCATAAGGAGAGCATAGAAGTGTAAAAAGGGATGTAGATCACACTAAGGAAGGCACCGCAACACAACCATCCTACATCCCACAATGGAGGATCACCCCCCATCATCCACATCCCTTCCTCCATCCATCCATCACTTTGAAGATTCGTCTACTGGATCAAGAAGAGAACCAAGAGGAGGATTCAAGATAGAGATGGACGCGACGATGCCCACATCTAGGATTTTATTCGTTTCCTAATTAATCTTGTATTTTCCAGACATAAGGGTAAAATCTATCCAACACCTATGATTGTTCTTCGTAACATCTTGGGCTAGAACCGTTTTGGTATATATAGGGTTTTGAAAGTTTTTATGATTTAATTTAACTTTCGTGTGTATACTCCGTACAACACTACTTGTGAAATTATTTTATATATGATTATGCATTTTTAATTCATATGCACGGTCGTTTTGTGCATCTTCAACTATTATATAGAGTCTGAATATATATCTTGGTTGTTGATTGAGCGTGTTCACTGCTGAACAAGATTCTATGTTATGATTCTATGTGAGGGGACTCCGAAGCTTCACTAGAACTATCATATATAAATGTTTATTAATTGAATTGAATTCGGGTTAATAAGCAAGATAGAGAGGTTAATTTTATAGTACCAATAAAGGGAGATCATATCGAGTTAGAGTACCAATCCTAGGGGAAAATAATTGATACTGATAGTACCTAGAATGGGGGTGAAATTATATCTCTTGCTCCAAGGTTATTCACACGTGTTACATGCATATTTACTTATGTCTATAGAGTATATTTGCATGACTTAGTGATGCATCCATATTCCACAAGGCAGAGTCGGACATTGATACATGAAAGGGAAATTAATTAGTGAAACTGGATTAACATAGAGTTACTTATTATCCATTCTTGAGTCACATTCATATTCTTCTAGTACTTAATTTGTTTTATTTTTTATTTTAATTAATTGTTTAAGTAGTTAATAATTCTATATCTCACTTTTATTGCTTTTGTCTTAATTAATTTAGTATATAATTAAATTGATAATACGTCATCCTTTGGGTTTGATATTTAACTTGGTCGCTTGCTTTAACTGCAATTGATATCCTTAATACTTGGAGATTAATTTTGCGTGCAAAGAAAAAAGGCATCAAGTTTTTGGCGGCGTTGTCGGGGACGACTATTATTATTAATTTTATTATTTCTAGTTAATTAAGACTTTTATTTATGATTATTTATTTTTATCTAACCTTAAATTTTTATAAGGTACTTGTGCACTAGGAAAAGGAGAGGAAGAAAGGAATAATACATAGTGCTAAACATGGCCGGAGCAAGGCAGAATTCAGATAATGTTGCCATACTTGAAATTTTCACGAACAATGAAATTGGTAACATGGGTTTGATAGGAGCAAGGGGGAAGATGATGATTTTGATATACATCCTGCTCTTATCAACATGGTGGAGAAGAATTCCCTTTTCTGGAAGTTGTTTTGAAGATCCATATTAGCACCTCAAAAGATTTATTGGTTATGCAAACACTCAAAAGGGTGCTGAAGCTAATGACAATTCTAGGCGGATCGCCTTATTCAAGTTTCCTTTGATTTATAGGGCAGAAGCATGGTATGAGACTCTTGATGTTACAAATTACACTATATGGGACCAACTGCAGCAGAAGTTTTTGGAAAGATACATGTCACCCTCAAAGGTGTTTAGAATGAAGCAAGACATCACCCAATTTGTTATGAATCAGGATGAAAAACTTCATGAGGTGTGGGATAGGTTCAAAGTTATGCTCAGGAGGTGCCCGCAGCATGGGATGTCTAAGGCTCATTACATAAGCATCTTCTACTATGGATTGGATTGTGAGTCGCATGTCTTATTGATGCATCATCAGAAGGAGCGCTGTTATCTAAGACAACACTTGAAACAGAAAAGTTGTTTGAAGACATTTATATGAATTCACGTGATTGGCCTACGGAAAGAATAGAGGATCTTATGTACCTGGTAAGGTGGCACAGGTTGAACATCAAGTGGTAAAGCCGAATAGGGATGATGAGATCGTCTCTAGTCTAGCTAACATCAACAAGCTACTAGAGTCCCAGCAGAAGCAGATTATAGAGTTGACACAATGGGGGCTTAGTATGCAATAGCAAGACGTGAAGAGTGTTGAAGTTACCTTAAATCGATATATGGCAAGGAATGATGTAAGGGTTGACCGCATCGAAGCTTGTATGAATGCTAATCATGCATATTTATCTAAGCAGTTGAAGGACCTTACCTGTATAATAGGGTAGATGGCTGGGAACATGAATCAATTGACACAAACGTTGGAGAAATGAATGTTCCCGTCTCAAAGTATAACAAACCCGAAAGAGTGTCATGCCATCACATTGAGGTTCGAAATGCAGTACGAAGGTCCGATGAAGCCTGTGGATGAAAATGAAGAGAGCAGAGCCCTAGTTCGACCAAACTCACACAGTTCAACCAAAAATGCTGGTCGAACCATTTTTGGAAAATAGAGAAATGACACTCTGTTTTCTGGCTCGCTGTTTGACCAAATCATTCCAGTTCGACCAGACCTCTCTGGTTGAACTATGGTCGAACCAGCACCTGTTTAGCTAAAAAATCGAGTTCAGTTTATGGAGCCTCCATTCGACCAAACTAATCTAGTTTGATCGGATCTCTATGGTCAAACCAGCACCCTCTGAACTGGACAGACTAATCCTATTTTTAGACACCCAGTTCGATCAAACTCATTCCGTTCAACCAGACATTTCTGTTCAAACTATGGTCGAACTGTAACAATCGAACCCAATTTCCGTACTGAATGATACACCAGTTATTTAAAATACTCCAGTACCATCACATGAGCATAATACTGAGCTTATTGTTGAGAAGAAGTGGGAAAGAGTAAAGAGGTTGAGAGACGAGAAGCTTAGACTGTAGATGGACAATGAAGATGTGGTTTTCTCTCTTGATAAAGCAATGAAAATGCCCATGGAGACTCAATCATGCAAGAGCATAGATGTGGTTTCCAACTTGTTTAATCTTGATTTTAACAGGATAGATTATTCTAAATTATAGAGGAAGATTAACAAGGAGGTGTCTAGACAGCCATGGGAGAAGGAAATTCTAAGGATCTTATACTTGTGACTAAGAAAGGCGAGGTGCTGAGTGTAGACAAGAAGAGGGAAAGAAAGTATTTGAAGGTGAGAATGCGAGAAGATCGTCCTCTAATCCAGTAGTTCAAAGGTTACATCCATCGTGACTCTCCGACGCTAAACTTGAGTGCCTGTTAGGGGCTTGTCCCTTCTATTTTATTACTTTCGTATTTCTTTTATGTGAGTGATGAGTTATTATATTTGAAGTGCTCACGCTTCGAATATTACATCTCTTTTCAAACATAGTTTCGACTTACGTTTTTACAAAGTTTGGGGGTGTGATGTACTTACCTCATCTTATGAGCAGTAAGGGTATAATTTTTCCTTTCGTTGGTTGTTTGTTTGTTAGGGAGTTGATTTTTTTGCGGCATATTAATATTTTAACCGGTGTTGATATGTATATTTTTTTGCAATTTACCTAATTTTAGTGTGTTGTGTTGGTGTTTCTAGTGTGTGGAGTCGATTAGATAGTCAATTGAGTCTTTCTTATAATTCTCCTATATTATTATTTATGAATCCTGTGATGATTAGGTATGTTGAGCTTTGATGATGGAAAAGGTACATGAGTGGTAAGACGAGTTCTACACTGAGGCTTTGACCTAATCGAGTTGAATAATTCGAGGAGCTCTTGAATGTTTTGAAGGATATATATCAGGTGCCCTCGTTTTCTTATTCTAATTTTTATGTGTGCTTTCAATTCGAGGAGTGGAAGGATTGAGTTTATATTTTTGGTGATCCATATGAGCTTATATTTTTAAATTGTGCCTAAAATTCATATGCTCTTGAAATTGATGAAGGATGTACTTGAGTTATATTATGGTATGAAGTTCTATGTGTACTTGTGGGATATTGCTTACCATGAAAAGTGCTCTGTTACTTGTTAAAAACCCATGTGAGATTTTGAGCCTCGTTGATCATGTACATAATCACATGATATTTTCTTTTCTGGTGAGTATCGTTCTTGTGCGTGTATATTATAACTTGCCTTGAGTCTCTTTGAATATTTAAGATTAGTCAAGCTGATTATGGAAATGATATTAGGCCATCTTTGATATTTAGTCCATCTTTTCCCATATGCATTACCTGAATTCATTAAATCCCTTGTCATCCTATTTGAAACTTTTTAAAACATTCTTTTGATAGCCAATAAAGCTTAATTGAAGAGAGTGGTGATTTGAGGGATGATGAAAGAAGAGTCTTAAGGATGAAAAGAAAATTCTTGGAGTGGTGCTTAAATTTAGTACTCCATGGGAACAAACACCCTAGGGTAGTAATTAAGTTTAGTACCCTATGGAGGATGCGAGAGGTAGTGCCTGAAACTGGTACCTTAAAAGAAAAAAAAGAAAAAAAAGTGAAGGAAAGGAGAATGATGGAGTTGAAGAGTCAGAAAAAGTTGAAAAAATATATCGCGCATGAAGGAGAGATATGGGAGAGTTTGAAGAGGATGTTTTGTTTGAATAGAAAATGATGAGGAAAAAAATAAAGATTGAGATAGACGTCCGCTTGATCGATCCAAGTTTTGAGTCACTTATCTATATATTTTCTACCTTTTTCCAAAGAGCCTACATTACAACCAAATAAAAGACTTTTTTGATCCATGTTTTGCTAGCTACAAGTAAAAGGAGAGTTGAAACAATGGGCAAGCTTATGGTTACGCATGCACTTGAATTGAATCTGAGCGTAAACACCATAACCCATAAGTTTACATCTTTTACACTTGAGTACGAGTGATATATACTTCCCGTGAGAACCTGTCAATGGTGCATTTGAAGTGGTAATGATTGTCTTAACTTGTATGCTATGATTGATTATTACATGTAATGAGAGTTGCATGACTTAAGTTGAAAACCAATTACATTGTGAAGGGGGCATTGGTCATAGTCATTCCTTTCCCACTAATTTCCTTACACTCTCTCTCTTTATTTTTATTTTGTTGTCTCGGGACGAGCAATGGTTAAGTTTGAGGGTTTGATGATAGTGAAAATAACCATGTTTTAGTGTCCAATTTAAAAGCTTTTTGATGAGAATTATTGTCATATATTAAAAGTGTCTTATATTTGATATATGTAATAAAAATGTGAGTTTGAGGTGTTTTATTGTGTTATAGGTGGAAAAAGGATCAAAAGTGCAAAGTTGGGGAAAATGTACAACTTGTGTAGGAATACTGAAAAACGCACTTCCAACTTGTGTAATTTTTCTGTGTTTGTATAAAGCTCTGAACTATAAGTTTGATAAATGATTGGAAAACCACAGAAGATAGGATCATTTTGGCATAAGTAACACTTCAATCGGAGTCCAAACGAGAAAGTTATGCTCAAAATAGTGACGTCGCGCAAGCTGTGCCGAACTGCACGGCTGTGCTACTTTTTATGGCTTATTAACCTTCAAATGTTGGAGTTTTTGTGATTGTTTTATTTGGATAGAAATCTAAGGAAGAGAGGAGAACGTGAGCATAAAAATCATAGGAATCAGAGTTTTGATGTGGAAGTTATGCGTGAAACAGTGAGATTGCGCATGCAGTTCAACTAGTAGTTCGACCAAGACCTTCCAGTTCGACCAAAATCACTTTGGACGAACTAGGACACAAAAATCTATTTTCATCGAATTTTACACCCCAGTGCGTGTATTTTTGTGTTTTCCAATAAAAAGCTCATCCAAGGTCCATAAGGAGAGCATGCAAGTATAAAAGGGGATGTAGATCACACCAAAGAAGGCACCGAAACACAATCGTCGTACAACTTAGAAGGGGGGATCACCCCCAACCATCATCCACATCCTTTCCTCCATCCATCCATCACTTTGAAGATTCATCTGCTGAATCAAAAAGAGAACCAAGAGGAGGATTCAAGATAGAGAAGGACGCGACGACGCCCACATCTAGGGTTTTATTCGTTTCCTAATTTATCTTGTATTTTGAAGACATATGGGTAAGATCTATCCAACACCCATGATTGTTTTTCGTAACATCATGAGCTAGAACTGTTTTGGTAGATCTAGGGTTTTGAAGGTTTTATGATTTAATTGAACTTTCGTGTTTATAATCTGTACAACACTACTTGTGGAATTATTTAATATATGATAATGCATTTTTAATTCATATTCAAGGTCGTTTTGTGCATCTTCAACTGTTATATAAAGTCTGAATATATATCTTGGTTGTTGATTGAGCACTTTCACTGCTGAACAGGGTTCCATGTTATGATTCTAAGTAGGGGTCTCCGAAGTTTCATTAGAACTATCATATATAAATGTTTATTAATTGAATTGAATTTGGAATAATAAGTAGGATAAAGAGGTTAATTTTATAGTACTTGTAAAGGGAGATCATATTGGGTTTGAGTACTAATCCTAGGGAATAATTGATACTGATAGTACCTAGAAAGGGGGTGAAATTATATCTCTTACTCCAAGGTTATTGTCATGTGTTACACGCATATTTACTTGTGTCTATAGAGTAGATTTTCATGGCTTAGTGATGCGTTCATATTCCACAAGACAGAGTCGGACATTGATACACGAAAGGAAAATTAATGAGTGAAACTTGATGAACCTAGAGTTACCTATTCTCCATTCTTGAGTCAAATTTGTATTCTTCTAGTGCTTAATTTGTTTTATTTGTTATTTTAATTAATTATTTAAGTAGTTAATAATTCTATATCTCACTTTTATTGCCTTTTGTCTTAATTAATTTAGTATATAATTAAATTGATAATACGTCGTCATTTGGATTCGATATTTAACTTGGTCGCTTACTTAAGCTGCAATTGATATCCTTAATACTTAGGGATTAATTTTGCGTGCAAGGAAAACGCTCATCAACCCTCCTCGAGGTTTGTCCAGACTACCAAATAAATCTCGTGGTTAGAAAAACACCGATTACCCCTTTATCTTATTTTTTATTTGAATAAAAACAAAATACCCAATAATTAAAATAAAGTGAGAAGAAAATGACATAAATACCTATGTATTTGACATGTGAATTAAAGATTTAACCCTAGTTATATTCTAATCAAAAAATTCATTCTCTATTATTGATGAGATCTGGCACAACGAATCGTAATTGTCCATTTATTTCTACCATTCTCTTCATTTTTACGACAGGAATCTATTCAATGACATAATTGTGCATTTTGGTTTGCAATTAGGTGAAGTAGTAACGTAATGAATTTTTACCTCAACCCAAGGACATATGTAAATATTGAGGTGCTGAAAGCATATCTAGCTTGTTATATCCGAAGTTGGAATATTTTCTGGATTTCTTTGTGGCTACTATCGAATGTAGTACTTGGAATTTTAGAAGATGGAATAAATTATTTAATTAAGAATATAGTTACGGTTATGTTAATAGTCAATTTTTACCGGGTTAATCTTTAGGGAAAGAGATTAAGAACAGTACATTAATGACAAATCAGACACATTAAAAATGGTAATTTTCTCTGTTACCACGTTGGCTTGGAGCTCTTTAATATTTATTGATATTAGTGTTTGGAGGTTCTATGAAGGAACATTACATTATAGAGAGATAATTTTATAGAGAGAAATACATTTTGGGTGACTTGATGAAGAAGAAGAAGGTTGAATTGAAGTCTTTATCGGATCATCTAGCATATGCCTTTTTGGGGAAAATCAAACATATCCGGTAATTGTATCATCTGCCTTAACTGAACTTGAACTAGATAAATTGCTTAGAATCCTTAGGGAGCATAAGTCCGCCATAGGATTGTCTTTGAAAGATTTGAAAGATATAAGTCCATCGATTTGCATGCATAGGATCAGGTTCGAAGATGAAAATAAAACTTCTATGCAATATCAGAGACATTTAAATCTAGCAATGCAAGAAGTGGTTAGGAAAGTGGTACTTAAGTGGTTGAAGTCTGATATTATCTATGTGATTAATGATACCCCTTATGTGAGTCCATTCACTATACCAAAACTGTTGAGTAACAACGCTAGAATAACAACGGATTATTGAAAACCCGTTGTTAAAACGGCAAAAGGGCTAAAAAAGTACCCCTGTTGTAATAGGTTGAAAAAAACGGTCATTAACAACAGGTAAATCTTTCCGTTGTCGTAAGTCCGTTGTTAATCGAACTCCTTTTATTTTATTATATTTTTGAATTAAATTAAAATAGAAAATCGTAAAAGGTATAAAATCAATACTAGGAATTTTTCTCTCTAATATTTTGCCCCAACTACACCACATCGACGATGCCAGACGAGAAGAAACCTGCCTACCAGATCGGCCGACGATCGACGGCGCTAAATCTCCACGAAGAAATGAGCGACGGTGTACAGCCGCGACACACAGTGTTGAATCACGCTAAAAAACCACACACGACACTAAAGAAATGGCCGAAGGCCCGCGATTTCCCCGCACGTAACGTCGGTCGTGAAATGGCCGACGACCACCATTGAATTCCTTAAAATTTCTGAAGCTTGCTTGTTTCTGAAATAGATTCATGGCAAGACATTGGGCGTGACATAAATTCCATGCTTCCTGTTCTTTTGCTTCTGTGAGTTCCCGATTCCACTTCTCAGTGTGTGTTTGAGATTCTTAATCGTTTGGTTTGACTTTTGAGCCAGCCTGTTTTCTGGTCATATTGCACCTTTTTTTACCTTTGTTCTTATTTAATTTCTTTAATTCTCTGAATTCTATTTGTTTATGATAATAGGGTTTGGTTTAGATAACATATTGGGGGTTTATTGTTTATCTTGATTTTTTACATTTGGCCTCAGAGTGAATCTATTTTTATTAGGATCTGTCGTTTTAGGACTCTTATTATAAGAGTACTAGTGGAATTGCAAATTCAAAATTTTGGTGTTGTGAGTTTATGCATAGACTGTGTGAATCAAAATACTTGAGGTGTTGTTTATGGAACACCGTAAAATGAATGCTCTCAATGAAATGGTTATATATATATATATATATATATATATATATATATATATATATATATATATATATATATATATATATATATATATAATATTATTCCAAACCTCCCTTGGAGAAACAACTGTGAGAAGATTTAAATCTTAGGCTCATTTGCAAGATTGAACTATAATTCAGATAATTTGTTTTAAGATTCCAACTTCACTAGGAGTAGGGTAGAAGACTTTGCTCTAACAAAATGAGGAATATGCGTTTCGGCTTTCTGGATGCTTGGAGAAGCTCTTTGCTTCAATCAATTGTCTTACTTTACAATGAACGAGTAGTTAATTTTCCAGTATGAAGTTGGTGGGGAATACAAACATACATGTAGTCACTAGGTGACGGCTGTACTTTTTTATTGTAATTGTGAAATTTAAGGATAGATTTCCATATCTTGCTTCTTCATAATTTCTGAAATTCATCATTTGTTTCCGGGATCATTACTATGGGTCAATTTGGAAAACCATCCCTAAAACAGCAGGTACTAGAATTAATGGATTGATGTTGAGGTTCCTTGGTATCATTGACTACTGATTTATTTTCCTCTTTTTTTTTTCTCTCGTGTTACAGAAAATTTTAGAGCCTTTTGTATAGGTATAATTTGCCATCTTTCTTGTTTCTTATTCTACCATTTTGGTCTCATTGACTTATGCTTTTGCATGGCTAGTTAAGCTGTACGAAGTTGGATTCTTTGATAAGATTGAATCGACAGGCTATTCTTCTTAGTCAATCAAATTTTTAAAACCTCAGTCGTGATGATTTTCATACTTGGGTGAATATGACAAACATTTCTGTTGATTATATCATTTTATGTGAAAGCAACTATTTTCTTACTAAAAAGTAACAACCTTTTGACTACTTGCAGATGCACTTCAATGTAAGGGACCTGTAACAACATCTCTGTGTTATCATGGAAGAAGGTATTGGCAAATATATATATATGAGGGGAGGGGAGTTAATTTATGGAATATATATATATGACTATATGAGTTATCATCTCTATGTTATGATCTTTTTTTGCTTCAAGGAGGTGATTTCACTCTTGGTGATGGAATAGGAGGGGAGTTAATTTGCAATATATATATATATATATATATATATATATATATATATGACTATATGAGTTTTTAGTTGATTTATAATTTTTTTGGCTATCCTGTTTTATGATTCTATACATAGCATTGGGTGGGGTGGTATAATAGTTTCCTTGACTAGGCTAATTTCAGAAAATCGCAACACTTAATTTATGGAATATATATATGACTATATGAGTTATCATCTTTGTGTTATCATCTTTTTTTGCTTCAAGGAGGTGATTTCACTCTAGGTGATGGAATAGGAGGGGAGTTAATTTTCAATATATATATATTTATGACTATATGAGTTTTTAGTTGATTTATAATTTTTTGGCTATTCTGTTTTATGATTCTATACATAGCACTGGGTGGGGTGGTATAATAGTTTCCTTGACTTGTCTAATTTCAGAAAATCGCACACGACAGTAATAGTAAAATAAAGGAGAGCAACTTCTAACCTCAGCAATCAGTTGAAACCATCATGCCTTGAAAATCACAACTGCATATTTTACTTTCATCCCTATTGTATTCTGATTTTTTAGACATCCTCACTCTGATAGCACCTTTATAGGTTTCTGAGTAACATTTTATAATTTGTTCTATCATGCTTGTGCTTACTTACTACTTTAGTAATAATTTTTTTCTATTATTCTACTTGACAAAAAATACTGTTAATTCTGCCTTGAACTTCATTTAGAGAATTAATATACCCATCTTGCATGAAACAAACCAGGTGTATGCAATAACTTTTCTGGAGTAATTTTCTGCTGCTCTTGTTGTAGAATGTAAAGAATTGATTTTGAGTTTGGTCTCTCTAATATGAAAGAACCACATCCTTATTCTTTTTTGAAATCCCCCCACCCCCTGGATATCCTTGGTTTCATTAGACCATTTCATATTCTTATGACCAGATTTTACCTAGGGTAGTTTTGGAAGCAATCTCTGTCAACCTGCTGAAAAAGAAAAGGCAGATGGAGCAAGTAATTAATCTCATCCTAGCAAGATGCGCGCAAACTCTTCTCCTTTTCCCTTTTATGTATTCTTCACGTAACATTCATATTCAAGGCTCACATGCCTCATCTCCATTCAATTCAATGTTATTTGAACATTTTTTGGATTCATAGGGAAATGCAATATGATGGTATCATGCTGGTCATGATCTAGATGGGCAGCTAATGGTGTTTTGCACGACCCAGATATGCGGAATATGGTGATGGTGATTATTAGAATTTTTCTTTCTAATAGTTTTACTGAAATGGTTGTTATATATTCTTTCTTAGCTATATGCATCTTGTGCGTTGAATTATTTGATGATAATATGAATTCTTTTCTATTCCTTAACATGTTAAGGCTTTGCTTCTCTTGAGTCAAAGAGGAAATTTAGAGCTCCTAGAATTATTCCAATTGAAAGCGGTGATAGCTCCAGTCCCCGTATTGAAGTACATGAGGTTAGTTCTCATTGCAAATGATATGCATGCTTGAATCTGCAAGGTCAGTTATTGGCATGCTTTAATTGCTTGGGAGCGAGTAAAGTATTTCATTTTCTATCTTTTAATTTGGCAAATTCAATTCCATTTTAGGTACAACATGGCTCTAAAATTAATGATTCAAACTATTTGGAGGCACAAGATCATGGTAAGGATGCTACTACAAATTAAAAGCTCTTATCATACCTCTTACTTGCCAATTTGTCAATGCATGTATGATCATCGGATGAGAAAATAGCTGTGGGAATCCAAGAAATGAGACCATTTACTCTACTGCAAAATCTAGTATGCAAGCCTTGGCCCTTGTACCTCTTTGGGCTATGATATGCATGATTTTGTGGTTTAAAATTGTAATATTACTTGCAAGTCTTTGTTAAATATGTCAGTATTTCTATTATTACCTAGTAATTTATGTTTTGGGATTCCAAAAGAAAATCACATGGAATATAAATTGTGTTTTGCTTCTACTAAGAAGAATATCTAAAAACACATAATGAAGGAGATATTATAACATTATTCTTCTGATATTTATTTGGGGTCAAGTTCTTGTGCACTAAAATATCATTTTGAGTCTCGTTGGAAAAGATCAATGGAGTGCGCTTATGCTAGGTGACACGTGTAATGATTTTGATACTTCTAAGTTTAGAATTTAATTCTTGAATATACAAATTACTTAGCTTGAATAAGCAAAAGATATGTGTTGATATTGCTGGTTTTTGTGAGTAGGTGGACAGTCCAATGGGTGATGAATCAGATTTATCCAGAAAAAAATTATATGAGTTTAGTGCACAGCTCCAAGACCTTTAATAGTAAAAGGTGTTATCTTTAACATATCATAATTACTACTTTATGCTTGCTGTTCAATTTCCATTTAATGTTATAAATAAGTCACAATTGTTTTTTTTTTTTACTTATTTTGTATAGTATGAGGGCAGACAACATTCTTGAATTTGTAAGCACCATACATGATCTTTGTCTTGTCCTTGGCATGGACTTTTTTACTACTGTAAAAGAAATGCATCCAAGCCTAAATGACACTCGTGATGTGGAGTACTATCTAAATTGGCTAAAACTGTTTTGGCTCTAAAGAAGGATAAGAAGACATGACTGCAGAAGGTAATTTCATTATCGCCTTGCTAATTTTTTTGTTTTCTAGAGAAACTTTTGCAAATGAGTTTCTAGTTGAAACCACTACTAGAAAAATGCTTTCTAATATTTAAAATTTTACTAAAAAAAATCTGATACAAAATGATAGTGTTTGTATCAAATTAATTGGGTTTGATTTTTTTATGCTACTAAAAGTTAGCAGGTGAATTTAAGTTTGCATTCATTTTGTACTTGTAAAGTTTCAAGCTTTATGCTTGGATGATATGATGGGTTTGTGGTCACGATCTATTGTTGGATATTATATTCTCAATTAGTTATTTGCTGTTACAAGAAAATATTATGTATTTAAACATTGTTAAGTGTGGTTCATGTTGTCTATTTTGCAAATTCCAATTTATGTTTCTATTTAGCTTGGACATTGTTGGAGTGATTGTTTTGGTTTCTTATGAATATTCGTAAAAGAACAACTTGCGGAAAAGAGCGCATAACTGTAATGAAGTTAAAACATAGAAGGCTCAATGAATTGCTAGGCTAGTGGCATATTTGACTCATTTGTAGAACACTTCTCATAATTATATTTTCATTTGTATGATGGACCTGTTGATAGATATGGCCAAATTAATGTCTTCACAAATTGGCATATTATTTTCCTCATAATGTGGTGGTCGTATGTATGCGCATATAATGTGTTATGATGACTATTATCTGATAGTATATGTTTTAATATGTCATTTTGGGATTCTAGCCAAAGCTGTACGTTGGACGAGGAATGTTTGAAGATATGTTCTCACTTTTTTAATTAGATAGTCATAATTTCCTTGTAATGTAGCCACAAAATCTGCAAGCTTTATTACTGTTAATTAACTAACCTTGATTTCCTTGTTTAATCTTTCTAGTCCTTTCTGTTTTTTCCAATGTGTATGATAACACATTGAGTGCATACACTAATTAAATGCTACATATACCCCAAGAGTATCTCACTAATATTCTCTAATTTTGTAACATATCTTGGAATGAGAACAACCTACGATTATGCTAACCTCAGCTTTTGTCTTCTTTGGCAGCCTTACTAAAAGACTAAAGTGTGTGAGAGAAAATGGGGAGCATGATGAATGGTTCGTTGTTTATTTTATGGGAAGACCAATCATGCATATTTGTTGATCATGGATACATTAGATGTATTTTAATTGTTGTTGGTGAATTGTATTGGTGTGAGATAGATGTTGGGATGTTATAATCGAATGTATTGATGTTGGTTTTTGTATTTGGAGTTTAATGAATGAAGTGATGTTGTATTGAAGATCAAAGATTATGGCTATTTTATTATTTTCATATTAAATTATTAAACAGGTTAAAATTTTGTTATTAACAACGGGGATATAGCTTATGACAACGGCCACAAATTGTTGTCAAATATAGCAATGACAACGGGGAATACACGTTATCGTAGTTAAATACAACAGAGATTAATTAACAACGGTGACGAACCGTTGTTAAAAGGAATATATGACAACGGATAAAATTATGTTGTTAAAGGTAAGAAACTTTTAACAACTTTCGGATTAACAACAGAGATTGGGAGCTACGTGGAGTAACTGTTGTCTTAATTAGATATAACAACGGGAATGTCCGAAATAACAACGGGGATACCCCGTTGCAAAAGCATAGATATGACGACGGGTCAAAAACCGTTGTTAAAATATTGGTAACTTTTAAAAACTCCCTGATTAACAATGGAGATTTGGAGCTACGGATAGTCCGTTGCCATAGATGGCTACGACAATGAGGATTCCCATTGTTAAAACATATTTTTTACCAACATAAGATTTAACAACAGATATTTAATAGCTACAACAACGAGGATTCACCGTTGTTAAAAATAATCTATGACAATGGGTTTTCCACCGTTGTTAAAAGTCTGGACTTTTAACAACTGCCGGGTTAACAACGGAGCTGGAAGGGCTACGACAACGGGGATTCCCCGATATCTTTCCATAGTTTTGGCATAGTGATTGCATGTGGTAACTAAGAATGGGGGGCATAACTATAGTACAGTCTGAGGATGGAGAGACTTCGGCTACTAGGATACCGACAGATTGGCGTGTTTGTGTTGATTATAGGAAACAAAATAAAAACACACGCAAAGACCATTTTCCTTTACTTTTCATGGATCAGATGCTCGATAGACTTGCGGGTTATGAGTTATATTATTTCTTATATGGGTACTCTGGTTACAATCAAATAATGATTGCACTGGAAGATCAAGATAAAACTACTTTTACTTGCCTGTATGATACTTTTACATTTAGGAAGCTTCCTTTTAGTTTGTGCAATGCTCTTGCAACTTTTCAAAGATGCATGATGTATATTTTTGAGGGTTTGATTGAGAGAATTATGGAGGTATTCATCGATGATTTTTCTGTTTTGGATTTTCCTTTGATTCTTGTTTTTCTAACATCACTATTGTTTTGGACAGATGTTAAGAAGCTAACCTTGTTCTAAATTGGGATAAATGTCATTTCATGGTAAGAGAAGGGATAGTACTTAGCCATCATGTGTCTTCTAAGGGGCTGCAGGTTGATAGAGCGAAGGCGGTAGCCATTGAAAAGCTTCCACCACTTTTAAATGAGAGAGGGGTTAGATCTTCCTTGGTCATGCGGGGTTCTACCGCAAATTTATCAAAGATTTATCCAAATAATCTAAACCTTTATCTTATCTACTTGAGAAAGATGTACCTTCTGACTTTGATGATAACTGCTTACATGCATTTCAGGTACTTAAAGAGGCTTTGATAACTGCTACAATTCTGATCACTCAGGATTGGCCATAGCCTTTTGTGTTGATGTGTGATGCTAGTGATATGGCTTTGGAGGTTGTGCTAGGACAGATTAGAGAGAAGAGACTTAGACCTATCTACTATGCCAGCAAGACCCTTGATGCAGCTTAGAAGTGTTGGCATTCGGATCTTATGGTCCACATGATACGTTCAGGTTCCATGTAATTCTATTGCAGCAGAAACGAATAAAATAAATTACATTCACCGTGGTATGTTGGTGAAGAGATCGATCAGCAGCAACAAATGACCTTCCGATCTTCTGCTTTATTTCCAAGCCTAGTCTTGACATCGTGTGGGCGACGATCTTCAAGACCCTCTCAATCTTCAATCCTCCTTTGACTCTCATGGTATTAGGCGTGTTCTGTTAGGGTTCTGGATTGATGAGGTGGCTTATTCATGGGCTACAATAGGGACCAGAAGTAGAAATTAGAGTCGGGCTTCTATTGGGCTTAAGTATCCAAGTTTAGCCCAAAACTTATACTTAAGTCCAATAATACAGTCCACTAAAGTATTATTACTGCACTGCCGCTATAATCCCATATTACGTTATGAGCTCCTTCTTATTATGAGTCCATTAGTATCCCCGCGTTTAAGGTATACAATGCCTATTAATTAATTAAGTTACTAACAACTCAAATTAATTAATATATCATCCGAGAGTAGTACCACTCATCCATGTTATCATGCTGAAATAAATCCACCTGCAGAATTTACATGATAATCCTTATGAGCTCCTCAAGGGGACATCATCGGCCTATTTAGTAGGACATGGATTTCTTCTACAATCAACAGCACACCATAGAGACAGCACCATCTCCCAAATCACCGAGCTTGTTGATTTAATAATTAAATCTCACTCATTGATGAATCAAAGACGTAAATAATAGCATATGTGTTGAGGTTATTTGTATAGGGATTAAGAGCACGAACATCCATAATAACTTAGATCAAGTTCTTCTATATAGTCAGTATAAGTCAAACGATCTCAAGCGGTCCTTCTCAATACACACAAAGTGCACTAATGTGATTTTATAGTCAAGACAAACTAATACTAAATCAAATTACAACCATCTCGATAGATTGTCCCTGTCTATCTCGGTTGTGAGCATCTGTTTATACTTTATAAGGAGCTGACAATTTGATCTTCTGTGCGATGCTGCCACCACATTATCTATAGTATAAAGTAAATGGACTATTGCATCAACATATAAATATATTATAAGATGCAATTATTTGATCAATGATTCTCATTTCAAAATACTGTTAAAACATTGTTCATTTAAGGCTAGACTTTTAGTATACAATCTAACAAGAAGAACTACACAGTCACAGAGAAGGAGTTCCTTGCAGTGGTGTATGCTTTTGTTTAGTTTCGCCCATATCTGGTGGGCATGAAGATAGTAGTGTACATGAATCATTCAGCTATCCGCTATCTAATGGATAAGAATGATGTAAAGCTAAGAATAATCAGATGGATCTTACTTGTCCATGAGTTTGATATTGAGATCAAGGATAAGAAGGGGAGTGAGAATGTGGTAGCTGATCATCTCTCTAGACTAGAACAGAGAGATCATTGTGATATGAATTACGACCTCATTAAGAAAGTATTTCCTCATGAAGACATACTTCAAATTGATAGCTGCAAGTTAGTGGAGATAGTGCAGATACCTCCAGCACCATGGTATGTTGATATAGTCAACTTTTTGGCTAGTGGAGGTGAAGTAAAGCCATACAAGTTGATTGAGTACCATTACAAGAAGTTCTTTGTTGATGTCAAGAAGTACATATGGGATGATCCCATTCTCTACAAGCTTTGTCCTGATAACATCATACGTCGGTGCATTCTTGAAGAAGAATGGGAGAGTGTATTGAGTATGTGCCATGATGGGCCAAATGGGGGTCACTTTGCAGCAGAGAAGAATGCAGCACAAGTTCTTCAATTAGGTTTTACTTGACCTTCTTTATTTAAGTGCTATAGATTTTTTGTAAAGAATTGTGATAGATGCTAGCGGATGGGGGGCATATCTAGAAGGAATGAAATGCCCTTGAAGAATGTTTATGAGGTGGAGCTCTTTGATGTGTGGAGCATAGATTTCATGGTTCAATTTCATTCATTGAATGGATTCCTATATATCTTGCTTGTTGTTGACTATATCTCAAAGTGGGTGGAAGCAATTCCAACCAAACTGAGTGATGCAAGGACGGTCATTGCGTTCTTGAGGAAGCATATATTTTCAAGCTTTGGAGTGCCGAGAATTCTCATTAGTGATGGGGGAACTCACCTTCTCTATAAGCTAATGGAGAATCTTCTCAAGTCTTATGGTGTGAAACATTGAGTATCCACACCTTACCATGCGCAGACGAATGGATAAGCTGAAGTGTCCAATCATCAAATAAAGCAAATATTAAGAAAAATGTGAATACTAGCCGCAAGGATTGGGCTGTAAGCTTGATGATGCATGATAAGAGAGAAAATAAGCGTGTTTTAGTGTCAAATTTAACACCTTTTTATGAAAATTGTTGTTATATATTAACAAAAATATCTTATATTCAATATATGTGAGAAAAGGTGCGTTCGAGGTGTTTTATTATGTTTTAGGCGGAAAAAGGGATCAAAAGTGCAAAGTTGGAGAAAAGGTGCAATTTGTGCAATGATGCTGAAAAATGCACGTCCAACTTGTGTAATTTTTTTGTGTTCATATGGAGCTTTGAATTGAAAGTATGACGCATGGTTGGAAATCAACAAGAGGGTCATTTTTGCATAAGGAACACCTCAATCGGATTCCAAACGAGAAAGTTATGATCAAAATGGTGGCGTCGCGCAAGCTATTCCTGTTCAGCACGACTGTTCCATTTTCATAACTTGTTACATATTCAAATGTTGGATTTTCTAAGGATTCTTTATATGGATAGAAATCCAAGGAAGGGAAGATCACGTGAGCACAAGAATCACTCATATCGGAGGTCATATGTGAAAGTTATACACAAAATGGTGAGACTGTGCACTGCCGCTCGACCTTAGTCGACCCTGCTCGACCTGGAGCAGTTTGGTCGAGCGGGGACATGAAATCCTATTTTTTGTAATTCAGTACCTCTAGTTGCGTTTATTTTCGTATTCTCCAAGAAAAGGCTCATCCAAGGTCCATAAGGAGAGCTTACAAGTATAAAAGAGGATGCAGATCACATCATTATTCATACGACAGCAACACAATCATCCTACACCACCCCTCAAGGGGGAACACCCCTCAACCATCATCTATATCCTTTCCTCCATCCATCAATCACTTTGAAGATTCATCTACTGAATCAACAGGAGAACTAAGAGGAGGATTCAAGAGTGAGAAGGACGCGACGACTCCCGCATCTAGGATTTTATTCATTTCCTAATTTATCTTGTAATTTTCCGAACATACGGGTAAGATCTATCCAACAATCTCATGATTGTTCATCACAACATCATGGGCTAGAACTGTTTTGGTAGATTTAGGGTTTTGAAGTTTTTATAAATTAATTGAACTTTCGTGTGTATAATCAATACAACATTACTTGTGGATTTATTTTACGTATGATTATGCTTTCTTAATCCATATTCACGGTCGTTTGTGCATCTTCAATTGGTATATAGAGTCTGAATCTTGGTTGTAGATTGAGTGCGTTCACTGCTGAATAGGATTCGATGTTATGATTCTAAGTGAGGGGACTCCGAAGCTTCATTAGAACTATCATATATGAATGTTTATTAATTGAATTGAATTTGAGTTAGTAAGCAGGATAAAGAGGGTAATTTTATAGTACCTATAACGGGAGATCATATCGGGTTAGATTCCAGACGTGGGAAATAATTGATATTGATAGTACCTAGAAAGGGGGGTGAAATTATGTCTCTTGCTCCGAGGTTATTCACACGTGTTACACGCATATTTACTTGTGTCTATAGAGTAGATTTGCATGGTTCAGTGATGCGTCCACAGTCCACAAGGCAGAGTCGGCCTGCACTTGAGAGGGAAGTTAAGTAGTAAAACTGGATTACCCTAGAGCTACCTATTCTCCATTCTTGGTTCACTTTCGTATTCTTCTAGTGCTTAATTTATTTTATTTTTTATTTTAATTATTTGTTAGTAGTTGATAATTAATTCCACAACTTTTATTGCCACTTCGTCTTAATTAATTTAATTAGTAAATAATTAAATTGATAATACGCCGTCCTTTGGGTTCGATATTTAACTTGGTCGCTTATGAAAGCTACAATAACTTCCTTCATACTTGGGGATTAATTGTGTGTTGAAAAAATGCTCATCAATGCATTGTGGGCATTCAGAACTACCTACTAGACTGTTTTTTGGATGTCACCGTTCCAATTGGTGTATGGGAAGTCATGCCACCTTCCGGTGAAAATTCAGCACAAATCATTTTGGGCAGTGAGGAAGATCAACCTTGATCTTGAAGCAGAGGATAGTAGTCGTCTTCTACAGTTGAATGAACTTGAAGAGTTTAGAGAGAAGGCGTACTAAATTCCTGCATCTACTAAAAAAGGACCAAAAGATGGCATGATGCAAAGCTTCGAAGTGCGAATTTTCAAGTAGGGGATTTTGTCCTCTTATTTAACTCTTTTTTAAGGCTTTTTGCAGGTAAATTGAAATCAAAGTGGATGGGCCCTTATGAGGTGAGTCGAGTCTATGATAGTGGAATGATTGAACTCAAGAAGAATGATGGAGCTCTGTTAATGGTGAATGGACATTGCTTGAATCATTATCATCATCATGGTGAAGTGAAAGTTTTATTTGTTGATTTCTTGACTTGATTTACACTGCTTCGTCGGGCTCAACGATGTTAAAAAGAGAGCATTGAGTGGGAATATTAATTTGATGTATGCATTACACTTATTATTCACATCTTCTTTGAACTTAGATTTAACTCACACTTTCATCTAAGTTTGGGGGGGAGATGTTCTTAATCGCTGCATGCACATCAGGTAAATTTTTCCTGTTATGTTTTGAGTTGTCTTTAAGTAAATATTTTCTTCATATATTGAACATTGTTGATCTTGGTCCAAGAAGGTGTATTTATATTGAGAAACATATGCTGGAGATTGTTAGATTGTATACTAAAAGTCTAGCTTTTGTATGAACAATGTTTTAACAATTTAATTGAAATGAGAATCATATGATCAAACGTTTTGCATATTATAAATTATTTATATGTTTGTGGAAAAGTCCACATATTTTATACTTTAGATAGTATGTTGTCTGACAACACGCGAAAGATCATATTATCGGTTTCCTTATAAAGTATAAATAGATGCTCACAATCGAGATAGACGGGGACAATCTATCGGGATGGTTGTAGTGTGATTGGTATTAGTTTGTCTTGACTATAAAATCACATTAGTATGCTTTGTGTGTATTGAGAAGGACTGTTGAGATCGTTTGACTTATACTAACTATATAGAAGAATTTGATCTCTGTTATTATGGATGTTCGTGCTCTTAATCCCTATACAATAACCTCAACACGTAAGCCAGTATGTATCTCTTTGATTCATCAATGGGTGAGATTTACATGTACTTAAATCAACAAACTCGGTGAGTAGGGAAGTAGTGTTGTCTCTATAGTGTGCTGTTGATTGTAAAAGGAATCTGTGTCCTATTAAATAGGTTGATGATGTCCTCTTGAGGAGCTCATAAGGATTATCATGTAAATCAAGCAAGTGGATTAATTCCAGCATGATAATGAGGTTGAGTGGTACTACTCTCGGATGAAATATTAATTGATGGAGTTGTCAGTAACTTAATTAATTAATGGGCATTGTATATCTTAAACATGGGGAGACTAATAGGCTCTTATAAGAAGGAGCCCATAACATAATTTGGGATTGGATTGGCAGTGCAGTAATAATATTTTAGTGGTATATATTATTATTATTGGACTTAAGTATAAGTTTTGGGCTAAACTTGGATATTTAAGCCCAATGAAGGCCCAACTCTAATTTCTCCTCCTGGTCTCTGCTGTAGCCTATAAATAAGTTATCTTAGCTGTCCGGTGACCCTAACTGATCATGCCTAACCGTGAGAAGGGAAAGAGAACAACATATTAAGAGGATCTTGAAGATCGTCACCCACACGACGTCAAGATTGGACTAGGGAATACATCAAAAGATCAAGAGGTTGTTATCCGCTGGTTTAGAAATGCATGAAACCCTAATGTTTTACGTTAACCAAATGATCGAACGCCAACAGAGATAATATTGGAGCTGCTTGGCAGCAATTGAGCAATTCATCGGGCATGTATGCTCCCCAATGGGGCGTCCTTATCCCAATCGGGCGATACACCGGGCAACCTACCGTGTGCATTCGCCCTCCAATGGGTACCCAAACGAGCAACCCACCATGCTGCTGCATGATCAACCAGTGCAGACATTCCCAAACTGAGCGCCTAATCGAGCGGCCCGCTCGATTACTTGTTTTGAGTCAGGCATGTTAAATTTGAGGCAAAAAAGCCCGTCCAGGTAAGTTTCTTCCCTAATTTTTCACCACTAGACACACACTCACTCACCAAATTCACATACATACACACGCTAAACACCACCAGCCACCACGCCCTCCACGCTGCAGTCGCAAATCTGGCAAAATTCCGGTGTTAATTTTCACCAAAACCACTGCCCATCACTTCTCCTCACTCTTAGACAAACTTGATACACCATTTCACCACATTCAAGCCCTAATTTTGGAATTTTAAAAGAACTCTTCCACATTTCAATTCATCCATGGCAAGGACTAAAGGTATGTTCTCTTACCCTTTTAAGCTTGGATTTTGTAGGAATTGCACTCCTATTGGTATGGGTAAGAGGTTTGTACTTAGAATTTGGGTTTTTTTATATGTATGGGCCATAAGTGACGGAAATTGCATGATTATTGGTTGGTTTCACTTTGTTGTTCATAATTTTACATGTTGAAAGTGAAATTGATTAGTAATTGCAATATTTCTCATTAAATTGGAAGTTGCGAATATGTGCTAATATGGTAGGTAGTATTCATGTACAGTTTGTTTAATGATGTAATTGTTAACGCATGGGTTTTAGGATATGTGTGTATTAAGTGAAATTGTGTTATGAGACAAGTATGTGAAGTTGATGTTTTGAAATTGATTGATGTTCATGAGTTCTTGAGTTGTTTTGAGATGTGCATATGTTCTATGGATGTTAAGAAAAATTAAAGAATTTGATTGATTGAAACATGCTAGAACTGAATTACTTGTTTATGGAGGTTAGATTGTTAGTCCTTCATGTGAAATTGAAAACATACTGGTTGAGTTTTGATGCCATTAATTGTGTTATTGAATTGCAAAATATATTCTGAAATATTTCTTTGCAGAGGCTAAGAGAAATAGGGCTGGGCCTTCAGTGAATCGGTTCAAATTAGATATGATGGATCTTCACCGATGGCCTAAGCAGTTTTATATGAAGAACAGTACTTGGGAGGACAAGTGGGATGAGGTTAAAGATGTATAGGCTAGGTGTTCGGAGAGATTGGAGAGCACCTAGTTTCACGAGGATATATGCATGGAGGAGTTCGAGTACATAGAGGGCATACATGTCATGTTTGACAATTGTGGTTTGGGATTTTTTATAAGTCGGAGAAGACCTACAATATTCCACATCACTGTACAGGTGATCTGCAGTCTAGCGACTCAAAGGCAAAAGAATGAGAAGTACCTAAGAACATTTGTGCTTCATCTGGGAAAGAGACGCATTCATAAAACTGTGGACCAACTGAATGAGTTGTTGCAAGCACCCATAGATGTACCTGATGCTGATCATCATAGATATGATAGATATGTATTCTGGAGGGAGATCACCGACTCTGCTGAAGTATATCGACCACAACACTCCAAGTGCTCTGCAATAAAGAATCTGTTAATCAGATATATGGATAAGGTGTTGTCCCATACTCTGTTTTCAAGGCATGAAACTAGAAGCATGCCATTGAATGAGCTTTATGTGATATGGTGCATGCTCCACCGTGTGAAAGTTAATGTGGCAGGGCTGCTTCTGAATATGATCGAGAAGTTCAGGACATCAAGTCCACCCAAATACAATATCAGAGGGTTAATAACGCTAATTGCTGAGGTTTTTAACTATCAGTGGGATCCTAAGTGGGAAATTGAGGTAGATCCAGATTGTAATTTTGCTTATGTATCCCGTCATAAACTTGCTAGAAGGAAGCAAGAAGGATATTATGAGCTCAAGGTAGGAAAACAAAAATTCACTGGTCCTTGTAGGAAGTTGACTACCCCGTTTGTTAGAGAAAATTTGAGGATGAACTCACCTCTTCATCATACCATAAGGGATGAATACGAAATGGGGCGTGATTGGAGAGCTCCATTGGCTATTGCTGAGGTTGAATGGGATTTGGAGCTTGAAATTCCACCTCCTCCGGAAGGGGAAAGAATAAATGAGTTGATGAAAGAGAGGTATAAGATGCCTCCTCGACAGAACCACAGATAGTTGTCACCACCACTTTGGCAGATCGAGGAAGAGGAGCAACCCATTCATCCACAGCAGGAGGATCAGCACGTCTATCATGAGTAGCATGTCTATCCTAAGCAGCTAATGAGCGTTTTCTCAACACACAATTAATCTCCAAGTATGAAGGATGCAATTGCAGCTTAGATAAGCGACCAAGTTATATTATCGAACCTAAAGGACGATTGGTTATCAACTTATTATTTAAATTAAGAGAAACTACTATTTGACAATTTAAGTGGAGAATAGTTATTAATCTAATAAATAGAATAATAAAATAACAATAAAATAGAGGCAGTAAAGATAAGCGAGAGTTGACAAGTGAGAAGATAGGTAGCTCTTCGGGTCATCCAATTTCAGTAATTAATCTCCCTTCCGTATGTCAATATCTGACTCTGCCTTGTGGACTATGGACGCATCACTAAGCCATGCAAATCTACTCTATAGACACAAGTAAATATGCATGTAATACATGTGAATCATCTTGTAGCGAGAACATAATTATGCCCCCCTTTCTAGGTACTATCAATATTAATTATTTCCCGTGTACTAAGTACTCTAACCCGATATGATCTTCCTTTATAGGTACTATATAATTATCCTCTTTATCCTACTTACTAACCCGAATTCAATTCAATTAATAAGTATTCATATAAGATAGTTCTAATGAAGCTTCTGAGTCCCTCACTTAGAATCATAACATATAATCTTGCTCAGCAGTGAAAGCACTCAATCAGTAACCAAGATATGTATTCAGACTATACATAATAGTTAAAGATGCACAAAATAACTCTGAGTATGAATTAATAAAGCATTGTCTTATATAAAATAAATCTACAAGTAGTGTTGTACGGAGTATACACACGGAAGTTAATTAACTAGATAAAAACCTTCATAACCCTAGCCCATGACGCTTCGAAGAACATTCATGGTGTTTGGATAGATCTTACCCATAGTCTTGAAAATTACAAGCAAGATTAAGTTGCGAAGTAAACCCTAGATGTGGGCGCCATCGCTTCTCGCTCTGTCTTGAATCTTCACTTGATTCTCACTTGATTCACTGCACGAATCAACTCTCCACAACTCCTGCGGGTGGAGTTAGGGTTTGGATGTGGTGTAGGATGGATGTGGAATCTAATTCTCTTTTTGATGTGATCGACATCCCTTTTTATACTTGTAAAACTCTCCTCATAGACCTTTACTGGGCTTTTTCTTGAAAAATACATCAATTCACGCACAGGAGGGGTCAGAATTACCAAAAATAGGCGTGCGTGTCCTCGCGTGACTAAATTGGTGAGGTCGAGCGAATCTCGTCCAGGTAGAGAGGTGGTCGAGCGGCCTCCCTGTTTACTGAAACTCTGTACAGACACTCGCTCGACCAACTCTGCCCTCGCTCGACCATAAGGTCTTAGTCGAGTGGCTCCTCCTGAGGTCAAGAGGCATCTCGGACTTCGTGTTTTCCAATTCTGAGCACTTCTTACATGTTTTTCTACATAAATTTGCTCAAATAGCCTCTGATTCGTGGATTTCCCATAAATGTATCGATTTGCATTGATGATAGCCCAATTCGTATTCAATTTTCACACAAATCAGAGCTCAAAATACGTGAATCATCACTCTTATCAAACCCCCAAACTTACATGTTGCTCATCTCGAGGCAACGCAATCAAAACAAAGGCAAGAGAGTGCGATTCACAAGATCCTCATGTATGCACAACTTCATAGCACATGTAATTTATCAAATCAAAACATGAAATCATCATACTTTTCATCTATGTAAGAATAAAAATCAATCACAATACTTCTACAAGTGCTAAGTCATCTAGTTCTCTAGGTAAGTGTTTACTCTCACACTCAAGTGTAAAAAAAAGTACACTTCAAGGGTTAATATATACGCTCACAATCAATTCATACATCTGCGTAACCATAAGCATGACAAAGGTCTCAAAATAAATTCATAATTACTTCAATACTAGGATCACAAAGGACTTGTCTTATGGGTTGTAGTGTTGGCTCTTTTGGTAAAGATAGGAGAATTCAAATAAAGTGACTAATTCACTAATAAAGAATTACCTTGGAGTTTTGTTTTTCATCAAACAACTTTATTTCTTTGCTCCATCAACATTCTCATGTTCTTTGAGATTCATCTTCTCCTTCTTTTCCTTGAAATCAACATCTTCTTTCTTCAAAGTACAAGGGTACCAATTTCGGGCACTACCCTTCTAAGCAGTCGGGGTATCGATTTTAGGAACTACCCCTAAATAGGATTTAACCATAATCTTTCCTCCCCACTAGCACAATTTTCCTTCCTTTCTTTCTTCAATTTCATCACTTAGCAATTTATTCACCTCAACTCTCTACTAGTAAATAGGGTATTTCAAGTTAAAGCAAACGTAATAAAAGATTTTATCACAGGCTTTCCAAAGAAAAAGCTTTAAAAGGCTCAACAGGGCTTCCAATGATATTCACATTATAAGGCAGGATAACTTCTGGTTAAGTGGCTCAATTATCAATAATGGCCTAAGATCATCTCCTAGTATTCAAACAAGACTCCAAGCCAAGTTCTAGAATACAAACATATGAACGATACTCTAAAGAATAAACTATCATGCATTAATGTAGCATGATTTAAAAGGCTCAAATTTTCACATGGGTAATAGATTTCCTAAGCACTCTTCTAAGCATGCAATTAACATCAATTCCCACATAAACTACAAGTAATAACAAACAATACATTCTTCTTTTTGACAGAATCATCATATATCACAAGTACAATGCACATGCATACCAAAGAGTCAATATCAAATCATCAATCATCATCAAGTGTACAAATATCCATCAACACCATCAATCTCAACAATTTCATCAATACGGTATATACCACTCACACATAAATCTCATAAAACCCAAATCAACCACTAATCGAGCCCCAACCTGTAAGTGAAAAGTAGAAGGGAGATGAGAGGAATCAGACAAAGAGAAAAACCTGGCGCACTCTACTCCTCCGGAGCATCATCATTATCATTGCGCCAATCGTCGAAGTCCCTGATAAAACAATTGGCCTTTCTATCAAGTGCCTTGTAGTTCTCATTCATCTATCCCAACCTTCTATCCATAGCATCATACCTCAGTTTAAGCACAACATAGTTCGTGTTCGCCAAAGCAAGCTGGAGATTCGTATCAGTATTCAACGTGGCAAAGTTCTCATTCATCATTCTGAATTGCTCTCTATAGAATCGATCCTGAGCCTACTAGAAATCATACTGCTACGGCTGTTGCAGTGGTGGTGGCTGCATCGGAGGAATACCCATCTTTGGAAAGTCATGAGGCATCTCCATATTTACCTCAGGAATCGAGTACTCAAACGGTAGTGGTTGCTGCTATCCATACTGCTGCAGCTGCTGTGGCTCATCCTCCTCATACTCCGGCTCTCCCACTAATATCATATCAAGATCGATATACATACCCTGAAGATGCATATCTACCAAAGTTCGCCAATCTCCCTTATCACAACAAGTAGTAGAGATCGCAATGTGGGGAGGAGTGTTCAACAATAAGTTTATATTGATCTAAACCGTAGTAAGATCAATGAGAGAGAAGGGCATTTGAAAAGAAATAGGATTCATCCCTCGGATGAACACCTTACACCGTCTTCATGTCGAGCCAAGTTCATCCTCACACACGCCGAAAGAATCAAATTCGGCTCACCATCCATTGGCCTATACCTAGACAAATCTACATTGTAATGCTCATCCAACGGTGTGATCAAACCTCCAATGTTGACCTTTTAAAATGTGTGTGCAGTGAACCGATGCAACTGCTGCAAAACATAAGCCCTCAAGTTGAAATGGACCCCATTCATCATGCACCATAAGACATATAACTCTCCTCTCGGAATACACCTGCCCTCAGCTATCCATGTACATGATCACCAGATTTTGAATGAAAGTAGCCCTCGATCGCTATGGATCATAAGCCCCTTGCAAACCCGTGATCGATCTCCAGAACTCATCAGCAACAAAGCCTTTGTCTTCATGTGTAGGTACATCCTTTGGGCATCCAAACATCCTTTTAAACTGACTAGCATATAGATATCTCAGCTTGCCTACAAGTCAGAACCATGCTGATGTAGGAAGAATAAAATCCTCCCGAATCACCTCTACAGTACATAACATCTCCGATGTGATGTGGAAGTAGGTCTCCCTCTTCAAATCCATGAATCCACTGATTCTAACTTGGTTGAACATCCATTTGATATTGTTAATTATGTACATCTCCACCATGACATCATCATCTTGGTAACGAGTCCGAGCAATCTTCCTTGAAATTGCTCCCCATAACTCTTTCTTCTCATCCCAATTTGGTATTTTCAACCCAAAATCCGATGGCATCTTCCTATCTTTCTTAAGCTTTTTACCCGTATCTCCTTTCTTTGGTACTCCATGTCCTTCCTCTTTGAACAAGAAGCAATGCCCTTACCTACAAAAATTATACTTCAATACAAAACATAGGCAAAGAAATGAGTATACCAATCTTAGGACTTATCGTCACATAAATTCTACTCAAGACTTCAAATCATATGCTCAACAATTTCAAACTCAACTTCTCCATAATCTCACATGTATAAACCAATCATATGATAAACCTTGACACATTAAATCATGGAATAGTCGACATTCTAAGTCCTAGGTATCACTAAAGGATTCAAAATTCCAAAATGCTTCAATAGGAATTCAAAAAGATATTCAAAAATTCAAACTCAATCCTAAGCATCAACACTATTCCACAATTCCAATTCACCACCAATCTCACTCAAAATCAATGAGCCCATACAAAAACTAGTCAATTAAACTCAAGCCTGTGACACATGCATCATCAATTTCATAAAATTCCATCAATCCAACGTAAATTGAACTAATACAACTCATATAAAATTTCAACTAAAAAACCCAATTTCATATCAAAATTCAAACCAAAAACATTCTCAATCAACTTATCCAACTAAATTTCATAGAATATAATCTAATTCATAGAATATAAGTTGAGAAAACATAACTTTATCTCCAGCCATAGATGCGTAGAAGTGACGAGAAGTGCAATGCAAAAATTGAGAAGAAAGCCCCTAATTTGGCTTAAATCTCCCAAATTAATGTGGAATGTGTGTGGTTTTGGATAAAAAAAGGTATCCTAAGTGATTGGGATGAAAATCGTACCGTTCGGGATGGTTGCTCGAGAAAGGGTGGTGAGAAAATGGTCGAGAAACGCAGAAACAGACCTTATATTCGCGAAACTGCTCCTCCGCTTGGGTCGAGCGACCCTTGGCATGGTCGAGCGACTACTCTGTAAGTTGAACCCGCCTCTGTACTCCGCTCGACCTCTCGCTCGACCAAGATATTCTGGTCGAGCAGCACCCATTTGGTCGAGCTGGACCTCTGTATTCTGAAAACTTCAGGATCCGCCTTACAGTGGTGCGCTAGACCACCGCTCGACCTTAATGACTGGTCGAGCGGCTCCACTTTTGGTCGAGCGGGCTTCCGACGCACAGTTTCTCATGATTTCTTCATCCCCCTCAAAACACAGACTCAAAAACAACATTAATCATCATATGAAACCAATATTATTGTTAGAGAACCACTTCTTAGACTCTAGAAATTAAGTATATATAACTCTGCTTACACTTTCAAAAATAAATACCCACTGAACACTAGGCAAATTGCAAAAAAATCGACACATCAAAATCAGTTAAAGTTTTAATATATCCAAAAATAAACTCCCCTAGCAAACATTACAAAGAAAAGATTATACTCTTGGTGCTACGATGAGGTAAAAGCATCACACCCACCAAACTTAGTAGAAACATAGTCGAAACTAAGTTTGCAAAGAGATGTAATTGCCGATTAGTTAGCTCTGCAAATACAAAAATTTCTTACGCACACGGAATAAATAAAATAATAAAATGGGAGGGTAAGCCCCCAACAGGCGCTCATATTTAACATCGGAGAGTCACGATGGTACCACTTCAATGCAAGGTATCTTCAAAGACAATGGAAGCATTACCAGGGGACTTAAAGTACTTCAATCGATGCCCATTCGCCGCTATGATATCTCCGTTTTTGTCCATGATCTCAAAACTCTTCCCTCCGCAGGCTCTATGTATAATGAATTGTCCCGTCCACTTCGATTTCAATTTTCTTGCAAAAAGCTTCAATCGAGAGTTAAAGAGTAATACCTCATCTCCTTCCTTGAACTCTTTAAAAGTGATCTTTGAATCATGCCATTTCTTCATTCTCTCCTTATAGATCACCGAGTTCTTGAAAGCTTGACTTTTAAACTCATCCAATTGATTGATGTGAGTCAACCTTAAGTCCTTCACCGCCTTCAGGGATAAGTTCAAACTTTTACAGCCTAAAAAGACTTATGATGAATCTCTACGGGTAAGTGGCATAGTTTCCCATAGACGATTTGATAAGGTGACATTCCTAGTACAGTCTTGTATGAAGTTCGGAACCCCATAAGTCATCATCGAGCTTCATACCCCAATCTTTTCTATTGGTCCCGACCACCTTATCTAGGATTTGTTTCACTTGCCGGTTAGAAACTTCTGCTTGCTCATTCGCTTGAGGATGATAGGGTGTAGTAATCTTATGCTAAACACTATACTCCTTGAGAACTTTTTCAATAAGCTTGTTGACAAAGTGTGAACCTCCATCACTTACTAATGCTCTAGGAACTCCATAGAAGGCAAAAATATGATTCTTCATGAATGAAAAAACTATCTTTGCATCATTCATGCGAGTGGGAATAGCCTCCACCCACTTAGAAACATAATCAACGGCAAGCAAGACGTATAGGAATCTATTAGATGGGGGAAAGGGCCCCATAAAATCAATTCCCCATACATCAAAAATCTCTACCACAATGCTTGGTTGAAGTGGCATCTCATCCCTCTTACTTATGTTTCCCATCCGTTGACATCTATCGCATGTCGCTACCTAGGATTCATAATCCTTAAACAAGGTAGGCCAATATAAAGTGGATTGAAGTACTTTAGTTGCCGTCTTTAGGGCTCCAAAGTGCCCCCCGTTAGGTTGTGCATGGCAAAAGTCAAGAACACTCTCCATCTCCATCTCGGGCACATACCTACGGATGATAGAATCCATTTAAATTTTGTAGACCAACGGATCATACCATATGAAAGTCTCAACATCTCTCTTGAATTTTGCAAGTTGATACCTATTAAGATCCTTAGGAATTCACCCACTACAATTTAGTTGACGTAATCCGCATACCATGGATCTACTCCCTGAGCAGCTATAACACAACCTTTCTTTGCTCCTTTAGCAAACACTGCCATAATCTTTTCATCCTGGAACATCTCCTCTATATATTCGAACGGCTCATCACAATGCTTCCTTATTTCTAACCTTGATAGGTGATCCACTAAAACATTCTCCGTTCCTTTCTTATCTTGGATCTCCATATCAAACTCTTGCAGAAGAAGAATCCATCGGATAATCCTTGGCTTAGCTTCCTTCTTCTCCATTAAGTACCAAATCGCAGAATGATCTGTGTATGCTATAGTTTTCATGCCAACTAAATACTATCGAAACTTATTGAATGCATACACAATAGTTAGAAACTCCTTTTCAGTGATAATGTAGTTCTTTTGTGCTGCATCAAAAGTCTTACTCGCATAGTAGATGGCGCAGAACTTATTTTCCCTCAACTGCCCGAGCACCACTACAAGTGCTAGATCACTTGCATCACACATAAGTACAAACGGTTGAGTCCAATCCGGTGTGATCAAGATAGGTGGAGTAATAAGCGCCTCCTTTAAAACTTGAAAAGCTGTTAGACATTCATCATCAAAATTAAAAGGAACATCCTTTTCAAGTAAGTGAGACAATGGCTTGGAGAATTTTGAAAAGTCCTTGATAAATCTTCTATAGAATCTCGCGTGTCCAAGGAAGGACAACACTCCCTTCTCATTAGTGGGTGGTGGAAGCTTCTCAATCGCCACCACCTTTGCTTTATCAATCTGCAATCCCTTAGCCGAAATATGATGCCCAAGAACAATTCCATCTCTCACCATGAAGTGGCACTTCTCCCAATTCAAGACAAGATTAGTTTCTTGACATCTCTTCAAAATAGTAGATAGGTTAGACAAACAAATATAAAAGGAGGAACCAAACACAGAAAAATATCCATAAACACCTCCATGATCTTCTCTATCAACCCATCAAATATGGCCATCATGCAGCGCTGAAATGTAGCAGGTGCATTACACAATCCAAAAGACATTTTTCTAAAACAAAGGTTCCATAAGGGCACGTAAAAGTAGTCTTTTCCTGATCCTTGGGTGCAATTATGATTTGATATAACCTGAATACCCATCCAAGAAGCAATAAAACTCATACCCTGCTAGATGATCACAAATTTAATCCATGAAAGGAAGAGAGAAATGGTATTTTCATGTATTTTAATTCAGTTTCATGTAATCCGTACACACACCATCCCGTAGGAATGCTAGTGGCCAGCGTTTCCCCATCATCTGCTTTCACAATAGCCATGCCCCCTTTTTAGCTACAACATGCAATGGACTCACATGGGGACTATCACTAATGGGATATATAATTCCTGCATTTAACCACGTTAAGATCTACTTCTTAATCACTTCTTGAATTCCGTATTTAACCTTCCGCTGATTCTGAATACATCCCTTAGCTTCATCTAATAACCTTATCTTATGCATGCAATACAATGAACTAATACCTTTCAAATCATCAAGAGACCATCCAGTAGCAGACTTACACTTTCTAAGCACATCCAACAAATCTTCAAGTTGTTCATTAGTAAGAGAAGAAGATACAAATACCGCATAAGTTTCATTGTCGCCTAAGTAGGCATACTTCAAGTGCTCCGGTAGCGGTTTTAACTCCTCATTTTCTTCTTTTGGTGTGCTCTCTCTATCCAAAGGTGGGTACTGCTTAGACCACTTCACCTCTTAAAACTTGGTTCTTTTTTATTCATACCTATCATCACCCAAAGCAAGTAAGTTTTCAAGAATTGGATACATACCTCGTTGGAGAGCTCATCTAGCTCCGTAGTGTAAAAAGTAAGAGATTCTGCCAAGCATGTCTCCGTGGGATCCTTTGAGAGAATCAAGGACATTTATTCCTTCACGATCTCCTCCACCATATCAATGCTGTAACATTGTGTCTCCATAGGCATCTTCATTGCTTTGTAGAGGTTGAACATAACCTCTTCATTATCCATGTGAAGTCTAAGCTCTCCCTTTTTAACATCGATCATAGCTCCAGCCATGGCAAGGAATGGCCTCCCTAAGATAAGAGGGACATTATCCTTGTCATCTTCCATCTCTAGCGTAAGAAAATCCACAGGAAAGACAAGCTTCTCTACTTTAACAAGTACATCTTCTATCACCCCTTTTGGAAAAGTCATGGACCTATCCGCCAATTGTAGAGCCACTATTGTGGGAGCAAGCTCCCCCAAACATAGCTTTTTAAATATAGATATGGGCATCAAATTGATGTTTGCACCAAGATCGCACAAAGCTTTTCGTGCCGGCCCCTTTCTAATTTCACATAGAATAGTGAAGCTTCCCGAATCCTTCAACTTTGCTGGCAGCTTCCTCTGAATGATCGAGCTACAGTTCTCAGATAGATTAACAGTTTAACCTGCGTTCAAGCTCCTATTCTTCAATATGATATCTTTAAAAAATCGAGCATAGTATGGCATCTCCATGATTGCTTCGGAGAAAGGAATGTTCAAGCTTATCTTGTTCATAATATCCAAAAACCTCTTGAACTTTTCTTGCAATCCCTTCTTGACTATCCTGAAAGGAAATGGAGGAGGTACTTTATCTTAGGAATTCCCCATTCATCACGTTCAACATTCTCTGCTTTATCCTTCTCAACTCTCAATCTCTTGGCTCTTTCCCACTTCTTCTCCAATATCTGCTCAGTATTCTGCTCTTTTGATGGTACTGAAGCATTTTGGATTGTAGGTGTAACGTCCTATACGAAAATAGACTTCAGAATACCTTGCTCGTCCTCCACTCGAACTAAAGGATTTTGTCAAGCGAGCTGGTAATGGTCGAGCAAGGTACCTGTAATCTGACTTTGACTGTTCAAGTGTACAGTAGTCTGCTCGACCTCAGCGGCATTGTCTTGGTCGAGCGGAGTGTCTGTACTTTGATCATGACTTTTTAGAGTCTCAGAATGCTGCTCGACCTCTTTGTTTTTATAACTTGTAGCATTGGGCCATCATATCGCGTTCCTGACGTCAATGTGATGGCATGGCAAGTTTTTAGATTAGTTATGATTTGAGAAGGAAATTTACCTTTCTCAACCTTCTGCGTAAGCTTATTCATATTCCCTGCCATTTCTCCCATCAACAAAGTAAGGTCCTTCATCTGCTTGGACAATTCCTCATAATTGGAATCTTTCTTTGCTTCCAAACGATCCACCCTTGCATCATTCCTAGCCACATATTGGTTCACAGTATCTTCCAAACCAGGTTTTCCTTCCTTGATCTTAGCACCCTGATCGACACCCATAGGAAATTTGACTACTGCATTCGGATTGCTCCATGAAAATTTCAGCCTTCTTGGTTGTTGATAATTACCCGGGGGACCACGATTGTTGTAGTTCACTTGGTAATTCTGGTTTACTTGATTTTGAAACCTAGTTCCTTGTATACTTTGACCCATGACATAGTTTTCTTCTTCAAATTCATCTTGGATCAGTCTTTCTTCACCAAAATCCTGCTACATCATCATTGGTACCCTCTACGACATCTTTGTTATTTGCATTTGCTGGGATTCAAGTAACTTGTTGATGTTTGCCAAGTTAGAGACGATCTCATCTTCTCTACTTAAATTTACCATAGTGTGCTCAACCTGTGCTACCTTTCGAAGTATATAGGTACCTCTCACTCTATCAGTCAGCCAATCTCTTAAATTCATTGAAATATCTTTAAAAGGTTTTTCGGCCTCAACAGGTGTCTTTGTAAGTAATGCTTCATTAGATGAAGCATCTAGCAAAACACGAGAATCACAATCCATTGTAGAAAATATGGATGTATTGAACTTTAGATAACCCATGATGTGGACACTTGTGAAGCATGTCCTTGAAGCTATCCCAAGCTTCATGAAATGTCTCTCCACTACCGATAGCAAATTGATTGATGTCTTGCTTCATCCTAAACACCTTTGAAGGTGGCATGTATCGCTCCAAGAACTTCTCTTTCAATTGCTCCCTAGTAGTGCATTCAGCAGCACTAAGAGTGTCGTACCAATCTCTCGCTCTTTCAGTAAGCGAGAATTTAAATAGTAAGATCCTCCTTGCATCTTCATGAGTTCCTACATTTTTTTGAGTGCTTGCATAATAAAGAAACTTATTAAGATGTTGTTGAGGGTCTTCGAAAGTTTTCCCAAAGAAGGAGTTCCTTTCTATCATGCTTATAAGAGCGGGGTGAAGATCAAAGTCTGCATAGACTCCACGCGCTCCTAACAGCTCCGTTGTTCTTAAAGACATCACAGATGGCAACATTGTCCGGATTTGGCCTATCTAGATCGGCCATATTGACTACTTCTGCTTTTGATTTGTCTGCGGTTGCAGCTTCAATCATTTTCGAGTTCAGCACTTCAACTTCAACTCCTAGATTAAGAGCTTTAGTTGCTTCCACATTCTTTTTCTTCTTCTTCTTTGCCTTCTTCTTCCTCGATGATGCTCCAATTTTCGGATCAAAAGGCACTAATGTTCCTGCTTTTGATCTAGTATGCATACACCTTAAAAAAATTTAAGCATTAGAAATTAAAGACAAGTATGAATTAGTTTCAATTAAAATAACAATAATAAAATCGATAAGGACAACCGTCCCCGGCAACGGCGCCAGAAACTTGATGAGCATTTTATCAACACAATTAATCTCCAAGTATGAAGGATGTGATTGTAGCTTAGATAAGCAACCAAGTTATATTATCGAACCCAAAGGATAATTGGTAATCAACTTATTATTATTTAAATTAAGAGAAACTACTATTAGGCAATTTTTGTGGCGAATAGTTATTAATCTAATATACAGAATAATAAAATAACAATAAAATAGAGGCAGTAGAGATAAACGAGAGTTGACAAGTGAGAAGATAGGTAGCTCTTCGGGCCATCCAGCTTCACTAATTAATCTCCCCTCCTTATGTCAATGTCCGAGGTTCATATAGATTATGGAGGTGCAGCAGTGGATCAAGGATTGGCAAATAGATTATGATCGTGAGCATCAGCGGGGGAGGTTTAATCCTTCATATCAGTTGCTTCCACAGTGATCACAAGTGTACCATTTTCTATATCTATCTCTTTTTCTGTTTACTGGTGATGTAGCCGACTGCTAGACTGTTAGATGTGTTGTTTGATGTATTTTAAGTGATGTGATACTACATTGTTACTTGTTATAATTGTCACATTTGTTATATTAGGAATGTAATAGTGTAGGGATAATTTGGGGAGCACTTATTTGTAAGATTGTGAGAGGTGTTGGATATTCTATGCTTGTGTTGTTTCATATTGTTGATGATGAGATTATGTTAAAGCATGCTTGTTGTTGATATCCTAGACACAGTTGCGTAGATTGATTAGATTACTTGTTGAAATTGCTCATGGAACCTAGAAATACACCTTTGTGAGATTTTTAGCGTTGAATCATGATGCCTATTATACATGATTATTCTTTCTTGTGAGTACATCCGTGCATAGGTATTCTAGAACTTGCCTTTGTATCTTACTCGAAACTGACAGGTGTGTAGAATGATAGGAAGTGATTATAGGTCTTCCTTGATTTTATGAGTCACTAAGACAAAGTTATCCCTACCTAATTATATGATCCATAGTTAACCAAGTTGAGCCTTTAAGCCATATTTATTTCTTGGTAGACCATAAATTAGCCTTTAACTTCTTATGAGCCTTAAATACCCTACTAGAAGAGAACTAAGTTGTTGATGTGAGTTAAAAGTTAGAAAGAGAAGGTGAAGCTTGGTGAAGTGAAAAAGGGGTAGTGCCTGAAACTATAACCCAAAACCAATTTTGAGGTAGCCCCCGAAACTGGTACCTCGAAGGAAAGAAAGGAAGAATGTTAAGGGAGTAGAAAAGAAAACCAAAAATTCAGAGGGAATAAGATATGAGATGTGATAGTCAAAAAGGAAGGAAGAATAAAGAAGATAGCAAGTTGAAGAATAAAGAAGATAAAGAAATTTGAAGGTATTCTTCAACTGTAATTCTCTCTAGTTTATGAGTTACTTTATCCATATCTCCCTTTCCTATCCAAAGAGCCTAATATTACATACGTAATTAAGCCCTATTTGATCTTATTACTCTTAACACTTAAGTGGTGGATAGTTAAGATGATTGGCAATCTTATAGTTATGCTCCTGTACGGATTGAATTCGAGTGCAAATACTTTTACCCAAGCGGTGTATATTTTATACACCATGAATGTGAGAGAAACATATACTACCTTTGTGGGTAGGTAAAGTGAGCATTTGAAATAGGTATATAATCATCTTGTCTTATGTGTTGAGGATTCATTGAATTAGGTATGTTTGAAACATATGATTTGAATTGACAATAGAAATATACACGTTATTGCTTGATCATCCCTAGGCACATGATTTTCCAACTCATTATTTTCTCTTGGTTTATCATTTCGTTGTTCGAGGATGAACAACACCTTAACTTTGGAGGGTTTGATGAGAGTGGAAATTCATGTTCTTTTAGGTCTGATTTGATATCTCTCTGATATATTTTGATGTTATATTTGTACGAAAAGGTGATGCTCTTGTTGTTATCGATGAAAGGAGGGAGAAATCGATCAAGTGTCAGAATGGAGATGAAAAGAGGCTGAAAGGAGCCGCCCACTAGCAACCAGGTATTTAGATCACTACTAGGCGCAAAGTCGGGCGCCATCTCATTCGCCTGGCATCAAGAGTTCACCACCGAGCACCTTGCCGGGCAAGATGCCTAGTAGGCCGCAAGCACTCAACCGGGTGGAGCTGCCCATTGCAAGGCATAGCAACTGGATGCTGGAATACACCACTCTGTGCCACGCCGAGCACCCCTGCACGTCACCCGGCGCGTAACCGCATGTGATGCTCTTCTAACGAGTGGCCCATATCTATACCGTGTGACTTAAGTTTGCTCAGTCTGTGATGTATATAAGGTTAATTCTGATTCAGTAACATAAGACACGACGCCTTTCATAGATACAGAGCCCTAATTCCACCATCACTCGCCACCTTCCATCCATCACCTAGAGCGACAGTCAGAATTGAGGCTTATCACATCTTTGTGATTTATCCTCGTAAATCAATGGACTAAGTTTCTTTGTTGGTAATGTTAGGGCGTTAAAACAATTTTAACTATGTGATTTGATTGCCGAAGACTTGGATTTATTACATTACAGAATGTTTATTTCCTTATTGAAGAAGATATTTTTGAGACTTCATATTATTACGTTAAGAGTTTTGATTCCTTAAATTTTACATGACGGTATCACTTATTGATAATTTATTGGATTCTTTATTTCTGCATGACAGTTGTTGTTTCTTGTGGTAGTCTTAGGGGATTAACCTATAATTCCTAAGGTTATGTTTGGTTTGGGGCTATGTGGGGTTTGAAAACTATGAATAGTGTGTTCTATGTTTGTTTTGGGTTTTGAGTAGGGTAGATTTTAACTTTATGTCAAATCAATGTATTAATTTATTTAAAAAGTTAAATGAGAGAAGAGAGATAAAGAGAGAGGAGAGAGGATGTAGTAGGTATATATAGGGGTGATTTTTAAAATTTGGATGTGGATTTTGAAAAACCGAAACTTGGGTTTGAAAACCGTAAACGAACATTGCTAAGAGTGTTAGACAGTCAATTTGGAATATCAATTACTTGGTAAAACATCATTATTAGATAATTAGTAAGGAGACAGAAGGGGTTAATAATTTAATACCTATAAAGGGAAGTCTAGTGCTCTAGCCTTCAATGGAATTTGGCATGAAGTACATGTAGATGGAGTGAGAGTTAAATCTTTATCGATCCTAGGATTTGCAGCTCATTACAAGTGTTAGATCCTACCTGATCGAGGTAATTTAACTAGGCTTAGTGATCCTCTTTTAAACGTCTGCAGGTGATTAAAATGGGTCTAGATTAATCGGTCACATAATTAAGTTGTTCGCCTTAGCATTACCAATTCTTTATCCTTGAATTCCTAAATCGTTTTCTCTTGTGTGATTTATTTATTTGCATTAGTTTAATTATTTAATTTCACTTTTTATTAGTTAAGTAATTATCTTTAGAAAAATTCCAGAATTTATCTTACAATTAAATTGTCACACATAGAACTACTTATTAAATTTATAACTATCTCGTGGGTTCGACATTTGACTTGGTGACACGTGCTACAATCGATCCCTTACACTTGAGGGTAAAATAAATAGTGAACATTTAACAACTGCAGATTAACAAAGGAACTGGAGGGGCTACGACAACGGAGATTCCTTGTTGTCTTTCCATTATTTTGGCATAGTGATTCACCAACAAATAAGAGGGTTCACGTACATATTACACTCGAATTTAGAGAAGACATACTCAAATTATAAATACAATCATTCTGACACAATTAAATAATAACTTTGTATTTTATTTTTCAGTTTCCACATACATTAATTATATGTAGACAACATGACATGTTTTACATTGACAAATTATTCTTTGAATCTGGGTGCACCGTGCACCCACATTAAAAAAATTATATAGTAATAAATAAAAATTTATACACTTTGTTAATGAAAAACTAAATGTAAAAATTTATACAATTATTAAGAAATACATATACACTATTGAATAAAAATTAATACTATATTTGGGTTCACGCTGGCACCCTTATGGATAGGATATCAACTATTTTACATTTAAGTCTTATAGATCATCATCTGGGTATTAATTATTATGTATTAAACAATTAGTAATATTTATTGTATGACTTCAAAATATTTAAATATATTATTAATTTTTATTTTTTATTATTATTATTTTTTAACAGCAAAAAAAATTATTATTAAAATTCACATGGATATTGAAATATACTCCCAAAATATCACAACATGATGTAAAAGTGGAGAACAATATAGAGTGAAGCCACAATAAGTAAGAAAGCCACCGGATCAATAGCAACACAAGGACTAATTTATATAAAACCATGGCTTACGCTCCCTGTGTAAGAATGAATCAAAAACACCACCCATTCCTATGTTCTGCATCATTAGACTACATCCATTTCAGCCTCGTGCAAACAATATATCCTCGAAATTTTTTCTTCCTTGGTAGCCTTTCTATCAAGTTGTATATCTCATATTGATTGAAGCAACACACTTCCTTCTCCTCAACCAAATACATACCATACTCTTTATTTCACCTAGTAATTTCGACTAGTCTAGTTTCTTATCTTGAAACACCATTTTGTTTTATATTTCTAAATCAACCAGGCACACACATCCAAACCATTAATGCAATATATATGACAATATACTTTCTAAATAGATATAAGTTAACGTTTCCTGACGTAGGCATAGGAGAACTTACCCCCATCCACTTGAGACATTCACCTCAAAATTTTGAGCTCGAACTATAGTTGAAGAGCATGTGATTAGCAGTTCCTCATTGCTCTTGCATAATGAGCATGTGTCTCCGGCATTTGCTGGTAGACAATTCTTATTCCTCATATTTACCGCAATAGCAAGCGTGCCTCTTATTACTTTCCACACCATGAGTTTTGCATTGGGAATAGTCAAACTTTCCCAAATCCTTCTGTAGATGTTCTAATCCTCAATTTCCATCTGAGACTTTTTGCTTTGCAGCATATCATAAACTTCTTCCACGTTGTACTTGTCTTTATTGTTCAATTACCTTCTCTAGGTGTCTCTAACATCTTTGGATAATTTATACCATTTAAGATAAGATAATAAAGAGTTAAGATTATTAATTTCAAAACTCCTAAGCAATAATCTGCACTCCCATCCCCAAGACCAAGACTCCCTTAACCAAGATCCCATCTCACAAACCTTAGATTTTATGTTTAAAAATTAAAATAGAATAGGATATTTTGTTCTAAAAATCCCTTCCCCCATCCAATCCTCTTCCCAAAAGTTTATCTCCGAACCATCCCCCACTCTTCTCCCTATATAAACCATAGTGACTTAATAATATTCCCCCACCACCCACTACTTGAACGATATACGGACTCCACCCCTAACCCCACTAGGTTAATCATTCTTGCCACTCTCCTACTCTTCACTATCTTTAACCATAGTTTATTCTCTCTACTAATCCTCTCCATGTTCATTTCCCCATAAGAGCTCTATTGAAATTATCAAGTTTGCGAATTCCTAACCCCCTAATTTTTCGGTGAAGTGATTGTTATCCAACAGACCCACAAAAGTTTCTTCTTTTTCTCACACAACCCTCCCTCCACCCCCAAAAAAAATTCTTTAGACATATTTAATCTGTATCGACACTATTTTTGGAGCATGGCAGATTTACATCAGGTATAACAATAGCGAAGTTAGAACTGAATTAGAAAGAGTGAGTCTTCCAGCATCTGAGATCTTCAACCCTGTGCACTTTCTCACTTTATTTCTTATCTTTTCAACTGCTGCTTCCCAATCCGTTCTCCTATTATGTGTTCTACCAATGTTAACCCCAAAGTATTTAAATGGTAGTGTCCCAACTCCATACCCGATCAATTATTAATTCGCTTATCATTATTATGAGTTTTATTGACACTTTAAATTATATTTATATGTTAAAATTAATTATAATATATTCTAAAATTACAAAACTAATTTTCTTAATTTTTTTAAGTTTCCAATTTTTTTAAATACTCCCTCTGACCCACAATTATGTTCACACTTTTCATTTTCGTTCGTCCCACACTTATATTCACCACCAAAAAAAAAGAAATTTCACATTAACCAATAACTTCAAAAGTTATCTTAATTTCAAAAATACAACTCTCACCTAACACACATAACATACTTTATAATTTATTTATTACCTAAAAATACCACAATACCCCTAAAAAGTTAATAAAGTTAGTCAAAAAGCAACTTTTCTTAAACTTTGTATCTACAGTGTCGATGAACATAAGTCCGAGATGGAGGGAGTATTAATATCGATATATGAATATATCCGTAATATGAGGTATTGATATTTTCACCGATATCGATATTTTAAACCTGGTTCACATATAGGGCAACAATGATTTAAAAAATAAGGACATTAAATTAGTGATAGGAAGAGAAATTAGAGGACTAATTAGTTCTTGATGTTTCACCTATTGATGATTTCGAGTTTTATACTCCCTCTGGCTATTATTCATTTGTCGAGTTTTATATGTGGATTAAGAATTATTATTATATTATATAAAGTAGATAGTTCTATTACTGGTGAATAATGAGCCATGTATAAGACTCTTTTTCTAAGGTCATCTCCACTAGTTTGTATCATTTTATTTCAGCAAAAAAATGGTACAAGTGATGAGAGTGAAAATAAGCGTGTTTTAGTGTCCAATTTAACATTTTTTTATGAGAATTGTTGTCATATATTAGCACAAATGTCTTATATTCAATATATGTGAGAAAAAAGTGTGTTTGAGGTGTATTATTGTGTTTTAGGTTGAAAAAGGATCAAAAGTGCAAAGTTGGAGAAAAAGTGTAACTTGAGCAAGAATGCTGAAAAACACGCGTCCAATTGTGTAATTTTTATGTATTTTTTTTGAAGTTAAAATTAGGCATGTGACACAACATTGAAAAGATACGGAAGAGAAGGTCATTTTGGTTTAAAGAAAAGCTCAATCAGAGTCCAGATAAAGGAGTTATGATCAAAACAATGACGTCGCGCAAGCTGTTCCTACGCAGCATGACTCATGCCATATTTTCACGACTTGTGCCCTTCAAATGTTGGACTATTGTATAATTTATTTATACGAATAGAAATCCAAGGAAGAGAGGATCCTGTGAGCACAAGAATTGTTCAAATCGGAGTTCGAACGAAGAAGTTATGCTCAAAATTGTGAGGTCGCGCAGCTGCAGGCGAGAATTTCCGAAAATTTCCGAAAATTAGTCCATAATTCCTATTTCTTAAAGCACAATTAGTCTCCTTATCACATAATCCCCCATGATTCACCCATATCTTTTATTTCCTTATTTCATTCCCTTCTCACACCTATATATATTTTACATCATTATTCATGTGAGACGCAAGAATCATCCTGCACCCTACAAGGGGGGATCACCCCCCACATCATCATCCACATCCTTCACTTCTGCCATCCATCCATCCATCAATGTGAAGATTCGTTTGTTGAATCAAGAGGAGAACCAAGAGGAGGATTCAAGACAGAGAAGGACGTGACGACGCCCACATCTAGGATTTTTATCGTTTCCTAAATTATATTATATTTTCTGGACATATGGGTAAGATCTATCCAATCCCCATGATTTTTCTTCGTAACATCGTGAGCTAGAATAGTTTTGGTAGATCTAGGGTTTTGAAAGTTTTATGAATTAATTGAACTTTCGTGTGTATACTCCGTACAACACTACTTATACATTTATTTTATATATGACTAGGTATTTTTAATCCATATATTCAGAGTTGTTTTGTGCATCTTCAACTGTTATATAGAGTTTGAATATATATCTTGGTTGTTGATTGAGCGTGTTCACTGCTGAAAAGGATTCCATGTTATGATTCTAAGTGAGGGGACTTCGAAGATTCATTAGAACTGTCATATATTAATGTTTATTAATTGAATTGAATTGAATTCAGGTTAATAAATAGGATAAAGAGGTTAATTTTAAGTACCTATAAATGGAGATCATATCGGGTTAGAGTACCAATCCTAGGGGGAAATAATTGATACTGATAGTACCTAGAAAGTAGGGGGTGAAATTATATCTCTTGCTCCAAGGTTATTCACACGTGTTACACGCATATTTGCTTGTTCACCTTTTTGCATGTGTCCCCAAGTGTAGGGACACTATTGTAGTTCTGCGTGTGACAAAGTAAAAATATCGAACCACGGGATAATTCTAGATTAATTATTTAATCTAATTGTTACTTTTCAAATTTAAGACAAATCTGGGTATTTTAAAAGAATTAATTAATCTAAAGATCTAGAAAATAATTATTAAAAATAATAAAATAGAAAATAAAATTGATATGGAAGTGTTCAAGAGAGAAGATAGATAGATCTAGGCAATCCAGTTTAAATTGGTCAACCTAAATCACTAGACAATCAGTTAGAATTCCTGCAGATTTTATGAAAGCAACCACTTAATTATGTTAAATCTCTCTTTTAAAGTAAACTTAACACAAACATAGTTTAAACCCTCAGATGCAGAAGAATAATTCTTACTCCCTTTCTAGGTACTTCATCCAAAATTCTATTAAAGGCTAGAGCACTAGATTTCCCTTTATAGATACTTAAGAAATAAACCTCGGTTCCCACCTAACAATCTAAGAAACCAAATCCTCTAGAATGGTAATTAATAGATATATTAAGTGTCCAATATTAATTATTCTAATGAATAAAGATTATATGGTTAGATCCCCTTTACCCATAACAAATAGATAACTATAATTCCTTCTATGACACAAGCAATAATCATAAACATGCATAAGACAATGGTATCTCATGAATAAGTACAGATCATATAAGACAAAAATATAAGTCTCAAATCAAAGCATCTTTTATACACTAAACGAAGGTTTTTCATTGCTGAGTTGGCAACGCATTTGAATCTGCTGTGTCAAGCACTCAGTTTTTTCCAATATTTCTAATTTTTAAGCACTTCCTAATTCTAACTGAAATCAACTCATTAATTATTTTCTAAAGTAAAGCCCTAATCTTAATTACATTTTTCCATGACATCTTTTCATCTCAATCTCAATCTCAATGTAACAGAAATGTTTGATGGACGAAATTCCATACTATGTTTCTTCTTGATTCCAAAGAATTTCAGGAAAAACTTTCTGCTCATTTCCGACCCTGGCATCGCTCATTCCAATTCTGGGTTCGAGCCGTTAATATCTATACTAGCTACAAGGTACTAATTCTTTCTCTAACTTTTCCGAGAAGAATGATTTCGTTGTAATCTCTCTCCCCATTGTGTTCAGGTGTCTCAAGGCCTTGTGAATTTTGAGAAAGATGCGGAGAAGAGGGAGGGAATGTGGGAGAAGAAACACGAACTTGCCGCTAATAAAACATATAACAAGTGTTCTGATATCGGGGGCTTTTTTCTCAAGGTAATTCAATCTATAACTTTTTCTTTACTTTTTTTTAATATTTAAAATAATATTGGGCTTTTTTTAATATTTATTGTAATAAGAAGGAGCCCAAAAAGTAATTTTGGGATTAGAACGGTAGTGCAGTAATAATATTTTAGTGGTATATATTATTATTATTGGACTCAAGTATAAGTTTTGGGCTAAGCTTGGATACTTAAGCCCAATGGAGGCCCAACTCTAATTTCTCCTCCTGGTCCCTGCTATAGCCTATATATAAGTCATCTCAACTGTTCTAAACCTAATTCTCTACGCCTAACATACATGAGATAGAGAGTGAACAGCAGATTGAGAAGATCTCGAGGATTGTCGCCCACACAATGTCGAGATTGGACTTGGGAATACATCAGAAGACTAGAAGGTCGTTTGCTGCTGCTGTCCTCCATGTTGTACAATTTTTATAAAATCATACAGACCTTGGAATCAAACGTGTGATATACTAACGGAAAGACGATAAAGAGAGATTCGATTTTCCGTGTATATCACTCAAATCGAAGATCGGATGAGGAAGTTATGGCCATTCTCATGACGCTGCGCAGGCTGTCGACGAGAATCAACCTTCTTCAACATACCCCGGTGAAAGGTAATACGTTTCATATTTTCTTGCTTCCGCTGCATATTAAAAACGTATGGAACCCTAACGGGTCATGTTAACCAAACGATCCAAGCGCTGACAACACTCAAAATGCTCTTCGCTCTTTGCAATGAATCACTTGGTTGCTTTACATAGATGTTTTCCTCAAGACTTCCAATCACGAAAGCTGTCTTGACATTTATTTGTTATACCTCATAATTCAATATGAGCAATAACAAATAAAAGAATCTGGATCGACTTAAACTCGGCTACCAGCGAAAAAAGGTTTCCACATACTCGAACTCACCCTTCTTTCTAAGTGTATGTTTACGCAACAAGCCTTGTTTCAAAGTATCACCTTACCATCAGATCCTCTTTTATTTTGTAGAGCCACTTCCAATGGCTTTACCATCATTTCGTGGTTCTACAAACACCCAGACCTAATTTAGAATCCATAGATTCTATTTCAGAAGTAATTGCAAGTTGCTAAGATTTCGCATTTTATCTTGTAGTGTTTCGTCGTATCTGTGGGTTAATTTCATGTTTACTAGGGACCAAGTCTCACGATTTGCCAAAACATAAATCTATGCGGTTGTCGAACAACACTCCAACTATGATGAGGCATTGCAGGCAATTGTGCATCAGATGTGACACACGATGCAGTTTACTTGTGATATATCCTCTTGTACAATTGGTACTATTCTTTGTGCTTTCCCTCTCACATTCTTTAGAACAATTTATACATGTGTTTGTGATTTATTGCAGTCCTTTTTCAAAAATCTAGTGTTCGTGTTAACAATCAATTTTTGATATTTTGGACTATTAAATAAAACACCCTTCATTTTTCTATAATATCCCACAAACAGACAAACATCCTTATGACATGCTGTTTCTAGAGCATACCCATAAAATGAATTAAGTAATTCCAAATAACTCATCATCTATCTAACCATTTTCCTAATAGTCATATTCCTTCTTTTCGCCACACCTGACGATTGGGGTTTGCCCAGTGCTGACAACTTGGCATTCATTCCTAACCTCTGATAAATTGCTCCTAAACTATCCTAAGAGGTACTCATCATCATGATTAAATCGTAATGACTTGATATATTTTTGATGACCCTTCACCACATGAGCCGTGCACTTTTTGAATTAATCATAGTGCTCAGTCTTGCGGTGCATCAAATAAATATATCTGTTTCTAGAACAATCGACACGTAAGGTGATGAACCACCTCTCGCCTGGATAGTCTTAGGACTGCCTAAATCAGAATTAACCAATTCCAACATATCTTTGGCTCTTCACTCCTTTGCCTTGAAAAGCAATTAATAATGACCTAGTCTCATATACCAAAAGTATGTTTGGTTCATATCCGAAGGTTCCTTTTTCTTATTAGGATTAGAAGATGGGTTATCAATTTTAATTTGTTGCATCCGTGGGATTAAATATGATTTAAGGTGTACAGATTGTTTACCAGCATACTATAACATAATATAGCTCCATCCTTCATTATAATGACTATGTCATTTAAATGCAAGAGTATCCATCTGTTAATACATAGAAACTGAAATCAAATTCTTTCTATGAAAAGGTACGTAAAGACTATTTCTCAAAATCACACGTTTATTCATATCATAAGATAAATAAACAACTCCCACTACAATAACCACTACTCTTGTAGTATTATCCATGTCCACAATAATCTCATCATCACTTAGTTGCAGGCATTTAGTGATTCTAGTATCTACACACAACGTGTCAGTAGATGTCATCACTAATCATGCTTCAACAACTAGTGAATGAGATACTAACCTTGTTCATACCTTGATGAAAATGACTTTCCTTCGCCACATGTTTTGTAAGAAGTTTCCCACCATATACAACCTTTTGTATTTCAGGTAGAACTTGCTCAAAACATCTACCTAAACTATGGAGAATAAAGCTAACCTAGGTTTCCCCTTCAATTTCTACTCCAAGTATTTCCAATTCATTCATCAAATTTAACCATGACTTCTTGCCTTTTTACCTTACTCAAGTATCTGAAGAGTCGCATGAGATTGACCATCATATTTCTATGAACCTCTCTCTCACCTCTTCATAAGAGACTTAAACAAGCACCAGAGGGCATCCTTAGTGAGAACACACATGTATTTTCTTAAGCAGTAAGAATTAAAACAAAGATTCTTATCAATCATCTAATTTTGGACCAGTAAGTATGTTTTCTTTTAGTTAACAATAAGTAAAATAAAACCATTTGAAAATACAGAGAATCACGTAAATAAATACACGGATCAAATCTTCGAATTTTACTATTTATATTGATTTCCTCAAAACAATAAAAAATAAAATTTACCCACATCTCCAGCACTGTGAATTTGCATGCCACGATAGTGTGGACAATACAAACCTGAACATTTATAAGAGGAGGTTTTACCCATTAATTTAATTTGTCAACCTAACTTTATGACAAGATAATTAATAGTCGGTTTCTTCCATGCAAATAACAACAGTGTCTCCTATGTGGAGGGTACTTATTATTTGCACCTAAGTATTCACCATTATTTGATTCTAAGTCCATTGCGCAAGCTTATGTCCCTTCAGATGGAGAAGATCACACGCTCTCGGGTAACTTCCTACAATCATCATAAAGAAGTTTGTATCAGTGATCTGTGAATAAACTCTTTCGATATGGAGGAAGGCATTATAGCCAACACACAAGTTTATTCACATCACTTATAAACCAATAATGGAGGCCGCGTGAATTATTAACCAATCCCCTCTTCCACTTAGTTATTTAACACCGAGGGTTTTTACCAGCATATAATATGCAACAATAAAATATGCGTCTTAGCATGCTTCAATTATAGCAGTTCAAAGCAGTAAATCACATAGAAGATGCATATCATATATAACAATAATCAGATAATTAAATCAAATTATGACAATTATATATCAACAAATTCGATTGTTTGCCACCAAGCACAAATGTGGGTACTGCAGACGGTGATAGACCTCCCCAGTTAGGTTTACATGATAATCCTTATGAGCTCCTCAAGGGAACATAAACAGCCTATTTAATAGGACACGAATTCCTTCTATAATCAACATCACACCATAGAGACAGCATCATATCCCAACTCACCTAAACCTAAACCTAATTTGAAAATCAGAAGCCGGTCTTCACGAATTTTCCTCCAGATTTTTTGCTCGGCAACCTGCTCCACCACATTCCCAATGCATTGCACACCCATGCGCAACACCTTGCAGTCGTGCCTGAACCCCATGATGTCGCTGCTCGTGCAGCTCATCAGCACTGAACCCCATGTTGTCGCTGCTCGCCATAGATGCGTGCAAGCCAACTAGCCACTGTATACGCCAGCACGACTCATGCCATGAAGTTGAACGACTCGTGTCGTGTACTCTGCAGCTTCTGCATGCCTTCGATGCCCGTCTAGCCACATGCCTAGATGCCAGGCACTCTGTATGACTAGTGCGCCTTCACCCGACACCACACACGACTCGTGCTTGTCCCCTGCTCAGCACGCTCAACTTGGAACTCGACAATCTGCTTGTCGATGTGCTTATGCAGCCTGTTGCTCCCGCTGGCATGAGTCTCGCCGTCTGCCAGCACCTCTCATGCCATTCGTCCAGCGGCCAACTTTACCAGTGTCGACCATCACTTTTGATCAGCACCACAACCGATGAACCCTACTGTCGTTCGTCATGCGATTATCGATATTTCTCTCCAGTAATGAACGAGCCAAGTGCCCAGCAAACAACATGGCCTCTACGCCGCATGTCGTGCTGCCAGCATGTGCGATTAGCGCCACCAGCTGCCCTACCGTGTGCAGTCGCCGCCATCAAAGTCATTCATGTGCTGACAATCACGCCATCCAATACCGTCAGCCCAATCATGAGTTCATTCTGCGCATGTCGTGTCGCCTTTCACGACAGCCATGCCAGCGCCATTCGTCGCCATGCTGCTCACGCCGTCATCCTCCACTTGTCACCATTCGCGGCATCACCCGTCGACCAACAACCATTGTTGTCATCAAACGTTTAGGGTATCCAAGTATAATAATTAATATTCTAAACCTTAATCACATTTGGCATATAAACCCTAGCTTAACATATCACGTTAAACCACAAAATCGAAGCTCTGATACCAATTATTGGCATTCGATCGTTTGGTTAACGTGAACCATTAGGGTTTCATGCGATTCTATATCAAAATTGTATTATCTTTCACCAGGGTTATTTTATACAGTAGTTCTTCTTCAACAAACAACTACAGAAAATAACCTTTAGATCTTCTACTGTATTTCCAAGTCTAATCTTGACATCGTGTGGGCAACGATCTTCAAGATCCTCTCAATCTGCTTCCTCTCCCTCTATCTGTCGTGTATTAGGCGCATAATTAAGGTTTCTGGACAGCTAAGATGACTTATATATGGGCTACAATAGGGACCAGGAGAAGAAATTAGAGTCGGGCCTCCATTGGGCTTAAGTAATCAAGTTTAGCCCAAAACTTATACTTAAGTCCAATAATAATAATATATTACACTAAAATATTATTACTACACTGCCGCTCTAATCCCATATTACGTTATGGATCCTTTTTATTATGAGCCCGACAGTCTCCCCTTGTTTAAGATATACAATGCCCATTAATTAAATTACTCACAACTCCATTTATTAATATCTCATCCAAGAGTAGTACCATTCAACTTTGTTATCACACCAAAATAAATTCACCTGCAGGGTTTACATGATAATCCTTATGAGCTCCTCAAGGGTACATCATCAGCCTATTTAATAGGACATGGATTCCTTCTACAATTAATCAACAGCACACTATAGAGACAGCACCATATTCTAACTCACCGAGCTTGTTGATTTAATATATAAATCTCACCCATTGATGAATCACAGAATAAATAATGGCTTACGTGTCGATCATATAGTATAGGGATTAAGAGCACGAACATCCATAATAACTGAGATTAAGTTCTTTTATATAGTTAGTATAAGTCAAACGATCTCAAGCGGTCCAGCTCAATACACACAAAGTGCAATAATGTGATTTTATAATCAAGACAAACTAATACCAAATCACACTACAGCCATCCTGATAGATTGTCCCTATATATCTCGGTTGTGAGCTTCTGTTTATACTTTATAAGGAAACTGATAACGTGATCTTTTGTGCGACGATGCACACCATATTATCTACAGTATAAAGTAAGAGGAATATTGTATCCACATATAAACAAATTATAAGATGCAATCATTTGATCAATGATTCTCATTTCAAATATTGTTAAAACATTGTTCATACTAAAGCTAGACTTTTAGTATACAATACAACACTTCGGTCACCAGAGTAGGGCTGTTAGGGAAGAGGCCATGAATGCCTTGACGAATGCTAGAATGGCTGAGGGTGCTTCTATGAGGGATCATGTCCCTAGAATAATGGCCAACTCAATGAGTTGGAAATCCATGGAGTTGAAATTTATGGGGATACCCAAGTCAATTTCATCCTCCAAAGCTTGTCTAAGAGTTTTGAACAGTTCCGCTTGAACTACAACATGTACAGAAGGTTGTATTCATTAGCGGAACTTTTGACAGAACTTGTGGCGGTGGAAGGGCTCATTCTTCAGCGTCCTCAAGTGAATGTTGTTAAAAATGTTGTTCATCCTAAGCGGAAAGGCGGTAGGAAGAAGAAGTAGCAAGAAAATTTAACAGCAAATAAGGGAGGTGGAGCACAAGGAGGTGTTGTCAAGAAGCTTAAAGGCAAGTGCTTTAAATGTAAGCAGCCAGGACACTATAAGGCCGACTGCCCTCTTCTGAAAGGGAACAAGGATTGTAAGTCTCATTTACTAGTTGTTGAATTGTGTTTAGTGGTTGTACATGTTGATACATAGTGTGTAAATACGGGAGCCACTGATCATGTCTGGAATTCTTTGTAGGGGTTCAAGCCAATTTTACTGCTAAGTGATGGAGAGATTTTCATATTCATGGGTGATGCTACGAGAGTGGCAACTGTTGCAGTGTGAGATTTTTATTTATCTTTTGATAGGAATAAATTTTTGATTTTGAGAGATTGTCTTTACGTACCTTCTTTTAGAAAGAATTAATTTCAATTTCTAAGTTGTTTAAAGATGGATAATCTGTTTCTTTTAATGACAAGGTTATTATTATGAAAAATGAAATTGTTATCTATTCTTGTATGTTGATAGATAATTTGTATACTCTTAATCATGTTTCTCCCACAATGTAACAAATGGAAATTAATAATGCATCTACTAATCCTAATAAGAGAAAAGAACCTTAAAAAAATGAACCAAACATATTATGGACCGTTGGGTTCATTAGAACTTGAAAACTATCCAACTTGCGAATCATGCTTGGAAGGAAAAATGACTAAAAGGTCTTTTAAGGCAAAGGGGTATAAAGCCAAAGATATGTTGGAATTGGATCATTCTGATTTATGTGGTCCTATGACTATCCAAGTAAGAGGTGGTTATGAATCATTCATTACTTTCATTTACGATTATTCTAGATATAGATATATTCATTACTTTGATAAATTCAAAGAGTACAAGGCTGATGTGGAGAAGCGTCAAGGTAAATGTATCAAGACACTATGTTCTAATCATGGTGGCGAGTACCTCTTGGGAGAGTTTATGAACTGTTTATCAGATGCTAGGATTGAATCCCAATTGTCTGCATGGGGCATACCCTAGCAGAATGGTGTGGCGGAGAGAATGAATAAGACTCTTATGGAAGTGGTTAGATCTATGATAAGTTATTCTAAATTACCAAATTCGTTTTGGGGATATGCCTTAGAAACAGTGGCTTACATTTTGAATTTAGTACCTTCTAAATCGGTACCCTCTATGCTCCCAAAATTGTAAGCCAAGTCTTAAACACATTCGGATTCGGGGTGCTCCGGCACATGTGTTGAGGGGAGATACTGATAACCCAGAATCACGTACTAATGTTTGTTTATTTGTGGGATATCCTATTGGAACAAAAGGTGGTTTATTTTATAGTCCAAAATATTATAAAGTGAACGTTAGCACGAATGCTAGATTCTTGGAAGAGGATTATGTAATGAATCACAAACCCATACCAACTGTACATGAAGAAATTGCCTCGTCGTAGTAGGAGTGTTGTGAGACAATCGAACATATTCATGTTTTTAGGAGAGTCGTCACACTTGGTCTCTGGTGAACATGACATCGACCATGAAATTACGATGAAGCACTACAACATAAAAATGCACAATCTTGGAAAAAGGTAATGAAACCGAAAATAGAATTCATGTATTCTAATCAAGTTTGGGAGCTTGTAGAACCACCAAATGTTATAAAAGCCATTGGATGTAAGTGGGTCTACAAAAGAAAAAGAGGATCAGACGGCAAGGTGGAAACCTTTAAGGCAAGGCTTGTTGTGAAGAGGTATACTTAGAAAGAAGGGATCGATTATGAGGAAAACTTTTCGCCTATGGACATGCTTAAGTCGATTCGAATTCTTTTATCGGTTGCTGCTCATATGGATTATGAGGTATGGCAAATGTGTTGAATTGTATACTAAAAGTCTAGCTTTTGTATGAACTTTACATTAACAATTATTTGAAATGAGAATCATATGATCAAATATTTTGCACATTATAATTTATCTATATGTTATTGCAAAAGTCCACTTATTTTATACTGTAGATAATATGGTGTGCGTCGTCGCACGAAAGATCATATTGTCGGATCCTTATAAAGTATAAACAGATGCTCACAACTGAGATAGACAGAGACAATATATCGGGATGGTTGTAGTGTGATTTGGTATTAGTTTGTCTTGACTATAAAATCACATTAGTGCACTTTGTGCGTATTGAGCAGGACCACTTGAGATTGTTCGACTTATACTGACTATATAGAAGAACTTGATCTCAGTTATTATGAATGTTCATGCTCTTAATCCCAATACAATAACCTCGATACGTAAGTCATTACTTATTTTTTTGATTCATCAATGGGTGAGATTTATTCATTAAATCAATAGTCTCGGGGAGTTGGGAAATATTGATGCCTCTATAGTGTGCTGATGATTTTAGAAAGAATTCGTGTCCTATTAAATAGACTGATGATGGCCCCTTGAGGAGCTCATAAGGATTATCATGTAAACCCTACAGGCAGTGATGTCAGGACCGGACCGGATAGGCCGGTTCGATGGAACCAGAGCCGGAACCGGTTCGGAAGCCCCCATAAATCGCTTTTGTAGTCAAACCAGGAAAACTCAGTTTGAACCGGCTCAAACCGGAATAACTAGCTGGACCGGTCAAACTGGTAACTGGCGGTTTTGCTTTTTTTTTTTTAAAAATTTCAACTTTTTTTATTTCTTAAATTTTCACTTTAAAACTTGGATCGTCGACTAATTTAAGAGTCAACAATCCCATTCCCAACAAAACAAGTATGAAGAAAGGGAAGTGTTGATCTTTATATATAGAGATCCAATACCTCCTTCTCTCCAATAAGAAATCAATGTGGGATGGGAAAAAGAAGGGGAACCTTTAGTCTTTATATAGAGTTTCTATGCCCCTTCTTTCTAATAAGCAATCAATGTGGGATATTGAATAAAAGAAGGGTAAATATTTTATTAAACAAAATATTTACTACATGTAATTTAATACTAACTCATTATTTGTTTAAATTTGAAATAAATAAATTTATTTGCTTTGTATACAAAAAATAAAAATAATTTTTTTAATAAATGTTGATTAAACTTAGAATTAATTATTTTCTTTCTCCATTAAAATTAACAATTTTCTTTTCATTTTATTTCAATTTCAACATTCATAATTAATTTCTTTCGATCCATTATTTTTAATAGATGTATATTCACATGTAAATTAAATATGTTAATTAAAATTATATATAAATAATAAATTATTAAGTTATATATAAATATTAAAAAATATATAAAATAATAAAATATTAAATAATATATAAAATAGTGAAATAATATTAAAAATATGATTTTCGTTTTTTTCGATTGAACCGTCGGTCCAACCGATTTGACCGTGAACCGTTAGGTCAGCTGGTTTGGTCTCCAATTCGGTTATGAAAATATTGTCTGCATGTTAATTTATTCCGGCATGATAATAAGGTTGAGTGGTACTACTCTCAGATGAGATATTAATTAATGGAGTTGTCAGTAACTTAACTAATTAATGGGCATTGTATATCTTAAACACGAGGAGACTAACGGGCTCATAATAAGAAGGAGCCCATAACGTAATATGGGATTAGAGCAGCAGTGCAGTAATAATACTATAGTGGACTGTATTATTATTATTACTGGACTCAAGTATAAGTTTTGGGCTAAACTTTGGTTACTTAATCTCAATGGAGGCCCAACTCTAATTTCTCCTCCTGATCCCTGTTGTAGCCCATAAATAAGTCATCTCAGCTTTCTGGAACCCTAATACACATGCCTAAAAGACGTTTGCAAAAGGGAGAAAGAAGATTGAGAGGGTCTCGAAGATCGTCGCCCACACGACGTCAAGACTGGACTTGGGAATACACCAGAAGATCAAGAGGTTGCTTTGTGTAGTTGTTCTTCTTTAACATACCCTGGTGATAGGTAATGCAAACTTATATTCTTGCTTCCGCTGATATAGAATTGCATAGAATCCTAATAGTTCACGTTAACCAAACGATCAAACGCCAACAAAGATGTTGTTGGGCATAAGGGTATAGTTATCTAAGTAGTTTGAAATGAAGGACTTAGGGGAAGCCAGACACATTCTAGGGATCAAAGTAATATGAGTTCGCAAGAAAAGAATTTTGTGATTATCTCAAGCTCCATATATTGATACTATCCTTGCTCGTTTTAGCATGCAAAACTCTAAGAAAAGTTTTCTACCTTTTAGACATGGAGTACCTCTATCTAAGGAAATGTGTCCTAAGACACAAAAGGACATAGAGAAAATAAAGGCGGTTCCTTATGCTTTGGCAGTAGGAAGCCTCATGTATCCAATGCAATGTACGAGAACGGATATCTGTTTTGTCGTAGGCATGATCAGTATGTATCAAAGTAACCCAGGACAAGGGCATTGGACTACGGTAAAACATATTTTGAAGTACCTACGAAGGACTAGGAATTATATATTGGTTTACCGGGTAGATACTTTGCTACCTATGGATTACACAGATTCGGATTTCCAATCGAGTGGGGACGGCAGTAAATCCACCTAGGGTTATGTGTTTACTCTTGGAGGAGGGGCCATAATATGGAGGAGTGTTAAGCATAAATGCATTTCCGACTACACCATGGAAGCTGAATATGTAGCAGCCTCTATGGCAACTAAGGAAGCAGTATGGCTTAGAAACTTCTTAATGGTCTTGGATGTGATTCCTAGTTTGCCCAAGTCAATCACAATTTATTGTGATAACCGTTGTGCATTTGCAAACTCGAAGGAACCAAGAGCCCATAAAGTGAGTAAACACATTGAGCGCAAGTACCACCTGATACAAGATATCGTAAAAAGAGGTGAGGTTGTTGTCGCTAAGATTGCATCCGAGGATAACCTAGCTGGTCCCTTCACTAATGGCCTTCCAGCGAAAGCTTTTGATGGTCATATTGAAGGAATGAGGATTAAGTGCATGTCAGCATATATGGCAGCATAGTCTTTTAGTATAAGTGGGAGATTGTTGGATTATATTCTAAAAGTCTATTCGTTTGTATGAACAATATTTTGACAATATTTGAAATGAGAATCATATGATCAAATATTTTGCATATTATAATTTATTTATATGTTATTACAAAACTCCATTTACTTTATATTGTAGATAATATGGTGTGTGGCGTCACATCGAAGAACATATTAATGTCAGTCCCTTATAAAGCATAAACAGATGCTCACAACTGAGATAGATGGGGATAATCTATCGGGATGGTGGTAGTGTGATTTGGTATTATTTTGTCTTGACTATAAAATTATACTAGTGCACTTTGCGTGTATTGAGCAGGACTACATGAGGTTGTTCAATTTATACTGACTATATAAGAGAACTAGACCTCAGTTATTATGGATCTTAATTCTCTTAATTCCTATACAATAACCACAACACGTAATTTTGTATTTATTTCTTTGATTCATCAATGGTGAGATTTAATTGTAAATCAATATGCTCGGTGAGTTGGGATATGGTGCTGTCTCTATGGTGTGCTATTGATTGTAGAAGGAATCTGTGTCCTAATGAATTTGGTTGATGATGCCCCCTTGAGGAGCTCATAAGGATTATCATGTAAACCATGTAGGTGGATTTGATCCGACATGATAATAGTGTTGAGTGGTACTACTCTTGGAAAAGAGATTAATTAATTGAGTTATCAGTAACTCGTTTAATTAGTGGGCATTGAATATCTTAAACACGAGGAGTTAAAAGGGCTCATATTAAGAAGGTGCCCATAACGTAATTTTGGAATAGGGTGGCAGTGCAATAATAATTCTTTATTGGACTGATTTATTATTATTGGGCTCAAGTATAAGTTTTGGGCTAAACTTGGATACTTAAACCCAATGGGAGACCCAACTCTAATTTCTCCTCCTGGTCCCTATTGTAGCCTATAAATAAGCCATCTCAGCAACCCTAATAAGAGTTACACGCTAAAACCTATGAGATACTAAGAGAGGGATTGCGGATTGAGTTCATCTTGAAGATCGTTGTCCACACAACATCAAGACAAGGCATAGGAATACAACAGAAGTTCGGGAGGTTGATTATTGCTGCTGATCGATTTCTTCACATGCAATCCACGATGATTTATTCCATTCATTTCCGCTTTAATAGAATTACATGGAACCCGAACGAATATCGTAGACCATAAGATCTGATCACCATCAAAGAGGTCTTGACAGACCATCATGTAGAGAATCCAGTGGTGAGGGCGTTGGGAAAGGGTGGCAGCACTGAATTGAGAGATCAATGGGGATAAAGATGCGGGGGGAGGCAGTCTCTACGTTTGAAGGAGCGCAACCGACTACGGCGGACACCTGCCCCATTGCCTGAAAAAGGCTAAGAGAGGAAGAGGGTTTAGAGAGAATGAGGAGAGAAAAAACTTAGAGAGTGAATTTACATGGAAATATGAGACTAAATAGTTTGAAAATAGGTGATAAATTTTATAATGAAAAGTGATACCCAATTGATGAAAAAAGATAAAGGTGCCGTGAACTGTTTCATGAGCAATTTTTTTATAAAAGAAAGTAATAACATTTTAAAATAAAAGTTACAACAACTTTAATAAAAAGTGATGACTAATTACGAAAATGTATTTCACGAACAATTTGTAAAAGAGATACTCTCTTATGAGACGGAGTGTAAGACAGGTCGACTCATTGTTAAAGTATAGTTGTTTTATAGGAAAAGTATGCTTATTAATTGTTAAAGTATGATTGTAGTGAATCATACTATAACATTATAAAAATATACTTTAATTCATTATTTATCATACTTTAATTACTAATTGACACACATTATCTATATAACAAACATACTATAACAATGGGTCGACCCGTTTCACAAACCGTCTCACATAATTACTGTCTCACAAGAGACTTTGTCTTTATAGAATGGATAAAACGTATTAATATTTTTAATAAAAATTTATTCCTAGTTAAAGAAAAGTGATATCCGTCTAATTGAATTATTTCACGAACAATTAATTAAAATAATAAAAAGTGAATATATTTTTATTAAAAGTGATGCATGAAAAAGAAAAGGTAATAACTATTTAATTAAATTATTTTATAAATAATTTGTAAGATGAATAAAAAGTGATAATATTTTTAATATAAAATCCAATTAAGATAAAGTAATAACAGTAAAGTTGAACTATTTAATAAACTATTAATAGTAATAATTGATATTTTTTTATTAAAAATCATTATTCAATGATAATAAAAATCATAAATATAATATATATAATATATAAAAAGAAAAAAATAGATTTAAATTCAATTTTAATAACCGCACAATGTTCGCCGATTAACGTCTAATATACTTATTAAACAGTAGCGTCTAAAATAATGCAATCCAAACATAATCCTTCTTTCTTTTTTTTTGCATGTAATAAAAAATATATTTAATTTTGTTAATGTATAATCCGTCTCACGAATTAGGTTCCGTGAGACAGTCTCATCCAAACCTCAACTATTATAATGAATATAATTAAATGATACAACAAACTTCACAATTAATGAGAGATATTCATGGAAAGAATAACAAATCAAAAAATGTGGTCAAATAAAATCTATTTTAATAACTCCTATTAGAAACATGTGAAAACACTATAAATTCATGTTGAACACATATGATGAGGATTTAGATATTAATATTAATTTTTTTATGTTTATCAATATTTAGGATATTAGAATATTATTTAGGATATTTACTTTCTGCAAAAGTTATTTATTTTACGTATATTATTTAGGATATAGTATCTTTTATTAATAGTTATCAAGATTACGAGATTCCCTGATCTTTATGATTTCACTCTTATAAGTATGAGTTGTAAGCGTGAGAATGAATAATCAAGAAGTAAATAAAGCTAATTCTTTCGCGACATGGTTAACTCGTTCACTTGTTGACCTGGATCAGAGTGTCGGTGCTTATGGTCATAATTTGTTGGCCTGGTCCAGAGTTTCAAGATTAATCTATTAATTCCCAGGGGTAATTCTCATTATTGGTGCTTTTGTTGAGAGGTCGGATCATTGAGAGATCATTGAGAGTTTCAATATTTATCAATTAATTTCAAAGGGTGATTCTCATCATTGATACTTTCATTGCTTTTGTTGAAAGATTGTTTGAAGATCGTAGGGAATTATATATATATATATATATATATATATATATATATATATATATATATATATATATATATATATATATACATATATTATTACTGTTGTTGTTGTTATTATTATTATTATTATTATTATTATTATGGCAAGAACTCATGAAGAAATGATTCAATTATTGGAGCTAAGATTTGATCAAATGGAGGCGGATTTCACAAGTTTGGGTCCATCCGTGTAAGATGATTCATTTTGTGTGTAAGATGGAAAGTATGCTAATAAAGTTTCTTCACAAGAAGCCATTGAAGAAAAGTAGAGAAAGTAGCCATCATCGAAGAAAGACCGTAAGGAAGATGAAGTTATTTACGAAACCATACAAAGATGAAGTTATTTATGGAAGTTATGAAGGGCCACCCATCTTTTATGAGGAAAATGATGAATTATCTTACGGTGATGAGTTACCAATTTCTATGAGGAATTTACTTATAGTGATGACTCACTAAGAGTTGATGGGGAGGGTGATAAAGGTTATGATGGCCTGCCAATTTTCGATAAAGAAGACAATGTAACTGTCCGTGCTAATAGTGGCCTATCAATTGTCCACGAGGAAGGCGCATCAGATTTGTACAAGGAAGAAGCTACAATTTTCGTTTTCTCAGCAGAAGACGATGCTGATGTTGACTCTAATGGTCTACAAAAATTTTTCTTTTTCTTAGCAGAAGACGATGCTAATGTTGACTATAATGGTCTACTTATAGTGATGACTCACTGAGAGTTGATGGAGTGGATGATAAAGGTTAGATGGCCCACCAATTTTTGACGAAGAAGACAATGTAACAGCCTATGCTAATGCTGACCCATCAATTGTCTACTAGGAAGGCCCATCGGATTTCTACGAGGAAGACGCTACCGTTTTCATTTTCTTAGCGGGAACTGATGCTGATGTTGACTATAATGGTCTACAAAATTTTTACAAGTAGACAATTTATATTAGGAAGTCGGCGGGTCGACTCGTACTGAGGCGACTCATATGGGGTGAAAGACAAAAGAAGAGAAAAAACGATTTTGCCTCAACTGCGATGAAAACTTTATGCCCAGACATAGATTTAATCCAAGCAAGCATGGTTTGATGATTATGGATGATTGAAGGATTGCATCTCCAAAATTATCCTTGAGGACAAGGATCTTTCTAAAGGAGATGGAACTGATGAGGATTTAAATATTAATATTAATTTTATTATGTTGATCAATATTTATGATATTAGAATATTATTTAGGATATTTACTTTCTGCAGAAGTTATTTCTTTTACGTATTATTTAGGATTTATCTTTAATTGATAGTTATAAGATTAGGAGATTTCTTGATCAAGGTTAATGCAAACCTTGATCAATATCATAGTCTCGGTGCTTATCGTCGTAACTTGCTGGCTTAACCCAGAGTTTCAATACTTATCTATTAATTTCAAGGGATCACATCATCAACATACCAAAACACTTGTGCTAACTGTGATATTTTGAGCTCATTTATCAACAACGTATTTTACTATTCATGTGATTTATATCATATTCATAGGTACAATTGCATATTTTTAACCCATAAACAAGAACAATGTATATAAATTCAATTTCTCATTGCACATACTCCAAAGGAAGTTCAACATCCCCAGGGTCGGCGCTTACTCCAATTTCTCATCATGGGCCCCAAAATTTTAGGAGCTCCAATATTTTAATATCTCTTTATATATATATATATATATATATATATATATATATATATGTGTGTGTGTGTGTGTATTGTGTTGGATTAAATTTTAGGTTCAATAGTTACTCTTTATATATATTTATTGAGATCGATTATATTTTAGACTCAATAATTATTCTATATATATTTATTCAGTTTGATTACATTTTAAGCCCAACAATTATTAAAAGTTAGATTTCAAATTTATTTAATGTAATGCCTACCAAATTAATTTAATGTTAAAGGAATAGTCTAATAACTATTTTCTTTGATTGAACCAATAATCAATGAGTTTTTTTTATCATTTATTTATTCTTTCTAGAAAATACAACATCACTATTTGTCGTCCTTTTTATTTCTTTTTAAGAAAACCAACAATAGTTTACACATAAATTATTCAAAAAAATCTTAAAACATCATATTTACACTTCCTATTAATGCAAAATTAGTGATTTAAAATACTTTTTTTCTTGTTCTAATCCTTAATTCTCCATTTTACTAATTCATTTTATTACTATTCGTTTTATATGATCAATGTATAAAAGATATAGTGATAAATTATTTCACATTTCATAATTTTTCTTATGAAATTTTTTCCTTTTTATATTTTATAAGTTATATTTTTATTATAAAATTTATTAATATAAAAAATTGAAAAATATTTAGGAGTCTTATTTTTTAATCTTACCACAGACCCTTAAATTTTTAGAGTCGGGCCTGAACATTACATGGTTATCTTTATTCTAGATGCTAAAGTAAAATCTAAGCAGGGTAAGTTAAAACGAGAATTGACCTTTAAAATACCATTATATTGCACTAAAAGAGCACATAGATTAACAAAATTAAACGAACCACATTTCAATCCTTAAAAGACCCATTACTAACAATACATAGTACTCAACCACTGTCAACGGTCTTTTTTCAAGACGAGCATAAAAATCTTAAACATATTCTCTACTTAATTAAATTCATGACTGGCTAGTGCCCTTGAATCGCTTCTCCAGAAATTCCTCCAGCTTGTCATCAATTTCTTCTACCTGTACAAAATTATTTGCTGTAGTAATTAATACCTTCTTCATTGATCGATCATTGAATCATATATCCATGCTCCCGAACAACATATTTATGTTCAATCAGATAAATATATAAGTCAAATAAATTAATCAATTAGATTTAAACATGTCAAATAGATCTTGATATTTCGTATATTAGCATCTTTAACTTCTAGTTTATTAATCTTCATTACATCACAATTTAATTTGCTGCCCAAATTAATAATCAACTAAAATTGTTAAAAATGTATATTCACTATAAAGAAAAGATAATGCATTTTTTCGATTTATTCTACTAGTTGTATAATACTTTGATTCAAACATGTAGATTGATCGAACAATGACCAATGAACAAGTCTTTTGTGAGATCGTCTCACGTAACGTGAGACGGATAAAAAATTATAATATTATTTATAAAAATTGACAATCAATCGATGAAAATTGATAATAGTGCAGTAAACTATTTTATATATATATATATATATGTATATAATGATAACATTTTATATCGAAAATGATAATGATGTCATCACTTTAATCCGTAAAGTTACGTAAGACGGTCTCACATAAATTTTTGCCTATAACAAAAAGATAATGTATTTTTTTCATTTATTATATTAGCTATATAATGCTCCCCTCCATTTACAATTGCTTTTTTTTTCAATAATTTGAGTGGACTGTGTCACGAATTTTAATTTGTGAGACAAATTATCATGACCAATTAAATTTTCTTAAAATTTTGTTTGCTTATTATGAAATTAGAAATTTGAAAAATTAATTATGAAAAAAGAAATTAATTAGGTCATGAATATATATACTCCCTCTGTCACACCCAAAGAGCCTATTTTTTTCATTTTGGACGTCTCACCTAAAGAGTCAACTTTCATTTTTATATACATGGAACCCACACACACCTACTGATAGAATTAAAATATGGGGTCACTCCTACTAATACAACTACCCACTACACATTAAGTAATAATATTCTTTAATCCACATGCAAAAAACAAAAACTACTCTTTGGATGGGACGGAGGTATATATATTCTAAACAAAAAGTAATAACATATTAAATAAAAAGTGATAATTAATTAGGAAGTGTATGTCACGAACAGTTTATAGAATAGATGAAATGTGATAATATTATTAATAAAAAGTGATTTCTAATGATATCGGTCTAATTTAATTATTTCATACACAATTCAATGGAATAATAAAAAGTGATAACATTTTTAATTAAAAATGATACATGATAAAGAAAATGGTGATAACTGTTTCATTAAATTATTTTGAGTAAAAAGATAATATTTTTTTATATAAAGTGCTACTTGATCCAAATAGAAACACAGATCATCTCTTGTTACTGCTCTCAATTTCTCTTCAATGTAGTTACAATACCGTAGCTATAGTACTGTGGCTAAAATGAGGAGAAATAGAGTGTAGTAACTGTAGATGATCCAGATCCTCTAGATAGAATGATAATAAAATAGTTGAATTATTAAATAAACCATTAATAATAATAATAATAATAAAAATAATAAAAATAATTTATTATTGTGATACTCAAAATTAATATCTAAGAATAATATATTATAAGTATTATTATTATTATTGTATTATTATACTCTCTCAATCTCATTTCAATCTTTATATATTTTTATTTTGGGTATCTCATTTCAATCTTAATGTCTTCCTTTTTCAAATATGGGATCCACCTAAAATAATTAATATATCACTATGGAACCCACATCCAACACTAATATACCTACTAACTTTACATTAAATATTACTCACTCCCTCCCACCCAAAGAGGGTGATAAGAGTGAAAATAAGCGTGTTTCAGAGTCCAATTCAACACCTTTTTTATGGGAATTGTTGTTATATATTAGCACAAGTGTCTTGTATTCATTATATTTGAGAAAAAGTACACTTGAGGTGTTTTACTGTGTTTTAGGTGGAAAAATGATCAAAAGTGTAAAGTTGGATAAAATGTGCAACTTGTGTATGAATGCAGAAAAACGCACGTCCAACTTGTGTAATTTTTCTGTGTTCATGTGGAGCTCAAACCTGGAAGTGTAATAAATGGTTGGAAAGCCACAAAAGAGAGTGTCGTTTTGGCGTAAAGAACACCACAATTGAAGTCCAAACGAGAATGTTATGATCAATGTGGTAACGTCGCACAAGTTGTGCTGAACAGAATGGCTGTGCAACTTTGCATGACTTGTTACACATTCAAATGTTAGAGTTTCTGTAAGTTCTTTATTTTGACAGAAAGCCAAGGAAGAGAGGATAACGTGAGCGCAATAACCACTCAGATGGAGCTTGGATGAAGAAGTTATGCGTGAAATGGTGAGACTGCGCATGCTGTTTTAGGTTACAGACATGCAGTTCGACCAGAACCACTTTGGTCGAACTGGAACACAGAATTCTGATTTAGATGGGTTTTACAGCCCCAGTGCATGAATTTTCGTGTTTCCAAAAAAAAAACTCATCCAAGGTCCATAAGGAGAGCTTACCAGTATAAAAGGGGAAGTAGATCACACCAAGGAAGAACAACAACACAATCATCCTACACCCCACAAGGGGGATCATCCCCCAACCATCATCTACGTCCTTTCCTCCATTGATCCATCAGTTTGAAGATTCGTCTGTGGATTCAAAAGGAGAACCAAGAGGAGGATTCAAGACGGAGAAGGATGCGACGACTCCCACATCTAGGGTTTTATTCGTTTCCTAATTTATCTTGTATTTTCCAGACATGATTGTTCTTCGCAACATCATGGGCTAGAACCGTTTGGGTAGATCTAGGATTTTGAAGGTTTTTATAAATTAATTAAACTCTCTTATGTGTCCTCCATACAACACTACCTGTGAATTTATTTTATATATGATCGTGTGTTTTTAATCCATATTCACGGTCGTTTTGTGCATCTTCAACTGTTATATAGAGTCTGAATATATATCTTGGTTGTTGATTGTTGAGAGTGGAAATTAGCGTGTTAGAGTGTCCAATTTAACACCTTTTTATATGAATTGTTGTTATATATTAGCACAAGTGTCTTATATTCAATATATATGAGAAGAATGTGCACTTGAGGTGTTTTATTGTGTTTTAGGCAGAAAAAGGATCAAAAGTGCAAAGTTTGAGAAATGATGCAATTTGTGCAAGGATGCTAAAAAACGCACGTCTAACTTTCGTAATTTTTCTGTGTTGTTGTGGAGATCAAAACTGTTGATGTAATATATGGTTGGAAAGCCACTGAAGAGACGGTCGTTTTGGTATGAAGAACACCCCAATCGGATTCCAAACGAGAGAGTTATGATCAAAGTGGTGACGTCGCGCAGGCTGTTCCTGTTCAGAACGACTGACAACTTTGCATGACTTGTTACATATTCAAATGTTGGAGTTTCTGTTAGTTCTTTATATTCAGAGAAAGCCAAGTAACAGAGGATTGCGTGAGCGCAAGAATCGCTCAAATCAGAGATGGGCGAGGAAGTTATACTTAAAATTGTGAAGTCGCGCAGCTGCCAGCGAGAATTTCCGAAAATTTACGAAAATTACCTAATTTATCTCCTTATCACATAATCCTCCATGATTCACCCATATATATTTCTTTTCTTATTTAATTCTATTCTCACACCTACATATATTTCACATTATCATTCATAAATTGGGGGAGAATACAATAAATTAAAGGAAGAGAGGCCACAACCATACTACACCCCACAAGGGGGGATCACCCCCCAACCATCATCCACTTCTTTTCCTCCATCAATCTATCACTTTGAAGATTCGTATGTGGAATCAAGAGGAGAACCAAGAGGAGGATTCAAGACGGAGAAGGACGCGACGACGCCTACATCTAGGGTTTTATTCGTTTTCTAATTTATCTTGTATTTTTCGGACATCTGGGTAAAATCTATCCAACACCCATGATTGTTCTTCGTAACATCATGGGCTAGAGCCTTTTTGGTAGAACTAGGGTTGTGAAGGTTTTTACCAATTAATTAATCTTTCGTGTAAACTCCGTACAACACTACTTGTGGATTTATTTTATATATGAGTGTGCCTTTTTAATTCATACTTACGGTCGTTTTGTGCATCATTAACTGTTATGTAGAGTCTAAATGCATATCTTGGTTATTGATTGAGTGCGTTCACTGCTGAGCAGGATTTCATGTTATGATTCTAAGTGAAGGGACTACGAAGCTTTATTAGAACTATCATATATGAATACTTATTAATTGAATTAAATTCGGGTTATTAAGTAAGATAACGAGGATAATTTTATAGTACCTATAAAGGTAGATCATATCGGGTTAGAGTACCAATTGGCCAGGGAAATAATTGATACTAATAGTACCTAGAAAGGGGGGTGAAATTATATCCCTTGCTCCGAGGTTATTCACACGTGTTAAACACATGTTTACTTGTGTCTATAGAGTAGATATGCATAGTTTAGTGATGCGTCCATATTCCACAAGGCAGAGTCGGACATCAACACACGGAAGGAAAATTAATGAGTGAAACTGGATTACCCTAGAGCTACCTATTCTCTCTCTTGGTCCACTTTCGTATTCTTCGAGTGATATTTTTTTTATTTGTTATTTAATTTCCAGCATATTAGTTGTTAGATAATAATCATTCAAACATAATTGCCTTGTCTTAATTAATTTAGATAATAATTAAATTGATAATACGTCGTCCCTTGGGTTCGATATTCACTTGGTCACCTTTCGAAACTACAATTGATATCTTTCATACTTGGGGATTAATTGAGTGTTGAGAAAACGCGCATCATTGATTGAGCGTGTTCACTGCTGAACAGGGTTTCATGTTATGATTATAAGTGAGGGGACTCTGAAGCTTCATTAGAATTTTCATATATGAAGGTTTATTAATTAAATTGAATTCGAGTTAGAAAGCAGGATAAACAGGGTAATTTTATAGTGCCTATAAAGGGAGATCATATCGGCTTAGATTTCAGACTAGGGAAATAATTGATGATGATAGTACCTAGAAAATGGGTGAAATTATATCTCTTGCTCCATGGTTATTCACACGTGTTACACGCATATTTACTTGTGTCTATAGAGTTGATTTGCATGGTTTTGTGATACGTCCATAATCCACAAGGCAGAGTCGGCCTGCACTTGAGAGGGAAGTTAAGTAGTAAAACTAGATTACCTTAGAGCTACCTATTCTCCATTCTTGAGCCATTTTCGTATTCTTCTAGTGTTATTTATTTTATTTGTTATTTTAAATTAATTGTTATTAGTTAATAATTCAATTCTCAAATGCTATTGCTTTTAATCTTAATTAATTTAGTATATAATTAAATTGATAATATGTCGTCCTTTGGGTTCGATATTTAACTTGATCACTTGCTTAAGCTGCAACTGATATAAATAATACTTGGTGATTAATTTGGCGTGCAAAAAAAACGCTCATCAAGTTTTTGGTGCCGTTGCAGGGGATCGGCTATTATTATTGATTTTATTATTTCTAGTTGATTAAGATTTTTATTTGTAATTATTTATATCTAACCTTAAATTTTTTTGAGGTACTTGTGCACTAGGAAAATGATAGGAAGGAAAAAGAAGGAATAACACATTGAGCTAGATATGGCCGAAGCAAGACAGTATCCGTATAATGTTGCAATCCGTGAAATTTTGACGAACTATGAGATTGGCAACATGGGTTAAATAAGAGCAAGGGGAACATGATTTTGAGATACATCCCGCTCTTATCAACATGGTGGAAAAGAATCCATTTTCTGGAGGTTCCTTTGAAGATTCATATCAGTATCTCAAAAGATTCCTTGGATATGGAAACACTCAGAAAGATTCTGGAGCTAATGATCATGTTAGACGGATCGCCCTATTCAAGTTCACTTTAATTGATAGAGCAGAATATTGGTATGAGACTCTTGATGCCACAGACTGCACTACATGGGACCAACTACAGCAGAAGTTCTTAGAGAGATGCATGCCACCCTCAAAGGTTTTCAGAATAAGGTAAGATATCACCCAATTTGTTATGAATCAGGGTGAGAAATTTCATGAGGCGTGAGATAGGTTTAAAGACATGCTCAGGTGGTGCCCCCAACATTGGATGACTAAGGCTCAATATATAAGCATCTTCTACTATGGATTGAATTGTGATTCGCGAATTCTTATTGATGCATCATCATGTGGAGCGCTGTTATCTAAGACAACACTTGAAGTAGAAAAGTTGTTTGAAGACATCTCTATGAATTCACGTGACTACCTTATTAATAAGATTAATGGATCTTATGTACTAGGTAAGGTAGTGCAGGTTGAACATCTAGCGGTGAAGCCGAATAGGGATGATGAGATCATTTCTAATCTAGCTAATATCAACAAGTTATTAGAATCCCAGCAGAAGCAGATTACAGAGTCGACACAAAAGGGGCCTAGTATGAAGCAACACGAAGTGAAGAGTGTTGAAGATACCTTCAATTGATACATGGCAAGGAATGATGCAAGGGTTGACCGCATCGAAGCGAGTATGAATGTTAATCGTGCAGATTTATCTAAGAAGTTGAATCTAAGAAGTTGAAGGACCTGACTTTGATTATGGGGCAGATGGAGGGGAACGTAATTCAATTGACACAAACGTTGGAGAATAATGCCATCACATTGAGGTCCCGGACACAGTACGAAGGTCTGTTGAAGCATGTGGACAAAAAAGAGGGAGCAGGGCTCCAGTTCGACCAGACCTGTGTGGTTCGACAAGACCTGATGGTCGAACCATGGTCGAACGACTTTCGAAAAAATAGAGAAACGATACTCTATTTTCTTGCTCACCGTTCGACCAAGGCACTCCCGTTCGACCAAACCTCTCTGGTCGAACTATGGTCGGACCAGTACCTGTTGAGAAGAAAGATCGAGTTCAGTTTACAGAGCCTCCATTCGACCAGACTCATCCCTTTCAACCAGACCTCTCTGGTCGAACCAGAATCGGACAGACTGAACCCGTTTTCAGGCGCCCAGTTCGACCAAGCTCATTTCGTTCGACCAGGTCATTCTGGTCGAACTATGGTCAAACTGTGGCAGTTGATCCCCGTTTCTGTACTGAATGCTACACCTGCTATTAAGAACACTAATGTACCATCACAAGAGCAGAATACTGAACTTATAGTTGAAAAGAAGTGGGAAAGAGCAAAGAAGTTGAGAGCCGAGAAGCTTAGACTGCAGATGGATAATGAAGATTTGGTTTTCTCTCTGGATCAAGCCATGAAGATGCCCATGGAGACTCAATCATGCAAGAGCATAGATGTAATTTCTAACTTGTTTAATCTTTATTTTAATAGGACAGATGATTCTGAATTTGAGTGGAAGATTGACAAGGAAGAGTCTAGATAGCCATATGAGGAACGTAATTCCAAGGATCATATACTTATGACCAAGAAAGGTGAGGTGTTGAGTGTAAACAAGAAGAGGGAAAGAAAGTACTTGAAGGTTAGGATGCGAGAAGACCGCCATCTGATCATGTAGACTAAAAGGTTACATCCGTCGTGACTCTCCGATGTTAAACTTGAGCGCCTGTTGGGAGCTTGTCCCTTCCGTTAATTTCTTTTGTGTGAGTGAGGAGTTATTATATTTGAAATGCTCACATTTCGGAAATTACATCTCTTTTCAAACTTAGTTTCAACTTAAGTTTTTACTAAGTTTGGGGGGTGCGATGTACTTACCTAATCTTATGAGCACCAAGGGTATAATTTTTCCTTTCGTTGGTTGTTTGTTTGTTAGGGTGTTGATTTTTTGCGGCATATTAATATTTTAACCGGTATTGATATGTCGATTTTTTGTAACTTACCTAATGTTTAGTGTGTGGAGTTGATTAGATAGTCAATTGAGTCTTTCTTATAGTTTTCCTATTTTATTATTGTTGAATCATGTGATGATGAGGTATGTTGAGCTTTGATGATAGAAACAGGTAAACTGAGGCTTTGACCTGATCGAGTTGAACAACTCGAAGAGCTCATGCATACGTTGAAGAAAAATCAGGTGCCCTCATTTTCTTTTTCTAATTTTTACGTGTGCTTTAAATTCATGGAGTGGAAGGATTGAGTTTATATTTTTGGTGATCCATGTTAGCTTATATTGTTTAAATTGTGCCTGAAATTCATATGTTTTTGAAATCGATGAAGGAAGTGTACTTGAGTTATATTGTGGTGTGAAGTTCTATGTGTACTTGTAGAATATTACTTACCATGAAAAGTGCTCTGTTACTTGTTAAAAAACCATGTGAGATTTTGAGTTTCGTTGATCATGTACATAATCACATGATATTTCTTTCTGGTGAGTATCATTCTTGTGTGTGTATTCTAAAACTTGTCTCTTGTCTTACTTGAAACTACATGTGTGTTAGATGATGGGAGATGATTTTAGGTCATCTTCGAATTTATAAGTCACTTAGCCAAATAATTCCCTACCAAATTATGTTTATTCGTAGTTAGCCCCATTGAGCCTAAAAACCTCATTCTTTGGCAGCCTACGAGAAATAACCACTTTGACCATCTGAATTTTTTTTTGCCATGATTGCCCTTTATTTAGTGGAGAATTAATGTCTTTTCAAAAGGTGTTGATGGAGTTTGATAATAGCTTGGGAAGGAATTAATTTGGTGTTGATACAGTGATAGAGCTTGAAAATGTATCTAAGAAAAAGTAAGGAATAGTGCTTAAATCTAATACTCCATGGAATAAAACACCCTAGAGTAATGCTTATTTCTAGTATCCTATGGAGGATGCGCAAGGTAGTGCCTGAAATTGGTACCTCGAAAGAAAAAATGAGAGAAAAAAAGGAGAGAAGAAAAAAAAAAGGGAAAAATGTTGCGCTAGAAAGAAAGAGAAAAGGACAAAGGAGTTGAGAAGGATGTATGCTTACTTGAAGTGGTGAAGAAGAATGAAAGATCATAATGGAGTGTACACTTGATTGATCCAATTTTTAAGTCACTTTTCCATATATTTCCTACATTAACCAAAGAGCCAACATTACATCCAAAAGAAAAGTTTTTTTTTATCTCATTGTCGAATCATACTTTTATAGGTGGAGAGTTTGAGACATTTGTCAAGCTTATGGTTACGCATGCACTTGAATTGAATCTGAGCGTAAACACCTTATCACATAAGTGTACATCTTTTACACTTGAGTGCGAGTGATATATACTTCCCGAGAGAACATGTCAATAGTGCATTTGAATTGGTGGTGATTGTCTCAACTTGTATGCTATGAATTGATTATTACATGTAATGAGAGTTGCATGACCTAAGTTGAGGACAATTTTATTGTGAATGTGAATTTGTCAGTCCTTTGTTTCCCCACTAATTTTCTTACTCTCTTTCTCTTTATTTTTATTTTGTTTCCTCGGGACGAGCAACGGGCAAGTTTAGGGGATTGATGAGAGTGAAAATAAGCGTGTTTTAGTGTTCAATTTAACACTTTTTTATGAAAATTGTTGTTATATATTAGCACAAGTGACTTGTATTCATTATATTTGAGAAAAAGGTGCAATTGAGGTGCATTATTGTGTTTAGGTGAAATATGATCAAAAGTGTAAAGTTTGAGAAAAGGTGCAACTTGTGTATGAATGCTAAAAACCGCAACTTGTGTATGAATGCTAAAAAACGCATGTCCAACTTGTGTAATTTTTCTATGTTCATATGAAGCTCAAACCTGGAAGTTTGATATATGGTTGGAAAGTCACAGAAGAGAGGGTCGTTTTGGCGCTAAGAACACCCCAATCGAAGTCCAAACGAGAAAGTTATGATCAAAGTGGTAACATTGCACAAGCTGTACCAAACAGAATGACTGTCATTTTGCATGACTTGTTACACCCACAATTGTTCTAGTTTCTATAAGTTCTTTATATGGATAGAAAGTCAAGGAATAAATGATCGCGTGAGTGCAAAAATCACTCAAATCGGAGCTTGAATGTGGAAGTTATGCGTGAAACGGTGAGACTGCGCATGCAGTTTCAGCTTACAGACATGCAATTCGACTAGTAGTTCACTAGGCCATCCAGTTCGACCAGAACCACTTTGGTCGAATTGGGACACGGAATTATGATTTCGACGAGTTTTACACCGCAGTGCATGTATTTACATATTTTCCAAGAAAAAGCCCATTTAAGGTCCATAAGGAGGGCTTACAAGTATAAAAGGGGATGTAGATCACACCAAGGAAGAACAACAACACAATTATCCTACACCCCACAAGGGGGGATCACCCCCCAACCATCATCCACATTATTTCCTCCATCCATCTATCACTTTGAAAATTCATTTGTGGAATCAAGAGGAGAACTAAGAGAAGGATTAGAGATGGAGAAGGACGCGAAGACTCCTGCACCTAGGGTTTTATTCATTTCCTAATTTATCTTGTATTTTTCAGACATATGAGTAAGATCTATCCAACCCCATGATTGTTATTCGCAACAACATAGGCAAAAATCGTTTGGTAGATCTAGGGTTTTGAAGGTTTTTATGAATTAATTAAATTCTCTTGTGTGTCCTCCGTACAACACTACTTGCGGATATATTTTAAATATGATTGTGCGTTTTTAATCCATATTCACGGTCGTTTTGAGCATCTTCAACTGTTATATAGAGTCAGAATATATATTTTGGTTGTTGATTGAGCGCGTTCACTGCTGAACAGGGTTTTATGTTATGATTCTAAGTGAGGGGACTCCGAAACTTTATTAGAACTGTCATATATGAAGGTTCGTTAATTGAATTGAATTCGGGTTAGTAAGCAGCATAAAGATGGTAATTTTATAGTACCTATAAAGGGAGATCATATCGGCTTAGATTTCAGACGTGAGAAATAATTGATGCTGTAGTACCTAGAAAGGGAGGTGAAATTATATCTCTTGCTCCAAGGTTATTCACACGTGTTACACGCATATTTACTTGTGTCTATATAGTAGATTTGCATGGTTTAGTAATGCGTCCATAGTCCACAAGATAAAGTCAGTCTGCACTTGAGAAGGAAGTTAAGTAGTAAAACTAGATTACCTTAGAGCTACCTATTCTCCATTCTTGAGCCACTTTCGTATTCTTCCAGTGTTATTTATTTTATTTGTTATTTTAAATTAATTGTTTATTAGTTAATAATTCAATCCTCAAATGTTATTACTTTTCGTCTTAATTAATTTAGTAAATAATTAAATTGATAATACGCCGCCCTTTGGGTTCGATATTTAACTTGGTCGCTTGCTTAAGCTGCAACTGATATCCTTAATACTAGAGAATAAAACTTGAGTGCAAAGAAAATGCAAATCAGAGGGCCTTTTGCTTTTTTTGCACGTAGATTAAGGATTATTATTATTTTATGTATAGTGAGCAGTTGTATTAGTGGAAGTGTGGACATCATATTTTAATTGTATTAAAGGGTGTATGGGTTCCAAGTGTGTAAAAAAGGAAAGTGAATCATTTGGGTGGGTCGCCCAAAATGGAAAAAATACCCTTCTTGAATGGGACGGATGGAGTATATCTTTTCACTCACTATCTATTAAAATATTATACTTCTTAATCAACTTGCAAAAAATAAACGTAAATATTGAAACTGAACAGAAAGACTATATTAATAGTAATAAGTTATCATCATAGGATAATACGAGTAATTAAACTATTCATAAGTTTTATATTTATATAATTATGAGTAATCAGGCATGACTAATTATTTTCTAATTCTTTTTAATTTAAAGTAAAATATATTCTCTTTATTCCACCCAAAGAGGCCACTTTTTTTCATTTTGGACGTTCCACCCAAAGAGTTCATTTTCTTTATTTATATATATGAGACCTACACACACGCACTAATACAATTAAAATATGGGGACCACGCTCCTACTAATATAACTACCCACGGATACATTAAATAATAATATTCCTTAATTCACGTGCAAAAAGCAAAACTACTTTTGAGTGGGACGGAAGGAATACTTAATTAGATCATGAATAATTCGTCTCACGAAATGAGATTTGTGAGATGGTCTCATTCAAAACCCTCCCTTTAAAATTTATATGAACGTATTGAAAACCAAAACATGATTTTTAAAAATAAAACAATTACAGCCTTATTAATTGTGTTTTTTTTTCTTCTAATAAATCAATTAATCAAGTAGATCTAATAATAAAATTATATATTTACAATTGTGTGAGACTGTCACATAGATGGAGTTTTGTAATAAAAAAACTAATTAATAAAAAGTCATAACCGTTAAATAAATAATTTTATCAACAATTTTTAGTATACAATAAAAGGTAATAACAATGGTGGATCTAGTGGGTACAAGGGGTACCCCAAAACCCCCCAACCCCCTCTACCCTCAATTTTTTTTTAAAAAAAATTATACTCCCTCCTTCCAAGAGGATCGTTCACTCTTTCATCATTTGATCGTCCCACATAATGGTTCACCTCTCAAAAAAGAAAATATCCTTCTAATCTAATACCTCAAAAGTACACATTAATTTCAAAAATGTCATCTCTTCTTTCTACAAATAACATACTTTACAATTTATATATTACGTAAAAATACCACATTACCACTAAAAATCAATAAAATTAATTAAAATTTAATTTTTTCTTAATATCCGTAATACGATAAAGGTGAAACATCCTCTGGGACAGAGCGAGTATATATTTATATGTATAAATATTTATAAATTAATTAATTTGTACCCCCAAATTATTAAATTAACATAAATTTATATACAATTCATTATTATTTTTATAATTTACACTATAAATTCATGATAATAATGTCTTAAATTATTTTTTACAAAAATAAAATTGACGGCATCAACAGTAATCATAATTTTAGAGTGCTTATTTATTTATGGGTCAAAAACTACTAGATACAAAATTACCTTCATATTTACTACGTAGTGCATTGACTTTTCAGAATTACTCACAGATACAAACCTTAATTCCGTATTTCTCATATTGCTCATACTTAATACTAGTGTTAATAACAATCAGTTTAAAAGGAATGTTTAATATATCTTTATATCTTTCCAGAAATTTTGCAACTAGATTTCTCATTTATTCCTTTCTGAATGCACGACAATCCCTCAAATAGGTATACACCAAAGTTAAATTCTATTGACTACACTATTTGTTGGATCAAGGTGGGGAACGATCGACTGCCATTTTCGTCATTACTGGCTGTGGGGGATAAATATGAGAATTGAAACCCTGAGATTGTTTGAGCAATCATTTCTCTTCTCCTTCATTCGAAATTAGGGATTCAATTAGGGTTCTTAACGATTGTGCATGTGTTGTGAAACATCAAAATTGAGGGGTGAACGATTTTATAAGTTGATTATTTGATAATCGAATAGTGTACAGTAGTGTACATTAAGTCAAAGTGTAAACAATCGAACAATTTTTTATTTGAAATGAATTGGGTTTTAATTTTTTGTTAAATCTAATGTTTCGGGTGTTACATTTAAAGAATTGCAGTCTTGGTGGAGAAGTTTTGATTACATTTGTTCTTGAACATCAGTGTACAATTATAGTGTTAATTATTAAGCAAGTCGTGTAATCTTTCATTGCGTGCAAGTAACCATAGCAGTGTATTAAATGGTTCTTGGGGTTTAATGTTTGGTTAAAGCGAAGGAATGGGTATTTCTGTTAATGATTTTGAGTGTTGATGTATAAGTATATCGTTAACATTGATTTAATTTCAACAGTAGTGTTCATTGGTGTATTATGTACATTAGTGTATATTAATTCGTGTTGGTGTATTGTGCATCCGTGTATTTGACATGCTTCTTTGGCATCTATTCTATGGAAATTGATCAAACAATGGCGTAATACCCAATTACACATCGGTGTACTGTGAGTTGAATTTGGAAACATTGGTGTAGACATGCACCAAAAAACCAAAAACAGTGGTTCGAACTGGGGAATCATCGGTTTTAACCGGAATAGAAACTGCTGATTCTGGAAACGCCAAAAAAAGAACCGGAATCGGTATGGGAAGGTTCAGTTCCGGTTCCTCATATTTGGGAAAAAAATCAGCTGTTCCGGTTTGAACCGCCAGTTTTTCAATTTTTTTTTACTTTTTATGTTTAAAACCAAAAAAAATTTAAAACTGGAACCGGCGGTTCCGAACCGAAACCGGAATCATCGATTTCGGAACCAAAACCTTCGTACCTCGATTCGATTTTGATTCTCCCTATCTTGGAAACGGAACCGGCGGTTCCGAACCGTAACCGACGGTTTCGAACCGGAGTGCATGTCTACATTGGTGTTACGTGAAATTGCTCGAACAATACCTAGTTGATATTTGTGAACATTGGAAGCTAATACAGTCCTTCAAGAATATGAATTTCCTACAGAGGTTCTGTTATCCTTATCATAATTGAGAATTTTACGTATTTTATGGAAAGTCAACGATTAATTAAACATGGAAACTACTAAGGGTAAACTTGAAAAATTAAAATATCAGAATATATCTGTTAGTACAGAAATTTGATTTTGTATCTCCTAATAATAGGCTATGAAAACTCGTACCTATTAGTAATAAACCCTTTATTTATTTATTCTACGATTTTGAATATCAAATACTCCCTCCGTCCCTCTAATTATTTAACATTGTTTTTTATTCTCTCAATATTTATGTACGTTTTTAAAAATGATAGAAATGCACCTTAATAATATTCATTTTTTACACACATGTAAACAACTTTATATATATTTTTCTTTAAATTATCTAAAATAATTACTTTTTACTCACATCACAGCAACTTTACACGTGTTTAGAGTTCATATCATGTGTATTGGTTCACGTGTATTCATACTTGTATTAATTTTTACTCATTCCATCCCATGAATACATTAGCGTATTCTTTGACACGGAATTTAAGAAAAATAACTTTTTGGTAGTGTGATGTAAGAAAGAGAATGGGTATTTTGAGTAATTGAGTAAAATAAAGTATATGATATAGTTGACTTTGACTAGATTGTGTGTATAAAGAAGGTGACATTTTTGTAATATTGTAGTATTGTAAGGTTATTGATATTGTGTCTTGTTTTTATTTTTAGGGAGTGAAAGTATTCTTGGGACGGACCAAAATAGAAAGTGAATGTATTATTGATATGGAGGGAGTATTTATTACTATTTTTTTAATAAATGTATAATTTTTTTATATTCATTTTTTCATTAAAACTAAAAGAAAATTCGTCAGAAATTCACTAACGAAGTGTACAAATTCTTATTCATTAGTGTATACTCCCACCGTCCCGAGTTAATATTTATGTTTATTTTTTACACGTAAATTAAAAATATAATATTTTAATATGTAGTGAGGTAAGAGAAATACTCCGTCTGTCCCATCGAAAGGTCCTCATTTTAATATATTAGGCGTCCTATTCAAAGATCTTCATTTTCCTCTTTTAGTAAAAGGGCCCCACATATGACCCACCACGCATTACTAATACAACTACCCACTACACATAAAATAATAATATTATTTAATCTACACGCAAAAATAAATAAAAACCTTTGCCCGGGACCGAGGGAGTAATATTTAATGTGAAGTGGATAGTTGTATTAGTATTGTGTGTGTAAGGAATAATTAATTATTTTGTGTGGACCCAACTTGACAAAAAGTGAAATATAAATCTTAATTTAAAACATATCAAAATGAAAAACGTAAACTTAATGCGGAAAGGAGGGTTATGTTTTAATTCATTAGTGCTCTATCTGTCATGTTACAAAAGTTATATTTACTATTTGCACGGAGATTAAGAAATTCAGTATTTTGCGTAGTGGGTTGATAAATATAATATTTTTATGTTGAGTGAATTGTTATATTAATATTGTATGTGGGTACCATAAAAATATATTAATTGTTTTGTATGAATTTCACCTATCAAAAAAGAAAATGTAATCTTTTATGGTGGAATACCTAATATAAGTAAAATATAACTTTAGTTGGGGGAATATTTAAGTTTGAAATATGGGTTTAAATTCATACACCCAGGGTGCACATGAGAATTTTTTATTCTTTTTAAACTTAATTATTTTGGTTTCAAATTATATCATTAAATTCTAATATATCATAATTAAAAATTTAATATAAAAATAAAATAAAATATAAGAAATATTAAAATTTTAAAATTCAGAGATTAAAAAATATTTACGGTTCTTATATTATTTGCAAATATGAAACAAAAATCTAGTATATTTAAGGGCTAAAACTTGCATATCCTATGGAATACTGTGCTCTCAAATCACCAATTTTTTGAAAGGTATACCCTTTAGTATTAAATTATATACATTTTTATAGTATAAGAACATTTACCCTTTATTTTCAAAAAAAAAAATTAATCAAACATTTATACCATTCATATTTAAGTCGATATTTTCAATGAAAAAGTATACCCTTATTTATTATTGTGTATACTCTTTAAAACAAAATATTATACCCTTACACACATTGTGCACCCAGGGACACAAGAGACCAACTCATATTTAAAAGGAAAACAGTACTATCGTACGATCATTTCACGAAATAAGTCTTAAGAGAAGGATAAGAGTTGAAACATTTAAATAAAACATTATGTATATTTAATGAAAGGTGATATCTATTTTATGAATTATTTCATGAACAATCTATATTATAAATGAAAAATGATGAAATAGGGATAAAGAGTAATATCTTGATTGAAAAGTTTTGACAAATTAAGAAAAATAAATATTGTTTACAAACATCTCACATAAGTATTGGTCTATTTAAAAACAAAAATATAAAATAATGTTTCAACTTGAATGCTCGAGTCTATTCTCTAAAGATTCTTAAAAAAAATTATATTTCTCTTGGAAAATAAAAAATTCAACCTCATATTTCTTTTTAAAAATCGAATATAATTAATTTTATATCGACTTAAATTGTGTTAAATACTTTAGAATAAACGATTAAACGTATATTTGAAATATTTTAAAATGAAAATTGGAAGAGTTGTATTTGAAAAATGAAAAACGGGAGGGTATCGGTTTAGAAAGTTTAACAACCAATTGCAACCTATTTAAGGTCACTAAACCTAATTGGTTTTAGTGGCACAATACGTATTATCCCCCTTTAATAATTTTATCTTTACATTTATTTGTTACAATAGATATAACAAAAGTTACTCTCTTTGTACCATTTTTATCCTCACATTGCATAAGAAAATTAAGTAAAATTATGTATATGCAAATTAAGAAAAAAAAAACTTTTTTTAGCATAATATGAAGATTTTAGGTAATAAGTATTTAAATTGTAAAGTATATTACGAGTAAAAAGAATGGGTAATAATTTTGAAATTAAATAATTATGAGGATAATAATTGTCATTTTTTTAAATAAAAGTACGAAGTTGAAATTGAGAGGTATTAAAATAAAAAGTATGAAGACCCTGCGTATGACCCACAATATTTTAGTAATATAATTATCTACTGCAAATAAAAATAAGAATATTCTTTAATTTATTTATTTACTAAAAAATGATATATTGATGGTGTAAGTAGGTTTTACCGTAATTTCATAAAATAAATAAATATAAAGTGAATTATGTATTAAGATAAAGATAATAATTTCGAAATTAAAATTTGTTAGGGGAAGAGTGACATCTTCTTTAATAGAGATATATAAACTTTCAATTTGTAACGGTAAAATTAAGTTGTGGGGGAATAAAAAATTCAACTTATTTATTCGGCCAAATTATTATGGCCTCACGTGCCTATCACTCACCAACTGCAATAAGTTTAGTCTAGTATTAAATAATAATGTCGTTACCCCACCCATGTTTGAAGATAATAAATGATTGAAAGCGTTACAGTCTCATTTTATCATTTTAGTTGTACCACCCAAAAAATTTTATTTTTTTTGGACACATGGGATTCATCCACACCTACTAATACAATTACAATATGAGGTTCACACACCCACTAATACAATTACTCAATACCAATTAAATAATAATACTCTTTAATCCACGTGCCCAAAAGTAAATGAGATTCTTACCAAGGAATATAATATTACTCTCTTTCCAAAAGTACTTCATACTTTTTCAATTTATTTGTTCTACAAATATTTCTTTTTTTTAATTAAAAGTGGTAGAAGTATATATTTCTATGCCAAAGGAGGAAATAAATAATAATAATAATAATAATAATATATTTTTATTAAATTAATTAAAATATTTTTTTTTTCTATTTTAAATTACATAAAAAAATTCTTAAATACCGTGCATAATAAAATAAAATACGTTAAATATATCATGAATTAATATCAATGCTCCCAATGCACCTAACTATGTTGACATAATTATTTAACCCTTTCCTTGTATAAAATCATTCACTCTTTTTTCTCATTTTGTTGCTTTATAAAATACTTTCCTCCTCTTAAAAAAAATTCCCGTCTTTCTCCACTTTTAAAAAGTTTAATTTAATTGAAAATTTGTAATCCATTATTCCATTATATATACTTTTATACTTGTATTAAAAGTTTATTTTTTTCGTTTTTTGTTAAAGTATGCACACAAGAGATACTATGAGTGATTTAATGAAAGATGTGATTAATTAAAAATAAGTACCTTGTCCATCAAATCCTCAATCTTTTGAGCATCCTTAATAGTTTCTTCAGCCAATTCATCCACCATCATCGCCACTTTCTTAAGGCCACCTTCCGGCAGCTTCTCCGCCATATCCTCCGCAGCTTTCTCCACCTCCTCCGCCACTTTTCCCACCGTGTCAGCTATCTTCTCCACCGTCTGCGCCGCCATATCGATCTCCTCTGCACAAAACAATTAAGTCACGATCACACATATATAATTCTTCTATATCCACCTCTTACATCAATTGAAAACCAAATACTTTGATCTAATTACATACATAGCTCGATAAGGCCTTACTTGTAAATGACATCAGCCTTTGGACCATTAGAGGTAGTGCCACTAGCAAAGCAGCAGCCCCAGCAAACCTGACATTGATCATTAAAATCCATATATAATTTAGATTAAGAAACACAAATTGTTTGTAAATGATAGATACCAAGGATTATCTCCGGGTAGGGGCAAACCCGGAATGGTGGGGATGGAAGAGAGAAGATCTCCGGCTGTTTCCGGTGTAGCTGTCACCACCAAGTCCCTGCAAACTCCATAAAAATACTACATATAATATTTTCTCTCTCACACACACATACACACTGACACATATACACACACATGATTACATATTTTTTGGTGGTGGTGGTGTTGTAGAAGTTCCACGGAAATGAGTCCGGCGAAGGAAGGAACATTGGGCATCTCCGGGTAGAGTTTTGAGATGGTAGGAAGTGTTATTGTTTTGGGGGAGAAGGGCGCTGATGGTAGTAGAAGAAGAGGTGGCCATTGATTTTTCTCTATTAAACTATCCAACCTATACTATTGAATATTGATCGATCAGATACTGATTTGTGCTTCCAATGGGCGAAGAAAGTAGATAGATCTGGGAAGTGAGAATGAGAGAGAGCGTTGACTGGTAGATCATTAATACAATTACAATTATTTAAACTATTACTTTCACATGCAATTTTTAATTGTTTTATTGAAATTGAAATTGAAATTGCGTGGAAGATCATAATAATTGCAACATGTTTAACGTGCCAATATATCAATATCATGTCATAAAAAATACTCACTCCCACGTTCTGTTAGTATGGGTACGAAAATTAAAAAATATTTTTTTAATATATAATATAACAGAAAATAAAAATAAATCGATAATTTTGAGAGATAAAATAAATAAAATTGTTAGGAATAATAAATAAATTATAAAAAAATAAAGTTGTTAATATTAATGAATAAAGTGTACAAAGCAGGTAAGATATATGGTGTATTTTTACAATATATGGAATTGACAAAAATATCTGGGACACCTCAACATGATAAGTGGGTGAAAATACGTTGGACGGATGAAGTATAAATTGTAAAAATAATAACTATTTATTAATAATAATAATAATATTCTTTAATGTACGTGTAAAAAAGCAAAAGCTCCTTTTACGCCGGAACGTAGGGAGTATATAAGACTAGCGCATAACACGCATGCAAATAGGGAATATTTATTTTTTTTATAAATAATTGCAGTTATTAATTTTACTAGATTTTACCCATTCGTGCGTTGCACGAAAAGAACTATATTATAAGTATATTTATTTTTTATATTTTAATTATTATTTTTATGTTTGTCATATTATATTGAGTTAATTGCGTAAAAAGTCTCCACCTTTACTTTAATTGCAAATTAGTCTAAACCTTTGTAATTTGGCAAATAAGAACATTTGCAAGGGATTGCAAATCAAGCCATGGGTCAGATTTTGACCAAATTTGACTGCTCAATTCCAATGTGGAAAATAAAATTTTTTAAAAAAATTCCTAGAAACCCTTTCCTCTATAAATTTCCTGTCTCAATTTTTCATCCTCTTAAATTTCTATTTATTGCTCGCTCAGCCTCCAATCGGAAAAGACTCTCCTCCTGAAGCCTCGACAACACTCCGCCTAACGAAGATCGAATCCACCCATCTCCGTCGCGGGCTGGTGCAGTGTTCCACTATGTTCTCTATTGTAAGTGTTGATGAATTAGATCAGTGTAGAAATTTTAAAGAAAGTGTCGATGAATATTATAAGTGAAATTATCAGTGGAGTGAGAACAAATCATACACGCGACCCTCCTTCTTCATAGTTGTGTTTGTCAGAAGGGAAATCTGGAGAGATAGGTTGCAGGAAAAAGATTTTTTTTTAATTTTTATTTTCCACGTTGGATTTGGGCAGTCAAAATCTGATTGGTGGCTTAATTTGCAATCCCTTGCAAAAGTGATATACTTATTTGCCAAATTTCAAAGGTTTAGACTAATTTTGTCACGCCCCGACCCCAGACAGAACGCGACAACCGCCACGTTAACCATAAATTTTCGCAGAATGGGTGCACTCCACTCCACAAAGCTTATAGAAAACGTAAGGCTTGCTATCAAGTACCTGTAGAGCTGAACAACTGATAACAACGGGTACAACCCGAGGACATCATCTCAAAAAGTATCAACAAGGATTTACAAAGGTACAAAATACAACGGTGTAACTTAGTTTAAAGAAAATATACATGAACGATATAACATCGCGAAGGTACAAAAAGAACATCAAGGGGGTCACCAAATATAAACTATACAATCTCGCCAATGAATCCGTCAATTTACATAAAAGAGAAAGTACCCAAAACACGGATTGGATGACGAGCAAACGATAGGAAAACCTCCAACCAAAACGATATCAACAGCCTGAAAAGGAAAGAATGATGGGGGTGAGCAAAACCACTAGCTCAGTGAGGTGATAAGCCGGTCACCCCGATCCTTATACGAAGCATGTATTCCACTCGCGGTTCATAACATAAAATCGCACATTTCGTCCCACAATAACTATTTCTCACTCAGTATACATATTAATGAAAATAAAAACCTTAGTGCACATTTACGAATAACACAATTAGTTCAAACAACATGTTATCACATAAAAGACGCGTGGGTAGTCAATATTCTCCTCGAACTGAGCTCTCCGTCGAGAGACAGTCCAAGCCCGTCACCGTTACTCTAGATAAAATGCACATTAATATTCTTTCTCAATACGCCAAGTGCTAAAGTTCACAATTCAATATCGACGTGATACTTGAAATGATCAAACATATAAACATATATGACATGCATGTCCCACACCGGTGACGTTGACTGAGCCTATAATAGACTGATCCATCTAACGATCACCCTCCAGAGTATCAGTATTTGGCAAATGGACAGGTGCCCCGTTAGATCTAACTCACCCAGGTTTGCCAATCACGGGCAACTTGGTTGTCACTCTAACTCACCCGAACCGCGACAATTCGGGCTACTTAATCAATGTCGCTCCAACTCACCCGAACCGTGACCAATTCGGGCTACTTAACCTTGGTACCAGGCATACATATGCATGTGCATCATAAGATGAATAACGACTCAAGTTAGAGTCTTAATTGGCACACAAGAATAACCAGAAATCAATAATACTCATAAAATGGCTAACATGACTCTAACCAGAGCAATCGAGCCAATCAGGCTCTTTACCACATAACATAATACCAAATAATTTTCTTATAAATTAACTAAAACTAAAATAAATGCACATTTATCGAGGGTCCACACATCCCACAAGAGAAGGCGTTCCCGAATTATCAACTCACAAGGAAGTGATTAACTCTCTCCGGAATCTGAAGTCGGTCTCTTGCCCTTCGTCGATGGTTCTTTACCTAGAAAGGAGATGAGCAATTAAAGACAAATTAAATATAACTAACTATTAGCGTTAACATCCCTTTCATTGCTAAAAACAAATCCTAATCGAGTTCGAACGAGTCGATATTAAATAAAAATGGCATGTAACTCCTTAACATCAGTTCCCAAACCCATATAACCGTTTCAATACATTAACTAAACGAAACGATAAAAAAAATAAGTTTGAATTCGACATAAAAATTCTGAAATTTTCCAGCTAGCGGCAGTTTACGAGAAAAATCATAACTAATTGTAGAATAATCGGATTGAGGCGTTTCAAGTGGCTACGGAAAGCTAACGAGTTCAGCTACGTACAGAAATTAAGTTTGCAAACTTTCAAGGGTAATAGCTATGTCAAAATCAGTTCGAACAGTCTGCAAATTACCCACATACCAAAAAGAAAAACCCCACAAAATTACAAAATCATGGAAGAAGGAAGCTTAATTCACACACCACTTACCTCAAAACAACTTAGAAACCACCTAGGATGAGGGTTGTAAGGGAGAATTTGATCAACAAGGGTTTCTCCTCTTCACTCTTTTCTTTCCCCTCTTTTGCTTTTCTTCTCCCGTTCTTCTCTCTTTTTTTTTTTTTTAACTTTAGCTTTACTAATTATATATCAGGCCATTTAAGTGGGCTGAAACTTTGGGCCACAAAATAAATAAATAAATAAGTTTGGGCTTTCTAAAAAAATTCTAGTTGGGCTAAGATAGGGATGGCCTTTTGGGCCATAAAATAAATAAATAGGTTTTGGGCTTTCTAAAATAAATCTAGTTGGGCTAAGTTAGGGCTGGCCTTTTGGGCCATATAAATAAATAAATAGGTTTTGGGCTTTCTAAAAAAAAATCTAGTTGAACTAAGATATTATAAAGTATCCCCTCCTCCAAAAAGTTTCGTCCTCGAAACATAAACGTACCTAGAGATGAAAAGAGATTTGGATGGTGTTGACGCATGACTGACTCTGGTTCCCATGTTTCTTCTTCAATTTGATCACTTCTCCATAGAATTCTCACCATAGGAATGGATTTGTTACGAAGCATTTTCTCTCGGCGATCTACAATTTGAACAGGTTGTACTTCGTACGATAGATTTTCCTTTAATACAACTGGGGGATCTTTGAGCACGTGCGAAGGATCTGGTTCATATTTTCTAAGCATAGAGACATGGAAGACATCGTGAATCTTCGACAATTCCGATGGTAGCTCAAGTCGATACGCGACACGACCAATCCTTTGCACGATCGTAAACGGGCCAATATACCTTGGACTCAACTTTCCTCGACGGCGGAATCGCAACATGTCCTTCCATGGAGAAACTTTCAGAAAAACTTTGTCTCCTTCATTAAACTTCAAATCGCGCCTCCTATTATCTGCGTAGCTTTTCTGTCGATCTTGCGCTGCCTTAAGTCTGTCTCGAATAAGTTGTATTTTTGCCTTCGCATCTTCGATAAGCTCTACTTGTTCAATTTGTCTCTCGCCAACCTCATCCCAAATGAGTGGTGTTCGACACTTTCGGCCATACAGAGCTTCGTACGGGGCATTCCAATGCTTGAATGATAACTGTTGTTATAAGCGAACTCCACCAAAGTCACGTACTTATCCCAGCTACCTCCCAAATTCAACACCACTGCACGTAGCATGTCTTCTAGTGTCTGTATAGTTCTCTCTGACTGTCCATCAGTCTGTGGATGAAACGAGGTACTGAATAGTAATTTTGTACCTAGCGCTTTCTGCAGACTAGGCCAAAAACGGGAAGTGAATCTTGGATCACGGTCAGATATGATTGACACTGGTACTCCGTGCAATCTAACGATCTCATCGACATATAACTTGGCAAGTTTCTCTAAAGATTCGTTGGTATGCACTGGAAGGAAATGTGCCGATTTCGTCAGACGATCGACATTGACCCAAATTGAGTCATGACCCTTTTGGGTTCGAGGTAAACCAGAAACAAAATCCATTGTGACGTTTTCCCATTTTCACTCAGGAATAGGTAGTGGTTGAAGCATGCCGGCTGGTTTTTGGTGTTCCGCTTTAATCTGTTGGCAAGATAAGCACTTTGATACAAATTCAGCAATGTCCCGTTTCATACCTGGCCACCAATAATGCTCCCGAAGTGTTCTGTACATTTTGGTACTACCAGGATGCATAGCATAGGCTGAAGAATGGGCTTCCTCAAGAATAGCTCTACGAACATCAAGTTCTGATGGAAGACAAACACGATTTTTAAAAGTAAGAAGTCTATCATCCCGAATTTGAAATTCTGTTTCTTTTCCTTGATTTAGCTTCGCCATCTTCTGTTGTAAATGAACATCGTGTGATTGTCTTTCTCGAATTTGCTCAAACAAGGTAGGTCTAACCTCGAATTTGGCGATTAAGGCAGAATCATTAGACTTTTTACTATCGAGCAAAATGTGTAAAGATTTAAATTGCTCCAACATAGGAAGATAAAAAGATTGAATCGAAGCAAGTGAGGTAGAAGACTTTCTACTCAGAGCATCTGCAACAACGTTCGCCTTGCCAGGATGATAATCGATGACTAAGTCATAGTCACTAATCAACTCCATCCATCGCCTTTGCCTGAGGTTGAGCTCCTTTTGCGTGGTGATATACTTTAAGCTCTTGTGATCAGTGAAAACCCGACAAGTTGCACCATACAGATAGTGCCTCCATATCTTCAATGCAAAGACGATTGCAGCCAACTCTAAATCATGTGTAGGATAATTTTCTTCGTTCTTCTTCAATTGCCTTGAAGCATAGGCAATAACCTTTCCTTCTTGTATGAGAACACATCCTAATCCTTGTCTTGAGGCGTCACTATAAATGGTAAACTCTCCAATCGCTGAGTCTGGCAAAGCAAGAATAGGAGCTGAAACGAGTCGTCTTTTCAATTCTTGAAATGCTTCCTCGCATTCTTCACTCCATTCAAATTTTACCCCTTTTCGAGTTAATTTAGTCAAAGATGAAGCCAATAACGAAAAGTCTTTGACAAACCGTCGATAATATCCAGCTAATCCCAGAAAACTACGAATCTCTGTCACGTTCTTTGGACGCTCCCAATCTAGTATAGCTTGAATCTTCACTGGATCGACGTAGATTCCTTCTTTAGAAATGTGATGACCCAAAGCGAAGCCAAAATTCACACTTCGAGAATTTAGCATAAAGCTGATTTTCTCTGAGAATGTTCAGAGCAATTCTTAGATGATGAGAATGCTCGTCGTCCGATTTAGAATAAATAAGAATGTCATCAATGAAGATGATGACAAATTTATCTAAGTACGGCCGAAAGACCCGATTCATAAGATCCATAAAAGCTGCAGGAGCATTTGTGAGTCCAAAAGGCATAACACAGAATTCAAAATGACCGTATCTGGTTCGAAAAGCAGACTTAGGGATATCAGATTCCCTAATCTTGAGTTGGTGATAACCGGATCGCAAATTAATTTTTGAGAACACAGTTGCTCCTTGCAATTGATCAAACAGATCATCGATTCTTGGAAGAGGATATTTGTTCTTGATTGTCACCTTGTTCAATTGACGGTAGTCGACACATAGGCGAAGTGATCAATCTTTCTTCTTGACAAAAAGAACTGGAGCACCCCACGGAGATATGCTAGGTCGTATGAACCCCTTCTCCAATAATTCCCCAAGTTGTGTCTGGAGTTCCTTGAGCTCAGCAGGCGACATTCGATATGAAGTAATCGATATAGGTGTGATTCCAAGAAGTACGTCAATGGAAAAATCAATCTCTCGATTCGGAGGTTGTCCTGGTAAGTCTTCGGGAAAGACATCAGGAAATTCATTCACGATTGGGATGTCATCTAGTTTAGTTTCAGAAAGAGAAGTATCGATGACAAATGCCAAGAATGCCTCACAACCCTTACGCATTAATTTATGCGCAGTCAACATTGAAATAAAAGAGAGGGATCTCGTTTGAAGTTTACCTTCAAAAACAAGTTCTGAGAATCCTGGTCTACGAAAAATAACATGCTTCTCGTGGCAATCGAGAATTGCATGATGAGAAGAAAGCCAATCCATGCCAAGAATAACATCAAGATCAATCAAAGGCAATGGTATCAATTCAGCCTCTAAAATGACATCTTTGATCTTCAATGGACAACCAAGGAATACCGAATCACGAATTAGACGCTCTCCAAGAGGGGTATGAACGATGATTCCAGGTGACAAATGAGAGATAGGATAATCTAAGATCGCAGTAAGATCATCCCGGATATAAGACCTATCAGAACCTGGGTCAAATAAAGCGTAGACCTGATGGTCTCCCACAAACACATGGCCTTCTTACGAATGTTTTATTCGTAATCAAGTGGCATAACAAGGCGGGGTTAGATCTAGCATGTGAAAATACTCAGATTATAAATTACCTGTCACAACCTTCGGATCTGAGCGAGCCTCTTCCTGGAAATATGAAATACTTTAGTTTGCTTCCTTCCTTGCATATGTGATTGAGTACTAGGGCCGCTTGAGGCATCGGGCACTCTGGTAGCTGCAGATCGAGTATCTCTGGGTGTAGAATATGTTAGTCTACCACGAAGCTGACCAGAACCCTGACTGCTCGCTCCCATAAGCTGAGGACAAGAACTTCGCATATGCCCCGGCTGTCGACACTGAAAACATACTTGAGGAGCCTTACAGGGGCCATCGTGATATTTTAAGCAATTCTGGCACTTGCGATTTTCACCAATCGATCCCGAGACATTGCTCCCGCCTCTACTAAACTGCTCCCGAGGTTGAGGAAAACTAATAGATACCGAACTTGGTGTGCCACGTGAAGATCCCACACCCCTATATACCTTCGATGCATTTTCTGGAAATGCGCTCCTTTGCCTTTTCTTTTGAGATCGTTCTGCAAGCTTATGTCTCGCCTGAACTAAACCTTCTACCCTCAGGGCTTCTTCTACGAGATCGTCAAGACTCTCGTACTTGTCTCCGGACTTGATGCGATCTCGAATATTTAAGTTAAGACCATCTTCAAATCTCTTGCATAAGTCTCTCGTCGTATATGACTCAGGAGCGAATTCTCGCAATTCCAGAAATTTGCTTTCGTACTCAACGACCGACATAATGCCTTGAAAGAGGTTGAAGAACTCCTTTCTCTTCTGATCCTTGATGTACTGAGAGAAGTATCGATCTTTGAATCGTTCCACAAAGATAGCCCAAGTAATAGTAACCGAAGATGTCTCTTTTAGATTCTGCCACCATCGTCGTGCATCTGGGCCTAACAGCTTGGTGGCAATGACCACACGATAACATTCTTCAATCATCAAGGTGTCAAAGGTCTCTGTAATCTCCTTTAACCATGCCCCCGCTTTAGAAGCATCTCTTGCACCATCAAATTTCGAAGTCCCCATGTTTTCAACTGCTTTCACCAAATCAGGTATAAAAAGTGCACTTCGAGAAGTAGAACCTCCTAAAGCCATTTCTGGAGTAAAAACTGGTACATTAGTTGTAGGTCGAATCGATTCATTAGCACGAAGAACCTCTTCAGTGACAGTCGTAGTTGTATGAGCCGTTGTAGGTGGTGGAACACCATGTATTCGAATGTGATCATAATACAATTGGTACTGCTCGGGTGTCATCATGTGCTCAACCCGCAACTGGGCTCGTGGTTGCTCTACCTGGAAAACCGGCACCCTATGATCAGAATTGATAGGGTCCGTAGCCGTCGGAGGAACGGCATGATCAGAAGAAACATGTTCTCGAGGTCCACGAGGAACAGAAGAAAGTAGAGGACTCGGAGGATCACGAGGAGCGTGTCCTCGACCTCGACCTCGACCTCGACGACGAATTGGAGGTGCCATAATGACTGAAAGGAAGAAAGGAAAGAAAATGCAAGGTCAACATCAAGGAAATACGATACCTTAGGATGACATAGAAACAAAGTTGGACTCATTGGCTTGACACAAAAAGAATGAGAATAAAAAAACCAGGCTCTGATACCAAGAAAGTTGTCACGCCCCGATCCCAGACAAAACGCGACAACCGCCACGTAAACTATAAATTTCGGAGAATGGGTGCACTCCACTCCACAAAGCTTATAGAAAACGTAAGGCTTGCTATCAAGTACCTGTAGAGCTGAACAACTGATAACAACGGGTACAACCCGAGGTCATCATCTCAAAAAGTATCAACAAGGATTTACAAAGGTACAAAATACAACGGTGTAACTTAGTTTAAAGAAAATATACATGAACGATATAACATCGCGAAGGTACAAAAAGAACATCAAGGGGGTCACCAAATATAAACTATACAATCTCGCCAATGAATCCGTCAATTTACATAAAAGAGAAAGTACCCAAAACACGGATTGGATGACGAGCAAACGATAGGAAAACCTCCAACCAAAACGATATCAACAGCCTGAAAAGGAAAGAATGATGGGGGTGAGCAAAACCACTAGCTCAGTGAGGTGATAAGCCGGTCACCCCGATCCTTATACAAAGCATGTATTCCACTCGCGGTTCATAACATAAAATCCCACATTTCGTCCCACAATAACTATTTCTCACTCAGTATACATATTAATGAAAATAAAAACCTTAGTGCACATTTACGAATAACACAATTAGTTCAAACAACATGTTATCACATAAAAGACGCGTGGGTAGTCAATATTCTCCTCGAACTGAGCTCTCCGTCAAGAGACAGTCCAAGCCCGTCACCGTTACTCTAGATAAAATGCACATTAATATTCTTTCTCAATACGCCAAGTGCTAAAGTTCACAATTCAATATCGACGTGAATACTTGAAATGATCAAACATATAAACATATATGACATGCATGTCCCACACCGGTGACGTTGACTGAGCCTATAATAGACTGATCCATCTAACGATCACCCTCCAGAGTATCAGTATTGGCAAATGGACAGGTGCCCCGTTAGATCTAACTCACCCAGGTTTGCCAATCACGGGCAACTTGGTTGTCACTCTAACTCACCCGAACCGCGACAATTCGGGCTACTTAATCAATGTCGCTCCAACTCACCCGAACTGTGACCAATTCGGGCTACTTAACCTTGGTACCAGGCATACATATGCATGTGCATCATAAGATGAATAACGACTCAAGTTAGAGTCTTAATTGGCACACAAGAATAACCAGAAATCAATAATACTCATAAAATGGCTAACATGACTCTAACCAGAGCAATCGAGCCAATCAGACTCTTTACTACATAACATAATATCAAATAATTTTCTTATCAATTAACTAAAACTAAAATAAATGCACATTTATCGAGGGTCCACACTTCCCACAAGAGAAGGCGTTCCCGAATTATCAACTCACAAGGAAGTGATTAACTCTCTCCAGAATCTGAAGTCGGTCCCTTGCCCTTCGTCGATGGTTCTTTACCTAGAAAGGAGATGAGCAATTAAAGACAAATTAAATATAACTAACTATTAGCGTTAACATCCCTTTCATTGCTAAAAACAAATCCTAATCGAGTTCGAACGAGTCGATATTAAATAAAAATGGCATGTAACTCCTTAACATCAGTTCCCAAACCCATATAACCGTTTCAATACATTAACTAAACGAAACGATAAAAAAAATAAGTTTGAATTCGACATAAAAATTCTGAAATTTTCCAGCTAGCGGCAGTTTACGAGAAAAATCATAACTAATTGTAAAATAATCGGATTGAGGCGTTTCAAGTGGCTACGGAAAGCTAACGAGTTCAGCTACGTACAGAAATTAAGTTTGCAAACTTTCAAGGGTAATAGCTATGTCAAAATCAGTTCGAACAGTCTGCAAATTACCCACATACCAAAAAGAAAAACCCCACAAAATTACAAAATCATGGAAGAAGGAAGCTTAATTTACACACCACTTACCTCAAAACAACTTAGAAACCACCTAGGATGAGGGTTGTAAGGGAGAATTTGATCAACAAGGGTTTCTCCTCTTCACTCTTTTCTTTCCCCTCTTTTGCTTTTCTTCTCCCGTTCTTCTCTCTCTTTTTTTTTTTTTTTTAACTTTAGCTTTACTAATTATATATCAGGCCATTTAAGTGGGCTGAAACTTTGGGCCACAAAATAAATAAATAAATAAGTTTGGGCTTTCTAAAAAAAATTCTAGTTGGGCTAAGATAGGGATGGCCTTTTGGGCCATAAAATAAATAAATAGGTTTTGGGCTTTCTAAAATAAATCTAGTTGGGCTAAGTTAGGGCTGGCCTTTTGGGCCATATAAATAAATAAATAGGTTTTGGGCTTTCTAAAAAAAAAATCTAGTTGAACTAAGATATTATAAATTTGCAAATCAAAGGTGGAGATTTTTTACGCAATTAACCCTATTATATTTAGTTATTTGAATTTATGTACTTTCCACGTCTCATTCTAATGTTTTTATTTGGCATCTCATCCTAATGGTAACATTTTTCTTTTTGTTATATGTGACTCACACAAAACAATTAAAATATCTCTATGAATCCCCATATAACAACTAATACAGCTGCACACGATACATTAAAATATTATATTTCACATCAATATATGTTAAAATGCTATATTCTTTAATCCTAATGCAAAAAGCAGACGTAACTATTAGGATGAGATGGATGGAGCATTTTATAAATAAAATGCTAATTATGTGAAGTATATACTAATTATAATATATAATCATAATTTTTTTTAAAATAATTATTAAAAAATATTATTAATTTAAATTTATGAATATTAATCAATTGTATAAAATATTTCATAATATATAAATTTTATAATATATATATATACATTTTTTGCATTATTTATATATAAATAGATACACGCGGTTATTGATGCGCGTTTTCTTTGCACGCAAAAATAAATCACCAAGTATTAAACATATCAGTTGCAGCTTAAGCAAGCGACCATGTTAGAGCCCAAAGGACGGCGTATTATCAATTTAATTATTAACTAAATTAATTAAGACGAAAGGCAATAAAAGTTGGGATTTAATTATTAACTACTAAATAATTAATTAAAATAGCAAATAAAATAAATTGAGAACTAGGAAAATACGAAAGTGAATCAAGTAAGAGAATAGGTAGCTTTAGGATAATATAGTTTCACTCATTAATTTCTCTTTCGTGTATCAATGTCCGACTTTGCCTTGTGGAATATGGACGCATCACTAAGTCATGCAAATCTACTCTATAGACACAAGTAAACATGCGTATAACACGTGTGAATAACCTTGGAATAAGAGATATAACTCCACCCCACTTTCTAGGTACTATCAGTATCATTTATTTCCCTGACCAAACCCGATATGATCTCCCTTTATAGGTATTATAAAGCTAACCTCTTTATCCTACTTATTAACTCGAATTCAATTCAATTAATAAGTATTAATACATGATAGTTCTAATGAAGCTTCAGAGTCCTCTCACTTAGAATCATAACATGAAATTCTGTACAGCAGTGAACGCGTTCAATCGACAACCAAGATATGTATTCAGATTCTATATAACAGTTGAAGATGTACAAAACGACTCTGAATATGGATTAAAAATGCATAATCATATATAAAATAATTCCACAAGTAGTTTTGTACGGAGTATACACACGAAAGTATAATTAATTCATAAAAACCTTCAAAATCCTAAATCTACCAAAACGGTTCTAGCCAATGATGTTGCGAAAAATAATTATGGGTATTGGATAAATCTTACCCATATGTCTGAAAAATACAAGATAAATTAGGAAATGATAAAAATCCTAGATGTGGACGTCGTCGCGTCCTTCTCCATTTTGAATCCACCTCTTGTTTCTCCTCTTGATTCAGTAGACGAATCTTCACAGTGATGGATGGATGGAGGAAATGATGTGGATTATGATTGGGGGGTTGATCCCCCTTGAGGGGTGTAGGATGATTGTGTTTTCTTGCCTCACATGAATAATGATGTGATCTGCATCCCCTTTTATACTTGTAAGCTCTCCTTATGGAATTTGGATGAGCTTTTTCTTGAAAATACGCAAAAACACGCACTGGGGGTGTAAAACCCGTCGAAATCAGAATTTTGTGTCCCAGTACAACCAAAGTGGTTCTGGTCGAACTGGAAGACCTTGGTCGAATGGGATGTATGTAAGCTAAAATTTCCAGTTAGACTTGACTTCTGTAGTTCGACCAAAATGGTTCTGGTCGAACTACTGGTCAAGCTGCATGTGCAGTCTCACCGTTTCGTGCATAACTTCTACATCCGACCTTCGATTGTATGATTCTTATGCTCACGTGATCCTCTCGTCCTTGGCTTTCTATCCATATAAAGAACTCTAAAAAACTCCAGTATTTGAAGGTGTAACAAGCCATGGAAAGTGGCACAACCGTTCTGTTCGGCACAGCTTGCGCGATGTCACTATCTTGATCATAACCTTCTAGTTTGGACTTCGATCGAAGTGTTTCTTACGCCAAAATGATCCTCTCTTCTGTGGCTTTCCAGCCATGTATCACACTTCCATTTCAGAGCTCCACACAAACAAAGAAAAAATACACAAATTGGACGTGCGTTTTTCAGTATTCCTACACAAGTTGCACACTTTCTCTAACTTTGCACTTTTGATCCTTTTTCTACCTAAAACATAATAAAACACCACAAATACACTTTTGAAGAAAGCGTAACTCTCTCTTTCTCTCATTCAGCCGTAGATCTATATTGAAGGACGATGTGGATGGGATTAAGTGGTGGACAACGAACGAGGACAGATGTTAACATGAGTATATGGTAAGAAATGTCTACATAAAAATCCATTTGTATTTCCTGCTTTCCCTTTAAATTTTTTTTTTTAATTTTTAGCTTCAGTTATATAATTTTGTGGTTTAGGGCTTTGGTAGAGAGGTGGGGTGAGTTGTTCTTGAACATGATAGTGACTCCAAAGAGGAAAGGAAACAGTTTTGCTTTCACTTTGCAAATGTTGGTGGGATTGCTATAAAGATGGAGAATTGTGATAAGGATCATAGATTGATCTAGAGGTAAATACTCTCCTCTAATCATTGTTGAAATATTCCTTCTCCTTCTTCCTCCTATGGTCAATTAATTTATTTTTTAATTTTGTTAGTTTATTCCCTTCAAGGAATCCACTAATTAAAAATCTTAAATCATTATAATTAGCTTTTGTAAATTGAAAATGAGTTTTTTTTTGTGGGTGGATGTCAAAATTTATTTCTTTTTTATAATTAATTATGTTCTTCTGATTACTGAAGATTAATTGTGTTGTTCTTTACAGAAGTGTGAAAGAGAGAGACTGGATGCACGAGAACAATTTTTTTTTCTTTCTAGCATATTGCAATATATTGAATAATGTAAATATTGTTTTATAAAATATTTCTTAATTATTTCATGAAATATATTTTTTATCTTTCTAGCATATTTAATATTCTAATATATAGAATAATGTAAATATTGTATCTGTTATGATATTTTTTACATTAAAATAAATTATCAATTTTCCCTATTTCCTTAATACATTATATCAATTACAATCCTTATAAATACATTATGAGATTATTTATATCAATTGTGCTCAATTATATCAATACATTATGCTCAAATTTAATTATATCAATTACATTCCTTATAAATAGCTATATAATCAAATTTAATTTCAGAATTAATTAAGCTCAATTCTAGAACTCTTATCAATTACCTTCCACATAAAATTATGTAATCAAATTTAATTTAAAAAATAGTACTCTTAATTCCTTCCTATAAAGAGCTATATAATAAAATTCTATTTTAGAAATAGTTAACTCTCATTCCTTTAACTTCTATCAATTACTTTCCAGGACTATATAATCAAAATTAATTCTAAATAGAATTAGTCTTAATTTCATTATAACTAAAAATAAAACGTTAAAACATTAAAATTTTTAAATTAAAATTATAACGTTTCTTGATTTCATTGATCTCATTCTATTAATGGTTACCTACCATATAAAATATTGCTTAATTTCTTTTTATTAATGATTACCTACCATATAAAATATTTAGATATGGATGAGTTTATGATTGATGTTGTATTACACATTAATTAATTATAATTTATCCAATATTTTTTTTAATTTTAATTAATGGACTACATTAAATTTTGATTGTCTATATTCACATTATTAATATTAATTCTACCAATCTCGCATTTAAAAAAATAAATCAACTATCACACACATTAATCAAGCATAAAGCATTTAATTATTATTGTAGAAAATGTGGGTGTTACACATACTACAACATAAGTGTTAAGTGATTTATTGAGATGTAATTGTTTTATTTTGTTTTGTTTTTTCTAATTTCAAATTGGATTAATATATATATATATATATAAATAATGAGATAAACTATGTAAAATCATATCCAATGAATAATTTAAATAAATTATTTATTAAATTTTCTAATCATATTCAATTTATAATTGATACAAATTTTAATTAATAAATTAAAATTTTGCTAATTTAAAGGATTAATTGGAATTTAAATTAAAGTTTTTTTATTATAATTTAACAGTATTTTTTTATACATATTGAAATCAAATATGAGTTAGATTGCACTTTTGCGTTTCTTTTCTCATCCTCCTCTCTCTATACATTACCATTGCATTTTATTTTTATTTTTTAAGCATTTATTTAGTGATATAATTTTATTATATGTTTTTTTTAAGAATTATTTTTATATGTTTCATCTATTAATCATCTTCACATTTTTTATGGTTAATTTAATTAGTAAATTATATGTTGCTACTATATGGGATTATTATTCTATAGAAATAAAAGTTGAGTAAACAAGAACGAGACAAAGAAGAAAGAACAAACATACCTACATAAGGAAAAGTTAAAGTTAAAGTCAAAAACAAAATATTAGTCTTCAACTCAATTAATTGGTTTTGAAGTTTTTTTTTTTTAATTTTATCATAATTGTGTAAAATTTATATTTTCTGTTAACAGTGATACATATACTTTTTATTTTTAATATTTTTTATTCTCATATTATTATTTAATATATTTTTCTATGTATATATATAATGATTCATCCTTTAATGTTCAATATATAAATTTTTATTTATGAATAATCATTTATTATAGTTGAATTTTAATGCGTGATGATTTGAATTCTTTTAACTTTAGATTTTTTGTATCTTATTAAAATATGTTCTTATGAATTTATGATTTTTAATAATTGCTTGTTCACCTTTTTGCTTATCCCCAAGTGTAGGGAATCAATTGTAATTCAGCGTGTGACTAAGTAAAAATATCGAACTCAATGGATTAGAGTTAAGCAAGATACACACTAAATAACTATCACCACTAATAATTAAGACATAAAAACCTTTTGTGAACTGGAATTATTAACTAATATTGCAGAAAATAAATACTAAATATAATAAATAAATAGAAGTCACACTCAATCACAGGTGTTTCAAGAGACAAGAACAAGATAGTTTTAGAAAAATCCAATTCATCATGCGAAATAAGACAAATAGACAAGTGAATCAAATCATGCAGAATTTTATAGGAATGATCACTTAAGCATGCTAAATCACTCATGGACAAGTGAGATTTAAAACTTTTAAAGAACATAAATTCCTATAACCAAATTAATAAGATAATTCCCTATTCCCTTTAGGTACTAAGGAAATTAAATACCCACAACCCCTTATTCGCTTTCTAGGCGATTCACATGCAAAATTTCATATAGACTAGTGCAAGAGATCTATCATGTATAGGTACTAAAGAAATTTGATTAGGGCTTCCTTACCATATTTCTCTTTAACAATGGTCATGCAAAGATAATAAGGTATCCTATATTGATGGTCAAATGGTCAAACAATCAAAGGCTATATATTTGTCAATCCCCTTCAATTGTCACGAAATAATAAATATAATCATGAAACACATTCAAACTCAATCATACATCAACCAATGATAATATCATAAAAATTAAGAAACATTATTATATAAGTCTAAAAATAAAATGTCAATAAGGAATAAATATTTTGCAAAAATTATCATCATAGATGTCTAAAATCTCAAATCAATATAATAAATTTTCAAACCCTAAAACTATCAAGAGGAAACTAGCTCATGGTGTTACAAGTAACAACCATGGTAAAAGATGAAACCTTACCCATGAGTCTATAAATCAACAATAAGAAATTAAATAAGGAAGAAAAACTCTTGTCTGGAATAATTCTCCGTCTTCTCTTTCCGTCTTAATAATCCTCCTCCGTTCTCCTTCTTAAGTAGCAAACACCGTGACTGAGTGTGATAGGTGAAAGACGGGTGAAGGGTAGAGATGGATGGCGGAAGGTGATGGCTTAGGGTTTAAAACCCTAGGTAATGTGGTGGTGGTAGATTATGTGGTTTCTCCACACTTTATGTGGTGATGAGAATAGGTATATATATGTGTGAGAATGGAAAAAAAGATAGGGAGTAAAAGGATGTGGGATCTTGAAAAATCAGGAAAAATATAATTATGCAAGGTATGGAGGGATATTAAATTAAGAAATAACTTGGCCACCAAGAAAATAGGAAATAGAGGGTAATTTTCGTGAATTTTTGGAATTCTCGCTTGCAGCTGCGCGATCTTACGGTTTTGAGCATAACTTCTTCATCTGAATTCCGATTAAAGCGATTCTTGCGCTCAAGCGACCCTCTCTTCCTTGACTTTCTATACATATAAAGAACTTAAAAAAGTCCAACATTTGAAGGGCACAAGTCGTGCAGAATTGGCACGAGTCGCGCTGGGTCGGAACAGCTTGCGAATCTTCACTGTTTTGATCATAATTCCCTCATCTGACCTCCAATTGAGGTGTTTCTTGAGCCAAAATGACATTCTTTTCTGTGGGTTTACAATCATATATCACATGAAGAATTTGGAGTTCTACAAAAATACAAAAAAATTATGCAATTTGGACATGCATTTTTCAGCATTCTTTCACGATTTCAATCTTCATTCCAACTTTGCACTTTTAATCCGTTTTCACCTAAAAATACGAAATAACACCTCAAATGCATCAATATCTCAAATATATGAAAACTAACCATGTAATGCTAAAATACGAACATAAATTCCACAAAATGGTGCTAAATCGGACCCTAAAACATGCAGATTTTCACACTAAACAATAATATTTTGTAATTTGTATTTATTTTAGTTTTACATGTCTATATATATATATATATATATATATATATATATATATATATATATATATATATATATATATATATATATATATATATATATATATATATATATATTATCATTTCAATAAGGATTTTAGTTTGAATGAATGTCTCTTCTACTAATGACCAAGTTCCTAATTAAAATGTCCACATAAAATAGGCTGTCATCTAAGCATCGATTTCACCCTCTCTATCAATATCCTGTATATTATACCCTAACTACAAAAAAAAATGTCACCATAAGCATAAGATTTAATATTGATCATATTGTGTGTGAGTGTCGTATTTTTTTCAAGGTACTTCTTCAATAATATGACTGATTTTGTGATGTTGACTTCTTATCGACGCTCCAAATAAGCACCAAAAATGCTTTATAAAATACGTGTTTTGTCCCAAACAAGAGTAATATAATTTTGAGTTTAATTTAAACCTTCTAATCCTATTATTAATTTTATTACTTGAATATCGATTCAATTTAAAATACCAAATTATCATGATTTAGTGTGGAACTTTTCAATAATGAAATGAGAGTTTACTAATTTTGAGTACACTATTACTGTCGAGCCAAATATAACTGTTGTCGATTAAAGATAAACTATAAGGATGGTATAATATAAATTTATGAAAATATAACAAATTATATGTAAAAATTTACAAAGTATTAACTTATGAAAATTAACAAATAAAATAAATTTTAAATATAAATTTTCACAATATAAAATTATATTACAAATTTAAAATTAAAATTTTAAATAATTTCATTCATCCCGTGCATCGCTCGGGTTCAATACTAGTATCAAATATAAGACATTTGTGCTAATATATAACAATAATTCCCATAAAAAAAAGCTGTTAAATTGAACACTAAAACACGTTTATTTTTACTCTCATCAGTTATCCAGACATATATTCTTACCCGTCTCAAATTCTAATAAGATTTTCTTAAACTATATGTCCCCTTCTCAAACCTGCATAGGACTACCCGTACCTATCTCAATAAGGGTTCGAGTAGAACAGTACTAAAAAAATATTTGTGTCGTTGCTACCTCTACTTGCACCAAATATGTTCTTGATCCAACACTATTACTTGTAAATATTTTATCCTTTAGAATTCTATTTTAAGTCTACTAATAACGAAACATGTATCTTTGTATAACCTTGTGCATGCTATATATTTTTCTCATATTCTTCTAATCTTACTTGTACCTGTCAAGTTTAAAAAAGTCATTTAAATTAAATTCCAAACTTTTTTATTAATACTCGCGGGTTAAAATTAACAATTAAAAAATGGCAAAAACTATTATACCTAATTGTTAAGGTCCAATCGGGTCAAAGCTACCCAAATGATCGACATATATTAAGAAATTAAAACTCTAATTTTATTTTCTCCTCTCATTCGCTCCCCCAACCACACTGCTCATTCTCTCTTTTCTCTCACGAACCCACTGCCACCAACCGCCCGCTCATTCAAAAATCTGATATGCTGTATCGAAGTATGCCTCCACCATCCATCGTAACTCATTGCCGCTCATCTCCTCCACCTCGGATGCCTTCATTTCGCATCAGTCCACTACTTTCTGGCAGCACTACTAATTCATGCTCTGCTTCAAATCAGATCTGCTGTCGCGATGAACGCCTCCACCATCTGTCGAAACTCCTCGTCGCTCATCTCCTCCTCCCCGTACGCCTTCCTTCCCATCCATCCACCACTTTTTCGGCAACACTGATCGCTCATGCTCTGCTTCAAGTAGCTGAGCCGTCACTCCGCTCTCTCCAGATTCGCGGAATAGGTCCTACTCAACACCTTTTCCTCTTCTGATGCTCTCATCTCCTCTCTGCACCATGTCTGCTGGTTATTAATCCAGCATTTCTCCACGTACTTGTCTCTTGGAGCCTTTCACTTTTTTTCTATTTGAGTTATCGATTTATTAATGTATACTTTTTAAACATAAAGTGTATACGTTTTATTGAAAAAAGTGTATATGTTTTCTAATTAAACAGTTCGGGTGTCTGAAGATTGATTTAGCTACAATTGATGAACATTTTCATTATATTCATAATGAGAATTGTGTTGGAGGAATTGTTGATTTAACTCTTATTTTATACTTAAAGTGTATAAGCTTTAATGAACAAGTAACATTTTATTAATAAATGTACACTTATTAAACTTTGTCTGTAAGTTTTAACAATCAATTATACAGAAGTTTATTGATAGAAAAAGGAAAATAAGTTGTGGTGGTGTTTTGAGTGCGTGAGATGATGAGAGAAACGAAGTGGGGAAGGTTGAGAGAAAGAGAGAACGAAGTTGTGGTGTTGTTTCTGCTTGGTTGAGGAGAAAATAGAGAGTCAAGCGGATGAGAATGCGGTGAAATGAACCATTTTATTGTATATACATGACCCATTTTGTAAATATGGATCTGTTGGTTAGTGTACAACTATGTACACTAGATCAACTCTTAAAAAAAAATACCGAAATAAAGATGGTACTTTAGCGTAAAATAATTAAATTATATTAAATATTACATTAAAAATATTTAAAAAATTAAAATAAACTCAACAACAATTTTGAACTCTAAAATTAAATTAAATCAAATAATTCAAATAGATTAATTGAATATTAATAAAAAATATAAATTACTAACATATAAAAATATTATATAAATTAAATTAAAATTTATTATTTAAATATTAATTGATATATTGATTGAAAATTAATATATTAATATATAATTAGTCAAATGTGCTAAAAACATCTTTCATATTTACCGAATTTATATCTTCTTTATCTTTATTATCTTAATATCTTAATCCTAATCCTAATCATAATCCTAATATATTAAAAGAGACTAGAGATTGTAAAACAATTTTAGACCTTTTTGTCTAAACAATTTTTATTATTTCCAAGTCTATCCTCACAAACGTTTATTTAATACATTTTAATTTGGCATGTCTTTCCCTTTCTCCATTTATTGGTTTAAAACCATAGTCTTTTGGCATTCTTCTGTGATTAGTATTATATTCATGGTTTCAGATTGATTGAAGAGGCAAAACGACTCCACGGTGAGATTTTCCCAATTTGAGCTGTTAAAATTCTGCAGTCGGTGAACATTTAAATATCGGGATTTACGCGCGTCTGCAACCTTGAAGAATAAATTCCTTTTCAAATCCTTCAACAAAAATTATGTAAGTTACTCTTTTTTTCCGTAGTTGTATCAACAAAAATGTTTTAAACATGGTTTTCAATTTTATTCGTGACTCTAATTAAATTGAGAGGTTTGATTAATTCTGTAGTTGTGTGATGTTTGATTTTGCAGAAGCAAGAAGAAGAAAATCACCTCTCCTACATTGGGCTGCTAAAAAAGGTTTTACATTATTATATGCACCTTATTTTTCGTTTTGAATTTGCCAAACTTCTAGGTAGATTTATAGCCAATGCAGTGGTTGTCCTCATGAATATTCCGATAATGAACTCAATGATCTTCCCATCATTGATAAGTTATCGTACCTTATGGGCTTAAGATGTTTCCTATCATGCATGTGTTTCCTAACGGTTTGAAGTGTTTAGCTGTGGTGCATATTTCTTTTATGATCATAATTTTTAGCTTCAATGTTCTCCAATATAATTGATCCTCCCCAATGCCACAAAGTATGAGGCTATACTCCTTTGCGCTTGGTCTTTCTTCACTATTTGTACTTGCAAATATATTTAGAATCCATGAAGAAAATTAAGTAAATAGAGCAGTTATGCCTTTGTTTGCAGCAATTATATTTTCTAGTATTGATTGTTTAAAAGGTTTTTTTTGTTTGAACCATAATGTTCAAATAATTTCCAATAATAATTCCTCACTTTGAGTAATATACAAATGAAATTCTCAATTAGTTTGATGACTTGCTAAGCTCATAAATCTTTTACTTGTTATCATCTGTTGATTTCACAAAATTTATTCTCTAAGTTAAATTTCTCCATTATCTATTGTGCAGTGGTTCACTAGTCAAATTAGATGGCAGAGCATTTGAGGAAGCTGTCTGTTTAGGTAATTGTACTCTAACCTCTAGTAAGGATAAATCTTACCCTTGGAATTTCCTTCTTCTACCTCTGTAGAAAATGTTCTCATAAAGCCGATTCTTTAATATTGGGGGGTAAGTTCAGATTTAGTCCCGTAACAATTGCTCAATGCCAAAAATGTCCCAAAACTGACAGATTTAGTCTTATAGGGATTTTCCATCAAAATCTATTAATATTTAACGAAATATTCTGAACCATTAGCAAGACCAAAATGGCAACTTGCAGATTTGATTCCATAATTTGCAAAAAATAATCCCAAAAATAAAAATTCATATTTTTTAAAATTCTGCAAGATTTAAGTTATTATCCGCGCTTTCAAAATGGTATCAGAGACCTAGGTTTATTTATTTATGAATGGAAAAATATTATAAACTTATATCACTTAACGAGAGGAAAACTTCAAAGAGATATGGATCTGAACGAAAGTTCGACATCCAAGTGTGACATGACTATTAGTCCTGTTCAAGATGGGAGTAACAACACCTCTAGCTGTTGGATACAGCAGTACAAATAGCCCTATGCAATAATATTATAATATTTTGTATAGTCAACAGACGAAAAAGAAAGTTGACGCCAGCAACCGATTCTGGAATAGACTCGAACGAGGATGGAAACCGGTAGAGGCTTGGGCCAATTACACAAAAGAAGAACGCCTGGAGGAAAACAACCAAGATGAAATAAGATACTCTAAGGAGGTGTCAAGAAACATAGTGGAACTCCACGATTTCAATGAGATCCATGGACGTGTTCCCAGACACGAAGAGTGGAGAAGACGACCAAATCAAGGTCCAAGAGAGATCTGCAAGTCCTATCACTTTTCATGGTGGTTAAAATGACAGAGTGAAAAGAGATCAAGGTGGATAACTCTAAGATGAACCAAGATCTTAGAGAATTACAGAAGCTTGTGAAATTCTTTGGAGAATATTGTCAAAACAAGTCCAAGACGATATTTGAGATCAACCTCAAGATGGATAAGATGGAGACGTTGCAGAACAAACAACTTGAACTCATCAAGAAGTTGATAAATCGAGTGGAGTCCCTGGAAACCAAGGTGACGGAGAGAAAGCCAGGAGGAAGGTTGCCAGCAACCTATGGTGTAGAACTCATTTTACACCAAAAGAGGAAGACGACGGAGGTTACAAGACCAAAGACCGAGAGTGAGAAGATGATCGTTATCCTTCGAGGAGATTCCAGATCTCCAAATGCAAAGAGCGAATCTTGAGGATCTATATGAGTCCTTCCAAGGACTAAAAATTGTAGATCTAAAGATGAATACAGGAGAAACTTCGAGCTCTCAGCAGCAGTCGCAGGCTCCTCATATACAACATGAGCTGAGCCAAAATGAAGGAACTTCTGGATCACATGGAGTTCATGAAGTAAGACGAGAAGAGACATTCCAAAACCAAGGAAATTTTAAGATAAAGGCGATGGGATTGTCAACAGGAGCAAGCTGAGTTCGAGGATCTAATCTACACAACACCCCATATGGTCGGTCCAACCTTGAACTGATAAATCCATACGGATTGGTCCTAAATCTCGACACTCTAGACTTCAAGAACAGAGAGACCATGATCGATGAGTGGACAAATTCAATGAAGATTGCAGAAGATGCACTGGAGCTGGATAAAGAAGGGTTCATAAGATTCCTAACTATGAGCCTGGATGGATCAGTGAAGTGTGCATGGGAGCTACTCTCAGACGAAGTCAAGAAGGAGGCCATGGAAGGTGAAGACCTTGGTAATATTGTTGTTCGCATTGCCAAGATCTTCAAGATCCATTTCATCGGAGTATGTGATGAGAGTAAAAATAAGCGTGTTTTAGTGTCCAATTTAACATTTTTTTATGGGAATTGTTGTCATATATTAGCACAAGTGTCTTATACTAAATATATGTGAGAAAAAGTGCATTTGAGGTATTTTATTGCGTTTTAGGTGGAAAAAAGATCAAAAGTGCAAAGTTGGAGAAAAGGGGAAACTTGTGTAAGAATGCTGAAAAACACACGTCCAACTTGTTTAATTTTTTTATGTTTGTGTAGAAGTCCAAATTGGTCATGTGATATACCGTTGGAAAGTTATGGTAGAGATAATCATTTTGGTTTAAGAAACACCTCAATCGGAGTTTGGATGAGGGAGTTATGATCAAAACAGTAAAGTTTCACAAGCTGTGACAAACAGCACGACTCGTGCCATATTTTCACGACTTGTGCCATTTAAATTTTAGATCTTTTGTAATTTATTTATATGGATAGAAATCTAAGAAAGATAGGGTCGTTTTGGCGCAAGAATCACTCAAATCGGAGTTCGAATATGGAAGTTATGCGCAAAATGGTGAGACTGCGCAAAGTTGCTCGACCAGGAGCAGTTTGGTCGAGCAAGGACATGGATGTCCATATTTGGCGATTTTACACCTATAGTGCATTTTTCAGCGTATTTTCAAGTAAAAGTCCATCCAAGGTCCATTATGAGAGTCTAAAAGTATAAAAGGACATCATTAGAAGGGTTAGATAGGACCGCAACACAGCTACTACCCCACAAGGGGGATTACCCTCACACCATGATCCACATCCATCCTTTCATCCCTCCATCACTGTGAAGATCCGTCTGAGAAATCAAGAAGGAGAACCAAGAGGATTTGAAGAAACGGAAGAGAGAAGGAAGTAGACTTCTACACCAAGGGTTTTTCTAATTCTTTTCTTCTATTTTCTAATTTTTCAGACTATGGGTAAGATCTATCCAATCCCCATAATTGTTCTTTGCAACATCATGGGCTAGAACCGTTTTGGTATATCTAGGGTTTTGAAGGTTTTAAGAATTAATTAAACTTTCTTGTGTGTCCTCCGTACAAAACAACTTTTGGATTGATTTTATATATGATTGTGCTTTCTTAATCCATATTCACAGTCATTTTGTGCATCTTCAACTGTTATATAGAGTCTGAATATATATCTTGGTTCTTGATTGAGCACGTTCACTACTGAATAGAGTTTTATGTTATGATTCTAAGTGAGGGGACTCCGAAGCTTCATTAGAACTATCATATATGAATGTTTATTAGTTAAATTGAATTCGGGTTAGTAAGCAGGATAAAGAGGGTAATTTTATCGTACCTATAAAGGGAGATTATATCGGGTTAGATTCCAGACATGGAAAATAATTGATACTGATAGTACCTAGAAAGGGAGGTGAAATTACATCTCTTGCTCCGAGGTTATTCACACGTGTTACTAGCATATTTACTTGTGTCTATAAAGTAGATTTGCATGGTTTAGTGATGTGTCCATAGTGCATAAGGCAGAGTCGACCAGCACTTGAGAGGGAAGTTAAGTAGTAAAACTGGATTACCCTAGAGCTACCTATTCTCCATTCTTGAGATACTTTCATATTCTTCCAGTGTTATTTTATTTTAATTATTATTTAATAATTTTTCTTAGTAGTTTAAAAATTCTAAACCTCAAACTTTATTGCCTTTTGCCTTAGTTAATTTAGTAAATAATTAAATTGATAATACGCCGTCCATTGGGTTTGATATTTAACTTGGTCGCTTGCCTAAGTTGCAATTGATATCCTTAATACTTGAGAATTAATTTTGCGTGCAAAGAAAACGCGCATCAAGTTTTTGACACCGTTTCCGGGGACGGCAATTATTATTGATTTTATTATTTCTAGTTTGATTAAAACTTCTATTTGTGATTATTTATTTCTATCTAACCTTGAATTTTTCTGAGGTACTTGTGCACTAGGAAAAGGAAAGGAAGGAATAACACACAGTGTTAAACATAGCCAAACTAGGGCAGAATCCGAATAATGTTGACAATGGGATTTGCAACATGAGGTTGATAGGAGCAAGGGGGGAAGATGATGATTTTGAAATACATCTCGCTTTTATCAACATGGTGGAGAAGAATCCATTTTCTGGGGTTACTTTGAAGATCCATATCAACATCTCAAAAGATTCCTTGGTTATGCTAATACTCAAAAGGGTGCTGGAGCTAATGATAATGCTAGGCGGATCGTCCTATTCAAGTTCTCTTTGATTGATAGGACAGAAGAATGGTATGAGACTCTTGATGCCACAGATTGCACTACATGAGACCAACTGCAGCTTAACTTCTTAGAGTGATACATGTCACCCTCAAGAATCATAAGAATGAAGTAAAACATCACCCAATTTGTTATGAATCAGGGTGAGAAATTTCATGAGATGTGGGACAGGTTCAAAGACATTCTCAGACGATGCACACAGCATGGGATGTTTAAGGCTTAGTACATAGGCATCTTCTACTATGGATTGGATTGTGAATCGCTTATTCTTATTGATGCATCATCAGGTGGAGAGCTGTTATCTAAGACAGCACTTAAAGCAAAAAAGTTATTTGAAGATATCTGTATGAATTCACGTCATTGGCTTACAGAGAGATTTAGAGAAACTTATGTTGTGGGTAAGGTGGCTCAGATTGAACATCAAGTAGTGAAGCCGAATAGGGATGATGGGATCGTCTCTAGTCTAGCTAACATAAAAAAGCTATTAGAGTCCCAGCAGAAGCAGATTACAGAGTTGATACAAAGGGAGCCTAGTATGCAACAGCAAGAAGTGAAGGCTAGTGTTGAAGATACCTTCAATTGATACATGGCAAGGAATGATGCAAGGGTTGACCACATCAAAGCTATTTTGAATACTAATCATGCAGATTTATCAAAGTAGATGAAAGACCTTACTTTGTTGATGGGGCAGATGGCCCGGAACATGAATCAATTGACAAAAACATTGGAGAATTGAAAATTCCCATATCAAAGTATAACGAAATCGAAAGAGTACAATGATATCACTTTGAGGTCAGGAACGTAGTACGAAGGGCCAATAATTCCAACGGGCAAAAATAGAGACGAAAAGACCTCACTCGACCACCTGTCGACCAAGTCTTTTGGTCGAGCAGAAGTTGAGCAGCATACTGTGGAGCCGAAAAATCACGTTCAATTTACATGACCCTTGCTCGACCAAACCATTCTGGTCGAGCAATGGTCGAGCAACCAATTTGATCTTTTGCAAGGTGCAGTTAAATCTCGATGACTCCAATCATTCTCCAATCTCTTTTATCTTTAGTCAGGTGGCTGATTTTTTCAGAAAGTAAGATCAATATTACATTGTAGGATATGCGTCATGTGCGTCCAATTAATAAGAAAATTCAATTGTCATGATACTTTTTCTCACTTACTGATCGTAGTCATTTCGAATTAGTATAAAATCTATCGTGAAGTAATTCACTTAGAGCATGTATACTCCTAATTGATTAATGTTATACTATTGTGAAATATACACATGTCATGATGTTTGACCTACGGGTCACAAGTTAAAGATAACCGATAGTTTTCAGAGTCATCCGGCCTTAGCGGGGCCTTTCGGTCATGATTTATCTCACACCTTTTTCATTAAAAATTTTCAGGCTAAGAATTTAAAGATGGCAGCAGTGACGAGACATGGAGTTATCTTCTATATATAATAAAGTTTCCTAATAAGTCTTTTAAAGACCATGTTTGTAATATACTCTACTGAACTTTCTTCGAGCGTCACGTCATATGTTGAATGACATTAAAATTTTAAACTATATTATAAGACTAAATTATTCATGCTTCCATTTACAAAAGATATTTGTACTAATCTCGTGTGTGTACATATATATATATATTTATTTTTATATATAATATATATTATACTCCCTCCAACCCGTTATAACGTACACATTTGCTTTTTGCACGTAGATTAAGGGATATAATATTTTAATATGTTGTGAGGTGAGAGAAATAATACTTTAATGTAAAGTATATAGGTGTATTAGTATGACATGTGGACCCATGGAGAGAGAAGTAATTAATATGTACGGATCCCTTTTACCAAAAAGGAAAATTGATACTTTGTATTTGGACGGATCAAAATAAAAAAATACGTACGTTTCAATGGGACGGAGGGAGTATTTATTTATTTTAGCATATCTTTAGGGAAAGAAATAACAAGAATAAGCTCGTTCACTTAGTGACATCAAAATTTCATTACGTCGAGTGACGTGATTAAGTGAAATAAGATTAGGGCGTCATAGGGTGTGTGTTTTATTCAGGAATCACAAAAACTGTTTTATGAATTTAGAAAGGCAGTTGAAATATTTAATTAGGGAAGTTTCTGGAATTTCTTGACAGCTGAAAGTTTTTTTCAAACTCATACCAAGTGTCGACACTCGTCCCGAGTTTTGACCATAAACTCGTGGCGAGTTTTGAACTCATGCTGAGTTTTGTGACAAACTCTTGGGGAATTCTGCACTTGTGCTGAGTTTTGGTCACAAACTCAGGGCGAGTTTTGCACTTGCCCTTTTGCAGGGTCCTGTTTGAGATTCTGATCCTGAGCTTTCCGCACTCACACTTTCGCAGGTCGAGAAAAACACTCATGGCGAGTCTGAAAACTAAACTCATGCCAAGTTTTTGGCCATTTTCAACACTTCTTCGTTTTCATCTCCCGACTCTATTTTCTCCCTTTTTACCTATTTTAAGTACAATTTGATCAAATCCTAGACATTTATATTATCACACCTAATACTACACAAATACTACAATACACACAAATAACACTAAAACTGGAATAAACACACTAAAATTACCAAAATAAAACTACCGCGCAACACATTGTCATTTTGACTAAAAGGAGATGACGCAAATAATTATGTCAAACTTTTCAAGTTTAAAAATATTTTAAAAATTAGCGCGCCCATGTTTTGATGCAATAAGACATTATCATGAACATGCAGATTGTATGCAATAAATTTGGTTTTAATTAGATAGCAGTTATCAGCCTACTTGGCCACTGGGCTCCTCACCTAAATGAGAGACTCAGGTACGATTCTCATTGGGAATGAATTAGGAGGGAGTTATAAGGAAGGCTAGGAGAAAAGGGATGTATGGTGCTTGGTGAACCAACTACTAACAACTAACATTTACCGATAAAAAAAAATTTCAATTAACCTATTACCTGTCATGACATAGGAATTAGAATCATAAAAAACTTCACATGAATATTTGTTAAACTGGACATGTAAATTATTATTGCATAATTGATTAATACTAATCAAATTTTCAAGTATACCTTCAACGAGAAATACATTATGCAATTTTGGAAAACCTTCAAGATTCAGAGTACCTTTTCCTATGATTTCACCTTTTGCTCCCCCTCCATACTTAATCTTACCTCCATCAAATTCTTCGAAATTAATCAAATTCTCTTTTGTACCTATCATGTGGCGAGAACACCTACTGTCGAAGTATTAAGATCCTACAATGTAACTACTCAAGAAAATATAAATCACATTGAAAGTTAAATTAGATTTATAAATCAATTTGAGTTTAGCCTTTGGGAATGGAACATAATGTTAAGACACTATAGGCAACATTTTATTAGCTAGCATATCATGTTTCATTTTATAAATAAAAGGATGGATATGACCTCCAACAAAGTAGTAATGACAAACACAAGTTCAAAGGTTTACTACCATCAACGTATAAGTTAGGAAATACCCATTTAGGATTGGAACCTAAACCTGCCTTACTAGTTTGATCAAAAGACAATGTTTCAGTTAGAGTGACTTACCTTTATTCAATCTGTCAAAAGTTTGAGTAGCTTCTTCAATCGTTTTTTTCATAGTGCTCACTTCTATATTCATTTGTGAGAGAAACTTCCAAACGAGCGGTCACCACTTAGTTCATCATTCTCCTTTGAAATTGATGCAATAACTTTGCATTGATCTTTACACTTCCCTAGAAGTTCATAATACAAAGGATTGAGTTCATTGCTAACTTGCAGGGCCTCATCACTTACCTCAAATGTTTCTTCTGCCTAAAAAATAACTGATGAGTTAAAACAGTTCACATGATTAAAATTTTTATAAAAATACATGTTTGATGTCATGACAGATATTACGACATTGTTGTTATCATCATCATAATTGATACTATTATAAGGATGTCAAAAATGTCCCGGTCCGCCCTGACCCCCCATGGCCCGTGCTATTTGAGGCGAACCTGACCTGCCCCGTATTGAGAATGGGGTGGGTCTGGGTAGTAGTGATACCCCATTTTCCCCATGTATTACCTATACTATATAATATATTATGTATATAGTGTGCATGTTTTATTAGTATTTTTGTATTATATGCATTATTTATAAGATATATTAGTTTGATTAATTAACTAAAGTAGGAAAAATGATATTACTATTCATATAAATACTCATTAAATAAAAATAAATATATTACATATTATTTATAACATTTATAAATAATTATAAATAAATAAATGATCAAAACGGGCTTAAAATGGGGTGGACCCTAATGAGCGTAGAAAATACTAGAAAATATGGTCCATTTATAATGAGATTTAATATAATTAAGAATGATTTAAGTGACTAATTTCTTTAATTCCTTAATTTTTGTGAAGAGGAACGTCTTAGTGGAATTTGAAAGATTTATGCTTGAAATGAACTTCTTTAAGCTATTACAAAGGAATGGAAGAAAACAGAATTCGATTCGAAATTAAAACAAGTAAAAATGGATTAAAACAAAATGATGTGAATTGTAATTTTCAACTGGAATTTACAGTCCATCTTTCACAAGCTGAGCTCATTTGTCTTTTCCATCAAATAGCATGCCCATTAAAATGAGATGTGATGAGCACAATCAATGGTCAACACTTCATCTTCAATTTTGACTTTGAAAATTAAGAGTTGATAAAAAGGACTCCACACCACCACTTGAATGATCATTCTAACTCATATCATTGACTAAGTTAGCTTGGGCCCACCTTATTTGAAAATAGAAATGAGGAGATGGAAACATGGAAAGTGGAAATGAGCACCATCAATTTTCTTTATAATGAAAAGCCTATGGCTTGAGATAAAAAAGAGAAGCAGTGAAGTAGAACCGGGGGGGGTCGCAGATTCATTTTCATTGCATATATTATTCCTCAAATTTCATCATCTTCTCCAATTCACTTTATTTCCAAATTCCATTTTTCATTCATCCATCTATTTAATTCACTAATTTCCTCCATTATCCACTCCAAGTGATCAAAGAAGTAAGGGAGATTGAAGATTGCAAGAGAAGATAAAGCCTCCAACTCCAAGTGAAGAAAATGCAAGGGAATTTTGTGAGAAAAATTATTTTGTTTACTTGAACTACGTTAGGCTAATCTCCTTTATGAGATTAGCTCCATAATTGGTGTTGGATAATTTAGCTTTTATGCAATTAATTTTAATCTTTTTTTGGGTATTGTGTTATTTCTATCATTAATGTTAATTATTTGTTTTATATATTTGATTTGTGTAATTAATTGTCTTGCATGTGGTTAGATTGTGAAATCAATTTTTTTTAGAATAGTTCATTGAATCATTTAATCAAACACTGTTGGATTGTATACTAAAAGTCTAGCTTTAGTATGAATAATGTTTTAACAAATTATTTGAAATGAGAATCAATGATCAAATGATTGCATTTTATAATTTATTCATATGTCTGATGCAACACTTGCTTTATAATGTGGATAATATGTTGTGCGACAACACGTGAAAGATTATATTATCGGTTTCTTTATAAAGTATAAACAGATGCTTACAACCAAGATAGACGGGGACTCTCTATCGGGATGGTTGTAGTGTGGTTTGGTATTAGCTTGTCTTGACTATAGAATCACATTAGTGCACTTGTGTGTATTGAGCATGACCGCTTGAGATCGTTCGACTTATACTGACTTATAGGAGAACTTGATCTCAATTATTATGGAAGTTCGTGCTCTTAATCCCTATACAATAACCTCGACACGTAGGGCAGTATGTATTTCTTTGATTCATCAATGGGTGAGATTTACATGTAATTAAATCAATAAACTCGGTGAGTTGGGAATAATGTTGTCTCTATGGTGTGCTGTTGATTGTAGAAGGAATCCGTGTCCGTTATAGGTTGATGATGTCCCCTTGAGGAGCTCATAAGGATTATCATATAAACCCTACAGGTGGATTTATTCCGACATAATAATGAGGTTGAGTAGTACTACTCTCGAATGAGATATTAATTAATGGAGTTGTCAGTAACTTAATTAATTAATGGGCATTGTATATCTTAAACATTAGGAGACTGTCGGGCTCATAATAAGAAGGAGCCCATAACGTAGTTATGGGATTAGAACGGTAGTGCAGTAATAATATTTTAGTGGTATATATAATTATTATTGGACTTAAGTATAAGCTTTGAGCTAAGCTTGGATACTTAAGCCCAATGGAGGCCCAACTCTAATTTCTCCTCCTGGTCCCTGTTGTAGCCCATACATAAGTCATCTCAGCTGTCCGGAAACCCTAACTGAAAAGTGATTCACGCCTAACACTATGAGGAGGGTAAGGGAACAGGAGATTGAGAAGATCTTGAAGATCGTCGTCCACACAACGTCGAGATTGGACTTGAGAATACAACAGAAGATCGGAAGGTTGTTTGCTGCTGTTGTTCGTCAACTTCCATAATTTTTATAAAATCATGTGAAACTTCAAACTGGACATGTGATATACCGTTCGAAAGCAATTGAAGAGAGGATCGTTATGGCGCATAGATCACTCAATTTGGAGATCAGATGTGAGAGTTATGCCCAAAACGGTGAGGCTGCGCAGGCTGCCGGTGAGAATTCATCTTCTTCAACATACCCTGATGAAAGGTAATATGTTTCTATGTTTTCTTGCTTCCGCTGACTTAGAAATGTATGGAACCCTAAATGTCCACTTTAACCAAATGATCGAACGCCAATAATTGGTATCAGAGCTTCGGTTTCGTGGTGAAGCATGACACATTAGGCTAGGGTTTATGTGGAATATGTGGTTTAATTATTAATTAGAATCACATGTGAGAATTGGGGTTTGGTATAATTTCTTTATCCATGTATATCCCTATGTGAAACATGTTCGTCAATCATAGAAACCTGTATCGTTGATGGCTGTGTGGGAGAATTGACATAATTATTATATAATTGATGACTGGAGAAAGATGACGATGGAACGCTCGTTGGCACGCTCGGCATCATGCACGAACCTGTGCCTGTTGCTGTGTGGTGTGAGCAGGAACCGTGCGGCATGGTGAGTGTTATTCTTTGAGGCATGCATGGAGGCCAGGATGTGAGCTCGCCAGGCATACGATTGCTGGTGGGCGAGAGGTTTTGGCACACGGTGATGCGCCCGATGGCACTCGTTGTGGGCGGACTACACATGAAGCCATGCATAGCGCCGGGAATGGTGCCGTGTGAAGGCGGGCATTCTCCTGGCATGTTGCCGAGAGATGATTCTGGCTAAAAGGCTTGGCGCACGACAATGGTACATAGGCAGGTATGGCGTGCACAGAAAAAGGCAAGCGTAGGCGTGTGGTTGGTGGGCATTGGCACACGATATCTGCCAGGCTGGTGGGTGTGCGTGGTTTGCAGGGTGATGAGCAGGCACTAGTTGGTGTGCTGCTGGCGCACGGATGCGAGCTGCTAGATGAGCAGGCACGGAGGCAAGTTTACGCGCACGGTAGTGACCAGATAGGCGGGCTTATCGGGCATGCTTCCTGGCTAGTCTACATGGCGGCCAATGGCAAGCGGATAGGTAGCATAAGGCATGAACTGCACGAAACTGTACATGGTGTATTGCATGGGTCGTGCACTGGTGCTAGTTGCTATCTCGCTGGATGCCGTGTGATGATGCTCCAAGGTGGGCGTGAGGACAGGCGAGGCACATTGATTGTCGTGTGAGGAGGAACTCTCACACTTTAGCTGCCATATGTGGACATGTAAGGCACATTTGCGTGTGGATCGATGGGCGTTACGCTCATTTTGGTGTGCACGGAAACTTCCTATTGGCGCACGGAAGGTGGCACGATAGTTGGGAGCAGGCTGCATGATCCGATCACATTGGCAGGTGTTCACCGAGCAAGCTGGCGTGTGAGGCATGCTTGCTGCCGGCCGATCATGCCAAGCTGGCGAGTGCCTGACTGGGAGCTCGGAGATAGAGACGTACATTACGCTCAGTGTGATGCACGGAGGATGGGCAGATGAGCATGATGCCGGGTGGTGGATCGTGGTGCCGAGCAGGTTGACAGGCAAAGTAATCTGGAGGAAAATTTGTGAAGATTGGCTTCTGATTTTAAGATTAGGTTTCGAGGTCGATCCCCGTCTGCGTAGCCCGCATTCGTGCTAGGCAGCGAAGAATCGAATTCGCTGATGTGTAACTATTTAAAATTGATGGAATAATTTATTATTATTATATATGTTATGCATGACTCTCTGTGATTTACTGTTTTATGTGCCGTAATAGGAGCATGTTAGGTTGCGTATATTATTCTAAATATTGTATGCATGTAAAAATCCTCGGTATTAAATAACTAAGTGGAAGAGGGGATTGGTAATTAATTCCCGCGGCCTCCATTATTGGTTTGTAAGTGGTGTGAGTAAACTTGCTTGTTGGCAATAGGCCTTCCTCCACAACGGATGAGTTTATTCACGGATTACCGGTACAGTCTTCATTAAATAATTATTATTTGTAATGTGATGCACATGAACTTGCGTGTTGGCATAGACCTTCCTCCCTAATGGATGAGTTTATATGCGGTTCACCTGTACAAACTTATAATTGATGATTGTAGGAAGTTATCCGAGAGCGTGTGTACTTCTCCAACTGTAAGGCACATAAGCTTGCGCAATGGATTTGGGATCAAATAATGGTGTACACTTAGGTGTAAATAATAAGTATCCTCCCCAATGGAGTCACTGCTATTATTTGCATGGCTAAAGAGGAACCGACTATTAATTATTTTGTCATGAAGTTAGGTTGACGAATGAAATTAATGGGTAAAATCTTCTGTTGTAAATGTTCGAATTTGTATACGTCCACACTAACGTGGAATGCACTCATGGTGCTTGACATGTTGGTGAATTTTATTTTATATTGTCTTGGGAACCTTCTAGAAGCTTCTGGAATTTTCTAACATTATCACTGGATTCTGCACCTACACGGGTCGTGTAGCATTACACGGCTCGTATAGTGCACACACAGTTCGACATGTTCTACATGTTCCCGGACACGGCTCGTGTAGCAGCGCACGACCTCTCCCATGGGCGTGTAGTATTTTCTGATGTCTACACACGGCTTTCTAGAATAGACCCGTGTTTCGCACACGCGGCGTGTACTAGCACACGACTCGTGCGCCAGAACACGGCCTTCTCTTGGGCGTGCCCTGCGTTCTGATGCTCAAACACGACCACCTCGGACAGGCCCGTGTTCTGCACACGGGACGTGTCCGAGTGTGCCCTGTTCTTCTTTCTCCGTTTTGCTCCTGATTCCATTTTTCTTAATTTTTTGACCTGTTTTACACATATTTAAGCTCATTTACACATTTCTATCAATCCATACCACATCTTTCCTAATTACATAAAACTTCACCAAAAGATATACAAAATGAATAAAAACACATAACAATACATAATAAAAGACACTAAAATCTAGGTGAAAATGACGACGATCAATGATTTATTTAGTCCAAAAGATAAAAGAGTGATTTTTAACACAAACACTAGATTTTTGGAAAAGAACTATGTATTAAATCATAAACCCATGTATAAGTTGTTCTGAAAGAAGTGAGAGGGAAAACACAAAGTATAGTAACAATTGTACAAGAGGAGATTGTTGGCATTCGATCGTTTGGTTAACGTGACCCGTTCGGATTTCATACGTTTCTAACAGTCAGCGGAAGCAAGAAAATAAGAAATATATTACCTTTCACCAGGGTATGTTAGAGAAGATGATTCTCGCCGGCAACCTATGCAGCCTCACCATTTTGGGCATAAATCTCTCATCCAATCTCGGAATTGAGTGATCTAAACGCCAAAACGATCCTCTCTTCTGTGGTTTTCCGTCAGTATATCACACGTTTGGTTCTAAAGTCTATACAATTTTATAAAATCGTACAAGTTGTCGGACAGCAGCAGCAAACAACCTTCGTCCAGTCTTTTGCTGTATTCCCTAGTCCAATCTCGACGTCGTGTGTCTGACGATCCTCGAGATCTTCTCAATCTGCTATTCTTTCTACCCTCTTCACGTGTTAGGTGTGTCTCACTTTGGGTTAGAACAGTTAAGATGACTTATATATGGGCTACAGCAGGGACCAGGAGGAGAAATTAGAGTTGGATCTCCATTGGGCTTAAGTATCCAAGTTTAGCCCAAAGCTTATACTTAAGTCTAATAATAATAATATATTCCACTAAAATATTATTACTGCACTACCATTCTAATTCCATAATTACGTTATGAGCTCCTTCTTATTATGAATCCGTTAGTCTCCTCATGTTTAAAATATACAATGTCCATTAATTAATTAAGTTACTAATAACTCCATTAATTAATATCTCATTCGAGAGTAGTACCACTAAACCTCATCATCATGCCGGAATAAATCCACCTGCAGGATTTACATGATAATCCTTATGAGTTCCTCAAGGGGACATCATCAACCTATGTCGGACCCGAATTCCTTCTACAATCAACAGCACACTATAGAGACAGCACTATTTCGCAACTCACCGAGTTTGTTAATTTAATTACATGTAAATCTCACCCATTAATGAATTAAAGAAATACATAGTGCTTTACGTGTCGAGGTTATTGTATAGGGATTAAGAGCACGAACATCCATAATAACAGAGATCAAGTTCTTCTATAAGTCAGTATAAGTCGGACGATCACAAGCGGTCCTGCTCAATACACACAAGTGCACTAATGTGATTCTATAGCCAAGACAAGCTAATACCAAACCACACTACAATCATCACGATAGAGAGTCCTCATCTATCTCGGTTGTGAGCATCTTTTTATACTTTATAAGGAAATCGATAATATGATCTTTCGCGTGTTGTCGCACAACATATTACCTACAGTATAAAGTAAATGGACTATTGCATCGTACATATAAATAAATTATAAGACGCAATCATTTGATCATATGATTCTCATTTCAAAAAAATTGTTATAACATTGTTTATCCAAAAAGCTAAACTTTTAGTATACAATCTAACAATCTCCCACTCCCACTACACGACCATCAAACGTTTCGCCTTAAGGTCCTTGTAAATGGATTTACTAGGTTATCATCCAATGCAATCTAGGCGACAACAACCTTCCCCTCATCATAATATTTCTCGTAACAGGTGGTACTCGCACTCCATGTGTTTAATTGCTTATGGACTTGTGATTCCTTCAAGTTTGCAACTGCACTATTATCATCAAAATAAATTGTGATAACCTTGGGCTAACTTAGAAACACTTTAAAGTCCATCATGAAGTTTCTAGAGTCATAAAGATACTTTGACTGTCTCATAGGCTCCAATTTATCATCTTTCCATGATGGAGTCTGGAGTCTGAAATATATTTCTATATAACACTCCTCCACATTATGGCTTTACTTCCTAAAATTAAACACACAACCTTGAGGTGGATTTACTGACGTCCCTATCTGATTTGAAAAATCAGAATCTACGTAACCACTAAATGCAGTGAATCTGTCTGATAAGTCCACATATAATTTCTAGTCATTTTCAGGTACATAAATATATGTTTTACCACAGTTCAAGATTTTAGTTCTTGGTTACCTTGATACTCACTGACCATGCATTTATCAAAACAGATATCCAATCTCCTGCATAGTATTTCTTAGATTAAGCTTCCTTATTCGCCGAAGCATAAAGAACCGCTTTCATCTACTTTATCTTCTTTTGTGTCAAGACACATTTAATTAGATAAAGTCACATACTAAAACAAGTAAGTATCGTATCATTTCATGAAGCTTGAGACAAGCATAACATCCTTTCTTGTGATCCGATTACCGTGATCAAAAGGATATTTTTTACTTCTCTTAAGTCCTTCATTTCATACTGGTTTATCAACCATACTCATACGCCCGACAATATTTTTTTATTATCTCCAATGAGCAATATATCATCTACGTACAGTACAAGAAATACCACCACGTTTTCATCACTTTTTTCAATACACCAGACACATCCACGCATTGAATAAATCCAAATGCTTGGATTTCCTAATCAAAACGGATGTTTCATGATCTTGAAGCTTGCTTTAGTATGGACACCTTTAAGCTTACAATCAAAATGCCCTTAGCCCTTTGCAATAAATCACTCTCGTTACTTCACATAGATATTTTCCTCAAGACTTCCAATCAGGAAAGTTGTCTTGACATCTATTTACTGTACCTCATATTCAATATGATCAGCAACAGATAAAAGATTCCATATCGACTTAAGCATAGCTACAAGCAAATAGGTTTTCTCACAATCGAACCTTTTCTTTATGATTATACATTTTCGCAACAAGCTTTGCTTCCAAGGTTTTCACCTTACCGTATGATCCTCTTTTATTTTGTATTACCACTTCCAATGGCTTTTACACCACTTGGTGGTTCTACAAGCAGCCAGATCTAATTTAGAATCCATCTATTCGATTTCAACATTCATTGCAATTTGCTAAGATTCCGCATTTCTATCTTATAGTGCTTCATCGTATCCGTGGGTCCATTCCATGTTTACTAGGGACCAAGTCTCACGACTCTCCCAAAACATATATCTTACAGGTTGTCGAACAACACTCCCACTACGACAAGGCACTACACACAATTGTGTATCAGACGTGACACGCGTTGCAGTTTACCTTGTGGTATATCCTCTTATACACTTGGTACTAGTACTTTGTGTTATCCCTCTCACTTCCTTTAGAACAATTTATATATGGGTTTATGATTTAATACATAGTCTTTTTCCAAAAATCTAGTATTTGTGTTAACAATCACCCTTCGATCTTTTGGACTAAATAAATCACCGCCCTTCATTTTTCAAGGATATCCCACAAACAGACAAACGTTATACGACATGGTTTCTAGGGCATACCCATAAAATGAATTTAGTAATTCCAAATAATTCATCATCTATTTAATCATTTCCAAAAGAGTCTTTCTCTTATTAGGATCAGAAGACGCATTATTAATTACTATTTGTTGTATCGTGGGATAAACATGATTTAAGAGTGAACAAATTGTCGCCAACGTACAACAACAAATTATAGCTCCATCCTTCATTACTATGACAATATCATTTAAATGAAATGGAGTATCCATCCGTAAATGCATAAAAACTGAAATGAAATTCTTTCAATGAAAACATACGTAAAGACAATTTTTCACAATCAAACGTTTATTCCTATCCCTAGATAAATAAACAACTCCCACTGCAACAGCCACTACTTTCATAGTATTACCCATGTATATTACAATCTCATCATCACTTAGTTACAGGCTTTTAGTGACTCCGGTATCTACACACAACGTGCCAGTAAATGCCATCACTAATCATGCTTCAACGACTAGTGAATGAGATACTAACCTTGTTCACATTATGACGGAAATGACTTTCTTTCGCTACATGTTTTGTCAGAAGTTCCCCACCTTATACAATCCCTGTGTATTTCAGGTAGAACTTGCTCAAAACATCCAGGCAAATTATGGAGAATAAATTGATCTAGGTTTCCCCTTCAATTTCTACTCCATGCATTCCCAATTCATTCATCAACTTATCCATGACATCTTGCCTTTATAACTTACTTAAGTATCTGAAGAGTCGCATGAGACAATCATATTTCTATGAACCTCTCACCTCTTCACTAGAGACTTTAATAGGCATCATGGGACATCCTTAGTGAGAACACATATTTATATTTTCTTAAGCAGTAAAATTCAAAACCAAGATTCTTTTCTAATCATCTAATTTTGGACCCGTAAATAAGTTTCTTTTAGTTAAACAATAAGTGAATTAAAACCATTTTGAAAATTCAGAGAATCATATATAAATACACCGATCAAATCTTTGAATTTTATCCATTTATATTGATTCCCTCAAAATAATATAAAATTAAAATTCACCGACATCTCAAGTACCGTGAGTCAGCAAGCCACGTTAGTGTGGATGTTTACAAACCCGAACATTTACAAGAGAAGATTTTACCCATTAATTTCATTCGTCAACCTAACCTCATGACAAAATAATTAATAGCCGGTTCCTCTTTAGCCATGCAAATAATAGCAGTGACTCCGTTGGGGAGGATACTAATTATTTATACCTAAGTGTACACCATTATTTGATCCCAAATCCACGGCTCAAGCTTATGTGTCTTACAGTTGGAGAAGTACACACACGCTCGGATAACTTCCTACAATCATCGATTATATGTTTGTACCAGTGAACCGCACATAAACTCATTCGTTAGGGAGGAAGGTCTATGCAAACACGCAAGTTAATGTGCCACATTACAAACAATAAATATTTAATAAAGTCTGTACCAGTTATCCGTGAATAAACTTATTCGTTAGGGAGGAAGGTCTATTGCCAACACGCAAGTTTACTCACATCACTTACAAACCAATAATGGAGGCAGCGGGAATTAATTACCAATCCCCTCTCCCACTTAGTAATTTTAACACCGAGGGTTTTTACATGCATATAATATTCAAAATAAAATATGCAAACTAGCATGCTCCTATTACAGCAAATAAGGCAGTAAATCACAGAGAATCATGCATAGCATATAACAATAATTAAATAATTAAATCAATTACTTACAGTTATATATCAGCGAATTCGATTGTTTGCCACCAAGCACGAATGCGGGGTGCGAGAAAACGCCCCGAAGAAAATCTAGAATCTAACACCAAACAGGTGCTCAACTCAAGCTGCTCTTCTCACCAGCGCTCGACCCGAGTAGCCTCGCACGCCCGCACACCTGCCTACCAACAGGCCATCTGTCGTGCTCCAATCAGTCCTTCACCATGTAACCTGACAGCCCTTGCAACTGATTGCCCAGCACGTCCTAGCATGCCCTTCACCCACCGAAACACTCAGCATCGTGCGTCTCGCCGAGCAGCACTCGCCGTGTGTCCTTCGCCCAGAAGCCCGCATGCCCCATGCTCGGCAACGTTCTCCACCGCACGGTAGAAGAAGCCTAGCACACGTCAACATGCCCATTAACAGCATGTTCGCCCACCATCAGCCAAGCACGCCCAGCCCGCCGCTCAGTAACCTTCCAGCAAGCATGACAGCGTGCTCGGAAGCATACTCCCAAGCCTAGCCATGAACCCACCTGTAGGCACGCTCGGTCGTCGCCATGTATTCTTCCGTGCATACCTCCTGCCATGCTGCAGCATCCCCAGCAACTCCCGGTCTACTCACCCGAATCTACAATGTAGACTCGCTCAGAATTCTGCAAGGCTCGCCTGAAAATTCTGCTGGCTCACCCAGAATATGGCGCGACTCGCCCGGAACTGCCTCCAGACTCACTCGGAACTATGGCAGACCCGATCGAGATCGCCGTCTGATGCCATGTTATCACCATCGCAACACCATTGTCTAACCACCAGTCATCGCGCCTCGTCGTGGTCCGGCACCTTCGGCCAACAAACAGCAGATTCAAGCCAGCCTCTTGCAGACTCGCTCCAAACCAGGTGGGACTTGACTGGAACTTCCTAGGGACCCACCAGAACTCATGAGAGACCCGATCAGAATGTTTCCTGACTCGCTCAGAAATCTCTTCCGTCGAACTGGGCTTGCCCCTCTTCCGGTCATCCCATCCACCTACAGCTTCTGCCGAATTCACGCCCAAAACCGTCGTGAACTCGCCTGCAGTCCGACGAACAGCAGCGTGTGCTTCACGCTATCCACTGCAGCCACTTGTTTGTCCGTTAAGCTATGGCTCGTTAGCCTCTATCGCAATCTATCGCCACCGCTGGAGCAATCCCGACATGTTCCTCCAGCCACCAGTTCTTGCATCGATGGCCAGCACACCACCTCCGTGCACCAACACAATGCAGTCATTGCAACACAGCCGCCCAAAACACCATCGTGCTTTCACCAGTATGCCACATGCCATGCCACGATCAACCAGTCGCCGTCGCTTCTATCCAGTACTCGCTTACACGTCACCACCGCTCAACTCCACTGTTGAATCATTGTACGGTAATCATATGCTCGTGTCCAATTAGAGTACACAACAAGAAACTTAATTCTAAACCCTAATCTAACGTTTCACGCTTCACCACGAAACTGAAGCTCTGATACCAATTGTTGGTGTTCGATCATTTGGTTAACATGACCCGTCAGGATTCTGTGCGTTTCTAACAGTCAGCGAAAGCAAGAAAACAAAAAACGTATTACCTTTCACCAGGGTATGTTGGAGAAGATGAATTCTCGCCAGCAGCCTGCGCAGCCTCACAGTTTTGGGCATAATTCTCTCATCTAATCTCAGAATTGAGTGATCTATGCGCCAAAATGATCCCCTCTTCCGTGGCTTTCTGTCAGTATATCACACGTCTTGTTTTTAAGTCTGTAAGATTTTATAAAAATTGTACAATTTTTCGGACAACAGCAGCAAACAACTTCTGGTCTTCTGCTGTATTCCCAAGTCCAATCTCGACGTCGTGTGGGCGACGATCCTCGAGATCTTCTCAATCTGTTGTTTTATCTACGCTCTTCACGTGTTAGGTGTGTCTCACTTTGGGTTAGAATAGCTGAGATGACTTATATATGGGCTACAACAGGGACCAGGAGGAGAAATTAGAGTTGGGCCTCCATTGGGCTTAAGTGTCCAAGCTTAGCCTAAAGCTTATACTTAAGTCCAATAATAATAATATATTCCACTAAAATATATTACTGCACTACCGTTCTAATCCCATAATTACGTTATGGGCTCCTTATTATGAGCCTGTTAGTCTCTCCATGTTTAAGATATACAATAATTAATTAAGTTACTAACAACTCCACTAATTAATATCTAATCCGAGAGTAGTACCACTCAACCTCATCATCATGCCGGAATAAATCCACCTGCAGGGTTTACATGATCATCCTTATGAGCTCCTCAAGGGGACATCATCAACCTACGAATTCCTTCTACGTACAATCAGCACAACATAGAGACAACACTATTTCCCAACTCACCGAGTTTGTTGATTTAATTACATATATATCTCGATGAATCAAAGAAATACATACTGCCTTATGTGTCGAGGTTATTGTATAGGGATTAAGAGCACGAACATCCATAATAACAGAGATCAAGTTCTTCTATAAGTTAGTATAAGTCGAACGATCTCAAGCGGTCCTGCTCAATACACACAAGTGCACTAATGTGATTATATAGCCAAGACAAGAAAATACCAAACCACACTACAACCATCCTGATAGAGAGTCCCCGTCTATCTTGATTGTGAGCATTTATTTATACTTTTTAAGAAAACTGATAATATGATCATCCACGTGTTGTCGTACAATATATTATCTACAGTATAAAGTAAATATACTATTGCATCGTACATATAAATAAATTATAAGACGCGATCATTTGATCATATAATTCTCATTTTAAATAAATTGTTATAACATTGTTTATCCAAAAAGCTAAACTTTTAGTATACAATCCAACAGAGATATCACAAGGTAAACTGCAACGCGTGTCACATCTGATACACAATTGCATGTAGTGCTTTGTCGTAATGGGAGGGTTGTTTTACTACCCGTAAGATATATGTTTTGGAAGAGTCGTGAGACTTGGTCCCTAGTAAACATGAAATCGGCTCATGAGTATGACGAAACACTACAAGATAGAAATACAGAATCTTAGCAAGTTACAATGATTTCTGAATAGGATCTATGGATTCTAAATTAAATATGGGAGCTTGTATGTCCAATAAATGATGTAAAAGCCACTGGAAGTGGTCATACAAAATAAAAGAGGATCATATGGTAAGGTGAGAACCTTGGAAGCAAGCTTGTTGCAAAAAGGTATACTCAGAAAGAAAAGGTTTGATTATGAGAAAATATGTTTGCCGGTAGTTATGCCTAAGTCGATCCGGACTCTTTTATCTATTGCTAACTTATATGGAATATGAGGAATAGCAAATAGATATCAAGACAGCTTTCCTGAATGGAAGTCTTGAGGAAAACATCTATGTGAAGCAACCAGAATGATTCATTGCAAAGGGCTAAGAGCATTTTAATTGTAAGCTTAAAGGTGTCCATCGATGGACTAAAGCAAACTTCAAGATCATGAAACATCAATTTTGATGAGGTAATCCAGTCATATGGATTTATTCAATGTGCGGATGTGTCTTGTGTATTGAAAAGACTGATGGAAATGTGGTGGTATTTCTTGTATTGTACGTAGATGATATATTGCTCATTGGAGACAATGAAAGAGTGTTATCGGGCGTATGGCTATGGTTGATAAAGTAGTATGAAATGAAGGAATTAAGAGAAGCAAAATATATCCTTGCGATCATGGTGATCACAAGATAGGATGTGTGCTTATCTCAAGTTTCATGAAATGATACAATCCTTACTCGTTTTAACATGTGACTTTATCTAAGGAAATGTGTCTCGACACAAAAGAAGATAAAGAATATGAAAGCGGTTCCTTATGCTTCGGCGAATAAGAAAACTTAATCTAAGGAATGATATGCACGAGATTGGATATCTATTTTGCCGAATGCATGGTCAGTGAGTATCAAGGTAACCCGAAACAAGAATGATGAACTGTGGTAACACATATACTTATGTACCTGAAAAGGACCAAAAATTATATGTGGTCTTACCGAACAGATTCACTGCTTCTTATGGGTAAAATAGATTCAAAATTTTCAAATTAGATAGGGACGGCAGTAAATCCACCTCAAAGGTTATGTGTTTAATTTTAAGAAGTAGAGTCATAAGATGGAGGAGTGTTATATAGAAATATATTTCGGTCTCCACCATGGAAAGATGATAAATTGGAGCATCTGAGGCATCCAAAGTATTTATATGACTCTAGAAACTTCATGATGGACTTCGAAATGTTTCTAATTTTGCCCAAGGTTATCATAATTTATTGTGATAATAATGGTGCATTTGTAAACTTGAAGGAATCACGAGACCATAAGGCAATTAAACACATGGAGGGCGAGTACCACCTGTTACAAGGACCTTAAGGCGAGAGCTTTTGATGGTCGTGTAGCGGGAGTGGAAATCAGATGTATAGCAGAAGAAATGACAGCATAGTCTTTTAGTATAAGTGGGAGATTGTTGGATTGTATACTAAAAGTATAGGTTTAGTATGAACAATGTTTTAACAATTTATTTTAAATGAGAATCAATGATCAAATGATTGCGTCTTATAATTTATTTATATGTCCGATGCAATAGTCCACTTACTTTATACTGTAGATAATATGTAGTGCGACAACACGCGGAAGATCATATTATCGATTTCCTTATAAAGTATAAACAGATGCTCACAACTGAGATAGACGGGGACTCTCTATCGAGATGGTTGTAGTGTGATTTGGTATTAGTTTGTCTTGACTATAGATCATATTAGTATGCTTTGTGTGTATTGAGCAAGACCACTTGAGATCGTTCAACTTGTACTGACTTATAAAAGAACTTGATCTCAGTTATTATGGATGTTCGTGCTCTTAATCCCTATACAATAACCTCAACACGTAAGACAGTATGTATTTCTTTGATTCATCAATGAGTATGATTTACATATAATTAAATCAATAAACTAGGTGAGTTGGGAAATAGTATTGTCTCTATGGTGTACTGTTGATTGTAGAAGGAATCTGTGCCCGTTATAGGTTGATGATGTCCCCTTGAGGAGGTCATAAGGACTATCATGTAAACCCTGCAGGTGGATTTATTCCGGCATAATAATGAGGTTGAGTGGTACTACTCTCGGATGAGATATTAATTAATTGAGTTGTCAGTAACTTAATTAATTAATAGGCATTGTATATCTTAAACATGAGGAGACTGTCGGGCTCATTATAAGGAGCCCATAACGTAATTATGGAATTAGAACGGTAGTGCAGTAATAATATTTTAGTGGTATATATTATTATTATTGGACTTAAGTATAAGCTTTAGGCTAAGCTAGGATACTTAAGCCCAATGGAGGCCCAACTCTAATTTCTCCTCCTGGTCCCTGCTATAGCCCATATATAAGTCATCTCAGCTGTCCGGAAACCCTAATTGAAAAGTGATTCACGCCTAACATTGTGAGGAGAGTGAGGGAACAGTAGATTGAGAAGATCTTAAAGATCTTCGCCCACATGATGTCGAGATTGGACTTGGGAATACAGCAGAAGATCGGATGGTTATTTGCTGATGTTGTTCGTCAACTACCATAATTTTTCTAAAATTGTGTGAAACTCCAAACTGGACATGTGATACACCGTTGGAAATCCACTGAAGAGAGGATCGTTTTGGTGTATAGATCACTCAATTCAGAGATTGGATGTGAGAGTTATGCCCAAAACGGTGAGACTGCGCAGGCTGCCGGTGAGAATTCATCTTCTTCAACATACCCCCGGTGAAAGGTAATACGTTTCTATGTTTTCTTGCTTCCGCTGATTTAGAAACGCATGAAACCCTAATAGTTCACGTTAACCAAATGATCTAACGCCAACAAACACTTCATGTGTAAATTTAGAATAAGATAGAAATGTTCTTCTAAATTTAGAACTCTTTGATAGAGCACCTTATTGACTTATGATCGCACTTTTCTTTTTGCGAAATAAAGAGTAAGTTTACTCTATCATTGTGTAGATCTAGGTTACCAAGTAATAAAAATATATCGAATCCTAGGGAGAAAGTACGTGTATCCATACTCAAGAAATGCTCACTCTAGAAGGACGAATCAATGATAGAGATTGGAATTATGCTACGATTAACAACTAAGAAAGTAATGAAATAACAAGATACAATAGGATGGAAGATAGATGAAGGTAGAACAATCTAAGAAGTATGTAAGACTAGCAAAATCATGGAAAAGGCATATATAAACTCACACACACACATGCATTGATGACCACCATGTTATGATATTAAGGGCACTCACTATTCACTAATTCCACCTAAGATACTTAGGATGTAGACGACTACATAGGCTCCTAGTATAGTCCCTAAAAAGCTCTCAAGAGTGTCCCCAATCCTCACCATTCCTATAGGTATTTGTGGCTAATAATATACCGGTATAGAGATATTATCACGAAAAATTTTCTCTAGTAGGCAATGACGTTTGTCAATCTTTCCTTTCTAAGGTCAAGTGAGTATTTGGTTTGGTTCCCCTCATTGTTCAAACACTTTTGCAAGTAATTCTTACGAATGTCCTATCATGAGATTCTAAGCATGCATTGAATGTATTTTAATCTCAATTCATACTAATAAGATCATATCATGTTCTCAATGATTCAATTACTTAATCATAACATACAATCAAGGTCTTACCTCTATTTCACATGCCAAGATCAAATAACCATACAGGTAATAACATAAGATGAGAATAAACATTCATGATAGAAAATATTCATAACAATCAATTTATCGAACATGTGGTGTGCAATATCTACAGAATCCCTAACCAATCATATTGCTAGCCTCACATGAGGACTAGCCACTACAAATCATGATAAATTCCATACATTCCATGGCATGCTCCAATTGAGTCATATAATGAAGAAAATAACAAATCAAAGGTTGATTGACTTCCCTTTCAAAGTAGGGCTTCTCTTTCTTCAACATGATTCAATCTTTACTCCTTGATGATCTTCCCTTCTTAGATTGGTGGACTGATGGAATAGTGGATAAAATTTAAGAAATCAAGTGGATTTGATGGATGGAAGGATGGAATGGAGAGAAAATGTTTGTGAAAAGTGGGGTTTAGTAGGTGTAGAAACTGTCCAGAATGATTCTCTCTGTAAAAATCTAGCTAATTGTGCATTTATAGGCCTGGAAACTTATAGAACACCCGCTGATTAAAATTCCAGCAATCAACCGCACTCGACCCGAGCTCAGAGCTCGACTCGAGTAGCGACACATTTTCTCGGCTGCTGCCGGTGCTTAACAAGGCTCGACGTGAGATCTGTAACTCGACGAATAGGGAAAGTCGAGTTCATGTTGCAAGTGTGTACAGTCGACCATCCATGGTCGAGTTGTCGAAGCTCGACACGGGTTATGACCACAAGCTCGACTCGAGTTGTTTGATCGAGTCGAGCCCGATCGCCTGTTGCCTGTTTTCTCCCGTTTCGACTCCCGATTTTGTTTTGCCCATTTTTTTACCTGTTTTACATACAAATAAGCTCATTTTCATACATTTATCAATTCATAGCATAAATCTCCATGTGAACATAAAACACCACCAAATGCAATATAAAATGGATAAAATCATATGAAAATATACATAAAATGACACTAAAATCTAGGTGAAAATAGCTTCTGATCAGCTTAATCGAGAGATTTGTTGATTATGTGACGGGAACCAAACCATTAGTAGATTCATAGTACTTAGAAAGGGAATATTGCCTATAATTTAGTATCTAATTCGAGAACTCATAGAGAATTAGTACCTATCGAGAGGTGTTCACTTTGGTCTCGATTTTATGAGCTTTTGGGAGCCTTGTTGAGGGTTTACAGCTTAATAACTCGAGAGAGAGCTTAAGATACTTTTGTAATCGTTCCTATGCCATGTTCATGATAGATTAGAATTAGTTGCATAATTCTTTTTTCATGATTATTGCTAATTTCATTCTTCCATCATTTTAAAGTTAATTGTAATTCTGACAAGATATTTTTTTTTTAAATACTTATGTGAGATCGTTGTATCCATGCATCCATGTATACTTTTTTAATACAATAAAATGTTATTATGACAAAAGATTATTCTTCTGTAAAGAGTATATACCCTCTGCTGCTTAAGATGTACTACCTCCGTCCCATTAATCATTTCACACTTTCCTCATTTGTTTGTCCCACAAAACCTTTCACACCCCAACAAATGAAACATCACTTTATCTAACAACCTCAAAAGTTACTTTAATTTTAAATTTGTCACTCCTTTTTCAGACACATATCATTACTTTATACTTTTTTATTACCTAAATATACTACAATGCCCTCCAAATTTAATAAAGTTAGTAAAAAAGTACCACTTTTCTTAAACGTGGAACAGTAAACTTGAAATGTATTATGAAACGGAAGGAGTAGTTATTTGGTATTTTGATCTGTCTCATTACAAAGTATTAATTTTCTTTATGGTAAATATGGACCCCAAATCCCATAGTAAAATTTCAAAAAATTTCTCAAAATTATACAATATTTTGTTACTTTATTTTAAAAAGTGGGAGCAAAAGAGTAAAGTAATATCCAAGACTCATACTACAATATACATTAAATATTATACTCTTTAATTTACCATACAAAAAGCAAATATATGTAAGGGGACAAAGAAAAATTTACTATTGAATATGAACTCTTCCAAAAAGAGTAACACATAATATTGTAAAGAATAACACTAAATATTTGAAAGGGTAACGCTTCCAAAATGGGACACTGTCTCACTCTTTCTTAAGCGCTCAAATTTTTCTTTTAATCCTATCCCTCTTATTTACTCTTTTTTTTTTTATGAATTAGAAATTGCTTTATAAGTGAAATTCAATTACTAATATCAGTCTCGTATAAAATAAAACCAAGTGGACTAGCTCACTTAGTCACCTAACTCCTCACTAAAGTGAATGACCCAAGTTTAATTCCTATTAGGAACGAATGCTTTGGAGAAAGGGGAAGTATGGATGCTTGGTGACACTAAGTACTAACTATACTAACAACTACTCCCTCTGTCCCAATAATTTATGTTTCCTTTATAATTTACAAAGGAAGTGTGCACAAAATGCTGGGATGACATTTACCAATAAAAAAAAATTTTGTACAAAATGAAATAAATGATAAGTAATCAATAGAATAGTCGACCACCAACACGTTCACAAATTCAAATATAAATTGAAATTCAGCAACTGATATCAATCTTTTAGAAAGTGAAAAATAAATGATAACTAATCAATAGAATAGTCGACCACCAACACGCTCAAAAATTCAAATATAAATTATCTCCGCTCTAAAATAAAACGTTCTTTTTAAAAACCACTACTGTTTTATTGAAATTTGACAAACTAATTTCATTTCTGCATGATATCCTATGATAGAAGAACTTTGTTTTGGAAAACCAATTGAATAATAATATTTATCTATTTTGAATTTTGAATAGATTTTAATTTAATATCAAATCAATAGGTAAGTACTAATTTATCCGAGACAAAAACTAGAGATAGAAAGAGAGGAAAAGTATTAATTAAAGAGATGCATGGAAAGCGTGCTAAGGATTATTATAGAGAAAAAAATCAATATTCTAAGAGTGGTTTTAAAAATCCAAATATGGGTTTTGAAAACCAATTTTCAAAACAGAAACGAAACATCACCAAGCATTGCAAATCAGAACCTTAATTCCAGTCCGCTGAACCAAACATCACCCCCTTCACTTTGGAACAAACAAAAACTCAAAAAATGAAAGAGAAAATGCAAGGACACTCTTCACAACAATACCAGCGAAGCTATTGCACCATTAATCATCATAGGCAAAATTTAACTGGAGACTAGGAACTACAAAGTCGTCCAGCAAATGCAAATATTCCTATTCTTTGAACAAATGGTCCTACAGACAACAGTCACGATAATCATACAAGCCTATGCATGATTTTGTTGTTTAAACCAGCACAAGAAGATTCTACCTGGTACAAAAAGTTTAGGCATGATAGCGCTAACCCGAGTTTTCACACTATGCATTTTTGCTGTCACCATTCTGTGGGTTCCAATCGCCAGTCCTGTGATCGAGTAACATTAGTTTCTACCTTGGATCTAATTCTGTTGCTCCTATGCATCTCCATCGACTGGTGCAGTATTATTTGAATTATCACCAACAAGTACCATATCATTTTCATCACCAGTTGTTGAGGTGTGCACATGAGTATCCATATCAATAACAACGGTCTCTCCATTTTCCACCCCATTTTCCTCAGAATTATCAACCTCCATAGTGATGTTACCAGTAGGATAAGCTGAAAATTCAACCATCTGTTGGCTCATTGCCCGTGCCTGATTCATTCAAGAAGAGATGAAAGATGATGATGATATTCACAGTTAATTTGAATCCAGCATCAGAATCAAATATGAATTAAATAAGCAGAGGGGAAATGAAATGTAAGCATTAAGTATGAATACAGACAGAATAATTCAATTCAACCAAAAAAAATTACAAGTCCCTCGAAGCACAGATTACAAAAACTCAGTAACGGGTTGATTTATGACAAAGAAAAGCCTTGGCATTAAACATCAGCTTTAACCATCTCGCCTTATGAAACACTTCTGATGACTTATACGTAAGAACATGATATATCAAACTATTATATAGTCAAACAAACATTATGGTATATTTGATTTGGAATTTAAAAGCAGTCACAAGTTGTTGAAATCCTAAGATTGTTCTTCTGAATTTTGAAATCCAATTTTCAGAAACACGACCCAAGCAATCATAGAAAAAACCCACCAGAAATAATATAATACCCAGCACCCTCTTCTAACACATTAATCTGGCATAGAGTTAAATCTTACCCTATCAAACACCCAAAATAAACTAACACCTTTATGATTCGTCAGGATTTCAAAATCCACTTGAAACTCAAGATGAACATCATCAAAGGATTTCAATATAAAAATGGCCGTTTCAGGCATGATTACGAGATACAGAACTAATGTGCTGCTGAGATAATGATTTCCATGGTAAAGAAGGCAAGAAAACCTTACAAGGGAAGTGTGAGTATCATAACTGCGCATATGTGCCTAAATAATGGATTACTTGGCCTTTGTATGACCACCTAACTTATGGACCAAAAAATGGCACCCAACTTTGATGTTTCTTGGAGAGGAGGCCATCACCTCCATTTATTTTTTGTTTCTATTCTTGTTTCTTGTAATAAGATTTATTAACACTCCAATATTAAAGGATCAATCAACTTATAGATGGTGCGGATGGCCTTAAAGTGATGATTTTTTTATTTTTTTTGGAAGTGTCCTTTGAAGCGATGATTTCCATGGTTTTTGCACAATGCCAAATAGGTATACGCATAACATGGTAGGATTCAAAACAACATGGTAGGATTCAAAGACATACACAAATGACAAGCAGACGCTACTAGCATATACATCATCTGATAAATATTAGAGAAACAAGCCATTCGACTATTCAGAGGATATATATCGTATTAGAGCTATAAGAGAGTATGATAATACCTGATATACCAGGTGCATCCTGTAATTTACTATGTTAACCATCTCTTCTATTCCACTAACAAGTTGGATTGGTCCTGTATCTTCAACATGACGATCTGTAAATGCTGTGCCCTCATGTAAATTTAGGGCAAGGTGATCAGGCCTCTGAAGCAAAAGCTGGAATGTAGGTTGCAGTTCATAGCATTGTTCAAAAAGAGAACGCCGGCAAAAAACATAAAGTCCCAGTCTAGCACGAGACATAGCTACCACTAATCTTCTAACATCACGGAGATGACCCACAAAACGAGTGCGGACTAGAGATAGTAAGACAAAATCATTTTGTTGTCCCTGAAACTTGTCAACAGTAGCTACCTGCACTCAAAATTACAAAGTAAGAATATGAACATGCAAAAGAAACCAAGAGTAGGAGTACAGGACAATAGAAAAGTTGGGGGCATACACATATTTCACGTAGCAGATTACAAAAAACTAAAATATGTAGCATTAGTACTTTCAAAGAATAGCCTGCTAAAATGAACAACAGACCTTAAATATCCTTTATAATGGACCTAATATTAATTACAAACGAACTGCAAAGGACCAGTCTTATTGTTGTACGAAAACAATTGAACAGTTTATTTCAATCAGGTCAGAAGTTTATACAAACAAGAGTACAAAGAGTCAAGAGCTCTTACAGTTTGACATTTTAAAACCCAAAGTTCACACCTTTAACAGTTTACAGTAGGACCACCATACCCTGAAAGTTAGGTACTGAAGTGATTTCTCATATGAGTTCGAAAAGAGCTGTAGATAGGTTCACAGGGGGGTAAAATGAACCTGGGCTCACACATACACAAGTAAAAACTAAAATCATCAACACTGAAGCCTAGTAAGAAGTCAGCCCCCATTTTATTTTATATTTAATCCAGCATTTTCAAAATAGGAAGCATAGAGATTCTAAACAAAAAAAGCACACCCAAAAACCTAGTTATGCAACATCCTGCATGCAACCAAGTATCAAAATCTGCAGAACATGTTTATTTCAGAAATTGTAATTAAAATTTAAATAGATAAGAGCATAAATTACCTTGTGGGGAGGACCAATGAAGTCATATGGAACACATCTTCGGTTTATAACATCACGAATCAAGAGCTTTTGACCATTATATGTTGTCAGTATGGATATCTTATTAGCTGGATAGCCAAGCAATCGCATGTAAATATAGACACTAACAATATACTCAGCTTCTCCTTCATTTTGATAGAACCAGGGAGAAGGAGCAGTCTCACCTCTCCCGTGGTAATCAGGGACATCTACCAACTGATAGTCATAAGAGAAACCAGAATTCGCCCTTTGGAAGATATCATTCTCCCTGACATACGGAAGATCACCAAGGTTTTTATATCTCCAGTTATAAAGTCTTGCCAAACTGGGTCGAGCTCTTCCCTGGGCGTTGAGCTCTATATAAGGAATTCCTAGACGCACAAATCTTGTGAAAAGACTTTGATCCATGTGGCTGTACTTCTGAAAAGCCATGTTTTTCACAACAGGGGGAAGTTGGTGATGGTCACCAATTAATATGCAACGTTTAAGCCGAGCATAGCCATCTTCCTGCCTTTGGAGCAACATTGGTATGAAAGTCTCAATCTCCAAGATTTGGGCACTTTCTTCCATTAACAAGTTGTCGTACTTAAACCCCAAATGCAGAAAATCTTTCCTTTTAAGAGCTGCATGAGTGCAAGTCATAGCTACTATCTTTGCTTGCTTAGTCATAAGATAGTTCGATCGATCAACTGTTGACTTGAGCAACTCAAATGCCCTACACTCTTCAAGCTCCTGAAACATAGTCCTCAGGTGCTGGAAGCAACCCTTAGCTGCCCGCATGTCGTTTTCAAAGGACTCACCCGTGAAAATTGGCTTTGGAGTGTTTGAAAAGTATTCCTTAAAAGGAAAACGGTCCTGGACAAATGTTGGTTTATCTTTGTTCTGAGCACAAGCAGCTAAAAATTGTTCCCAGCGTGAGTAGACATGAAGTAACCAGAAATAACCAGCAGTTTCACAAGTATACGCTACATCCTCAGGCAGTTGTAGAGACCTCGCAAGGCGCTCCACTTCACTAAGAAGCTCCAGCCGCCGAACAAGCATGGCATTCACACGGCCTTGACGGCTAAAGTCGAGGTCAGTAGCCAATTCTTGCTCACCTTGACCAAGTCGAAGTAGATATCGAGCTGGAACATCCCTCTAAAATCATGAACACAATTCGAAATTAGAAAGGATCTCAGAAAAATAAGATCATCTAACAATGTTTCCAGAAATTGTGTAATTGGATTTTATAATAGCTAGGGAACATTGCAAGAAGTAATCTCTTACCTCCATTATCTTTTCAAAAAGATCATTCAAAGCTTGATTAGAATGTGTAATGATCAAAGTTCTCTGAGAAGGGCAATTGTGGTAAAGAACATTCAAGATTTGCACAGCAGTATCAGTTTTTCCTGTACCAGGTGGACCAACCACCATAGTTAGGCCAGGCTGAATACCTGAGATTATAGATCCAACCTGCATAATAAACAGAAAAAGATTCAAAAGAATTTTCAACAGAGTCCAATTTGATCACAAAAAAAATCACTATAAACACTTTTACGGTTCTCATTCTTAAGGCAACTGCGTATTCACGAACCTGAGTAGGGGTGAACCTAACAGAGTTCTGTTTAGGTTGATCCTGGGGATAAGGTCCTGGATCAGGAGGGATATAAGACTCAACCAGAAGCTCAACTTTATCAGAATGTTCACTGTCCTTGCCACTGGCATCTTCCAAAGATGTAGCAGTAGTCTCACTGCAAGGCAGAAATTCAACCTTGCCCTCATGATTTGTGGGGAACTTAATACGAAATGGAGGATGTGGTTTTAAGTTCTGTGTGCCCTCTGAATTTATGAAGTGAACCTGCACATAAGAATACAAAGAATGGAACTAGTACAATAATGATTATTGTTATGATGCAATAGATAATAAGAAGCAACTAGACCAATGATTAAGACCTTATAGTTCGGAAAGCTGTCTTTGACATGAGCAGCATCAAGCAATGTGTCTTTGAAATCAACCTCTTCAAGGACATCGGGCATATTGGTCCATTGTGCAGCAGAAGGATCCCCATAACCCAAAAATATGTCATGCAACCAGTCCGGAACAATACAAGTTTCATTCATTAGATCCCTTATGGATTCTAAAATTGCTTTGAAGTTGTTCTCCTTAGGTTTCCTCCTCATCAATATGTTGAATGTGCTATACACATCATCTGATCCCTTCTCTGCAATACCACAAACATCCATATGATATTGTGCTGTGTCCAAAGCAACAGTCACAGTTCTCAGCTCTCCTTTAGGAGGCTTCCACTCATCACGCTTGATTCTCCCTGTGAAATCATTCATGAGAGTTCCCTCTTCATCACGTATTTCAATAATCTCACATCCGCGCACATATTGAAGACCAATCTTCTGTGGAACAGTTGCATTTTCAGCTTCTTCAGCACTTAGTGGCTCAAATAAAGGACGTACAGAGAGCAAAAATAGAACGTCATGTTCCTTAAGTGCATTCCATTCAGATCTTATTTGTGCTTTATAGCTGGAGATACTAAAAGTAACTTCAGCTGTTACTGCAGATGGCTTTACTTCACCAATATTTGGTTGTTTCACCTCTGTTATTTTAAACTGCTTAATAGGTACACCCATTCTCGACCATCCACGAAAAGCAGTTTCTCCTTCATTATTGATGTAAGCAAGAAGATGTGGAACAGCTTCTTGGATATCCTCACGCATTTCATACGTTGATTCAAGGCGGAAGAGGTTGAAATTTCTAAGAAGGTAATCATGCAGTGTTAAAAATTGTAAATTAAGCTTTGGTAAAGCCAGACACCCTTCCCCAGAGTAATTGATACTTGGTACAAAGCTTTCATCCCACATGATTTGCTCATTAGGATATAGTGGAAGCGCATTGATAGCTTCTTTCTGTGACTGTTGTTTCTCAAAGAATGAAACCATTACATCTATCAGAAAGTCAACTCTTTCTGACCATGGATCTTCCTTCGACACCAGTTTGAGCTTTAGTAAAACAAGAATTAAGAAGTCAGAAGGTGAAGCTTCTACAACAATTCAATAATAAAACAAAAGACAAATGTGGAAGCTGTAAGTCGAGGGAAAAAAGGGTCATAGTTTCTCAGTTTACAATCAACCAACACTATATAGTATGTTTTTAAGGCCGAAAGGAGCCGTAAAAGAAATTTTGAATTTTAAAATAAAAATTTTGGTAAATTTTATACTAAATGCATAAGCCTAAAAACCCTGTTTATTACTGAATCGTTAAGGGTTTAGAAATATTGATTAAAGTTACATGTCATACACAATTTGGTGAATTGTTTTGGCCATACACACACACACAACAGCTTCCTATATATTTCAACAATACACAATTAACACTTAAAGTCAAATGTATATTGATTTTATGCAACAAAGCACTGGATTTCACTAAAGAGATAAAAATAAAATAGAACAGAATAAGTTTTGTTGTTTGAAGCATCACACTTATAATTAACAAATGAGCAGCAAAACATACAAAACCTAAGTGAACTGTCTTGCCACTCAACAATCAAAATTTATTATGGACAAAGAACTTATAAGAAGAAGGATATAGACACCTGGGAAAAAGAAATTCAGCACACATGCAAGCAGCAAATTTGTAGAAAAAATTAGAGTAGACCTATCTTCGTAGACACCCAAAAAATAATATGATACAGTCAGTGATGACTGATGAGTCCCCATCCCCCTCCTCCCCTCGAAAAAGTAATAAAACAGGACTGCAATCTTCAATTAGTTACGAGAAAAAGAAGGATGAAAAATAATAGGAAGAGCTCCTTATGAGTTGGCATAAACACACCCAATCTTAAACTTTAACCCATACCAAACCTCCTCCAGCTAATATTTCTTTCTAACAATAAAATGGCAGAGAAAAAGAAGGATGAAAAATAATAGGAAGAGCTCCTTATGAGTTGGCATAAACACACCCAATCTTAAACTTTAACCCATACCAAACCTCCTCCAGCCAATATTTCTTTCTAACCATAAAAAGGCCAACATGCAACAGGAACAAACACGTCTACACACACACACACACACAAATAAAAAAAAACCAGTCATAAAGAGAAAAATGGACAAGAAACTTGCCAACTTCTTACTAACAGATCTACAAAGAACATGTTTTCTGGTTAACATTCCCATGCAGTCTTAGATAAACAACCATTACAAAGATAAAACTGGAAAAATCAACCCCCAAGATAAGCAATTACTTTTAGGCTTTAGCTAGTAGGCAGAATAGTAATGGGAATAAGCAGGTAATCACTTCATAATAGTTCATAGTAACGAGTTCTTGGTTCTTGATAAATCAAAGCTAAATAACTCAATTCCTAAACTACACAGTACCACTTTGTTTTTATGCTAGTTCAAATGGTGACTATATCACAAAAATAAAATGTATAATTCTTTTATTTGCTTTTATGTGCCTCAAAGGATGTTCATCAATCATACTGACCTTAGCACAGACTAAATCTCTCAACTCTTCAGGAGAAAGAACTGAAAGTCTTTTGGCCAGATCAGCACGCCTGTTAATTGCACCAATATTAGCCAATGCAACTTCTCGCAACTGCAAGGATGAAAACAGAAGAGTTTTAAGATCTATTTTCAACTTAATGAACATAACCAACAGAGATTAACCCTCAATGTCATGACATTCTGAATTCTAGGCACCGTGCATACCTTTGGAACCTTTTTAAATGCAAGAAGTTGAAAAGCCTGGAAACGCCTGTAATGAGCTTGAAGCACCTCATCATCAGTCATTTGTCTACCTTGGTGATCATCAATCTCAAAACCTTCATAGTATTGAAGCAAGTCGACCAACTGTGCAAAAAGTTTTCCCTTTTCATGCCGATACAGAGCACTTAAGTGACATTTAGAGACAACAGCAACATCAGCAACAAGAGGCCGAACCAACCTGTAGCAGACGAAAAGTAATAACTAGTAAGGACAGTAAGCATTGACAGATATTAAAAAATATCACCAAAAATTATGTAAAATATTCTGCATAGGAACTCAATATAAAAAATATGCACGAGATGACTATGCACAGAAATGCACTAACCAACACACAGTAATAAAGCTTTATGGTGCAAGAACTGACAGGCCAACAAATACAGATCTGATTCTGTAAAATACAAGAGCAGGTTGCTTTCCAGACAGAATATACAACAAATTTCTTGATACTTAATGAAACAAATGAATAGGGCAGTACACAAAACTAGAGTTCCAAAGTGACAAATGAAGGCAGAAGAAGCATAAAGCATAACACCATGGTAAAATACAATAAACATTAAATAATTTCATCTTACTCATAATGATAATTCACATCAAATTGAGAATTGTGCACAGAAATGGAATTAGCACATAACTAATGTATACCTCCTTGTTGGGAGTTGGCTCAAGAGATCAATAAGAAGCTCCATAAACCTTTCACAATACAGAACACAAGCATCATCCACATATTCATAACCATGACCAACTTGACCATTATCCCCGCTTTCTTTGGTTTCCGAAGAGAAAACCTCACAATCAAGCACCTAGTATTATGAAAATATAAGGGGCATTTGTAAGCTCAGAGTAGATATAGCCAACAGAATATTACAAAAGATTCAAAATTGCTTATTTATACCTCCAGGAACTCCATAATGAGATTGCGCAAGAAATTTGCTTCCACCATGGAAGTAGGATCAAAAGTTTCATCTCTTTTTGTAGCATCCTTGGCTCGCTTAGCAATTCTTCTCCATTTTTTAATCAGATTTTCATTGTGACAAAGTTCCATCTATGCCAATTATGGACCAAAAGAAATAAAACACACAGTGCAGAAGGAATTGTCAGCAAAAGAATTTATATGACAAAGGTGGTACATGCAGCTAGTATTCTACAACAACGAAAATAGAGACTCGAGAAACCTTCCAGTAAAGTAGGTATAAAAAGCATACCTGAAAACGCCCATATGATAGGCTATGCCAACACTCCAAGCTTGCCAATCTCATTATCCTCTCACTCACTATTTCATCTTCCAAGCTCTATAAAAGTCAACAGAGAAAGGTAAACAATATATATTCGTATTCATTCTAAACATTTTGAGAAAACAGCAATGAAGGAGAGGCCTGTTTAAGGGTCAAGGGTCAGTGATAATCACTCTATATAGTTGGTTCAGTAAACAAATTAATGGCCCCTCTCTGCCAATAGGAGAGTTTAGAAGCATATGGTGCAAGCTTTAACCCCTTAACCCAAATGGGGAAGAACAAAAGATACCAAACACTAGTTCCAATCATACATGATGATTGATTAAATAGCTAATCCCTAATGGAGTCAACTCATTTGACATTTGTTCCAGCTTCCAATGCATACAAAGCCGTCTAGGATTAGGGTTGTATTTAGTGATTTCATGTGGGGGCATGGCTAAAGAGCAAAAGATGAAGGAATCTGTAGCTTAACGACATAAAGAAGATGAAGTAAACATAAAAAGCAAAATGGTATCAAAACAAGATAAAAATACGAAAAAGGAAATGTAAATTGAAGAGAAATTGAAATTTGAAATCATAAAAGTTGGATCATAAACTCTATAATACAAAATAACCGGATTTTAATTAATGGAATGATCAATATTTGGAAACCAAGTTTGGAGTCAATCACATTGTAGTTATCAGATAAGAAAAAACCAATAATAAAATTTTTCAAGAATATTGTTTATAATAAGAACTTGAATTTAGTTTAGACTCTATTTAAAAGATAAAAGGCAGGATAATGACATCATTACACAGAAAGAAACAAATAGGCAATAAGAATGTAAAAGAAAAAATGATAGTACCTGAAACGCATTGATCATAAAAAGCAGATAGTTTATCTTTTCTGCTATAGTAAGACTTCTTCCCTGCAATTAAGCATAGATTGACAAAAATGTCCTCTTAAATCAGAAACCACCATGACACTATATATAAACTGTGGCACTATTGCATATGGAATTATGGATTGTGAAATAATGTGCCTGTGGACTGACACAAAAAAATGTACTAACTACAGTCATGGCTCCGATAGATACATGTTAAACTCTTGCATTTTAATATAGAAAATATATATCAAATAACATTTTATCATAATAAAGTAATGTTTCATGAATGAGCATGTTAAGGCAGGCGCAAACAAAGAAATGTAGCAAGAACCACTAGAAGATAGCAGAAACTTGAATGCTTTAGCAGATCAAGATTCAAAGACCAAGTAATTTTACAACTAGTTCAGGAGAAATATAAGCTAAAAAGCATCAAACATAATAGGTACAACTGTTATACTAAGGCAGACTATAAAAAGTTTTTTTCACCATGATTATGTGAAACTGCCTCAGCCTCTCATCAATTTAGATGCCAGGACAAAATCTCACATATAAATATCCATCATATAGAATAACAATCTAGATGAGACACATAACATGAACTTCACCAATTGATCCACCCTAGCAAGCACCGAATTGTTTGCATTTTCCTAACCAGTTAATAGATCTTACAACATCATTTGTATATTTGGACTTAAACCATTACAGTAGCTTCTATATTAGAGGAAGAAAAAATAAAAAGCAGTAGCCTATATGCGTATATGTACGTGATACTATTAGTCATGAAATTTATCATTTCTTTCATGCATAAACATCTATGTTACATAATGAATCAAACATTAGCACTGATAAATACATAAATAGACCATTAATTCAAAATGTGCTTCTTGACCACACCATGCATCGAATATAATAAATAATAAATAAAAAGTGTAAAAAAGCAGAAACAGTAGTTAAAAAAAAAACCTTTGAGATTAGACCTCACCATAATTGGCAATTTACACAGAAAATGAAAATATAACAGTAAGAGAATATTTAAGAAGTAAAAAAGAAAACTACCTCTTTCAGGCGAAGGACCCTTTCAAGAAATGCTTTAAACGTATCCTTTCGGTCATAAAAGCATATCCAAGCAGCCACATTTTCTCGAAACTGCAAATTCATAAAATGTTGTCCAATCTCTTATATGAAAACAGAAGAAAAGGTACAACATTTGTAACTTCTAACGAAGAAAATCAGAAAATAACTTCCAGAGGAAAATATAATAAAAACAGAAAAATGAACGTCACAATCATTGCTGTAATCCTTGATACCAGCATAGCTGGAGATTGTTGGGACACTCATACGCCTAGGCCCACATTTATAACTTCAATGAGGAATATAGAATTTTTAAGACCATCCATTATGAAAATGATGTCTTTTATTCCCATAGTCCCCCAAGTTCCTTAAATACAATCATTTATTGCATTCCTTTGTCTATAAGCATATAAGCATGGTTCAACGTTTCCCAATTCTTCCAAGAATAGGGATAATCTCCCCATCTCTGCCAAAAGAACTGCTCTCCCCTGACTCTAAAGAATAGTAAACCCACTCACTCTAGATTCAAGTAAAAGGAGATATTCCCAGTCTGGGTGAAGACAGCAGTAGGTTTTGCTTAAATGGATCACATGTCTCACAGCAAGTCTTAAAGACAGCCATGTTTTAAAGACAGAGTTTTCAAATTTTTACAAAATAAAAGGAAAAAAAAAAGGATTTGATGATGCCATGAATAGACAAGAGCATAGTTGTTAAAGGCGAGAGGCGCAAAGGTATGTTGGAGTAACGAGGCACGCGCCTGAGGTTCAACCTTTTCTAGAACATAATTACATTCATATATCCTACTTAACACATAACTAAATAAAGGTTAAAATCACATAACATAACATCACATAATAATGCATAATAACTCATAAATTTATAAAAATACAAATAATTCATCAAAACTAATGAATAATCAATAATATTATACGAAAATATGAAAGTGAACTAAATAATATGAAACTGTATTATAGCTTAACATCCAAACTAAAGGCTAAAAACTCTTTGTTCATGTGTACATTAGTGAGAAAAATAAGAAAAATATCTAAAAAAATACTAAAAAGCAAACTTAAAGATAAAACATTCTTAAAATGATTTAAATCTCTGATGTTATATGTTTACAAGTGAGAAAAACAGTAAAAAACAAGAAAAACAAATGCATTCGTGAAAACCATATAAAAACGGGGCATAAAAAAAATAGCTTAAAACCAAAAACTCCAACCGCTGGTCGTTGGAGCGGCGACGGTTGGGTGCCAAGGTGTGCTAGTCTTCAAATACCTTTTCTAAACCCTAATGTTTTGTGGAAATTGAAACCCTAGTCAAATTTTCTATATAAAAAGTCAATTTTCCTCACCACCCAACTAAAGAAAACGTTTTGATTGACAATTTTTTAAAAAATCACTAAAAATTAACCAGATTCGGAATTGTACATGAGGAGCGCCTTGACGTAAGGAAAGGCGCTCAAAAGCAAGGGCCTCTTGAAATCACCTCTTTCCCCATTAAAACAACAAAACTAGGCGCACACGGGTGAGCCTCGCATAAAGAGCGCCCCTTTACCAACTATGGACCTGAGTCACACTGGTAAGCTTTCCTAGATCTGGAGATAATGCCACTAGAGATTTAATAACAAAGGGATGATGACTGGAAGTTTTTCCCACCTTCATCTTAATCTCCTGCAATTTTTCAAACCCATGTTTTTCTCTTATTAAATTATATATTCTGTGAGAGGCAGAATATTATTCCATATATGTAACAAAAACATCACCCCTGGACAAATATCCAACTAAACATTCAGCAGAGAGCAGAAAATGAGTTCAGCTTTTTTGCAAATCGAATGGTTTCCACTTTCGGGGGAACAAGCAAAGCAATAAGTAGATAAATATATATTACGCATGGATATCACTGTACCTTCTCATTAATCATGAGTATCATTGACATCACATGCTCAAAAGAAGCAGTCTCTGGACTAAAGTTTGGCCAAAGATAATTCTCCAAGTATCGGCTCACTTCCAGTATCATAACCCTCTGAAGTGGCACCGGCTTTCTTCCCCCTATAACCAGCAAAAACTATAAACTGTTAAGCATCTTTTGACAGAGGACGGTTTGTGTACATGTGCGGATGATCTGCATGCATATAAATTGACAAAATCACACAGATATTTGTTAACTGGTTTAATAATGTGTGCAGGATAATTATATCATCTAGAAATAACTTCTAAACAAAAAAACAAGGTCTCACTACCAGATTCAAATGTATGTATGTGCACTCATAAGTATTTTACTTTTTCATAAATTATTTATGGGTTAAGAAACAAAAATGTTATTTAAAAACTCTAAATAATAACAGCCCCTGAACAAATTATTAATCGAAGCCCGAAGGAATTGGATCAAGTCATTACATTGCTAAACTCATATCTCTCGCAAATTTGGAAAAGACCCAAATAATATGTGCCTTTGGATTAGCAACAACAAAATTTCACAAACTAATGATCTAGCCCCAATGATGTGACACTCATAGCAATTAATTGAGTCTGCAATCTCAGAAATAAACTACCACGACACAAAGAACGAATATATATCATCAGTTCACATCGACCAATCAACTTTTTCTACCCTTCTAAATCTCGCATCCACTATAACATCTTCAATGAAATGAGACAACACACGTATTTATGTTTTACCACCATTTTCTACTTCGAAAGGCAACAGCTGTAACCAGCGGCCTCAAATGAGCAACCTCGCATGACATGAAATAAATATCTACACATCAAAAAACATCATATCACATAAACAAGTAAAAACATAAACATACGAAACAACCAACCAAACTCCTACCGCCCTAGCGCAGATTCCAAAACAATTATTCATCATTCAAAAGCAGTAGAAAATCATCATAAATAACGAAAAAGGTTTAGCAGTTGCCTTTCACAGTTAACTCGGTCGAGTAAATTTCACTGACGAGGTCCGGACTGAAGGGCTTCTTGGGTTCCGAATCTGCGGTTTTTGCCCAATTCTCGACTGCTATTTTAGTAAGACGGTCTCTTTGAATCTCGCTTAGGGTTATGGAATTTGGCACATTGGACAGTGGTATGGACTCAGCCGCCCTTTCCGTCAGAGGCAGTGCTTCGGTGGCAACCGGATACTCGGCAACCCGGTGCCGCCGGAAGTCGTAGACTCCGACACCGTATACTCTTGTCATCTTTTACGAGAAATTTGCGAAGTTGATTAATGTCTTTGCATTTGGATAGTGAATTTAGGGCTTTTCTCAAGAGAACTCCGATAAACCCTGAAGAGAAGAGCGAGAATAAACAAACAAAAACTAATTCTTGCTTTGCAGTGCACGGGTACACTCGATTAAATGGGTTTGACAATTACTTCATCCGTCTAACATCAATCTATTCGCTTGCTTTTTGCACAAGAAGTATTATTATTTTATGTGTAGTGAGTAGTTATATTAGTGAAATATGTGGGTCCATATTTTAATTGTATTAGTATTTGGATGGGTCTCATGTGTCTAAAAATAGAAATTGATAGATTAAGAGTGGACGGCCCAAAATGGTAAAATAAATAGATTGACAATGGACGGAAGGAGTAACTATAAAGAGACACCCACTCATGAGACGGATTTTTTGGGAGACGGGTGTGAAACAGGCCGACCCATTGCTAAAGTATGTTTATTATATAGGTAAAGTATGCTTCTGTGTAATTAAAATATGTCAATAATGAATCATATTATAACACCCTAAAATCATAATTTAATTCATCATCTCTTATAATTTAGAAAACATATTTTAACAGTCATTAAACATATTTTATCTATATAATGAGTGAGGCTTGGGTGCACCCGGGTGCACACCGTGCGCCTTTAGAATTTAGTATTATGAATAAAGATACATTATTTTGTTCTAAAGGGTATACACTTTAATTAATAAGGATACACCATTTTGTTCTAAAGGGTATACACTTTTCATTAATATTTTTTATTTTTCTTCAGAAAATAAAGGGTACACATCTTTATACTAAAGGCTATACAATTTATCACAAAATTCTAAAGGGGCACCCCGGTGCACACAAGTTTTTGCCCTATATAATAAACATATTTTAACACGTCTCACAAACCATCTCACATAACTAACGTCTCACAAGAGACTTTGTCAATTATAAATGGGTAGGTCTTACGTGAGACGAGTCTTCTTACGTGAAAGTGAAATTAGAGCAGTTATTCGAGTCGAGCGAGCGTGAATAGTGGGTACTCAAGTTCGGCTGGAGTAGTTATCGAGCCGATCTCGAACTCGACTCGTTAAGGAAACGAGCCTATGAACGAGCTCAAGCTCACTCAAGTAATTTTCGAGGTGAGTCGAGTTTATCGAGCTAATTTTTAATGAATATACCTTATATTATTATTAATAATTATAATTATAATATAATTATTATTAAAATAATCGAGTTTTATCGAGTCGAGCCAAGCTCGGCTCGTTAAGGAAACGAGCATAAGGCGAGCTTGAACTCGAGCTTGAATAGTCACAAGTCGAGCCAAGCTCGAGCCTTAACGAGCGGAGTCAAACCGAACTCTCGAGCAGCTCGTTTATTTTAACAGCTCTACGTGAAGCGGATCTTATCATATTTTTATTTGTAGATAACTAAACAAGGATTTTATACGTGTCAAGCTCTAAAACATTCTCACTTATGATGTGTCATTTTTCAATTTTTTCAATTCCCACTTACCAGCTCACATAAATACTTGCTGATTTGTCATTTTTCAATTTTTTGGCTTTTTAATTCAAACCTGCTTTTCAATTCAAACTTCTCTATGTGTTTTACGTTATGCAAATTTCTCCATTTTTGGCGTTATTTTTATTTATTTATTATTATTATGACAGTTATCACATTTATTATTATTATTGCAGCCATCACACAACCAGGCCTCTCTCTCTCTATCCGTTTTGGAACGTCGTTCCTATTCATCTCTCACCGGTCATTGTTGTCACAATCAAGGTTTGTCATCCTTCTCTACACTTTTGGGTAAATGTTCATCTACTCCTCCTCAATTTACCAATAATTCTTTAAAATCAAATTTCATCCATACCATAATTAACGCTTTGAAATTATACCGAGATTTTCTTGCTCAATTTGTTAAAAAAATCAAAAGGTTAACGGGAAGGAGATGACAGAGACGTCAACCATCTTACTTTGTCCAACAATCTATTCAAGAACTGTTGCTAAGTTATCTAATTTTTGGTATCGGGATGCCTTTGCTACTTCATGGAAAATCTCTCCTCCCCCTCTACTCATACATACCGTCAACAAACATTATTTAGTGTTAACTAGTATACGACCCGCGTGTTACGTGAGATTTAAAATTACACATCCGTCCCGTCGAAAGGTCCTCATTTTACTAATTAATGAAAAAATTCAAACTAAAATTTATAATCATATTAGATTAGATTAGATGTATAATCGTATGTATATTAATTTAAAATGATAAATAGTCAAAAATATAATAGAACGACACGTAGTTAAGAAAGAAATAATAAGATTTTAAATATTATTATGCAATAAAATAATACTTCGTACGTATTATAATTTAGAATTAAAATATACATTTCTACATTTATATTTTTTTACTACACTTATAATACTTAAATTAATAAAAATATAGTCAAAATTAATTATATTTTTATCGATAATTAGGTTTGAAATTATGGTATTAAGAATTAATGGAGTATATATAAAAATTAATGCATATGAAACAATGAAATGCCAACATCTAAAATTTTTTGTTTTAAGATTCACTAGTATTTACCCGGTCGTGTGTTGCACGGATAAGGACTTTTCTGAAACACTTATATATACAAATTTCTTTTTCTTATAAGGTTAATAGAATTTTCTTTGAATCTGAAGAGTTTTTTTATACGCGGTCGTGCGTTGTACGAGCAGGAACTTTGTTTTTTTTATCTAAACTTGGGTCGTGCGTGATTCGTGTTGGGATGGTAACAGGAAGGGTACTCGTTAATTTTAGGTTCTCGTATCCGATTAAAAAACAACTACCCGTACCCGTCCCATTTAAAATATTTATTATGGTACACGTACCTATCTCATACCCATTTATTAATGCAATCCCTCAATCTATGAAATGCATGTTCCTATTTATATATGGGTACATGTTCCTATTTGTCTCAATAACAAAGTTTGAGGTTCCAAAAATATTTAAAAATATTTTAATTTGCACTTTTGTCAACAAATAACCTCTTATATTTATAAATATATACTTTCTATGTCCCATTTCAATTTCTACCTTTGTTTTTGGCCAAATATATATAATATTTTAATGTATAATGATTGACAAATACAAAACAAATTACCTTTTGGTATATTTAAGTTTATATTTTTATGTTAACCATATATATATATATATATATATATATATATATATATATATATATATATATATATATATATATATATGACAAATACAAAACAAATTACCAAACTTAAATATACCAAAAGGTAATTTGTTTTGTATTTGTCAACATATATATATATATATATATATATATATATATATATATATATATATATATATATATATATATATATATATATATATATATATATATATATATGGAAAATCACTCTTAGATACACACTTTTACCCTAAATTACTATGAGATACAATGACTTCAAATAATTACTCTCACATACAAAATATTAAAGTAAAATACCAAATATAACCTTATAATCCCATATACTTTTAAACCACAAACCCTTAACACCTCACCCACCCATCCACCGCCGGCCGATCGCCAAACTACCGTCGGACCGCCGCCGAACCTCTGCCGCCCGGTTGTCGGACCACCGCCGGACCTCCACGGACATGTGCAAACGAAATGTGAAAAAAATTTCAAAACAAAATGTGCAAAAACAAAATTGTGCAAAACAAAATTATGCAAAATAAAATTATACAAACCAAATTGTGCAAAACAAATTGTGCAAACACATAGGAGTATTTATGGTATCACAATCATAATTGTGTAGTTATGAGTATAGTGCTTTGAGTCATGTAGTTTATAGCAATTATGCATTATTTTACGTATTCAATAGTAAGTGACCCATATATATATATATTTATTTATTTGAATTTATATATTTTGAAGTTATATATTTATTTTTTTTACATATATTATCCATTTTTATGTAATATTTTTTTAACATAATATATTTTATGTTTATCAATTAGTATTTATATATCTGCTTATTTCGGATACCCGTACTTGTATTTAAGGATGACATAGGGAGCCCACCTTTTTTGGGGCCCCGTACCCGTTTAAATAATCAGTACGTGCACTCGTCCTACTAAAAAAATCATTATGATACACGTACTTGTCCTGCTAAAAAGAATTATTTTGATACCCGTATCTGTCCCGCTTAAAAGAATTATTTTGATACTCATACCCGTTCCAAACATATTTATTCATACCCGTGGATTACCCATACCCATTTGATACTTATTAATTTTATATATAATTGTCACGCCCCGACCCCAGACAGAGCGCGACAACCGCCACGTTAACCATAAATTTCATAGAATGGGTGCACTCCACTCCACAAAGTTTATAGAAAACGTAAGGCTTGCTATCAAGTACCTGTAGACTGAACAACTGATAACAACGGGTACAACACGAGGACATCATCTCATAAAGTATCAACAAGGATTTACAAAGGTACAAAATTCAACGGTGTAACTTAGTTTAAAGAAAATATATATGAACGATATAACATCGCGAAGGTACAAAAAGAACATCAAGGGGGTCACCAAATATAAACTATACAATCTCGCCAATGAATCCGTCAATTTACATAAAAGAGAAAGTACCCAAAACACGGATTGGATGATGAGCAAACGATAGGCAAACCTCCAACCAAAATGATATCAACAGCCTGAAAAGGAAAGAATGATGGGGGGTGAGCAAAACCACTAGCTCAGTGAGGTGATAAGCCGGTCACCCCGACCCTTATACGAAGCATGTACTCCCACTCGCGGTTCATAACATAAAATCCCACAATTCGTCCCACAATAATTATTCTCACTCAGTGTACATATTAATGAAAATAAAAACCTTAGTGAACATTTATGAATAACACAATTAGTTCAAACAACATGTTATCACATAAAAGACGCGTGGGTAGTCAATATCCTCCTCGAACTGAGCTCTCCGTCGAGAGACAGTCCAAGCCCGTCACCGTTACTCTAGATAAAATGCACATTAATATTCTTTCTCAATATGCCAAGTGCTAAAGTTCACAATTCAATATCGACTGAATACTTGAAATGATCAAACATATAAACATATATGACATGCATGTCCCACACCGGTGACGTTGACTGAGCCTATAATAGACTGATCCATCTAACGATCACCCTCCAGAGTATCACTATTTGGTAAATGGACAGGTGCCTCGTTAGATCTAACTCACGCGGGTTTGCCAATCACGGGCAACTTGGTTGTCACTCTAACTCACCCGAACCGCGACAATTCGGGCTACTTAATCAATGTCGCTCCAACTCACCCGAACCGTGACCAATTCGGGCTACTTAACCTTGGTACCAGGCATACATATGCATGTGCATCATAAGATGAATAACGACTCAAGTTAGAGTCTTAATTGGCACACAAGAATAACCAGAAATCAATAATACTCATAAAATGGCTAACATGACTCTAACCAGAGCAATCGAGCCAATCAGGCTCTTTACCACATAACATAATACCAAATAATTTTCTTATCAATTAACTAAAACTAAAATAAATGCACATTTAACGAGGGTCCACACTTCCCACAAGAGAAGGCGTTCCCGAATTATCAACTCACAAGGAAGTGATTAACTCTCTCCGGAATCTGAAGTTGGTCCCTTGCCCTTCGTCGATGGTTCTTTACCTAGAAAGGAGATGAGCAATTAAAGACAAATTAAATATAACTAACTATTAGCGTTAACATCCCTTTCATTGCTAAAAACAAATCCTAATCGAGTTCGAACGAGTCGATATTAAATAAAAATGGCATGTAACTCTTTAACATCAGTTCCCAATCCCATATAACCGTTTCAATACATTAACTAGACGAAACGATAGAAAATAAGTTTGAATTCGACATAAAAATTCTGAAATTTTCCTGCTAGCGGCAGTTTACGAGAAAAATCATAACTAATTGTAGAATAATCGGATTGAGGTGTTTCAAGTGGCTACGGAAAGCTAACGAGTTCAACTACGTACAGAAATTAAGTTTGCAAAGTTTCGAGGACAATAGCTATCTCGAAATCAGTTCGAACAGTCTACAAATTTCCCACATACCAAAAAGAAAAACCCCACAAAATTACAAAATTATGGAAGAAGGAAGCTTAATTCACACACCACTTACCTCAAAACAACTTAAAAACCACCTAGGATGAGGGTTGTAAGGGAGAATTTGGTCAACAAGGGTTTCTCCTCTTCCTCTCTTCTTTCCCCTCTTTTGCTTTTCTTCTCCCGTTCTTCTCTCTCTTTTTTTTTTAACTTTAGTCTTACTAATTATATATCAGGCCATTTAAGTGGGCTGAAACTTTGGGCCACAAAATAAATAAATAAATAAGTTTGGGCTTTCTAAAAAAATTCTAATTGGGCTTAATTGGGCTGGCCTTTTGGGCCATAAAAATAAATAATTAGGTTTTGGGCTTTCTAACAAAATCTAGTTGGGCTAAGATAGGGCTGGCCTTTTGGGCCATAAAATAAATAAATAGGTTTTGGGCTTTCTAAAAAAAAATCTAGTTGAACTAAGATATTATAAAGTATCCCCTCCTCCAAAAAGTTTCGTCCTCGAAACATAAACGTACCTAGAGATGAAAAGAGATTTGGATGGTGTTGACGCATGACTGACTCTGGTTCCCATGTTTCTTCTTCAATTTGATCACTTCTCCATAGAATTCTCACCATAGGAATGGATTTGTTACGAAGCATTTTCTCTCGGCGATCTACAATTTGAACAGGTTGTACTTCGTACGATAGATTTTCCTTTAATACAACTGGGGGATCTTTGAGCACGTGCGAGGGATCTGGTTCATATTTTCTAAGCATAGAGACATGGAAGACATCGTGAATCTTCGACAATTCCGATGGTAGGTCAAGTCGATACGCGACACGACCAATCCTTTGTACGATCGTAAACGGGCCAATATACCTTGGACTCAACTTTCCTCGACGGCGGAATCGCAACACGCCCTTCCATGGAGAAACTTTCAGAAAAACTTTGTCTCCTTCATTTAACTCCAAATCGCGCCTCCTATTATCTGCGTAACTTTTCTGTCGATCTTGCGCTGCCTTAAGTCTGTCTCGAATAAGTTGTATTTTTGCCTTCGCATCTTCGATAAGCTCTACTTGTTCGATTTGTCTCTCGCCAACCTCATCCCAAAAGAGTGGTGTTCGACACTTTCGGCCATACAGAGCTTCGTACGGGGGCATTCCAATGCTTGAATGATAACTGTTGTTATAAGCGAACTCCACCAAAGTCACGTACTTATCCCAGCTACCTCCCAAATTCAACACCACTGCACGTAACATGTCTTCTAGTGTCTGTATAGTTCTCTCTGACTGTCCATCAGTCTGTGGATGAAACGAGGTACTGAATAGTAATTTTGTACCTAGCGCTTTCTGCAGACTAGGCCAAAAACGGGAAGTGAATCTTGGATCACGGTCAGATATGATTGACACTGGTACTCCGTGCAATCTCACGATCTCATCGACATATAACTTGGCAAGTTTCTCTAAAGATTCGTTGGTATGCACTGGAAGGAAATGTGCCGATTTTGTCAGACGATCGACAATGACCCAAATTGAGTCATGACCCTTTTGGGTTCGAGGTAAACCAGAAACAAAATCCATTGTGACGTTTTCCCATTTCCACTCAGGAATAGGTAGTGGTTGAAGCATACCGGCTGGTTTTTGGTGTTCCGCTTTAATCTGTTGGCATGATAAGCACTTTGATACAAATTCAGTAATGTCCCGTTTCATACCTGGCCACCAATAATGCTCCCGAAGTGTTCTGTACATTTTGGTACTACCAGGATGCATAGCATAGGCTGAAGAATGGGCTTCCTCAAGAATAGCTCTACGAACATCAAGTTCTGATGGAACACAAACACGATTTTTAAAAGTAAGAAGTCCATCATCCCGAATTCGAAATTCGGTTTCTTTTCCTTGATTTAGCTTTACAATCTTCTGTTGTAAATAAACATCGTGTGATTGTCTTTCTCGAATTTGCTCGAACAAGGTAGGTCTAACCTCGAATTTGGCGATTAAGGCAGAATCATTAGACTTTTCACAATCGAGCGAAATGTGTAAAGATTTAAATTGCTCCAACATAGGAAGATAAAAAGATTGAATTGAAGCAAGTGAGGTAGAAGACTTTCTACTCAGAGCATCTGCAACAACGTTCGCCTTGCCAGGATGATAATCGATGACTAAGTCATAGTCACTAATCAACTCCATCCATCGCCTTTGCCTGAGGTTGAGCTCCTTTTGCGTAGTGATATACTTTAAGCTCTTGTGATCAGTGAAAACCCGACAAGTTGCACCATACAGATAGTGCCTCCAGATCTTCAATGCAAAGACGATTGCAGCCAACTCTAAATCATGTGTAGGATAATTTTCTTCGTTCTTCTTCAATTGCCTTGAAGCGTAGGCAATAACCTTTCCTTCTTGCATGAGAACGCATCCTAATCCTTGTCTCGAGGCGTCGCTATAAATGGTAAATTCTCCAATCGCTGGGTCTGGCAAAGCAAGAATAGGAGCTGAAACGAGTCGTCTTTTCAATTCTTGAAATGCTTCGTCACATTCTTCATTCCATTCAAATTTTACCCCTTTTCGAGTCAATTTAGTCAAAGATGAAGCCAATAACGAAAAGTCTTTGACAAACCGTCGATAATATCCAGCTAATCCCAGAAAACTATGAATCTCTGTCACGTTCTTTGGACGCTCCCAATCTAGTATAGCTTGAATCTTCGCTGGATCGACGTAGATTCCTTCTTTAGAAATGTGATGACCCAAAAAGCTTACCTCGCGAAGCCAAAATTCACACTTCGAGAATTTAGCATAAAGCTGATTTTCTCTGAGAATGTTCAGAGCAATTCTTAGATGCTGAGAATGCTCGTCGTCCGATTTAGAATAAATAAGAATGTCATCAATGAAGATGATGACAAACTTATCTAAGTACGGCCGAAAGACCCGATTCATAAGATCCATAAAAGCTGCAGGAGCATTTGTGAGTCCAAAAGGCATAACACAGAATTCAAAATGACCGTATCTGGTTCGAAAAGCAGACTTAGGGATATCAGATTCCCTAATCTTGAGTTGGTGATAACCGGATCGCAAATCAATTTTTGAGAACACAATTGCTCCTTGCAATTGATCAAACAGATCATCGATTCTTGGAAGAGGATATTTGTTCTTGATAGTCACCTTGTTCAATTGACGGTAGTCGACACATAGACGAAGTGATCCATCTTTCTTCTTGACAAAAAGAACTGGAGCACCCCATGGAGATGTGCTAGGTCGTATGAAACCCTTCTCCAATAATTCCCCAAGTTGTGTCTGGAGTTCCTTAAGCTCAGCAGGCGACATTCGATATGGAGTAATCGATATAGGTGTGATTCCAGGAAGTACGTCAATGGAAAAATCAATCTCTCGATTCGGAGGTTGTCCTGGTAAGTCTTCGGGAAAGACATCAGGAAATTCATTCACGATTGGGATGTCATCTAGTTTAGTTTCAGAAAGAGAAGTATCGATGACAAATGCCAAGAATGCCTCACAACCCTTACGCATTAATTTATGCGCAGTCAACATTGAAATAAAAGAGAGGGATCTCGTTTGAAGTTTACCCTCAAAAACAAGTTCTGAGAACCCTGGTCTACGAAAAATAACAAGCTTCTCGTGGCAATCGAGAATTGCATGATGAGAAGAAAGCCAATCCATGCCAAGAATAACATCAAGATCAATCAAAGGCAATGGTATCAATTCAGCCTCTAAAATGACATCTTTGATCTTCAATGGACAACCAAGGAATACCGAATCACGAATTAGACGCTCTCCAAGAGGGGTATGAACGATGATTCCAGGTGACAAATGAGAGATAGGATAATCTAAGATCGCAGTAAGATCATCTCGGATATAAGACCTATCAGAACCTGGGTCAAATAAAGCGTAGACCTGATGGTCTCCCACAAACACATGGCCTAAAGAAGCAATATTATGTGAGATTGTGATTTAAAAAATTTGAAAAGATAGAATTTCTTACGAATGTTTTATTCGTAATCAAGTGGCATAACAAGGCGGGGTTAGATTTAGCTTGTGAAAATACTCAAATTATAAATTACCTGTCACAACCTTCGGATCTGAGCGAGCCTCTTCTTGGGAAATATGAAATACTCTAGTTTGCTTCCTTCCTTGCATAGGTGATTGAGTACTAGGGCCGCTTGAGGCATCGGGCACTCTGGTAACTGCAGATCGAGTATCTCTGGGTGTAGAATATGTTAGTTTACCACGAAACTGACCAGAACCCTGACTGCTCGTTCCCATAAGCTGAGGACAAGAACTTCGCATATGCCCCGGCTGTCGACACTGAAAACATACTTGAGGAGCCTTACAGGGGCCGTCATGATATTTTAGGCAATTCTGGCACTTGCGATTTTCACCAACCGATCCCGAGACATTGCTCCCGCCTCTACTAAACTGCTCCCGAGGTTGAGGAAAACTAATAGATGCCGAACTTGGTGCGCCACGCGAAGATCCCACACCCCTATACACCTTCGATGCATTTCCTGGAAATGCGCTCCCTTGCCTTTTCTTTTGAGATCGTTCTGCAAGCTTATGTCTCGCCTGAACTAAACCTTCTACCCTCAGGGCTTCTTCTACGAGATCGTCAAGACTCTCGTACTTATCTCCGGACTTGATGCGATCTCGAATATTTAAATTAAGACCATCTTCAAATCTCTTGCATAAGTCTCTCGTCGTATATGACTCAGGAGCGAATTCTCGCAATTCCAGAAATTTGCTTTCGTACTCAACGACCGACATAATGCCTTGAAAGAGGTTGAAGAACTCCTTTCTCTTCTGATCCTTGATGTACTGAGAGAAGTATCGATCTTTGAATCGTTCCACAAAGATAGCCCACGTAATAGTAACCGAAGATGTCTCTTTTAGATTCTGCCACCATCGTCGTGCATCTGGGCCTAACAGCTTGGTCGCAATGACCACACGATAACATTCTTCAATCATCAAGGTGTCAAAGGTCTGTAATCTCCTTTAACCATGCCCCCGCTTTAGAAGCATCTCTTGCACCGTCAAATTTCGAAGTCCCCATGTTTTCAACTGCTTTCACCAAATCAGGTATAAAAAGTGCACCTCGAGAAGCAGAACCTCCTAAAGCCATTTCTGGAGTAAAAACTGGTACATTAGATGTAGGTCGAATCGATTCATTAGCACGAAGAACCTCTTCAGTGACAGTCGTAGTTGTATGAGCTGTTGTAGGTGGTGGAACACCATGTATTCGAATGTGATCATAATACAATTGGTACTGCTCGGGTGTCATCATGTGCTCAACCCGCAACTGGGCCCGTGGTTGCTCTACCTGGGAAACTGGCACCCTATGATCAGAATTGATAGGGTCCATAACCGTCGGAGGAATGACATGATCAGAAGAAACATGTCCTCGAGGTCCACGAGGAACAGAAGAGAGTAGAGGACTCGGAGGATCACGAGGAGCGTGTCCTCGACCTCGACCTCGACCTCGACGACGAACTGGAGGTGCCATAATGACTGAAAGGAAGAAGGAAAGAAAATGCAAGGTCAACGTCAAGGCAATACGATACCTTAGGATGACATAGAAACAAAGTTGGACTCATTGGCTTGACACAAAAAGAATGAGAATCATAAAACCAGGCTCTGATACCAAGAAAGTTGTCACGCCCCGACCCCAGACAGAGCGCGACAACCGCCACGTTAACCATAAATTTCATAGAATGGGTGCACTCCACTCCACAAAGTTTATAGAAAACGTAAGGCTTGCTATCAAGTACCTGTAGACTGAACAACTGATAACAACGGGTACAACACGAGGACATCATCTCATAAAGTATCAACAAGGATTTACAAAGGTACAAAATTCAACGGTGTAACTTAGTTTAAAGAAAATATATATGAACGATATAACATCGCGAAGGTACAAAAAGAACATCAAGGGGGTCACCAAATATAAACTATACAATCTCGCCAATGAATCCGTCAATTTACATAAAAGAGAAAGTACCCAAAACACGGATTGGATGATGAGCAAACGATAGGCAAACCTCCAACCAAAATGATATCAACAGCCTGAAAAGGAAAGAATGATGGGGGGTGAGCAAAACCACTAGCTCAGTGAGGTGATAAGCCGGTCACCCCGACCCTTATACGAAGCATGTACTCCCACTCGCGGTTCATAACATAAAATCCCACAATTCGTCCCACAATAATTATTCTCACTCAGTGTACATATTAATGAAAATAAAAACCTTAGTGAACATTTATGAATAACACAATTAGTTCAAACAACATGTTATCACATAAAAGACGCGTGGGTAGTCAATATCCTCCTCGAACTGAGCTCTCCGTCGAGAGACAGTCCAAGCCCGTCACCGTTACTCTAGATAAAATGCACATTAATATTCTTTCTCAATATGCCAAGTGCTAAAGTTCACAATTCAATATCGACTGAATACTTGAAATGATCAAACATATAAACATATATGACATGCATGTCCCACACCGGTGACGTTGACTGAGCCTATAATAGACTGATCCATCTAACGATCACCCTCCAGAGTATCAGTATTTGGTAAATGGACAGGTGCCTCGTTAGATCTAACTCACGCGGGTTTGCCAATCACGGGCAACTTGGTTGTCACTCTAACTCACCCGAACCGCGACAATTCGGGCTACTTAATCAATGTCGCTCCAACTCACCCGAACCGTGACCAATTCGGGCTACTTAACCTTGGTACCAGGCATACATATGCATGTGCATCATAAGATGAATAACGACTCAAGTTAGAGTCTTAATTGGCACACAAGAATAACCAGAAATCAATAATACTCATAAAATGGCTAACATGACTCTAACCAGAGCAATCGAGCCAATCAGGCTCTTTACCACATAACATAATACCAAATAATTTTCTTATCAATTAACTAAAACTAAAATAAATGCACATTTAACGAGGGTCCACACTTCCCACAAGAGAAGGCGTTCCCGAATTATCAACTCACAAGGAAGTGATTAACTCTCTCCGGAATCTGAAGTCGGTCCCTTGCCCTTCGTCGATGGTTCTTTACCTAGAAAGGAGATGAGCAATTAAAGACAAATTAAATATAACTAACTATTAGCGTTAACATCCCTTTCATTGCTAAAAACAAATCCTAATCGAGTTCGAACGAGTCGATATTAAATAAAAATGGCATGTAACTCTTTAACATCAGTTCCCAATCCCATATAACCATTTCAATACATTAACTAGACGAAACGATAGAAAATAAGTTTGAATTCGACATAAAAATTCTGAAATTTTCCTGCTAGCGGCAGTTTACGAGAAAAATCATAACTAATTGTAGAATAATCGGATTGAGGTGTTTCAAGTGGCTACGGAAAGCTAACGAGTTCAACTACGTACAGAAATTAAGTTTGCAAAGTTTCGAGGACAATAGCTATCTCGAAATCAGTTCGAACAGTCTACAAATTTCCCACATACCAAAAAGAAAAACCCCACAAAATTACAAAATTATGGAAGAAGGAAGCTTAATTCACACACCACTTACCTCAAAACAACTTAAAAACCACCTAGGATGAGGGTTGTAAGGGAGAATTTGGTCAACAAGGGTTTCTCCTCTTCCTCTCTTCTTTCCCCTCTTTTGCTTTTCTTCTCCCGTTCTTCTCTCTCTTTTTTTTTTTAACTTTAGTCTTACTAATTATATATCAGGCCATTTAAGTGGGCTGAAACTTTGGGCCACAAAATAAATAAATAAATAAGTTTGGGCTTTCTAAAAAAATTCTAATTGGGCTTAATTGGGCTGGCCTTTTGGGCCATAAAAATAAATAATTAGGTTTTGGGCTTTCTAACAAAATCTAGTTGGGCTAAGATAGGGCTGGCCTTTTGGGCCATAAAATAAATAAATAGGTTTTGGGCTTTCTAAAAAAAATCTAGTTGAACTAAGATATTATAATAATTGTATTTTTTAATATTTAAATCAATATTTTAATAAACATTGTACTATTATTAACTGAATGTAATATAAATTCTATTATTTTTTCAAATAAATATTAAAATAAATATATGATTAAAAAAATACCAATATTTATTAAATAAATATTAATTAAGTATGATCATATCCAATCATATTTTTATAATTGATGAACAAACTATCATAATTAAGAAACATTATAAACTCATAAAACATAATTAACAAAGTATATAAATAAGGTATGTTGATCAACTTTTAATTAATTATATGAAAGAGTAAGTTCCAAAAAAAATTACAATGTGCATTACTACAAACAAATATCACAATTACTAAATACCAAATACACTACTTTATTTATATTATATAAAAATTCATAGACAAACACATCCAAGCACATGCTAGAAAAAATAAAAGATATATATATATATATATATATATATATATATATATATATATATATATATATATATATATTAAAGAATTTTGATTAGCTCAGTGACAATAAGATACATATGATCTATTTTTGAGTGAGCGGTAAAAAAAAGGAAAATTTCAATATAATTTTATCCTCAAGAAAGGAGATATCTCAGCTTCTCGAACTAAAAACCAAATCAATAAAGTTTAAAGAATCAATATTTGATTTTAATAATCTAATATTTGAAAATTTTATAAATATAAATTCAAGAATTACCGCTTTTAGATTTTGGAAAAAATATGCAAGGACCCATAATTCCAGACATGCTCATGAGTAACTGACATTTGGTTTTACTCTCTAGATAATGCTTGAATATATGCCATCATCGTCAAACCAACAAATAATCAAGGACTTCCAATTACTACGATGACAATCATTTATTTTTCATATGGGAAAAAAGGATACGAAGGTGAAAATGACTATTGTGAATAATCAAACCACGTGTTAATCTTTTGTACGAAAATAAATGAATATAGTATTTTAATGTGTAATGAGTTAGAAAAAAGTTTAATATGTAGTGGATTATTATATTAGTTTTTGATAAGTCTCAAATGTTAAAATTGAAGTGGGACACCTAAATTGAAAATACATAAACATTGAAATTGATTACATATGTATATTAACGGTAAATTAAAGTATTATATACATATTATTCATTGTTAATTTTTTTTAAACATGAATTAGTTTATTAGCCATACAAATTATTATTTTCATTAATATAACGATTTTTTTATTTGATAAGAAGGTATAATATTTCGTGAAATATGACACTCGAAAGTGATAACAACTTTAATAACTATTTCATTAGCAATTTATAGAATATTAATAAGAAATTTACTAAATATTGACAATTTATCAAGAAAAGTAAAAAAATCTCACACAAATGTGCCTTTGTGATAAAAAAATAAGAAGTTAATTATAGTCTAATAATTAAGAGATGAAATTGAAAACTGTCGAAACTAAATTACACATTACGAAAATTTCTCTAAACATATTAAAAAAATTTGAAACTGCGGGCCCATCCTCATTGCCACCACATTTTCGCCTCGACAGTATGCTCTTCATCAATATGACAACCTAGCCCAACCAACGCAATATCCTCAATACAAAATGGGCATAAATACTTTGTCTTCTGCTCTTCTTCTCCATACTCCTCTCCATTACGTACATCTACAATGTACCCCCAATAAAACAATTCACTCTTAAATATTCTACATAGATTAGATTACCAAAACAGTCATACTCGCATATCATATACAAATAACCACGACTTAAGAAACTTCGATGAAAGTTTTCCTAAATAATTTTGTATTATAACCAATGAATATGATTTTCATTATCAAAGAGAGAATATAGAAGAGGAGACTAACAAACATGCTATCATTCGAAAGCAAAAGTTATAGAAATGCATCGAATACTCCCTTCATACTCCCAACTATTCAAATTGCTAAACCCACATGCTTCTCCACATAAAGAAATAGCAAAAAGCAGTACTTAAAATTATTGAGAGAAGAAAAAACATTTATGAAGCCCACACATTGTGCAAACCAACAACTTGAAAAATTATAAAGGATAATATGAGACATTGAGACTATTACATTAATTTTGAGTAACTTGGAGATCCAATCATATGACCATATCTTTTCAACTTTTTTAGCTGGTTTCCAAGGAACAAATAAGGGCACAATATATCATACGAAAATGATAGCAATATTTTATTATAAAGAACTTATCCATCATTTGTAAAACATATCAGAACACTTACGAAGAAATTAAGCTTAATGATAAAAGTGCTATTAACAAAACTTGTGCATTCCATCAATGAATAAAATGAGAAGAGTAAGCAGTGTGCACATCATATTTATTACTATAGTCCATCTTATTAAACACATATTACTGTCCATATGAAGATCAGCTCCACTATTTCTTTGGCAGTTTGATTCTGAGTTGAGGTTTGATGTTCTGCTGGTAGAAGAGAATAATGAAAAAGAATACTTATAGCTCATCACATTCCATCTTTTCATAGAACTTATACTGATAAATATCACAATGCTTTTGCTTTGATCTCGTGCAAAACATTGTATTGTGTTTACATAAACCAACATAAATTTTATCAGAGTTAAATCCATATAACCCATCACACAACATAATAATGCAAAAAGGAATCATCCAATGTCATCCTCTTAAATGCACACTCGATTGAGCAGGAGAAGGGTCAATAATGTGTGAAGCGCAAAACGGCATCTTTAACAATCTCAAGAAATGTATGCTGCCCCCAAATGCATCTCTCCAAACAATTGGAAGGCTACCCAAACATTCCACATTTGCTTCACCAACTTCTCCCTTTCATATGCATCCTATACAAACATTCAACATACAAACACCAATAATTCAATCAAACATCAAACACATCACAAACTTCATTGAGCTTTTGAATAATCAATCACTTTTATAAACCAAACTTCAATGTATTAATTATAACAATAATAATATAAAAGCATGTAAATGATTTATTATATAAGCACCAGGTACATTCAAAGACATTCAATTGGATACGAAAAATTGGGATTCAAAATAAGATTAATAATTTAATACCACATAATCAAATGAAATTAAATAACAGCAGCATTATCCACCAAATGTAGTTAAGAATTCTGAAAATTACACATGGTGAAATTCATTAAAATAATCCAAAAACCGAAATATTTTCTTAAATCACTAAAGTAAGAGGAGAAAATTACATAACGAAAATACCACCTTGTACCTTGATATTAAGGTAGCTACTTAGGAATCAGGATAAATTGCAAAAAAAAAATTTAAAAATTAAATAGATTATTTTTTACTTAAGCAATCATAAACTCACAACATTTCATAACGAAAGCATTGCAAAGTAGCATATAATTAAAAAAGTCTCAAATTGCCTCTATTGGAAATAAATTATACATCTGTGGTGGTATAAAATATACTTATGTTGTATAAACTGGCGCCTATGCTTAAACAACTCATTGCCCATTCGTTTTTAGTCTTCCTCTACTATGCCGAAACAATTAAATATGATCATAAAAAAGAACAGAAATCATCATCAATGCCATACATAAGTGTAGAGGTCATCTTTTTTTACACTCATCTTATGTAGGAAGTAAATTTATTTATAACAACCAAAACATAAAGTAAACTCACTTTCCTGCTCATAGAGATTTATCCTACAAACAGATCAAATTAATGATTAATGATATATTTTTGAAATGGAAAATCACTTCACCTTAAACCGCATAACATATGGTATATAAAGCACATCCTGAACAAACAACAACTGGTTCCATCAACATGTATAAGTAAGCATATCTAAGTCAAACACGAAAAAATAAAAGAGATTAAATCAAAACAAACCAAAAACTTAGATTAAGGATTAATTGTATTGGGAAGAATCTTTCCCCATTTCTTCTTCTAAAATGAACCCAAATTGCACACAAATGATCCTCTTCTCAAATATCTAGGTGAGAGAAAATGCAAAAGGTTGTTGCTTTCCATTGAATAATCAGGCTGCAAAACAAACTCACTTCATCGTACTTCAACCAAAAGATTATACCCCGGTAGAAGAAACAATAAATAACCTTTATTGTGAGTATGATTCATAGGAGGGACCACAACAGATGCATCAAACGACTCATTAAAGCCCTAAAAGAAAGGAAAACAAAAGGAATTAAAAACTCAAATAAAAGGAATCAAGCGACTCATTAATGCCCTACAATACACACCACATTTTAAGAGAAATAAAATTCAATATAAGAAGCTGAAGACATATGTTGAGGTCCACATTAAGAATTCCATGTAAGATTAACACTATAGTAGAGTCTACATATAATTGATACTCTATAATTTTGAAATATGATAAATTATTGAAAATTAAATTTAGCTGTTGCACGGGGTTAACTTCTCAAATTTATCTGCATGTCTTAATTGGTTCATTGGTTCACTTAAATTCCATGAAAAGTTTAGCAAAGTTGGAAAAACAATGAAGAGGGGAAAAGTTTTGCAAACATTTTAGAGAACTCAAATCATAGCCTTGACATGAGAACCTAGATCACAAATTGGGGTAGTAAATAAACAAATTATTTATTCTCCAAAAAATGAAAAGCAGAACCATAACAACAATTATGTACTCTCCAATTTCATCCAAATACAATCACATAAAGATATATTGATAAAATTTCATCCAATGTATATCCTACAGAAACAAACGATAGCTAGATAAACAATGGCTGGAAAGCTATGAAAATGCATCAAAATAGTAGAATAAAAGACCATAGAGAACAAAGCTACTCACATGTTGTAGAACAATACAAATTCTATAGAGCTGGACGTATCTAGCGCTGCGAGATCTGAAACAAATGATTAAGGATTAAACCTTACAAATTAGTCATACGAAAAATAAATCAAAATTGTAATGGATAAAGAAAATATAGATTTTCAGCGACATAAAGCACAAACTAACTGTGCATTTCCTTCAAAAGCAGCTAAGCAAAAGAAAACGACATTCTAATGTTCTTACTTCCAAAGCAAAAGGGAGAACTGTAAATTGTACAGAATTAAAAAAACAAAATTCATAGGTCACGCAATCAAAATACCGATGCAAAATAAAACGACACTCTGATGTAAATACTTCCAAAGCAAAAGATCAAATTGTTATGAATTTTAAAAAGTATGATGATAAGTACCTAGTAGAAATTTAGTTCTTATATCATCAATATCATATATTGATCATAATCCAGAACCCTGGTACAACAAAACACCATTTAAATCATTAGGTTAATTAGCTTTGTGGAGTAAAATAGGCCTTAAAGAAACAAAGGTCATATAAAAATAGCTTAATTAATAGCTCTTCAACCTCAATTGTTCTCTGTAGCCACCTCAAATTTAACAAAAAATAAAAATAAAAAGATAAAATGCAGCCACCTCAAATCAATAGGTCGTACCTCGAGCAATAGCATCAGAAACTTCCCTTGTTATATGGAGTGAGAAAGAATTGTCAAAATCAAAATCACGCGATATTATATCTTTATGAATTTAAAGTGATTATTTACATTGCATCCTATTGCCACATTAACACGCAATAACAAAAAAAAATCCAACTAGCAAATAGTGAAAATGAACATTTAAAATAGGAAAAAGAATTAAGTTTAGGAATGAATCAAATCACAACTTGGGAAAAAGTTCCTAGTATTTGATTTAAAATAAGATCTAGCAAATGCATCATCTCCTACAAATCAAATTCTATCCTCTTAGTAGATAAACACAGAATTTTTTAATTGGGAAACAACTCAATGAAAAGGCTGGAGCAATCAAAGAGAACATAAAGTGTTCAATATATATAATGAAGATAACTAATGGAGCAATCTTAAATGAAGGGTTGTGTGGGCAGCATTGGTTACAGTGAAATTTGATAAAATTGTCTGCAGGTAAAGATCAAAATACCTTATTTTCTAAACCAAACTTCGATGGAATATTAATACCAAAACATATAAATGATTTATTTTATAAACACCAGGCATATTCTAGAGCAATGTAACCACTAATTAAATTCAAATTTATGTATACATAAGGCTTCATAATAAATAAAAATTTCATAACTTCAAATCATAATCAAGATGTAGTTCAACAGCCCTTATCAGAGTTATATAGAGCTCCTAGCTTCCCTATCTATCAAGCTAAAGCAACCATTCACAATTTGAATAATCAAATTGCTATCCGACCATGACAAATAAATTAGTGGGAACCAAAGTGTTTATGAATGTTAAATACTATAATAGGAATTGTACGATAAACGCTAAAATTCTTATCCTAAGATGGAGAAACCACAATCTTAGCCCTATTCTGGCATAATAGTAAACGACTGCATGAAAGGACAATAATGAAACCCTAATTGGGTTCAAATGATCAGGAAATCGACAAATTAACTAAATAAGAACCTAAAAAAAGAAGCAAAAAGAGGATGCATGATGGAGTTAAGTCAAAATTCTTACCCTTAGATTGAGAGGTTGTGAATTCTTGGCTCTTATTCAGGCACAATGGGGAAAAACCGTATTTTTTTATCAACCAAAAAAGTTGAATGCAGCAACAGTCAAAATTATAACACAAAATATCTCACCTGATTAATCATGCTCCAAGCCTGTGATTACTCTATCTTTACTAAGCTAAAGGCAGAAATGAGAAAAAGGCAAAAGAATAATTGATTAGGGTCAATAACAATTTGAACAATGTAGATATTTTTATAAAAAATGAGATTATCATGAAAACCACTAACCACACAAAATCAAATTAGATATTTCCATCAATTGAACGCAAAATGAGACTAAAGCAATGAGCCACCTATACCCACAATTATACCAAATGAAAAGAACAATTTTTTTCTTACAGAATATTCCAAATTTAGAACATATCAAACCTGCTCCAACCACTCACCAACCTTATTTGGGACTTAATGTTTAAGAGACAAATATATAAGTTGGGAACTAAAGTATTTATGAATCATAAAATTTAAAGTGAAAATTGTAAGGAAATCACCAATTTACAGACATTCAGGAGATTAATTGAACAAAAACGTACAATTGATTGCAACATAGAAGAAACAGAGTACAATACATAATTACTATGAACTTTATTCATTCACACTTGTTGAAATTACATGAACTGGAATTCAAATTGACAGTAAAGAAGAGAGTTGTACCTTGCAGCAAATAAAGCAGAAGTTAAAGAAATCAAGGAGGTTGCGGTGGCAGACGCAATAAGTTCTGGTGACACCTTACTTGAACGCGGTTGAGGTTGACGTCGCTGGTTCACAAACACAATCTCCACACTGTTGATTATGTATAGGTTTGAATCCCTGTGATATAAAAATGTATCATCTACCAAGAACAATGGTAAAGAGTCCTGAAAACTTCTATTATGTTGGTTCACAAATCATCTACTTGTATTATTACTTCTAATATAGTCCTACAACATAGTAGGGTATATTGAACTTAACAATTCAACATGAGGAACAATTTATTGTTGCAACTATCTACAACATATTCTTCATCTATCCTTGAAAACTTCATGGTATCATCTTGCTTGTACATTGGAAATATAATTAGTGGAAGTATTTATTCTCAAAATTAAAAAGTTGAAAGCTGAAAGTTTTTATTAATCATGCTACTGGGGAAGCAATCTTCAAGGACCTATGGTTAATAATTTTCCCTCTGCACATATTCATCAAGCTTAAAAAAAGTAAAAAAAAAAAAAGTAAAAAAAGTCAATAATTCAAAAGAGTAATTAGATAAAAATCAAAAGAAAGAGAGTTATGTAATATCACCTTCAGATTTCTTATATAACACTTTAGATTTCTTACATTGTGATACATGACTTGCCAACCTAACATCACACTTTCAAGGTATATCAATTAAAATAACACTGATATGTTTCCCATCAATATATCACTCTAATCAAGATCTCACCTTAAACTTCAAATATTCACTAAAATCAAAATCATTCTAATAAATAATCAATACTTTGTTGCATTCATATATTTAAAGGGATGAAAACACTTTAATAGTTCGTATCTACTGCAGAGTGAATCTCAAATCCAACAGCTTTAGGAATTTTGTTTCACATGAATAAGAATAATAGATTTTGTAGAAAAATCGGTGTAGATATGTATAGGAATTCAACATACCTATCTTTAACTTTTGAATTCTCCCTTACTGATAAAAAAACATCACTAACTCGTGGAATCGAAGTTATTCTGATGCTCCGTATCCTAATTTAGAAGAAGATTGGGCGATGCTTCACGATTTCAGATTGGATTTCACAAATTGCTTAACCTAGATAAGAAATAATGAATGATTGATGATAAGATGACAAATGAAAGAGAAATAGAAGGAGATAATCGGAAAATAAAGAGAATGGAAAAAAATGGTAGAACCGGTGGCGCCGCAGTGAGGGTCATCGGTGGGGGTTCCGGTGAGAGCAGGGGAGAAAAGAGCCACCGTGAGTTTAGGGTTTTCAACAGTTTTGTTTAAGAAACTTTTCATAATTGCAAATAAATCCTTTAAATTTGTATAAATAGTGCAAAAGGCACCGAAATTTTAATATAAGAAATGAAAAGAAAATTATCAAATAAATTAATGGTGGAGATCAATTCTTAAACAATCAATGGCCAAGATTAAAATTAGAAAAAATCAAAATTGGTCAAAATTGAGCAAATCCATTTTGCTTTTATATTAGTATAGATAGATAGATAGCATTGCAACACCTGTGTTTTCTAGAAAATTAAATAAGGAAAGCACTTCACAATTAGATATATTAAGATACTAACCTTGATGAATGATTAAATTATAGTAAATCAATACATTTTTGTTTTGTCCAGTTTCGGGCACTATAGCCAACACCAAAGTTTATGTGCATCATATTACAAACTAATAATGGAAGCCGTGAGATAATAAATTAATCCCTCTCTCATTTAGTTATTTAACATGATAGTTTTTACATGCATATAATATTCATAAATAAAACACACATTCTAACATGCTCCTATAACGACAAATAAGACAGTAAATCATATAAAATCATGCATAATAAATTAATCTCTCTCTCATTTAGTTATTTAAAATGATGGTTTTTACATTCATATAATTATATTCATAAATTAATACACATCCTATCATGCTCCTATAACGACACATAAGACCGTAAATCATATAAAATCATACACTCATATATAACAATAATAAATATGGAAAATAATTAAACTTTTCAACTATTATGGTCTTATTATATATCTATTGATCTTGATTGTTTGCACCATCGCCGAATCTGGAAAACGCACAAAACTTGCAAAAACTAGAAAATCCTCAAAATTTGCAAAAACTGAAAAATCATCCAAACTGCAAATTCGTGAAAACTAAAAAATCCTTTAAATTCGAGAAAACTAGAAAATCCTCCAAACTTCAAAAATTGCAAAATCCTCCATATTTGCGAAAATTGAAAAATCGTCTAAATTTGCAAAAAGTGGTAAATCCTACAAACTAACTGGAAAATCCTCTAAACTACAGAATTTGCGAAAAATAAAAATCCTCTAAATTCGAGAAAACTAGAAAATCATCCAAACTTCAAAAACTGCAAAATTTTCCATATTTACGAAAACTAAAATCTTCTAAATTTGCGAAAAATTATAAATCCTACAAACTGCAAAAATTTGCGAAATCATCCAAATTTTGTGAAAATTACAATTCACCCAAGTATTAATGCCTGCTTATGGATCCATATATGATAAACGTCTTTGGAAGCTGAATTTTTTGACATCAAGCCGCATTTCTTCCCTAGACGCTGCCCCACGTTCCTCACAACCCAGCATGGGTTCTCATTCAACATAAAATCATTTTCTGACTGCTACAAGTAGACCAAGCTGATTTTGTTCGAAAATAAAGTCTAGATCAACCCTTAACTGTAACATTAGCTAAGATTATATCAAACACAAGCTTACCAAATTATAAATCAAGATGTGTGTGGTAGGATTCCACAACAAGAATGAGTGCAGTCCATGCAAATAACAACCGTGACTACGATTGGGATGATACTTATTAATTGCATCTAAGTGTATACCATTATTTGATATTAAGCCCATTACTCAAGCTTGTGCCCATCAAATGGAAAAGATCACAGACGCCCAAATAACTTTCTACAATTATCATTAAGAAGTCTGTAGCAGTGCCACAAATAAACTCATCCGATGGGAGGAAGGCAATATAGCAACACATGTGCATCACATTACAAACCAATAATGGAGACCACGAGAATAATAAATTAATCTCTCTCCTACTTAGTTTCATGAGAGTTTATATATGTATATAATATTCACAAATAAAATACGCATCCTATCATGCTCTTATAACAACACATAAAACAGTAAATTACATAAGATCTTGCATTCATAAATAACAATAATTAATATGGAAAATAATTAAACTTTCCAACTATTATGACCTTATCATGCATTAATTGATCTTGATTACCATCGCCGAATTTGGGCAACACACAAAACTCACTATAGCAACACATGTGCATCATATTACAAACCAATAATGGAGACCGCGAGAATAATAAATTAATCCCTCTCCCACTTAGTTTCATAAGGATTTTACATGCAAATAATATTCACAAATAAAATACGCATCCTAGCATGCTCCTATAACGACACATAAGACAGTAAATTACATAAGATCATGCATTCATAAATAACAATATTAAATATGAAAAATAATTAAACTTTCCAACTATTATGACTTTATCATGTATTAATTGATATTGATTGTTTGCCACCATTGCCGAATTTGGGCACAACACAAAACTCGCAAAAACTAGAAAATCCTCTAAATCTACAGAAACTGGAAAATCCTCCAAACTGCAAAATTAAATCTTCCAAATAAAACTGAAAAATCCTCCAAATTCGCGAAAACTGAAAAATCTTCCAAACTGGAAAATTGTTTAAATTTGCGAAATCTGGAAAATCCTCCAAACTAGAAAATCGTCTAAATTTGCGAAATCTGGAAAATCGTCCATGCTTCTAGATCCGAATATGATAAACGCCTTCTTTAGAAGCTGAATTTCTTGACATCAAATAACATTTTTTTACATTTATAAATTTAAAAATTATTCGTAAAATAATTTAATCATAAAATTTTTTTCTACAAAATGATGTTAGGTAAGAACTAAAAAGTGCTGATGCGTGATGCTCAATCTAAAGTTAAAATAAGCCTAAAAGGGAAACTAAAAGACCAAGTTTAATGGGTCTTGAGCCCATTGCTTATCTTTTCCAATTTTAAGAAGTTAAAGTCTCCAAGCAGAGAGATGATAAAATGTGCATCTCCACTCCTTAGCCCCAGCTTCCCCTGATCCTCACAACCCATCATGGGTTCTCATTCAACATAAAATCATTTTCTGATTGCTACATGTAGATCTCAGACATGTTCTTATTCAACATAAAATCATTTTTTGACCGCTACAACTAGATCTCAGACCTGAAGCTGTTGTAGACAGTCCATACCTGTCTGCCGTAAATGCTTGAAATTGAAGTTCTGCACTCTCCACCAACTGGTCCAATACTACTATCGATTTTTTATCCTCGTCATATTTGAACCCTATAGAAATAATGTTTGAGTTCTTTACGTATGGAGAATGTAGTTTGACATACCTGACCATGTGTGTGGTAGGAATCCACAACAAAAATGAGTGCAGTCCATGCAACCATCGAGCCTGGAATACCAGCCTTCTACACGAACTATGAAGGATAATAGTTTGAAATGACTTGATTAAACATTATCTCCACATTGTGGGCATTTATCTTGTTGTACATTATTTTATTACTTTTACATGTTGTACATATTATTTTATTCTTTGTACATTTCATAGTTATATAATGAGAACTTTTCAATCACCAAAATTTATCGGTGATCATATATATCTCTTTCTCATATCTTATTAGCCCAAGCACCTAACCCTCTCTCTTCCCTCTCCCTCACATTTTGCTCATTCCTTCCTCTCTCCAATGGCTGCCATTTCTGCCATCCCTCTTTACACACTTGTTCACATAGTTACCATAAAATTGAATTCCTCTAATTATTTATGATGGTTCAATCAAATGTTGCCCACACTCGCAAGTCATGATCTTACTTCTTATATCGATGGTACTTCTCCTCCTCCTACTATTTCTCTCACTAATGATGACGATTCGATCATGCTGAATCCCACTTTTATTGGTCTGCTATGGATCAGAAAGTGAAAAGCCTTCTATTGTCGACTCTCATTAAAGAATTCATTTTAGAGGTTCTTGGATATATTATCGCATGATTTGTGTGGATCTCTTTTGAGGCCGCATTTGGCCACTCTTCTTTGTCAAGAATATATCAATTGCAGAATGAACTTCACATTTTCAAGAGAGGTTCATCTACAATTGATGACTACAACAAAAAATAAAACTCTTGTGTGATCAACTTGCTTCTATCAGTTGCCCAGTTTCTGAATCAGACAACAGTAATTGGTACTTGCGTGGTCTTGGCCCAAAATACTCTAACTTTTCACATGTTCGTTTAGTTATACAACGTACATCTTCCTTGCGTGAATTAATTCTTCAAGCAAAAATCATAAAAATCTCACTCATGAAAGTGAAGTCTATCCCCGCTGCCTTCATTGCAAATTGTGTCCAAATATTGATGGAAATATGATCTTATGGCCTACGTAACTCGTTCGGGATCCATGCATGTCTAACATAGTGAAACGAACAGAAAGAATTAAACTAAAAATTGGCGGAGAAGTCAGATAAATGAATGCAGAAATAACTTCGTGATCTTCTGCTGTATTCTTATGCATCATCAAGACGTCGAGTGAACGAGGATCCTCTAGATGATCTCAGCCCGTAGTCTCTCTAACTTTCTCACTTTTTTCTTTTCAAATGAGAAATCTAATTTCTCACATTAATTATGAATTAGGCGTGTAAGTCTAGAATCTGATACTGTTGAGATGACTTATTTATAGGCTACAATAGGGAGAAGGAGGAGAAATTAAGGTTGGGCCTCCCATTAGACTTAGGCATCCAAGTTTAGCCCAAAACTTTTACCTTGAGCCCAATAATAATAATTCAGTCCACTAAAGAATTATTATTGCACTACCACCCTAATACCAAATTACGTTATGAGCTCATTCTTATTTTGAGTCCGTTTAACTTCTCAAATTTATGATATACAATGTCCACTAATTAAATAAGTTATTGATAACTCAATTAATTAATCTCTAATCCAAGAGTAGTACCACTCAATCTTATTATCATGCCAGAACAAATCCACTTACAGGGTTTACAAGATAATCATTATGAGCTCCTTAAGGGGACATCATCAACCTAAATAATTAGGACACGTATTCCTTCTACAATCAACAATGCACCATATAGACAGTACCATCTCCCAACCCACAGAGCATATTGATTTAATGAATTAATCTCACCCATTGGTGAATCAAAGAAATAAATATTGAGGTCGAGGTTATTGTATAGGGATTAAGAGTACGAACATTCATAATACATGGGGTAATTAATTTTTTTCTTCTTATAATTACATTTTTATTATATTTTAATATATTCAAATTCTACATTTTGTACTTCACTTTACAAAATTAATTAAGATATCTGTAATTGTTAAGTTAACATAGCACTAACTATAAAAATTATATTTGTATAAATTATATGTAAAGTGAGTTTTCTATGATGCAGTGATGTAAATAAATGGAGAAAAGCAACATAATTACATTTCTTTGTTTATATGTTATCATTACACCACATTATTAAAAATCTCTCTATAAACAACATTTTGTGTCTCATTGTCATAATCCCCTCGTCATCAAGACACAAAATTTTTAGTCCGCTTCTACTTTTTACTCGAAATTAACTACAACATATAGTTGTCCATGTGTTAAGATAGGTTTCGGAAAATATAATCCAACTTTTTCCAAAGATTGTCCTTGACTTTTATTTATTGTCATTGCAAAACACAACACTACATGGACCTGTCTTCTATTAAATTTTACCATTGTGCTATCATTCGAAGGAGGAAGAGTCATTCTTGGAATGTAGACGATCTTTCCCACGTTTCTTCCAAGTTTATTCGTGCCTCTATACCATGATTTCCCAATCGAGGCACAATCAATCTCGTACCATTACATAATCATGATCTTTGATCAATATTTCTCAATAGCATTATTGGGACACCTATTTTAAGTTTCAGGTGGTGGTTTGGTAGTCCCGAATATTTAACAGAATTAAGAAACTCAATAGACTAAAGATCATTATTGTTCCTAAAACACCATCCACTTTATAAACACTGTCTGAACTCAAATACTCTCTTTCATCTCCTGGAATCAGAGGCAAAACATGTTCATTTATGGATTCAACAACTCGATGTGTGGGTGCAAGAATTGTTTTGTCTTGAAAATAGTTCAAACTTTTGTAATTTGTAGCAACAGATGGGTAAATATACTCCACTATGGAATCAACATGAACATACACTCTCCATAATAGATTATCTGAAATTTCAATCTTTGAGCCATAATCAGTTATGTTTCCTGATTTTCCATCTCTTAAACTCAGAGTCCATTTTGAGAACTGCTCAATCTCATTTCTCGTATTGTTATCCCCCGAGCTCTGTCTATGTAACTGCATGTTCTTTATAAGCTTGAGCACCTTACAGTGGTTCCAAAGATAAGATGAGTTTATGGATGCATACACTATCTGTTCCCTTGTACTTTTTGGAATTACCGGCAAAATTTGTCTAAAATCTCCTCCAAATACAACAGTCTTTCAACTAAAAGGTAAATTTTACATATTTCCATTTGGACTCCTTATTATGTCGTTCAAACTTCGATCTAGTGTCTCAAAGTAATATCGACTGACCATTGCGGCCTCATCCCAAATAATAAGTTTGGTCTTGGAAATCAGTTCTGCCAACTCTGTTCCAGGTTTAATATAGCAGGTTGAGTCTTCATTAATTGATAGAGGTATTCCAAATCAAGAGTATGCTGTGTGGCCTCCCAACAACAATAATGAAGCTATTCCACTTGATGCAACACACAAAACAATTTCACTTTCTGATCTGAGGGCACTTGAAAGATTCTAGACATAAGTCTTGTCTGTTGCTCCAAAACCATACAGAAAGTAAATGCTTCCATTTCCTGATTTTGCTGCATCGAGGATTTCATCATAGGCTTCATGTTGTTCATTAGTCAAACAATTTAAGTCGTATTTTTTTTCTTCCTGTATTAAATGATTTATTCCTTCTGATACCAAAGATAAATCTGGAAAGGGCATAGAGCTAAACTTTTCAAGTGTGCTTCCATTCTTCATCAAGAATTTGTAAATCTCAATTAAGCCAATGTGTATTATTATTGAAAAAGAGAAATGAAAAAAGGTTACAGAAATTTACAAAATGTAGATGTGTAAAGAACAAGCTATGCAAAGCTTTATAATGAATTAAGTAAACATAAAGTACTAATGATTGATCATGTCATTGGACAAGAAAGAATTTAAGAATGATGGAGTAGAGTGTTGCCATGCCAAATCATCCCCAATGGTAGAAAGAGCATCCGCTGTCGTGTTTCTTTCCCTGTATATATGGGAGACGCGAAAGCGCATCTCCAAAGTGATATTTTTCGCCTTTTGCCATCTAGCATGAAGTCTCCAGGTATGTTGGGGGCCGAATTTGTAAGAGCATACACTACGTAGGTTGAATCCATTTCAAGCCACAACAACCCCATTGTTTCCCATGTGCTAGCTCAATAGCCGTAAAAGCTGTTGCCCGCCTCAAAGGCAAAACCCCATCCATATCCACAAGCAAAGCATCCCCCATGGCGAATCCTCTGCTATTACGCAATATGCATGACCATTCGTATTTACCTTTACCCATCCTGGAGGGGGTGGTCTCCATCAAACGGGTATCGTGCGAGGGGCATGCCTGGGAACCCCTTCAACTCTCCAAAAGTGCAGTGTTGCTAAGTCCTCCATACTATTGTTCTTCGTTATGAGATTAAAGAAGTTAACCTCGTGCATTAGAGACATTAGCATGGCTTTTATGTGTGAAACTAGAATAGGCTTGTCTCTCAAATTCTCATCATAACCATTGTGAACAAGATCATTTCTGACACTCCAAATCAACCAGCAGTAGGTGACCACCATAGCTGTAGGATGAAACCCACATGGCTCTGATCTAGGTGTATCTGTCCGCCAAATTGAAAGCCACCTAGTGCATGCCGAAAAACCTTCGGTGAAACTGGGCAGTGAAGAAAAATGTGATCCAATGTTTCCTCCACCAACCTGCACATGTAACAACGTGATGGCCCTTTGAAGCCACGATTAGTCAAGGCATCCCATGAGAACAGGACACCCTTAATTACCTTCCAAAGGGTCAATGATTGCCTAGCTGGAATGAAAGAGCCCTATATTAGGGCCTGTCCCCGGCCAGAAATATAGTGAAATCACCTTTCCTATTCTTTCACCCAACCCCGCTACTAAGAAAGATGTTCACTTATTAAAATATCCTATATACGTAGGGAGCAATAGGGGAAGGGGTTAGATTTATCCTGACGAAAGTAAGAGTAACAAAGAGAATATAGTTATCTGGATACATGTTTAATAAATGCAATCCTTCTTATACAATACACTTCAAATTGTAT